>CM076584.1:97055493-98255493 GCA_034641835.2 Pinus albicaulis
GACTAGTTAAACAACCAACGTGCTCAAGAAGTCGAGATGACCAACTCAATATCATAAACATATGCATGAATGCCAATAACTCTCCTCCCCTACATTTATATAGCTATTGGAGACTCCTCATGGGACCTACTTCGAATTAGGGTTTCCCTTCCTCTAGAAGATTCCCTCATATGTAGTGCTTTCCAACTCATACCCTGCGCTAGTTGACTTGGTCAAACCTCTTTGCAAATATCTCCTTTCACACATGAGGGTGTGAAATATGGTTCCATGGCTGATCCCTTTTCATACTAGATGGATTTTATTTATGTTTTTGTTATCTTTGGGCCTCCTTACCGAATTATTCATCTCCTAAATGAGTTTAGACAAAATTTAATGTTCCAATTTATTGAAGAAAAATTTGGAACATTACAGTCCTCCCCTCCCAAATGTTGCTTGTCCCCAAGCAACTGCAAGGATAGAACTGAAGAATCTCCACTCAAGGCATGGAGTCTGTAATATAATGAGGAACATCTCCCTCATGTAGATCCTCCATCACCAAGAAATCATCCAAACAAAATGAGCCACCTCCCAACAAGGCAACTCCTGAAAATCTCCTTCCACCTCAAGCTCTAGTAATGAAAGTGGGCTGAAAATCTGAACTTGGAAAGCATAATAGATTATCCCATGCTATCCTTCTCTCCACTCATGATAATTTTAGAGTGTATGTTGATCCTGGGCTGCAAAATTATTGTCCTCCAATGGCAAAGTGAAGAAAAATCCTCCAAAGAAGGCTCCTCCAACAATGAAGAACAAGCTGGCCCAAAACAGTCCATCCATGAAGAATAGGACATGGTCATCATGGAACATCCTAATGAGAGGTTTTTTGAATTTTTTACATTATGATACATGTTTCAAACAATTTCTCACAAGGATACAACGCAGTCTCATCCACTGCAACTTCAGAAAATTACATGGCAAGCAATGTCCATGATTCATCACATCTACTAAAGGATAGTAAATGGTTGAATGTAACAGAAATAATACATGATCAAGCACTTGCCCATGGCTATACAATGGATTAATATCAATTTTATGGCCCACCTCAAAAGATAACAAAAATTTGGCTGTGGTGTTCATATCTCCTCTCATGCTCCCATTAGAACATGTAGTGCAAAAATTGTGAGAATGTTTCCCACTCACGGACACATCCATCTCATGTGTCTCCCTCATAATCAAGCCTCCCATAAAAATATGATCTATATCAGCAAATGAATACATGATCAACAGCAAAATAAATAAAATTCTAAAGGTTACAAGTGATGCAAGAAGGTACCAACAACTTTCCCCATAGTGACAGTGCAGTTTTACAAGTTGCTACTTGATAAGAGTACATGGAAAAATGTTTCTTTTTACATGGTTAATCATGCATGTCTTTATATGATACATGCTATAGTGCAGCAAATGAACTTGCATGTAGTGATGAAATATTTTCCCAAGGCCACAAAAGAGATGGCTGCCTCCATCATGTAGATTGGCCCAATACAATTCATGGAGTAATTTGACGAGCTTGCCCTCTTGTGAAGCAATGCACTGTATAAGTGTTACACAGTAATTTGTCACCGTCCCTACCGTTCCCCGTCCCGCACAATGGAGGACCCATTATGTGACCTGTGAACACTGTCATGCCTTGAAAACATCATCAATGCATCCCTCTGAGTATGAGCTTCATTTCCCCTTGAGATATCTCCTTGCAAAATCCATGAAAAACAGCTCTTTTTGCATTGGCGCGGGTAGACAGTTCAGTGCTCGCGCCAATCAGGGAAATCCTGTAAAGAGGTCGCGCCACTTGGCGCTCTGTCATAGAGCAGCAATCGCGCCACCCATTTTAGGGACTGCTTTTTAAATATGGATGGCGGAAGTTGAGTTCAAACAAACTCACAACCATTGCCTATCTTGAGTTGGGAGGTTTGGCTGCGGGAGTTCTATGGAAGGGAAGTAGTTTTGCCACCCTCTATGGAACCTTCCTTGTTGATAGGGCCAATCCCATAATAATAGGGATCCCAACTCCCTCCTTCCCCATCTATAAAAGCTTGCTCAGATCCATGGCAAGCTAGTCTTGAAGTGCTGAAGCTTTGCATCTCCCTATTCCCAAGTGCCTTTGTGCTGTAAAGAATCCCTTCTTTCCCTTAAGGCCCATTCAAGCGAGGAGACCATTTTTACGAGAATCTGGAGAGGTTTCCCTTTCCTCGGCGAGCTTTGCGAGACGTGGACGACCGGAGACCCGTTCGAAGGAAGCTGCGACGTCAGAACTTGGTTGTAACTTCTATTCGTTTATCATTTTAATAGATGACTATGATTATGGTTCCACTCCTTTTTCCATCATGTTAATGCGAGTTATATCTTTTCTGACCGATGTTTAGTTACGTATGCTGGTTCCTATGCTTGTATCTGTTCGTTTCTTCTGTGTGCAGGTGTTCATCCGCGGAGATCGCGGAAGGATTGTGATCTGCCAGGGCTGAAGGACGGGGACATCTCTTCTTCAGATCTAGCGTTGGAATCCAGGTAGGCTCTTATCCCAAGTCTTTCATTTCGTAACTAGGAGCTCGCGTCATAGCATTGTTTGTTTGTTGCTAGACCCCTGCTGGGCTAGTAGGGATCGCCTCTGTCCGCAGAGGGGATTTACCTCCTCAACAAATTGGCGACTCCGCTGGGGATCGTCCGGTTTTCCTTGTCTTGTTTATGATTGTTTCGCTTTGATTCTTTCTCCTTGCTTGATGAACCTTCTGGGTTGGATTCTTTCACTATTTTAGCTTCTTGGTTTGCTTAGCTTGTATTGGTCTACTTTCAGAATAGCTTGTTTTTTAATTTTTATTGAAGAACTCGACTGGCGCGGTTTTTAACCCGACAGTAGCGCCACTTGGCGCTTGTTGCATTTGTCTGTCTCGCGCCAATCGGCCTCTGGCGCCAGTTTCAAGTCCACAGTCGCGCCACCCCTGTGACTTTTTTGAGTTTCTTCATTTTTTAGCTTTCTGAGCTTGACCAGTACTTTTCTTCTTGATTTCCTGATTGTCTGAGTGCGTTGGAGTCTTGTTTGGCTGGAATTCACCGCTTTCCTTTGGTTGTTTGCCTCTATCTACCGATTTCACGATTTGAGCCCTAGGGCATCTAGTGGCTTAGTGTATCGAGCCCTCCATTGGGAGTTTTGGTGTTCTAATTGTCCTGTCAACTTGTTGATTGATTCTCCACGCTCTCTTAACAGTCTTTGATTGTTTTGCTGCGTCTTTTGAGTGATTGTTCATTCCTTCATTCAGAATTCGTTTGCCTTGCTTTGGACCTAGATCACACGGTCCATCGGAAGTTTTCGAGTCTTTCTTTGCTTTGAGGGACTTTGGGTCGATTTAGAGATTTGGTTGCTTGCTTCGTTGAGTGAATGTTGTTTGCTTCGCTCTCTTAGATATCATTTCTCAAATTGTTCCTTTTGTTTTCAGTGCACATTAGCCATTAAACATTGAAAATCAAAAAAAAATATAATCTCTTTTGCTTTTGTTAAATTAGTGCAAATTGTGATCTTTTCCATATTGCTAGTGATTAGTGTTTGAGTGAAAAGTGTGCAATTGCATTAGTTGCATTAGAGACATTTTTGTTTGTATTCCATTCATTTCGTTTGTATAAAAGCTTTCAACTCTCATTTAACTAGTTTTCATCAAACGAAATGTTGCACCATGGCATATAGCTTGCATTTAGGAGACACTACATACGATAGGGCCTGGAAATTGAAACTTAAATGAAGATCAACTGTAAAATTTATTCAATTAACCTAAGGCAACATTGGAACTTAGCGCAACATATTTAGAAGGTCTAGGCTAGAGACGTGTTCCGGCGTCGTTAAACCTAGCAGCTATCGTTCGCCTCTTGGCTTTAGACAGCGCTAGTACGGACTTGCGCTCCCCGTACCATCGCGTATATAAAGGGAGACCCCTATAGGTTTTCAATCCTTTATCCATAGGAAGCCGAGTCTGCCGCCCTATACCCGTGATACACCGAACACAGCATTCGGGGAGACTACCTGCACGTACGGAAAGTCCTTGGTCAATTTCTGTTTCATTATTTGAAACCAAGGTGTATATTGCAGTTCACGGATATTTGGTACACCCTTTGTGCCTAGTTTTTCCTGAGCAGTCATTTGGTCTTTTCTGACTCCCTAAACTTGAAAAGACCGCCAAGCGCTTGTCCTTTCACGCTTGTATCAACTCTGAAAGAGATAGAGTCATCTTTTTATCGTTTCTCGACTCTTAAAACATGAAATGGTAGAATTCGTTTATTTTCCAATGTGGTAAAATCAATCTCCCACGATTACACACCCGTTTAGACGTTGCTTGTGACTGTTTGATCGTGTGTCTTAACTCGTTTTCAGCCCGTGTGTGTGTTTGCTCTTTTCTTCTAGTCTTTTGCCACGGTGGCGGAACCTTCGGTTTCGTCTACTGGTAGTCCTTACACGGACGATTCTTCAGAGGCTTCTCAGTCTTCTGTTGAACCACAGCAGCCTGTTGTTTCCGAGTTCCCTGACGGGGGACTGGTCCTCGCCGAGCAACCCTTTGGAGAACCAGTTGAGTTCAACTGGACCTTTTCGGACCCTGTGTCTGAATTGAGATTAGGAGCTGATTTCCTCTCTCTTACATCGGGTTCACCGTTTGTTGCTGCTGTCTTTCCTCCTAGTCCTCGCTGTCTTCTGCGTGATTTAACGGCAGGATCAACCATGAGTGATTCTGGTGAGGAAATTCCCGGGTCTGATGACTATCAGCGCATCCCTCGTAGATTGTTTGAGGGAGACGATTCTGAGCTGGCTACCACATCGTCAGCTGGTCCTTCTTTGCCATAGGGATACAGATCTCTGGGTCATATTATCTCAGCTGCTGCCTCTATGGGAATATCATCTCCTGCTTCGAGGCCAGCTGCCACTACACCCGGGGTGTCTCCTTCGACGCCCGTCACTTCTGTTCCCGTGCGGCCCACCGTTTGTGTGGCTGCCTCTTCTGCTGTTGTCTCAGCATCTGCTACTAGATCTGGGCCAACTCCTGAAGACATTTATCTAGCTACTGCTATACCGGAGAATATCTCTCCGGAGGAGTATCGGTTGTTTTTACAGCAGCCGAACACCGGGGCTGGACAAATTCCCCAAGATCCTTACCGATCTTTCTTTTCGCACTATGCACAGGACGGCACTCCCGTGTATGGTTTCCCGGGTCAGCTTGATGAGCATGGGGACATTTTGCGCCTTCCTGCTCCTGAGGCTTATCTGTATGCTCAAGGTTTACCGTACAACCAGGCTCAAAACTTGCAGGCACAGCCTTTCCAAGGCCAACCTGCAGGCCAACCTGGCTATCAGTACGACCCGCAAGGACAGCCCAATCAAGGCTACTCTGCGGGCCAGCAAGGGCCATTCTATAATCCGCAAGGACCGTATTATAACCCTGCTGGTCAACCTGCTCAGCCTCAGCCGGGGTATCAACAGGGGCCGGCCTATGGTCCTGGGGGGAAAATCCAGCCTTCTTTACCGATGCAACCGCAGTATCCTGTTGCCTCTAACGTTGCATATCAGCCAGGACCACTTTATGGTTCTGCTTCAGGTCAAACTGGTTTCCAGCAAGCACCTGGTCCTGTTCCACCACCAGGCCAACCGGGTCATCCGGTACAACCTGGTGTCCCGCCTCCAGGCCAACCGGCTCATTCGGTGCAACCTGGGGCTCACTTACAACCAGGTCAACCTGCGCAACCAGCGCCGCCTGTTTACCCGGGCCAACCTGTTCATTCAGGGCCGCCCCCTCACTCGGGTCAACCTGTTCATTCAGGCCAACCCTCTCATTCCGTTCACTCTCCGTCAGCCACCGTTCATTCAATGCCGTTGTGCCTAAATCAACAACAAGCAACACGTACCGGTTCACAGGTTCCACTTATCAGCAGTCTACTCATCCTCAGAGTGGTTATTATCCTCATGGTCAATCACAACCGAACTATAACCACTCTGGAGGTTCTCAGCATCAACCTCCTCCACCCGGTTCTAACTATGCTCAGCAGCCAAATCCAAACGCTGCTTATACGGGGCAAACGCCTAATCAGGGTACGAACTCTGGTTATCAGGCCCCACACAATGGTTACCAGAATCCAAATCAGTCTGGCTATACGAATTATGCCCCTCACGGTCAGAATCCTACGGGACAGAACCCATGGGGGCAGAGATATTCACAACCATCGTGGAGCATGGGTACCGGACCTTATTCTGGGACTGGCATGGGAATTAACCCTCCATTGCCGTTCCTGGCTACCTTGGATCTGCCGGACGTTTCAAAGTTGACCAATGATCTGATTTCTCATAATCCATATTGGCCTCCGGTCCCAACCAAGATACCAGGAGATTGTCCCAAGTTTGAGGGCAAATCTGGCGAAGACCCCCAGGCGCATGTGATGACGTATCACCTCTGGTGTTCGTCTAACTCTTGGACTGACGATTCGGTTCGTCTGCGTCTTTTCCAGCGTACTTTAACAGGAGCTGCTGCTAAGTGGTACATAGAGCTATCCCGTGGTATTTTTCAAGATTTCAACTCGTTAGCTATGGCTTTCCTCACGCATTTCCAGTTACCGGTCCGGTATGAGGCCGGGACGCACCTCCTGTCTTCCCTGAAGCAGGACTCGGCCACTCACATCTCGGATCACATCCATGAGTGGCGGCGCCGTCGTCGACTGATCAAGTTTCACATACCTGATCAGATTTTGACTCATTGGTTCACCACCTCCTTTGTGAATAAAATCGCTCAGGATATCGCGATGGGAGCGTGTGTGACGGAGGAACAAGCTATCGCACGTGCCCAGTACCTGGATCTTGTTTATTCGCAATCTGGCACGCTTTATGACATCCTGCCTGATGCTCCACGGCCCGGAGCCACAAAGGCCCCGCCTACCCCCACGGTGGATGGTGTCATTGGTTCTGTTTCTCAAAATTCGAAGAAGTCTTCGAATGGGAAGCAGAAGGCTAATTCTTCCAACAATACCTCTGCTAATCCCGCCTCATCCGATTCTGGTAAATCCGCGGAGGTAAATGCTGTTCAGGCCAATCCTGCAGAAAAATCCTCCAAGGGGAAGAAGAAGGGCAAAGGCAAATCAAAATCTGATGCCCCGAAACCGGAATCTAAATCTCGAACTGAAGATGGCTCCCAACGTAAGCCGAAATTCCCTTGCCTCATCTGTGAAGGTGACCATTACACTAAGGATTGTCCACGACGGTCCAAAATTAGTCAACTTCTTAAAGGCTCAAAAGGGACTCCGGCTGTTTTAAAAGAGCCATTTCCATCTCAGCAGACCCAGATGGTCGAACAAGGTTCATCATCTGCACCATTTGGGTCTCAGGTTTTCATGATGAAAACTAATGCACCTATCACTATTGCTACTAGATCGAAGGATTACAATAGTCAGCAGCAGGCACCCGGGAAGGCAGTTGCGGATGGACCGCCTCCCCCACCTGTTTCTGGTCCGTTGGAAATCGAGAAGCCAACTCTCGAGCCCGTTGTGAAACCACCTCCCAAGGGTGTTCTTCGGAGATCCTCTTATAATCCAAATGCTCGTGCCGCTCAACATTATAGCATCGTTGAGGATCTGGCATAGGCGCCATGTGCCATGTCTGCACTTGAGGTTCTTCAAAGTTGTCCTTCGCAACGGAAGGCTTTACTGTCTGCCATCGGTGGTATCGATCCCGCCGACTCGAGCCTTCTCACCTTTGATCTGGAGAATTTTACTCCCCGGCTTCCACATCAAATCGCTTTGGTTATTCAAGTCAGGATTAACGGTCTGAACGTTCACAGAGCCGTCGTAGATGAGGGTGCATCTACTTGTGTTATGTCCTCCGCTTGTTGGAAGGCCATCGGCTCTCCAACCTTATCGTCATCTCCTAATGCCCTTGAGGCATTTGATGGTCGGGAATCTAAACCCCTGGGAGTTCTCGAGAGTCTGGCGATTACATTACAAGGAAAAACTGTCAACGTAGAAGTAGAAGTGGTTGACACTAAACTCAACTACAATATACTTCTTGGCCGCAGCTGGACTCATGCCATGCTCTGCGTGCCGTCTACCGTCTTTCGATTCATCAAGTTCCCTCACGAGGGCAAGATTGTCACGGTAGACCAATTGTCATTTTTTACCTCTAGCTCTGAGAACAACGTGCCGTATGTGGATCAAATTCCGAATCCCCCAGACAGCATAGGACCTGGTCTTTTCAAAGACCCAGTCCTCATGGGTATTTTCCCTGCGCTGCCACCGAATACCGCTCAAGTCAACATGTTGTCCAGGACTGATGACCCCTGGCTGATTCCTACACCTGAGCAGGTATATGAGTTTGGAGAGTCCATGCCTTTAACGCCAGTAGAGATCAGCTACTGTGAGATTGTTGATGCATCGGACCCTCCACCTCCTCAGCATGCTCCGATGAGCATGGCTCTTGACGTCTACTCACAATCCCCCTGGCTTGGTCAGGCTGATTCACCTGATCCTCTTAGAGAGACTTTTCCTTCAGATGAGGGGATCATTGAAACTATGTCTCTTGAGGAGCTACCCTGGGGCGATGGGCATCATCGTTCCTCGTTTATGCCTAGCTTGGGGGCAATGACTGACTGTCTAGAGCGCTATGCTACTCAGGTTCCTTCCCCTCCTCTTCAAACACCGATATTGACGCACGAGGTCTTTTCGGAGGGTAATCTGAGTAACATTACTCAAATTGTTCCTATCAACATCTCTGTTAAACCAGGGATTGTTGAGAACATTCATGTGGGTGTGACTTGTTCTCCCGAGGAGATTCAGGTCTATACGGAACTTTTTAAAGAATTCAGAGATGTTTTCGCATGGTCCTACGAGGAAATGCCGAGAATTGATCCTAGTATTGTCGTGCACGAGATTCCAACCTATCCAGGTGCGAAACCCGTGCGCCAACGCTTGCGTCCCATGCATCCTCGGAAAGCCGCCGCTATCAAGGCAGAGGTTGAAAAACTTCTGAACGCCGGGTTTATTTATCCTATCCCCCTTACAGAATGGGTGTCCAATATCGTCCCTGTCGATAAAAAGCAGGGTACCATTCGAGTCTGTGTAGATTATCGCGATGTCAATCGCGCCTGTCCTAAGGACAATTATCCCACTCCGTTTATCGATCAGATTATTGACGATTGCGCCGAGAGTGAGATCTACTCCTTAATGGACGGTTTCTCAGGTTACAACCAGATTAACATTTCACTTGAGGATCAACATAAGACCACATTCATCTGTCCGTGGGGCACTTTTGCATATAAAAAACTCCCGTTCGGCTTAAAGAACGCTGGCGCCACGTTTCAGCGTGCGATGTCATATGCTTTTCATGATATTCGCCATATTGTCCAGCCTTATCTGGACGACTTGCCTGCCCATTCGGGTAAGCGAGAGGATCATCCTGAACATCTTCGCCAGATATTTCTTCCCTGCAGACGCTACAATATTAGGCTCAATCCTCATAAGTGCGTCTTCTGCGTCGATTCTGGCCATCTTTTAGGCTTTATAGTCTCGAAAGACGGAATTCGCCTCGACCCTCTGAAGGTTGAGGCCATTATAAATCTCCCGTCACCCTCCTCCCTTTATCAGTTGCAGAGTCGGCAAGGGAAAGCGAATTTTCTTAGGCGCTTCATCCCGAATTACGCCGAGGTGGCCAAAGGATTCACTCGTTTGTTGAAGCAGAATGTTCCCTTTCATTGGGACGAAATCGCTCAAGAATCCTTTGAGAAGCTGAAGACATTGCTAGTCAATGCTCCGTTGCTTCGTCCTCCCGACTACCACCGCGACTTTACTTTGTATCTAGCCGCCGCATTAAGCACCATCGCCATGGTCTTGGTGCAGGATGACGAGAACGGTGATGAACATGTTGTTTATTACCTCTCTCGGAACCTTCTCGACCCGGAAACGCGTTATGCACACGTCGAGAAGTTGGCCTTAGCAGCCGTACACGCCGTACAACGCTTTCGCCATTACATCCTATTGCGCACGATAACAGTGGTTTCAGACTGTAACCCCATGACATATATTCTTTCTAGACAATTGCTGGGGGGCAAGTACTCCAAATGGATCGTCATCCTGCAGGAGTTTGATTTGGAGTTCACCACTGCCAAGTCAACTAAATCATTGGTCTTCGCGGATTTGATATGTTCTCTCCCTACAGACTCTCTTCCTGAACACTCTGAAGATCATATACCGGACGAAACGCTGTTTCTTATCTATACTCGTGATCCTTGGTACGGTGACATCATAGTGTATCTTCAGACCGCGACATTTCGGTCTGAGTTGGATAAAGTTGCACGCCGTCGGATTCGGCACCAGTCCCAACCCTACCGCATAGTAGGAGATACCTTATATCGTATTGGAGTAGATTCGGTGCTCCGACGATGCCTTACCTTGGACGAGGCTGAGAAAGTCTTGAATGACTGCCACAGTGGCGCCTGTGGCGGACACATGTCCGGATATGCTACTGCCCAGAAGATTCTACGGGCAGGTTATTTCTGGCCTTCTATATTCAAGGATTGTATTACCGCAGTCCGAAAATGTCATCCATGCCAGATTTTTCAGCGCAAGATGCGCGCGCCGCCGTTGCCTTTGCATCCCGTTATTACCGTTGGCCCTTTCGCGAAATGGGGCGTGGATTTTATGACGTGTAACCCTCACTCGGCCGGGGGGCATGCGTATATCATTGTCGCCGTCGACTACTTCACTAAGTGGGCCGAGGCGATGCCTACACTAGCTGCTGACGGAAGAACGGCTGCTTCATTTTTGTTCAACCATGTTATTGCACGATTCGGGGTTCCTCAAGCTATCGTCACTGATCACGGTACTCATTTCCGCGATTACATGATGGCGGAGCTGACAGCTGCGTTGGGCCTGCGTCACGACAGCTCAACGCCATACTACCCTCAAGCGAACGGTCAGGTTGAAGCAGTGAACAAGGTTTTGGTCACCATGCTTCAACGAACAATTGGGATTCATAAATCTAGTTGGCATCTCCAACTGTTCTCAGCTCTCTGGGCGTACCGAACATCTGCTAAAAGTGCAACCGGATTCACACCATTCCAACTGGTGTACGGTCTGGAAGCTACTTTGCCGGTTGAATGTGAAATTCCTTCGCTCAAATTAGCCGTGGAGCTCTTACCGGATACTTCTCCTGAGGAAGAGCGTCTTCTGTATCTCGAACGGTTGGATGAAACCCGTCGTCTAGCTGCTTTGATCATCGAAGCACAAAAGAAGAGGGTCAAATCTCATTTTGATCAATCTGTTTCTCCCCGTTCTTTCATTGAAGGAGACCTAGTCCTCTTGTACGATCAAGCACATGATAAGCTTGGTGCCGGTAAACTCCAGCCCATGTGGCACGGTCCCTATATAGTAAAACGTGTTTTGAAAAATGGGGCCTACGAGCTTATAGACTACGAAGGAGTTCCATTGGCACAGCCCAGAAATGGGTTGTACCTTAAGAAGTACTACGCCTGAAATGATTTCTTGGTGTGGTGTGTGTACATAGGTGTGTGATTGTCATTTGTGTGCATGGTGTGGGGTGCTTTGTAAACATCTTTCTGCTGATCGGGTCTTCTTGGTTGTGCAGATGTCTTTTCATCCATTTGTTGGTTTCGCGGACGGTGCCTCCCGCAGTACCAGGAATCTGTCTTCCGCAGCCTGGGTAATCTACGATCCTGCTGGTGAGTTGATCGACTTGCAAGGTGTGTGTTTAGGACGTACCACGAACAATATCGCGGAATATAGCGCCGTGTTGGAATTATTAACCGAGGCAGTAAACCTTGGTATCCGTGAATTGCTCGTGTACCTAGATTCACAGCTTGTAGTGTTGCAGCTGAACGGGCACTATTCGGTAAGAAACCCGTCCATTTTACGATTGTATTTGCGTATTCGACTACTGGAAAGGAATTTTGAATACATTACATATCATCACATACCCAGACATTTGAATACATTAACAGATGCAGTAGCAAATTTGGTGTTAGACAGGCATTTGCGCAATTTATAAATCATCATCACATGTAAAGAAGACTCATCCAGAAATAGATATGCATATATATAGATATCGAAATGTTTACATAGAAGTGTGTCACATAAAACTCAAAAAATATACATAATTGTCTTAATACATCCTGAGACACTGTGTCTCTCAAAAAATAGGTGTGGCATAAATCCTAGAGACTAATCCGCATGGTGCTCATGATAGCACGTTACTGCACGCACTAGCCGCCTCAGGATTCGGTGGAGCCGGTTTGGAACTCCCACCGTATGGCGCTGGTACTCCATCGGTACGTCTGACAGTCGGGCATAGTCTGGGATCCCATGGACGATCCCCTCGAGGTTCTGAACCAATGCCTCTCCTCCGGTGCCTTCCCCCTGGATCTCAGGGGCGAGTTGTGTCCTCCGGGAGATAGGAGACATCCCGGCTGGTCTCTCAGGTCCTACATCTGCATGCATATGTAATTGTGTTAAGACAAGTGTGTATTAACAAAAAAAAACATATAAACATAAAATCAAAAATATGAGGTCTTACCCAGCTCTTCATCCCAGTCGTCTCCTTCTGGTAGCGGGAGATCTGGGTCCCCTGTAAAGTCAGTTCCCAAATAGGGCCAATCTTCCACAACGATCAGTTGGCGCCGTAGCCACCTAAAGAACTCGGGCTTCCAGGACATCTGTTGGCCACCTCCAGATCTGGGCATCAGTGCTGCCCAGCGAGCCATTCTCGGCTCTCGTGGTATCGGACTCGCCACATGGGCCTCTTGGCCCTGGAAGATTGGTATGCGTTCCAGAAAGAATGTTACCAAGATGGAACCATATCCGAACTGTTTTAGCTTTCCCCGTTTACACTTGGTGAGCTGTCTTTTCATGTTAATCGTTACAGCTGTTGCCCAATCATACAGCCGGGGACCCATGCATTCTGAGGCAAGTAAGAGTTGAGTCTTTGAAGCCTCATGCGGTGCCTGCGATCCAGCAGCCCACGTAATGGTGTGGAGTACCACTCTCAGTGCTAGATCAGGGATGGTGGAAATGTATACCTTCTTACTCCCTGATCCTGTTTGTGCCCCACGGCACACCCGCGCCATTACTTCTTCCATCTTTTCCCCTGATGGTCTGCTCCCAGTCAGAACAGGAATCGGACCTCTACGGGACAATCCAGTAATGAAATAAATGTCAGTGACCTCCAACTCTAGCACCTGGTCTCGTAGCTTGAACACTTGTTCATTTTCATCCCAGATGCTGATTAGATATTGGAGGAGCTCAGGCTGAGCTCGTAAGCATGGCGTGAGGAAGAACTTTTTTAAGCCACAGTCTCTAAGAGCATTCATACATGCTTGGCTTTGCATGGCCTCTTCGTCCTCATCTCCGTGTTCTCGTTCCTTCCATTCAATGGCCAAATTGAATGGTTATCTGCATTCACATGGACAAAAACCCCTGATTAGATCTTTGGTGAGCTACAAAATTCAAGAAATTTGGTATAAATATCGGAATTTTAGGTGAAAATTTGAGTCCGGCCGCTGGCGCGGCTGTTTTGCTAACAGTCGCGCCAGTTGGCGCGGGCCCTTTAATAAAAAGAGCCCAGTGGCGCGGGTCCGTGCCCGATACCCGCGCCAATGGGCCCGACCCTAAAATTTTAAAAGTGGCCACATGAAGTCAATTTCTATGGGAAAATTATTAAAAAATGTATGGAAAGGAAGAGCAAAGGAGCGCCTCTTACCTGTGACAGACGAGAAGCTGAATGGTTGCCTGGGTTGGTCGCAATCGCCGACGGAAGATTCTGCTCCAAATGGACCACTGTTGCTCTCCACAAGGTAAATAGTAAAAAGCAATTTCATTTTTTACCATTAGACATATTTATAACTTTTCGTCATTAAATGAGCTTTAAAAAGTTATTTTTGTCAAATATTTGCGTGTATTATGTCGAAAATGGATTTTACGCTTGTTGGGTATGTGCAGCGGCAGGTTTTTGCGACTTAAAAGGTGGAGACGAGTTGTATTTTATACTTTTTCAGACTCGGTAAATACACGAAAAAGTCACTCTGGAGTCATCTTTCAGCTCTTTTCTGACTCTCTAAATATGAAAAGATCGCCGAGGCCCTTGTCGTTTCGATCTCGTTAAAATGGACACGAATCGACATTCACCCAGTATAAGTTTAACCCTTTTTCGGGTTGGGATGGATTGATTACGAAAAAGGAATACCCTAGCCTATCGCGACTAGGAGGTTTTCCCGGATATTGTTTTCTACCTTTTCGGATCTGGGGAACTATTTACGAAAAGGGACCGGTGGAGTTTTCTTTTCCGCTATCTTTTCAAACTCTCTAAACATGAAAAGACGCCGAGTTCTTCCTTTGTCAGACTCGTTAAACCCTGATGACATTGGATTCCGTCGCAATGACGTTCTCCGAGTGTCTCCTTCCTAGGACTCGTTAAATGCACTAGGATGGATTCGCCGGAAGGGCGGACTTATATCACAAGCATATGCTATCCCCTTCAAGCTTGTTATAAAAAATAATTGGGGTACTCGCCAGAAATGGTGGGGGAAAAATGGAACCATCGTCGTTGTCGTCGGCAGTATGTCGCTCTTGAACATGGCACTTGTCTGCATCCGTGTCGGGTTGGGGACATCTCATCTCGTTGCTTCACTTTGCCTCCATGGGTTTGGGTAATCTCTTTATGACCTCTCATACATTCCTTGCCTCGTCACCATGACCTCTGATCGGGTGAATGTCAAATGCGCGAGTCCATTGTCGTCATAGTTCATGTGTTCAAGAGAAGTTGGCCTCTGCGAAAATCAACCTTCCTCTGTTTCTCATGTGGTTCTGATTCACAACAAAACATTATGTTCCTCTGTCTCGTGTCGATGATGTGGGAATCATTATGGCCCACCTTCGATCAAGGTCACTTCCTGTCGACTTCAACTCATTATCCGGGAAGTTGGTCTAGAGACTCCTGATGGTACCTTGGACCCTGCATGACTCAATGGCAGGTTCGTCGCATTCGACGTGAAGTTTACATCATTGACTTCCGATCGAATGATTCTGCGGGTGTTCGACGTCAACTCATTTGTTCACACGCCGTAGATTGTACCTGTAGTACCTTGGGGACCATTGTCATTATTGGTGGTTTCTCTCGCGTCTGTTAACAGCTTTCATCATTGGCTGGTAATCAGACGATGTTCTTGCATGTTCGACATCAGCTCACACATTCACATGCTCGAACTTGTACTTGTTTGGGTCGAGATGGAGCGCAAGACCCTGGATTGTGTCTATTGTAATCCAGGCTGCGATTGTGGATTATTGTCATGACTCAATGATTGGATGGCTGCGACCATACCTGAGTCTATTTGTTTGATCTTAGTTGGATGGCTGCGCCCATACCCTAGATCCGGATTATAGCATACTCTGTTCGGATGGCTGCGTCCATACCATATATATACATCATGTACTTGAGATATCAGTTGTATCTTTCTGTGCAGGTTTTTCCGACGGCGGGCCTTCAGTTGGACATGTTCTCGTAAAACATTTCACCCCTCTCTCTCTCGGGCCTCATGCTTTAGGGGGCATCTGTTACACAGTAATTTGTCACCGTCCTTACCATTCCCCGTCCCGCACAATGGAGGACCCATTATGTGACCTGTGAACACTTTCATGCCTTGAAAACATCATCAATGCATCCCTCTGAGTATGAGCTTCATTTCCCCTTGAGACATCTCCTTGCAAAATCCATGAAAAATAGCTCTTTTTGCATTGGCGCGGGTAGACAGTTCACTGCTCGCGCCAATCAGGGAAATCCTGTAAAGAGGTCGCGCCACTTGGCGCTCTGTCATAGAGCAGCAATCGCGCCACCCATTTTAGGGACTGTTTTTTTAAATATGGATGGCGGAAGTTGAGTTCAAACAAACTCACAACCATTGCCTATCTTGAGTTGGGAGGTTTGGGTGCGGGAGTTCTATGGAAGGGAAGTAGTTTTGCCACCTTCTATGGAACCTTCCTTGTTGATAGGGCCAATCCCATAATAATAGGGATCCCAACTCCCTCCTTCCCCATCTATAAAAGCTTGCTCAGATCCATGGCAAGCTAGTCTTGAAGTGCTGAAGCTTTGCATCTCCCTATTGCCAAGTGCCTTTGTGCTGTAAAGAATCCCTTCTTTCCCTTAAGGCCCATTCAAGCGAGGAGACCATTGTTACGAGACTCTGGAGAGGTTTCCCTTTCCTTGGCGAGCTTTGCGAGACGTGGACGACCGGAGACCCGTTCGAAGGAAGCTGCGACGTCAGAACTTGGTTGTAACTTCTGTTCGTTTATCACTTTAATAGATGACTATGATTATGGTTCCACTCCTTTTTCTATCATGTTAATGCGAGTAATATCTTTTCTGACCGATGTTTAGTTACGTATACTGGTTCCTATGCATGTATCTGTTCGTTTCTTCTGTGTGCAGGTGTTCATCCACGGAGATCGTGGAAGGATTGTGATCTGCCAAGGCTGAAGGACGGGGACATCTTCTTCTTCAGATCTAGCGTTGGAATCCAAGTAGGCTCTTATCCCAAGTCTTTCATTTCGTAACTAGGAGCTTGCGTCATAGCATTGTTTGTTTGTTGCTAGACCCCTGCTGGGCTAGTAGGGATCGCCTCTGTCCGCAGAGGGGATTTACCTCCTCAACAATAAGAATGGTAAGAGTGTGCAAATAAATGAATGTATAAACAATATTCTCACCATATGCTAGAAGTAAGATGGTATATGGGTTCATACATGAGTCCTTCATAGTGTTTTGGCATGCTATGAAGAAGAATGAACCATGTACTACAAAAAGATAATCCTCCTTATGCTTGAAAACCAAAGTCAAGAAGAATATGCCATAGATGTCTCTATCATCATTACCTCCTATTTGTTAATCAAGTGCAACAAATATGAAGTGATCCTGGGACCTATGGGCTATGGATCCACCATATCTCTTCTGGGCACACTTCATCCATAAGTCTTTACTCCAAGGTGAAAACGCTGTGAGCTTATGCAAACAAGCCCATGTCAATACACAACTCTGTTCTTTGACATGCTCGTTGTCAAATATTCTTCCAATAATGCTGCAAAAAATATGGAATACCTCCCAAGATGGAAGTGCTTCCCAATAATCATCAACGACCAAGGAGATAGTTCCATCCCCTCCTCCTGCAACATCATACAAAGTGTGAGAGAAAATCTGCCCTTGCTCTCCCAAGCAAAGCAACAAAGTATTTTGCTGCCTCCTCATACTTCCATCGTACAAATCATGTGATGAAGACACATCAAAATCATGCATCCATTCTCTATGTTGCTCAGTGATGCTAGTATCCTACCATATTTTCCCCATCCTCCCACTCTTAGGAAGACTATTTTCCAAGTGATGGCCAAACTCTTTCAAGAGTAACCAACACAACCAAGCCTCCTGCTGCCCGGTATCATAGATCTGTAAGTAGCCTCCTAGTTCCTTGCTCGTCAACCACATCCACTCAATCACTTGTGGATGCCTCCTTCTTCTTCTCATCCTGGTACTCCTCCCATGAGGGCTACCATCCTCCCAAATCCAATTCTTATCTTTGCACTTTATGGGATTTTGAAATGTAAGCTTCTCGAGGATCAATGAGACCCTATCAATAATCAAATAGGTGGTAGGAAAAAACCTCCCATCATGATTTGTATGGCTCAAGGGATGTCCAACACAAGCATGAGAGATGTTATACATCCTAATATGTCCTCCATCTTCTATCTGCTCTTGTGAGAAGGGAAGAAAAGCATTGCATTCCATGGTGTGTCAAAGTGCATCTCCAATGAGATCTTTCCTTGATAACTCCCTTTCATCCATAGTCTTCCAAAACCAATGAGGTCTTGGATCTGAAAGTAGAAGTTCCTCTTTGAGCTGAGAAGAGTTCATTGAGAAAGTGTCATCTTGAAGGGAGAAAAGGTTTCTTACTCCAAGATGTCTACCATCAATATTCAAGGCTTCAAACCCCAACCTCCAATGTGATGTACAATCCAACAATGGCTCATGAGAATGATGGTTTGATTCCTTCTTGAGTGTTTCCATGTTGCATAGCGCAGTGCAACCAAGCTGCTCTATAGTAGCAATGAGATTTGACTCTTGGTCATGCAAAAGTAAATCTCCACATTGATCAAAAGAATTTGCTGCAACAATGGGATGTGGAAATTTTTTCATACCTTGATGTGCATTTGGAACTTCTTGTAGGGCTACAAGAGTCCCTTCCTCAAAATTTTTGGTTGTCCCAACTGTTGATGCATGTGGTTGCTCCTCCATGAGTGGAACAACGTTATCACAAGCCTCCTCAAGATGTGATGTGATCTCTTATTTCTTTGTTCTTTATCCATCAAAGGTTTGGATCAAAGTTTGAGTGAACTCTGCAAAAGTCTTCACCCTTGCATGGCTCAAGTGGCTGCACCACCAATCATAGGCTTCACCCTCCAAATGCAGCGCTGAGATTTCAACAGCTTCTTTCCCTACTACAGGATGTAATAGGAAAAATGCCTCCAACTTTCTCACCCAAGTTCTTGCATTAGATGACCCATAAAAGGTAGACAACAAAAATCTATTGCCTTTGATTTCTTTTCTGCTGCATGGCCTCTTCTCTTCCTTCAGCTGGAGTAAATGAGGAAAGTCTAGAGTCTCCCTAAAGGCTCTAGGTTGAGATCTATAGTCAACAAGGTAATCACTGAGAATCTGATGATCCAAATATCTTCCATGCTCAATATCTTCTTCTTGATGAGAATAGGAAGAGCATGGTACTTCCTCTTCTTTTTCTTCAATCTTCTTAACCTCCTCAAAGGTGGATGCATTTCCTCTGGATCTGAAAATAGATGAGAATAAACTCATATTTTTCAATGTTTTGATCTTCTTGGGCTTAGACTCACAGGGATCAATGGATCCCTCATACATGGAAAAAGGTGGCATCCCAGTGGTATGCTCCAACTTTGAACTCTGCGTGCTAGATCCCCCATTGTTCCATTCACTTTCATCCTGCCTAAGCTGACAGTAATCTTTGAAAGGCAAAGCTGCTCTCAAGTCTTCCCCCATGGACTGTTGTTTACGGAAATAGTCTCCAAATGGTATATGATCATGTTGCCTCCATTTCTCACTCGGTACTAGAGGTAAGAATGTAGGCATTGTGATCCTGGTTGGCCTACTGAAGGCTGGTGAATGCGGGTCACACTGTTGTGAGATCCCCATGTTTGTCACCTCTACGGCCTCTGGTGGGTAAGATTCTACCTACCCTCTTTGCTAATAGAAAAATGTCCCCATGGTTTCTCTTCCGGTGTCGTAGATAACTAGCTTCACAGGATGAGCCAGAACTATGCTCTGATACCACTGTAGTATCCCAAAATCAGGGATTCAGCAAGACATCAACTGTATAATAGTCTTGACATGATTATTGAGCTTAGAATAAGAGTGAGTAACATAAATACATCATATTGAACTACAACAGCCACTTTAATTCAGATTTACAATCCAAAGGATGGGGAAAATCAATAATTTATGCACTAAAAATCTTAATATCAGATATTTGCATAAAAATTGTTGGAACACCTAATCCTACATGGGTAGGTGTGGAATGCGAAAAGTCACAATGGAGTCCAAGTGACCTTGGAATGTGAAACCAAGAGTCACACCATTTTATTATAAATGTACATCATGTATAATGGAAAAATAAGAGCTACACGCTTATCCTTCATTGTCTTGAGTTTCTTGTTGTGTTGTGTGTGTTTATCTTTCCTCATACCCCATGTGTATGTTTAACATGGTATCAGAGCGGGCGATTGCTGGCCCTGATCCAATTTGAGTGAGAGCCATAGGTTTATGGAAATTTATG
The DNA here is from genome assembly GCA_034641835.2 of Pinus albicaulis. Classification (NCBI taxonomy): domain Eukaryota; kingdom Viridiplantae; phylum Streptophyta; class Pinopsida; order Pinales; family Pinaceae; genus Pinus; species Pinus albicaulis. Next base: position 97,075,389 of record CM076584.1, read on the forward strand.
CCCTTCATTAGATTTTCTGTTGCGTATGTCTAACTTGCTTATGCGTTGAAACATTGTTTTTCTACTTGGTGTGGAGAAGGTTGAATAAGTGTGAAGACCAGAGCAATATGCTGCATAAAATGGTGTGATTACAATTGGATTCGATACCCTTGTGAGTTTATTTGTTAATTTGTCAGAAAATTATTCTTCTACGTTTGCATCAAATGCTCTTGCTGCTGTCTGTCATAAATGGCTTTGCACATCCTTCATTTGATTCCTGATACAGTGCGCTATTAATATAAATGCTTGTCAGAATTTATTCCTTGTGAAGAAACTTTGTTGCTCTGCGTGTGCGTTACCTGTCTAACCTACCAGTCTCCACCATGCCGATCACTTCATTTGCAGAAAATAATTGTCCAGTTGTTGAGGTCATACTAGGCTAGACCTATGCATTTTCATATTCTATCAGCAATATTTTTGGCCTATGAGCTATAGTCAGTCCACCTAGGCGTTCTCTTGCATGCCGCCCTCTCTATAAATAAAATCTCTGCCAATTTTTACACCAATATTTCTTACACTTCTGAAATGCAACTCAGAAATAGACTCGTCAGCCTCATGTCCCAATCATGCAAGGGCATCATCAGCTAATTTCTTGGAGACGAAAACGCACATCGTTGAGAATGGATCGACATTCCTGACTTGTGTAATTATATGTGCATGCGTTAGAATTTTTTTTTATGTGGGATGAATGTAGAGGTTGAACAAAAAAAAAATTAACTCTGTACGCATTAGTCTTGGAAAACAAGCGTTTTATTTCTATGCATTTTGAAGTCAATGAAGCTCATTAGACCACTGGAATACTGTGTGTTTGTATCTATTTGAAGGCTACCTCTTACAGTCGATTCCCTCTGTACTCTCCCTCATTCCACTATGGCATCAACCTCTAGTAGAAGTCTGCTATATATTTTCCATTACACCGAAAGAATTGCAAGCTTTCGGCACAGGGATGCACCCTCTATTTAGTTGTAGTGGGATTCTGGTCGATCTTGCAGTTGGTTGACTCATACGTAGCCTCCCACTTGCAATCCCCTCCAAGCTTCTCACAAGCTCCACGTTGTATCGCCAACAGAATACAACCCTCATCTCACAGTCGATACCTCTCCCCGTGCAGTCAGACCTCCTCCCGTTTCCTCCACATCTTTCCTCACAGTTGGCATCACTTCCTCTGTGGCCTCTCGCATGACCCCATATTCAACTGCTTCGCAGTAGACACCCCTCTTCACCCCAACACGTTTTCCATACAACATTCCTACTGCGCATTGTGGATCACTGTGAGGACTCTGGAACATGCTCTCGGACCTTGCAAGGTTGTATTTCAAAAACTGCACCGGTACTAACTTGGTGAACTAACTTGTGAAGCGGACCTGTGAAGAATCTTAGAGGCAGTCCTAGAAACCTGCATAAATTTTGGAATTTGTCGAACGGTGTGTTGGCACTTTTTAATGGTAGTGTGTTTAAGTGAATATTGTCCAAGTTGAGTTGTTTTTTATGGTTGTGTGCATTAGTGCGAGCATCATACAACTATATGCGTTGAATTCCTTTTCACCATGCATATTTACTATATGTTGAGGTCATATTTATTAAAAGGAACGCCATTTATTTATTTATAAACAAAACAAGACAAAACAAAAAAAAAGCAGGAAGAGAGGAAGAGCAGAGAGAGAAATGAACAACAGAATTGAAGAAATGTCATGGACTATACTTAGAGAAAAGTGAATTTGACATTGTGTGATTTCTGGCATAAGCGTGTTTTTTTGAAGAAATTTACATTTGAAGACGAGTTGTCATTGGTGCAAAATAGCTCTTTGAAGGAAAAATAAGCTGCCTTAAAGGCATCTTGCACAGTGTTTTGCTGCACATTTTTTCTGCATATTGTATTGAACTGACATTGATTTGCATCTTCTTCATAGTTTCAATCAGTAATCTTGAGTTGTTGATGTAACTCATTGTTGATTGTCCTCCATCATTTGAGGAGCACACTTTGTACTTTGATATTTCCATAGTTGTAAATTCTCTAGAGTCATTTGTATTTTCTTGAAAACAAGTTGCATCACATTGTAAACAGGTGCATTTTCGATTGAAGCCGACACCCTTTCATTTTTGAGCCTACGTTGTTGAAATGGCTAAAATAAATGAGACATTAGAGTTGTTGAATAACCTCATTCATTCCAATGTTGATGATATGATAAAAATGAGCAAGGATGCTCTTTGTAACATTCAAATTTGTTTGCAAGATGCACAAGAAAAGATTAAGTTTTTGCAGTTGGAATCTCAGCTCCAACAAGATTAACTTCAGCAAAAGAGTCACCATTCTGAACCTTTTTTTATTCAAAATATTGGGAAAGACTCCCATCAGCAGCATGTCATTAAAGTTGCAGTTGATCCACATTCAGTTCCTTGTACAAGAGTAGATCTACATGCAGATGTAGCAGTTCAACCTGCACTTCTCAAGCCCATCATCAGACCTTGGGAAGAGATTGTCCACAACAAGCACAAAACTAGTCTTGGATAAGACAAGGATGTGTCCTTTCGTATTCCAGACTACACCAAACCCATCATATTTCAGAGTGTCAGATTCTTGTATGACAGTTCACCTGCAGCTGTTCCAGATCCTGCTCCAAAACAACAACAACAGATTGTAAAATTCCAACACTGTGATCGAGTTGGCCATATGAAAGATCACTGTTTTGATCTTCATCCATGCAAGCACTATGGTCGGCACACCCATTCTTCACATAGATGCTTCAGAAATAAGCCTCCTACAAGAACCAAGATTCATCTTGGATGGATCACTTCTTGGCAATGGGCATCAGCAGCCAAGAAGATGTTTATGACACATGTTAGAACTTGTTCACGGATATTGAGCAAACTTACAGTTGAGTTTTCACCATCATCTCACCTTGTCCCTGACTGGGGGGAAAATGGTGGCCATCTACAAGCTTCGACGACAGATCAAGCGAGCCTGAGCCACAATCTCTCATTCCATTTTCAGAGTTGTAGCCAGAGACACAACAGTTCAAGCGAGCCTGAGCCACAATTCGTCATTCCAGATTCAGAGATGTAGCCAGAGACATGGATGCCCATGAGCATGCCTTTGGTTGGTGGAAAACCTTAAACCATCATCTTTGGTTGGTGGTAATCCTAAAACCATCACAGGTAGTAGACCTCCCTTGTTTTAGGTTGAAGGTCTCCCTTTCATATATGAGAAACACTTCCTCTAGCAGAATCCTTGAGCTTCTTGCCAGCTTTGGTTGAGTTCCAGTAAATGCTTCAAGCATTCCAGAGTTGTTGGTAATCCTAAAACCATCACAGGTAGTAGACCTCCCTTATTTTAGGTTGAAGGTCTCCCTTTTTAATTAGGGACAATTCCTTTAGCAGAAGCCTTCAGTTTCTTTCCAGTTTTGGAAGATTTCCGGGAACTGCAACAAGTTTTGCATTCCAGTGTTGGTGGTCATCCTTAAACCATCCCTTTTTTTCAAAATTTCAGAGAGTTGATTCAGCCCAAGTGCTGCCATGCATGCTTTGCAAATTTATATTACAACTCTTTTCTTGGACTCACACATACCCCTTCGGATTAAGGGGGGATGTTGGAACACCTAATCCTACATGGGTAGGTGTGGAATGAGAAAAGTCACAATGGAGTCCAAGTGACCTTGGAATGTGAAACCAAGAGTCACACCATTGTATTATAAATTTATATCATGTATAATGGAAAAATAAGAGCTACATGCTTATTCTTCATTGTCTTGAGTTTCTTGTTGTGTTGTGTATGTTTATCTTTCCTCATACCCCATGTTTACGTTTAAAAAAAAATGGGATGGGGATGGTTGGATCTGATATCTTAGGTCATGAGGGAGATATGCTCAGAATTGCAGCTCAAAATAAGCATTATAGCTAAGTTAAACAGTTCCTCCTTTCCTGACTAGTCTAGAAAACCCTCATTTCCCATGACTTCGCTAAACAAAAATTTCTGAATAATATGAGAGCATAATTCCCACTAGGGTTGCTACAAAAAGTGATGTAAGATGACTGATATATAGCTTATATTGATCAAATAGTAGATAAATAGAGGTTTAACCCCTTTTACACAAGACAAGGACACCCGGTAAGGTTTTCGGCAATTTACATGTACCAAAAGTAGGACTGCAGAAAATAACGCAGTCTACTACAACTCTGCATTAAAAATGAATGAATATGAAAATATCAGCTCAGATAAATGAGGGGAGCAAATCTCTAACCCTTATAAGAAAAAATACATCAATCCTCCAAAGGATTGGCTAAAACATACAAAATGGAAAAAATGCCAGAGTAGCTGGGCAGCTACGGCAACTCCGGAACTAGGAATACGTAGAGAAGGCTGAATAAGATAAAAATATCTGAACTAAACCTCCTCCAATGGATCTCCAAAGTGGAAGGCTGATCCTTACACTTGAGATCCCACCCTCCAATAAATCTGCAAATCCCCACAGCAAATGCACTATGAAAATAACGCAGCTACTGGAGCAAACTGCGCAGTAGGGGTAAGAATATGTGTTGGCCTAATTCCAAGATCTTCAAATAAGCTCTCAAGCTTCCAAACTGATCCTCCAAAGGCAAGAAAGACTCCCCCTCTGAAAAACAAGCAATGGAAGAGGTGTTGTGGAGTCTCCACAGCAACACCCTACAACACAGTATTATGTTGTTGAAGCAATAACGTTGTCCTAGAGGATGATGCTTCAGTCTCAAGCCAAAATAATGATAGGACAACCTCACCCAAGCAGGCACTCAAAGTCCCCCGGGGCTGAGGGTTAGATCTCCAAACGAAGACACTTGGTGCACTAAACAGTGCTGCAGACTAGTTAAACAACCAGCGTGCTCAAGAAGTCGAGATGACCAACTCAATATCATAAACATATGCATGAATGCCAATACCTCTCCTCCCCTCCATTTATATAGAAATTGGAGACTCCTCATGGGCCCTACTTCTAATTAGGGTTTCCCTTCCTCTAGAAGCTTCCCTCCTATGTAGTGCTTTCCAACTCACACCCTGCACTGGTTGACTTGGTCAAACCTCTTTGCAAATATCTCCTTTCACACATGAGGGTGTGAAATCCGGTTCCATGGCTGATCCATTTTCATACTAGAGGGATTTTATTTATGTTTTTATTATCTTTGGGCCTCCTTACCCAATTATTCATCTCCTAAATAAGTTTAGACAAAATTTAGCGTTCCAATTTATTGAAGAAAAATTTGGAACATTACAGTGTAAAAATGTCTCAAGCTTGGGTGAATACATGAATATGGGTTACACTTTGGGCCAAATGTGGCGATGAAATTTCAATTTTTTCCTCTTTTATCAAATTTCATCCCTCAAAATTCATATAATAATTGTAAATTTTGATTCAGAGTAAATATATAATATGTGGAGAATTATGTTGTTGTCCCAATGATATTTTCATAAAAAAAAATATTGTCATATAATCTCTCAATTTTCAATTAAATGCAATATATGTCCTTGAAAATTTTCGAAAAACTTAAGAGGTATGTGTGTGTTCACACAGCATAACTTAGTATAAACTGTATAATTTAATGTGTGTGTGTGTGTGTGTGTGTGTGTGTGTGTGTGTGTGAATGATATACACGAAGAGAACTAAGTTTTTCGTATTAAAAATTATTTGTATATGAAAAATTATATTTTTTATTATTTTTCGAAGTTGATAAAGTAATATTTCAATTTCATTTTGGAGACACGTGTTCACGTAAGATTTTTTTCAAGTCTTTAAACAAATTTAAAAAACAATAGTACCCCTTTGAAGAGGAGTCCTAAACAAAGATAGTGGTATTTTTTATTTTTTAAATTAGTATGTATATTTTATGTTATTGATTTTTTATTCAGCCCCTTTGAAATAATTCAAAAAAAATCAAGTGTTATATTTAAAAAAAATTAGGTGAAAAATATCATATGAAATAGAAAGTTCCAAATTCATATGTCATTGGATATAGGATTCTTTTACAAATCCAACATGATCAACTCTACCACTTAAGGACAAATTATGCCCTAAATATACTAGGGTACAAAATGGGGTTGCTGAGAAATATGCAGAAGGGGTGTTGAAAGTGTCAAATTCATATGCCATTGGATACAGTATTATTTTACAAATCCAACACGATTAACTCTGCCACGTAATGACAAATTCTTCCCTAAATCTACTAGGGTACAAAATGATGTTTATTATTGGAAATTACTGAGAGAGGGGAGGGATGAATCAGTAATTTAATATTCTTTTATTTTTCTCATATTTAATTTATTTTGCAACTAATGGTTCATGTTCATGTTCTATTTAATTCTTTTTGCAGGTGTCAAGGAGAGAAATTTCTAGATTACTTATCAAGAGTTCAAGATCATTCACATAGCATTCAGAAACAATACATGCAGACACAAGATATGACTGGAAACTCGAGGGGATAAAACCACGAATGTTAGGATGAAATTGATGTTAAGGCAAGTTTCTACTCCTTAATACATCATATTTATGTATACTCCAACCTACAAGAGGCTCCTACCTCAAAGGAAGCTCCAACTCCCACAAGTTTCCTATAGGCTACAACCCACAAGAGGCTCCTACCTCAATAGGGTAAAACATGTTTCTTTTCAAACTGCAACATATAAGAGAACATAAATTTCCCAGTCACAATCAAGTTATAAATGTTGGTTACCTCATAGACTATTTTGTTGTCAAGTTTGTTGTTGAATTTCATGTTCTCTCCCACTCTCTCTTTCTTTTTTGCTATTTCTCGTCAACTTCCTTATTCAGATTCCTTCTCTTTCAAAAGCAAAAAAATCTTTTTCCATTCCACATTGGACATTTTATAAGCAAGCCCTCTTGGTTTTTTTTATTCCTTGTGGAATATGAAGTGAAGCATTGTCTCTTGGGCTTCTAAAAACTACTCACTTGTTTCATTTTCAATTCTGAAAATAATTGTAATATAAAATGTCTTTGTAAAATCTAAATCATTAATAATAACAAGAGGCAAATCAGATTTGTATTATCTACATTTTATGTTCAACGAAATATATGAATTTAAACTTTTGCCTTGATACATTATTTCCTACTTGGAAATATTTAGCCTTGATATTGATTAGCATAGCTTTTGCACTTCACATCATTTTCAGTGTTTTACAATAATAACATTCAACATAAATTATCGCCAATGGGTTTAATGACATTAATACCAATATTTCCAACATTCTCCCCCTTTGGCATTGATGGAAACACAAACACACTAACTCCTTCTGCCTCCATTTTGTCCCCATACATCAGCTTACCTCCCCCTTTGACATCAATGGAAATGGGAGGTAATGACTAAGCATTCGGTTGTTCAAGTTATTTTTCTTCGATTTGTTGATTGTTTTCAGTTCTATATGTGTCACTTCTATAGTAAAGAAATCCTTGTCTTGAGAAAGCTATCTCTTGCTTCTCCCAACCTCTGTTTTCTCCATTGGGTTGCATTGGACACCATATACATTTTCACTTATTTGTGAAATTTCTAGCCAGAAAAGAACCTTGTATGAATTACAACTTTTTATGACTTAAAAAATGGGTTTCTTAGTCAAATAAGTTGAGTCCCTTGTCTTAATTTCCAGTTTAATGTCCTTACATATATACAATTAAGTAGAGACAAAATATGATCTCATAATAGCCAATTACAAGCATAGCCATATTCTTCTATTTTCCCAAGGTGTAGACATCGTAGTCTTCTTTTTTAGTAGTGCAATAAGAACATAACTGAGCTTTGACTGATGTTGCATCAGATGGTATATGTTCTCTCATCATAGGTAGAACGTTGCACAAAAAACATTCCTTTCACGATCTAACATAGTCACCTTTCGTGGTGTAATATCTTCATCAAACGTAGATGTAATATAGTGAATAATGAGCATTTAGATGTCTTCATTACGCCGATAGGCGTAACCCCCTATTAGAATTGGCTACTTTAATCCTTTTTCCAATTAATTTTTTTCATCCGATGGTCTAGATTGAAAGATGCCAGTATATTCTAGTCGTCACCACTAAATCAATGGATGAAATTTAAACAACTAACTTCCTTGCATATCTAAATCACATGTTTAAAGCATACTTAAATTAATTTTTTACAAAACATGATTAAAAATTTACTATGCCATTTGTTGACCGCCACCTATCAAATTAGGGTGAACTCTGAAAAGATACTGATACCATGGGATACCATGTGGCAAACATGGGATACCATGTGGCTGGTAGACATTGCGCAGGCCGGGGCCATTATCCTCACCCGGTGCCACGCACAACGAATTCTGCACAGCAATGGCACACACAGGAAGTCTCCGTTACGGGAAGATCAACCAGAGCCACGTTTTGATCACTGTTAAAATTTTAGCAAAATATATTAAATGGAAGGGGCCACTTGTTTAACACGTATCGAAAAATTTCCATATAAAATAAAATATAACAACAATTTTCATTTTAAATTACTTAATAATATTATTTAATCCTCCATTATCCGAAAATCTAGTGTTTGGTAGCGAAGGCATGAGACGAACACCACGTATCGGCCATTTCATCTCAGTTTCCTATTGTGGCCCTCCATATTCCATGATGAATTATTGTATGTGCAGATGGTGAGATATCGGCAGGGGAATCGAAAGCTACCTTGGCCAGGCGAATCGATGTGAACAAATTGCCTGCTTCCTGTTACTACAACGAAGACATGGGCTCCATTAATGTGTCGTCGCCAAAAAACGCCCTATCGTTGTTTCATGTCAACTCCGACGGTGCAATCAACACTGAGAGCAGTTGCTATGACATGAGCGTCAAGAGAGAGCGTGATGCCACCAAGGAATTGGAGGCGGAGAGATCCTTCTCTAGGGTTAGCAATGAAGAAGCTAATCAGGAGGGCGGCACCAAGAAGAAATTCAGATTGTCCAAGGAGCAATCATCTCTTTTGGAGGAAAGCTTTAAAGAGAACAGCTCCCTCAATCCTGTAAGTCGATCTTGAATATATATATATATAATCTTGATTTGCCTCACCTAATTTCCTCTTGATTTGCCTTCAATAATTTCGTTTGTGATTTCTTGATTTGGACTCATGGAAGTTTTCTTTTCTTTATACAGAAGCAAAAGCAAGCCTTGGCCAAAAGGTCGAACCTCCACCTGCAGTAAGTTGAACTCTGGTTCCAGAATAGAAGAGCAAGGTTAGCTCGGCCCCTTTCTTGATTCATATTTTGATATGACAAATTCGACTACGCAATGATTCAGAAATCTTGATTTCAGTTAACTTATTCTTTTTAAACGTAAAGCTACATGTAATCAATAAACCATTCAAAATAGACAATATATGTTGTGGGGGAGCAGCATTACAAGTGTTTATTATATAGCCTTCCATATTAATAGTTTGCGCTTTGGTTGAGGAAGGCACAGATACAATGCCAGCTTTTGGTTGATATTCATAATTCTCTTATCCATAAATCCAGTCTCTTTTGACCAGTTTTTTGTTGGTATCCATAAATTTACTATCCATAAATCTAGTCTCTTTTGACGAATTTTGTATTGAAATATTTGTTTACAATCATTTTCTTTCTATTTACTGATCTTATGAGCAATAACATGGTCTTATACATGAGGGGCTCATAATAGATGGTTTTCCTGATGCACTATTTTCTACCTTCTGAAAAACAAAGGATTAACCAGCACATTGAAGATTCGATATTAGACGCAAAGAAGAAGGGGGAAAAAGTTATGATTTTGGGCCTTCTCAACAAGGTATTGATAAATCTCATTTCTAACATCAGTCTTCCATATTTCTTCTATTTGGTTGAAATTTAAATTTTTCCTATTGATAACCATAATGAAGACTTGAACGAAAGTGAAAAATTGTTTGTCAAGTGACACGAGAATCTCAGAATTTGTATTTTTGATGGGAGTACTTTGGCAATGGCTTTGATTTTGAATTCCATTCGAGAGAAGGAAACATCCAAGGTGCTTCTTATTTCTAGGAGAACATGCAGCAAGTTGGAATCGGGTATAACAAGAGTGCTATGTGAGCGTGGGTTTAGGGTTCAAGGTTGCGTATATTTCCCAAACTAAATCAATGATTAAACACGGCTCCACTTTGTCTTCCAGTTTGATTCACTTACTATTTTGTTTTAATGACCGGCAGCTTCTGGTGGACTCAAAAGAACAAATCGAAAATGCCTGATTAAGCTTTTCACTACCAAATGCTTGATACAACTTCTGTTACAGCTTGCGCGCGAGCTTTGACAAACCAAATCTATCTCATTCACATTCATTAGTACTTGATAAATGCTACAGAGTAAATCTCTTTCAGGTGAAGATATGGACGACGCTAAACCCTGCAGAACAACACCATGGAACTTCACATTAAAGCAGATGGAAAAACAAGTATATAACTCTAAAATTGATAAGAATTTATCTTAAATAAATATATAAATAAAATATGTAAACTTCTGATTTTCTTACATGACAGTCATTTTGACACTTTTATAAATACATTACCCTCAAGAAACAAACCTTCCCAAATCTACGATCATCGCATTCCACTATAACTAACTCCACAATTTGATGGTGATCGCATTCAAACTAACCCGACCTTTAACACTTTCGAAGGTGTGTGATAAAAGTGGTTTGGTGTATCCATGTGTCAATTGCTGGGATATATTGTGTGGTTTCCACAATTTACCGCTATCAGCCCAAAAGCTGTGCGATAACCTTTAGCAGATTTTCAATACCACTTTGGATTTTTCAGGTACACATTACACCAACTAATTTTTATAACTCACACCAAGTTATTGTAGTTTAAATAAAATTAAACTACAAAGGAATTACATGGAGTATAGTAATGAATACTCGAGTTAAACAAATTAAAAGGTATAAGCGCACATGCAATAATGATTGGATGCTCCAGCGTAGGGATGGGATAATTTAAATAGAATGGAATAATGAACATAATGGATTGGATTTATCGTAATGAATGGAGAAACTAAGTACAAAATGGATGGATGAACTGTAATTACAGTAATGGAATCGAGCATTTTAGATTACATATCTAACTATATGTAAAAACATTTAATTTGTAAACATTAATCAACAAAAAGTACAATTTAAAAATATATATATCTATATATATATATATATATATAATTTTATTTATGTGTTTAAAAATAAAATTTAGATGTTTAAGTAGCTTAAAATTTTGTTGGTAAAATTCTAATTATACTAAAGGTTGGAATGGCCGAGCAAGAGCTTAGATTCCTTTGGATATTGGCTAGTCATATGGTAAGTGTATCAATTATTTTAAAAAACACATTATCTAACACAAAAAATAACATTAAAAACTTAAAATTTTATATAACTAAATGTTATAATAATTACATACCAATTTAATATCATGTTTATATTGAAGTTGATTAACCCATATTAACTTTTTATTATTTATATGGTAAGTGTATCGGTTAGTAAATAAATAAATATACTTTGGTGATAGATTTAAATAAACAAATAAAATTAATTATTTTTATTTTTAAAGTTATATATATATATATATATATATATATATATATATATATATATATATATATATATATATATATATTGTTATTTTTAATTAGATTAAGGTGTTTATGACTTTTTGAATTACTTTTTCATAAAGAGGTGTTTATTACTTGTTGAATTAGTTTTTCATAAAGAGATGGAAATTCAAAATTATTAACTCTTCAAAATTACTTGAAATTTTGAACAAATATCTTTCACACAAAAAAGTTGTTAAAACATTTTGTCGTCAACTATTTTTCAGGTAATGGATAATAATCCAGAATAATAATAAAAAACTATATATTAAAAGGACATAAACTTCTATTAATTTATTTTTAAAAATTTATATTAATTTTGAATTTTTTTTGTAAGTTTCATTGGACTACATCTTTATCATGTTCAATATATCATGCTGATTGGAACTCGATAGGAAATTGAACGAATGACTGCACATCAAGAAGTGCCTTATCACCCTTTATCCAAGATCCTATAAACAATATTAATTTCTAATTTTAAAAAACACTTAATAAATAATATTATAATAATAATAAATTAAATACTCGAAAACACTAAAATAAATTTACTTTACAATTTTGAGTTATTTATTTTATTTATCTATAAGTAAAATGTTTGAGTAAACTTTTATCAAGCATTCGCTTTCAAAATTTGTCCTTCCTTGAGAGTTATGTTGTTAAGAATATTAATATTATTAAAAAAAATTAATATTGACATTAATATTGATAAATAAGAATAAGAATATTTATTTTTTAATAATTAACAATATAATTATTAATAAAAAAATTTAAACTTTTATTCACTCTAACAATATGATTAAAAGTATTTATGATATTATCATTAATGTTGTTAATATAAATACTATTAAGATTAATTTTAATAATTAATAATATTTACATTCTAAGCATTTTAATTAAATATGGTTAAACATTTCCAACACACTCAATCACTCATTCTCACCAATGTCCAATGGGACATAACCTTGCTTAGCCATAGTAATCCATGGTTAACCCTCTTAAACCATAATAAGCCATGGTGAACTTTTATTATAATTAATAATTATAATAATTAATTATAGTTATAATTGTTTAGCTTGTTAAACTAATTATAATTAAAAAAAAATATCTAAATAAATATAATAATTGTTTAAGTAATTATAATTAGTTAAACAATCGATCAATGTCATCCATGATCAAATGTCACATTCTGACAAATATTGTTTCAATGTGAAAATCAACCATGGCCAACTATGGTCATAGTTGGTCCAACATCGCATTGTGACAATAATTGTCTCAATGTTTAAATCAATTCCCTTGGGTTCACCAATTCCTTTGGTTTATAATATTAAACCCTTGGATTTATTAGTTATTTTGGTTTATAATATGAATAATTGATCAATGTCATCCATGATCAAATGTCACTTTCTGACAAATATTGTCTCAATATGAAAATCACCCATGGCCAACCATGGTCATAGTTGGTCCAATGTCGCATTGTGACAACAATTATCTCAATGTTTAAATCAATTCCTTTGGGTTCACCAATTACTTTGGTTTATAATATTAAACCCTTGGGTTTATTTGTTCTTTTGGTTTATAATATGAATAATCGATCAATGTCAAATATTGTCTCAATATGAAAATCACCCACGGCCAACCATGGTCATAGTTGGTCCAACGTCGCATTGTGACAACAATTGTCTCAATGTTTAAATCAATTCCCTTGGGTTCACCAATTCCTTTGGTTTATAGTATTAAACCCTTGGATTTATTAGTTCTTTTGGTTTATAATATGAATAATCCCTTAGGTTTATTAATCTATTGAGCTTAAAATATTATTTCATAGGCTTTTTTAATTTCTTAGGTTTTTTATTTTAAAATATTAATTATTAGGTTTTATTAATCTCTATTGTTTTTAATATTGCCCTTGGCCTTATTGATCCCTTAGGTTTTTAATATTTATCCTTTGGGTTCACCGATTCCTTTGGTTTATAATATTAAACCCTTCGGTTTATTAGTTCTTTTGGTTTATAATGTTAATCACACATTGGGTTTATTATTCTCTTGAGTTTAAAATATTAATTCTTAGGCTTTCTTAATTTCTTAGATTTTTCAGTTTAAAATATTAATTCTTAGGGTTTATTAATCTCTATTGTTTTTAATATTTATCCGTTAGGTTTATAATATTTATCCCTTGGGTTCACTGATTCCTTTGGTTTCTAATATTAAACCCTTGGGTTTATTAGTTCTTTTGGTTTATAATGTTAATAATCCTATTAGTTTATTAATATCTTATGTTTAAAATACTGATTCTTATGGTCTATTAATTTATTAGGTTTTTTTTGTTTAAAATATCAATTCTTAGGGTTTATTAATCTCTTGTATTTTTAATATTGATCCCTTATATTTATAATATTTATCTTTTGGGTTCACCAATTCCTTTGGTTTATAATATTTAGACCTTTGGTTTATGAGTTCTTTTGGTTTGTATTATTAATAATCTCTTGGGTTTATTAATATCTTTAGTTTAAAATATTAATTGTTAGGGTTTATTAATTTCTTAGGTTTTTTGTTTTTAAATATTATTTCATATGCTTTATTAATCTCGAGTTTAATATATTAATTCTTAGAGTTTATTACTTTCTTATGTTTTTGGGTTTAAAGTATTATTTCTCAGGGTTTTTTAATCTCTTGAGATTGAATTATTTATTCTTAGGGATTTTTTATTTCTTGGTTTATAATATTAATATTTATCCTTTGTTTCACCAATTACTTCGATTTATAATATTAAACCCTTGGGTTTATTAGTTCTTAGGTTTTTTTAAATATTATTTCATATGCTCTATTAATCTCTTTAGTTTAATATATTAATTCTTAGAGTTTATTACTTTCTTATATTTTTGGGTTTAAAGTATTATTTTTTAGAGTTTTTCTCTTGATATTAAATTATTTATTCTTAGGGTTTTTTTATTTCTTGATTTGTAATATTAATATTTATCCTTTGCTTCACCAATTACTTCGATTTATAATATTAAACCCTTGAGTTTATTAGTTCCTAGGTTTTTTGTTTTTAAATATTATTTCATATGCTTTATTAATCTCTTTAGTTTAATATATTAATTCTTAGAGTTTATTACTTTCTTATGTTTTTGGGTTTAAAGTATTATTATTTCTGAGGGTTTTTTAATCTCTTAGATTAAATTATTTATTTTTAGGGTTTTTTTCTTTATTGGTTTATAATATTAATATTTATCCTTTCCTTCACCAATTACTTTGGTGTATAATATTAAACCTTTTGGTTTATTACTTTTTTTTGGTGGAAAATATTAATAATCCCTTGAGATATTGCTAAGAGATATAAACTTATTATAATATTAATAAAATATTATTATTATGTTATAATAAAATTATATTATAGTTTGAAGTAAAACTATTAATGTATTGAAATAATTTAATAATATATTTTTATTATATATTTTATTATTGAATAATATATATATATATATATATATATATATATATATATATATATATATTTCAAGTTAAGATATAGTATGTATAAGGTTAATATTATTAATATATTATAATTAAATATATAAAATGTTTTGGTGATTTTAATCATAAATATATAATATTTATTTTGGTGAAATATATGTGTTTGGTAGTGGATATAGTCTTATGGGCGTATATCAACCACATTGGTGAATGTAATTGTAAATCTATTTCATATAAAACATATATCAATCACATTGGTAAATGTGATGTTGCTAGTTCCATGCAATATCAACTTCAAATCGAATAAGTAATTTTTTATGGTTTTACTCTCACCATTATAATTGCGTTGACATACCAGTAACACACCATACCATTGACAAACTATTAACATACCACTGGCTGCGTTCAATTGTAAATTGTATTATTACAACTGTGTTATCGTTCAACAATACAATTGCGTTATCATTCTACAATACGACTGTGTTATCCTTCAACAATACAATTGCGTGTTGCGTTATATATCATTAACAATATAACATTGCGTTAACAATATAACACTCTTAACACTACGTGTTGTGTTTATATATGCGTTAACATTACCACTGCGTTGACATTATTCACGCTTGTAAGATACGGTAGTCTCTTTCATGCTTGTAAGGCTAGCTCTTTCACGTTGGTCGGGTAGTATAGTCAGGGAAGGGAGGTTGGGAAATGATGCCCTCGAGCCCTTGATTCATAACACACATCCGAGAGAGGGTGGTCCCACAGACGGCGGTACAGACGATATGGGACAGGGCTGAGGGAGTGAGTGAGATACAGCCATAATGACATTCCCGATAACTGATACCTAGTAGTCTATGCATGAGGATTGAGAGGAGTTGACCCAGTCATTTCTTATAGACCCATTTCTTATAGACCCAAGCAGTTACAATCATTCCCCATAGCAGCCATACTTCGACCTTCGAACTAGAAGCTCTGATGATAGGGATCCCTGGGAATGTAGGCTAGATGGAGGGAATAACCAGGTGTTATATAAAATATTATTCACAAAAGGTAGTTGCATACCCCAAGTTTATGACAGAATATCATTCCATCTTATCATAGTTGATAGCCAATAGTTTCCAAGAGCACTTGTGAGGAGTACTCGCTTGAAGGTTAACGACATTGTCAGTTCTCATTCTCGGTTCTATCATTGCCAATAACCAAGTCGACGATAGGATACATAGTATTTGTCATTAGTCGATCCAGGATTCCAATATAGTCAGTTTTTAGTCTGAGCTAGAAGGTGCTGCAATAACCTATACTTTGTGCTTTAAGCTCCACTCTTCCGCTACGTTATATTCGTTGTTGATACCACTGCATTATGTTCATTGTTGCAGTTTTACCAATGAGCTCCATTACCACTTCTGACAAAAATAACACTTATTCAAAATAATAGTTTTTCTTCATTGCCACGATAATGATAACACTTATTCAAAATGCCTAGTCGATACCGCTTATTCAGAATGCCTTCTCGATGCCGCTTATTCAAAATACCTTACTGACCATTGCCCTGATACCACTTCTGTCATATTGGATGTGCTTGCCAGCGTTTTATTGGAATGAGCCATCATTTTGTCCCTAATCCATTGAAACGCATAGTGGTGATATTTACAATGTCCAACAATTACAAATACTACTCATGGAATCAATAATGCACCTACCTTGTTGTCAATACTATGTATGGGCCTGTCAGTCTTTTTGACTTCTGAAATTTTAGCTCCAGTCAAATCTTCATGTTCATAATTGCACATAGTCATTATTCTTCTTTTTCCTTGCCTTGGTTTCCTTGACACTATTCATATCTTACCACTGCGTATAGAGTTCATTCTGAGTGCTCGATTTTCTTTGGGCTCCCATTTCTCTTTATGAGATGCTTGCCTATTCTGCAAGTTTTCTTGATCTATTATGGATCTTTCCTCCCCTCTTTGAATATTTTCAATGTTATGTATTAATCAATGCTAGTGATACCCTTTTCAATGGCATGCACTAGTAAACTTATTTTCAACAACTTCTTGTTCTCGAATTTTTCTTGGTGTTGATTGCCCAGAAATTGGATCTCAATTACTGTACAAAATAGTTTTGGTAATGCAGTGGATCTGAATTCTATCTATTTTACATTTATAAGATATATGAGTTTTAATTTCTGCAACCTGAATAGATATGGAGAATTCTCTCTTCATATGATTCCATTTCTTCTTTTTGTAAAGTTAGTGATGAATTGACTCTTCATTTAAACTTTCAGATGTAAGAATTTGTTTTCTTCAACTATAATGTTGATGCTTTAAAGAATTTCCTTCATAATCTTACTTTAATTCTTCTTAAGGGGTTTTCTTGCAATTTAATCACATAGCATAGATATCACTGAATTCTATGTCGACATAATATTGAGGCTAAAGGATTTGGGGAAATCCTAGCGATGCATTGCACATTGAAATATTGCAGTGTATCCAAATTACCTTATGGATTTATGATTGTAGATCCATCTTCATAATTTTCTCCATTAGAAGATGTTTGAAAACATTAAGGGAATTATGTATGAAATAATCACTTGTAGCAGTTTGTACATGATTTCTTCATATAAGACTTGCAAATAGTGTGGTCTTGATGTCGATTTCATGATTCTTCATGACGAAGAATTCTTAGAAACTCGCTATAAAAATGAATACAATTTGCTCCTCTTGGTTTGATGGTAGTATGAATGTTTGAAGATATCTCAGACTTTGAATGTAGCATTGCAACTTAATTACTTGATGCCCTTTGGATTTAAGAGCCATTTTACTTCCATAGTGGTCTCTTTACTTCTGTTTGCATATATATATATATATATATATTTGAATAGAATATAATTTTCTCCTCCACTTAATGGAATTCCTTTTATTTTTCTTTCATGTAAATATATTATAATAGAACTCAGGTTTTCATAGAGTAAATGTCATTTATTACATGAATTTAGATTAATGCATTCCATATAAACAATCTGAGAATGAAGGATTTTTGAGAAAATTCTAATGATGCTAACATGATTTATCCATTTCATTATTTACATGATTATATATAGGATATATACATGTGTACATCTTTCTATAAAACCTTTCATTAAATACTGGTGCACATGATTGGTGTAGCTTGCTCATGAAGATGATGTCTTGATCTCACATTTTTATGATGCCTTTGATCTTGTTGCTTCTTAGTTGCTTCTTTCTCCCCCTTGGATAGTGCCTTCAATTTTAGGATTTAGACTCTTATTTTGGTGTTACATCAATGAGTAGCACGTGCAGACAAAATCCCTAGCTTGTTTCTTAGATACTCTAATGGTTCTCTAGCAAGAGGTTTTGTTAATATGTCTGTTATTTGTTCTTTTGTGGGTATGGACTCCATCTTCACTCTCAGCCACTTGTTCTCTGAGGAAGTGGTACTTTTTAGGTATGTTCTTATTCGTTGAATTAAGCACAAGATTTTTCGACATGCTTATTGCACTTGTATTGTTGCATTTTATAGAAATACACTCACTTAATTTTACCTTCATATCATGAAGTGCTTATTTCATCCACAACAAGTGTGTGCAACAAGCTACAGCTACTATGTATTCAGTTTCCACCATAGATAAACTGATGTTTGTATTTTTCTTACCCATGCCACCAAGGCCTCTCCTAGATAGAATGCACCACCTCTTGTACTTTTTCTGTCATCCACACAACTAGCCCAATCTACCTCTATGTATGTTGTAAGTGTAAATTATTTACCTCTGGGATACCATAGTCCATAGTCTGTAGTTCCTTTCAATTACCTGAATATCATGTT
This sequence comes from Pinus albicaulis, assembly GCA_034641835.2. Lineage (NCBI taxonomy): Eukaryota > Viridiplantae > Streptophyta > Pinopsida > Pinales > Pinaceae > Pinus > Pinus albicaulis. The sequence goes on from CM076584.1 coordinate 97,094,347, forward strand.
TGTTGCTACCAAATGATTTTGTTTGGGTTCTTATTGATATCTTGCTACTAATCCAACTTCCAGCATTATATCTAGTCTAGAAGTTGTTACATATAGTAGACTTCCTATCTAGAAGTTGTTACATATAGTAGACTTCCTATCATAGACCTGTAAAGTTTTTTACAGTGACTCATCATTTGCACATAGCTTACATCTAGTAGTCATGGGGGTTGAGAGGGGTTTACATTCTTCCATTTGGAACATTATTAACACATCTCTTAGATATTTCTCTTGATAAATTAGTATGCCTCCGGGCCTTCTGTAGTATTTCAAGTCCTAAGTAGAAGGTAAGCTCTCTAATCATTGACATCTCGAACTCATACTTCGTATCTTGAGAAAACCTTTTACTAGACTATCTTTATTGTTTCCAAACATGATATCATATACATATGATACAACCACAATTAATATTTTTTCTCCATTAGCCTTTAAGTACAAATTACTATCAATCCTCCTCTCTTGAAACCCTTTTTCTGAAGGTACTTGTCCAACCTATAATATCATGCTCTTGGTACCTATTTAATACCATGAAGTTCTTTCTTTAACTTGCAAACATAGTTAGGCTTATTTGATAATGAAAAACCTTTAGGTTCTTCCATGCAAACTTCCTTCTCAAGGTCATCATTTAGGAAGGGAGACTTCATGTCCATTCAATACACCTTGAAATCATTGTAGCACGCAAAGGCCAAAAACATCATGATTGCCTCCATTCTCGCAAATGGTGAAAAAAACTCTTCATAATCAAGACCTTCTACTTGTGAGTACCCCTTACACACTATTTTGGCTTTGTTTCTAACAACTTTACCATGTTCATTCATTTTATTTTTGAATAACCATTTTGTGCCAATGACATTCTTTCCGATAGGTCTTGGTGTTAGTTCCCAAGTATTATTTTTCTTAATTTGGTCTAACTCTTAGTTAATATAATCTACCCAATTCTTGTCTTTGCTTTCCTCATCAAATTTCTTTGGCTCTATTTGTGACAGAATAGCTAAATGAACTTTCATTTTTCTATTGTCTCCTTGTTTGAATTCCTTCACTTTTTTCTCCAATAATTTAATTTTTCAAGATGATTCTTTTGAGTGTGTCTTGAGGGTCCTTTTGATTGCATATTTGTATCTTCTGATGTTTCATCTTGCTCTTCATTTTCTTCATTGTCATAATGGTGATGATATGGAGGATTAATAAAACATGTGTGTTTTTTCTTATTAGATAATTATTCATCAAACCCTACATCGATGCATTCAACAATATTATTCAGCCTCTTATTATAGCACCTATATCCCTTTTTTTTTTTATGAATGTCCCAAAAATATTCCTTCATCGTATTCAGCATCATACTTTCCTATTTTTTCATCATTATTTTTGATATAGCACTTACTACCTAAAAATTTAAAATCCTTGATTGATGATGGTTTCATGTGCCACAATTCATATGGTGTCTTATCAGTGTTTGGTATGAGATGTGACTTATTGAGAATATGCATTGTTGTATGCACATATTATGGCCAATAGGTTTGAGAAATGTTTCTTTCAAGCATCATAGTTCTGGCTATTTTTTTAACATACTTGTTTTGTCTCTCTGCAACTCCATTCTATTGCAGTGTTTCCACAACACTATATTGTTTTCTTATTCCAAATTCATTACTTGGGTATGAAAAATCATCTGATGTAAATTCACCTCCTATGTCTGACCTTATGCACTTTATCTTACACCCTATTTGATTTTCTACTAGTGCCTTGAATATTTTTAACTTTTCTAATGCTTATGACTTATTTATGAGAAATGCCACCCATGTCAATCTTGAATAGTCATCAATTTTTAACTTGAAATATTTTTTTCCTCCTAGTGCATTTTTTCTAGAAGGTCCGCATAGATCCATGTGAACTAGCAATAAAGGCTTACTGCTTGATAGTTTATATTTGACTTTGAATGGTGTTCGAGTTTGTTTACACATTTGGAAAGGCCTACATATAGTGTTTTGAGGCTTCTTTATTGTCGGTACATCTCTAAATTATCTCTTCTTTCTTAGTTTGATGATGTGATAAAAGTTGAGATGCCCCAATCTCCTATGCCATAGCCAAGATTCATCAAATTTGTTGATGTAGCATTCTTCACTCTCTTCTTTCAAGATATATACATTAATATATATTCGAACACCTTTAACGAGAGTCTTTCTTGTAGATATTGACTTGACTTCACAATCTTAATCTCTAAAAATAAACTTACAACATTTGTCTCACATCTGGCTTACACTCAACAAATTATGCTTTAGACCATCTACAAACAATACATCTTGAGCCTTTTCTCTTCCATTATTCAGACTAACTGTACCTTTTCCTCTAATTTTTCCTACTTTATCATTGTGGAATGTGAAATTTTCATATTTATTTTCATCCAAAGATACAAACTTGCTTATGTCTCCGGTCATATGTCTAGAGAAGCCATTGTCCACATACCATTTACTGTTTTGATCTCGATCATATAGAACTAGGTCACACTTATCAACGTTTTCTTTTTTCTTCTTCTTTCTCCATTACATGCAAGCATTTGTTCTACAATTATTCTGATATGAAAGTATATTTTCCTTAAGCTGACATTCATATAACTTGTGTCCAAACTTGTGACAATATAAACATTCGATAATATCACGAAGAGGAGCATATGTATTTTTATCTAGATTCATGTTTTTTTATATATGTAAATTCATTATTATCCTTACTTATTTTTTAATTTCCAAAATAAAATCTTCTAAAATAAGCTCTACAGTCTATGGCTTTATGTCCAAAAATTTAAAAATAGTAGCAGTATCCATAGAAAAATATTTGTACGTGGTAGTGGATGTCATTTGGGGAAATAACCATATAGACATTTGAAAATTATGTCTTCTGAAGAAGTATGGTTTATGCTCATTTGTTGTTTGATTGTTTATTCCTTTTGTCTCCTAGTTTTTTTTATGGTGTTTCTTTGCAGTTGTTCATTTGATGTTGAAGAGTTGCCCAATTTTTGGTTCTAAGAATGATGAGAGCTATCATTTTCTCCCATTACAACTTTTACAAAAGTGATTTTCCTTTTATCCTCTGCCTTAGGATCACTAGATTCTCTGTCATAGCCTAACCCAGTCTTTACAAGTGGATTCCTTTGAGCATTTAATATCTCATTCTATTGTTCAAAACATTCTATCTATTGAATGTTCATGCTTAATTCAGTTTGAGTCTTTTCTAGTTTCTTCTTCACACCAACCTCCTCTTCTTCCAATATTTCACACTCTTGATTTTTCTCTTTTATTTTTTGCATCAAAATATCTTCCACCTTATTTTCTTCTTCAAGTTCAAATTTCAGCTTAATAATGCCTTCTGAATTTGATCCTTCTTTTACATATTTTAGTAGAATCTCTTTTTGTTTTCTATTCTTGAGTTTAATTCTTTCTATTTCATCTAGGGAACTAATCAACTCCCCCTCAAGTTTTACCTCCCCTTCTTCTTAATCATATTCCAAGAAATATTTTTCAAGCTCTTCTAAGGCCATAAAAATGAATTCAATGGTTTCATCTTCACTAGAGGATTAATTGGAGCTTTCAGATGCACTACTATCTTGTTGAGCATAAATATTTGTCTATTAAACTTTTTCTCTTTCTGCATTTTATTAGATTTGTTCTTCTCTTTCCCTTTTGGTTGATTTTCTTCTTTCTTATAGGGACATTTTAGGCATAATATCCCACTATTACACAATTAAATCACTTAAATGGAACTTTTCTTTTGTACTTACATGTTCCTTTCTTCAATATTCTAACAAATTTTGCTTCTTCTTCATCAAAACCTGAGCATGAACATTCCTTTTCTTCTATGTGCTTTTTTGCCTTGAAAGTTGACTCCCTATTGACTGACTTCCCTTTTGGAATTCTCATCTCATATGCTGTCAAGGAGCCAAGTAATTGGTCCATATTCAAAATCACAAATTTTGTTGTCTCTTCTATAGTTGAAACCTTAGGATTGAATTTAGATGGTAATGACCTCAATATTTTAAGAACTATGACACTTTCCTTTATTTTTTCCCCTATAAATATCATGACATTCATGAATTCATCAACTCTTATGAATAATTTTCCTATATCTTCATCTTCATTCATTTTTTATGTTATCACCAAAAATTGATCATCTAGCCATTTCTAACTAGATGGATCGAAGTACACCATGTAAGACCAATTTTACCATAGTCAAATTTCTTTCACTATAAGAAATAATTTAATAAACCATATTTTATTAAGTAATTTCTAGTTAAAACAAGAAACCCCATGAGGAATAATTTAACAAATCATTATTTATTTAATTTTCCTATAAGAATAATTAATTAAACCATTATTTAACTAATATTCCTTATCACATTTGACCCAATTATGAGAAATAATTAGATGAATCATTGTTTTTCTTATTTTTCTCTTGAAATAATTAATTAAATCATTATTTAGTTATTATTCCTTGTTAAATTTGGCTAAATCACCTATGAATACTTAAACAAAAGATTATTTGTTTATTATTGCTTAACTACATTCTTGAAATGATAAATAAATAATTCATTTGTTTATTATTTCTAAATAAGGGTGTTTAACCAATTTAAATATATTTTCCCTCCAAAAAAATATATTAAAATATTCCAAGTGGTTAGATCTAGATTATGGTTAATATTATTTTATTATTCTCCATTTTCGATGATAACTCAATATTTTGTTATAAATAGGAGGGTTTTCCATTTATTGTTCAATTTGATCATTCTCATTGTCACTACATTTTCTTCTACCATCTGAGCTCCCAATTGAGTTCATCACATATTTTGGGTTTCCACATCATAGAGATAGAGAGAGACTCATGAAGCTAAAGCATTGAGGATAGCCAAAAATCCATCCAATTTGAGGGGGACTTGTAATCACATACTTGTTTCCTTCACCAGGTGTTATATATAATATTGAAAAATATTCTTTAAACTTGCCTTGTTCATTTGTCATTTGGAGTTACTTTTGCATCAGCTCTTATTTATTTTTTTTGCTTAACTAATTTTTCTACATAGATATGGGTTTTTGTAGGATTTTTTTAACTTTCTATCGTAGATCTAAAGGGTTGAGCAGCCATTTTCGTGGTTAGGGCTATAACTCATATGTAGCTTAAGTAAGGTATTTTTGGTACACTTGCCGAAATATTTTACACTAACAAATGGTGACTCCATTATTTTAATTCAAATTCTTGTGTGACCATCAACTTCAGCGATCAGGGTTTTTCTTCAGTTTTTTTCAATCTCTTGATGTTGTTTTCTATTTTTTTTTCCCTAATTCAGTCAAAATTACAAATTCTAAAGGTTTTATGGTGTTTTTCTGATTTTTTTTTATGCAGGAATGCAATAAAATATAGAAATACACATAAACACAAAGATGCAATAGAAATAAGACTTAATTTCATTAATATCTTATAACTAAAATATGCTTACAGACAGAATGGGAATAAACTAGCTAGGGCATGGGTAGCTTATCCCTGAGAAGAGATGTGGTGGATACATGCCTCTAAACTGTGTTACAATGAGGCTCAAAGGCCTATTTATTATTGAGAAACAATGGAAAACCCTAAAAATCCAAAAACCTAACCCTAGGAGACGAAATGTAAGACTATGGACGCCGTCAGGGTAAATTGGTACATCAATTTCCCGAGGTCATAATTTTGGCATACTAACTCTGTTTGACGCACATGATACCTCATTAGAAATATTTATCCAAGGACTAAAACTATTGTCAGAGGAATATTGAGTTAAAGACTTATATTAGCCACACCTTTCATGCCCAAAAAATGTCGTTTAAGGCCTCAAAACGACTCTTGCAATTCAAGACCCGAAAAACTCCCAAAAATAGTAAATTGTGTTACAATTAAGGAAATTGAAAAACTGAAAGAAACAATGGTGGTGGTCCAAGTGGAATAGGTGATTGGCCACCAATATCTACTTGGATCATTCCTCCCCCCTTAGGAATCAATGGTCCCCATTGCATTGAGTCCTCCATAAGATGAGGAAACTTCCCTTGAACTTAGTCCCTGGTGAGCCACTTTCCTTTGTTAAGAAGTTAGCCTGCTTTGACAACTCGATATAGTTGGATCCTCTATTGGCAGGTGTTATTGATCTATGTGTCCATAATCCAATCATTTGTGGCTTGTTCGATGCAGTCTGGGTTTAACTCTATTGGTGTGAGTTGTTCTACCATGTTGGATGTGTCTAGTAGAGGTGGAAATTAGGGTCGAAGGTGGTCCACATTGAACACTGGGTGCAGACAAAGGAATTGTGGAATACTAATCTCAAAGGCATTGTCCCCACAACCTTAGTGATGGTGTATGTACCATATCAGAGTGGGTGAAGCTTGCAGTGGGGTCCAGTGATGCGCTCCTTCTACAAAAGTACCCACACTTTGTTGCCCACCTAGAAGTTGTGTGGCACCCGATGTTGATCATGCCGCTACTTGTACTTAGCATTAGCTCTGTCCAATATTTCATGAACTTATTGGATGATGTGTTGAATGCACTCAATAATTTTTTTTGCCTTGGTAGCTTCAGACTGGACATTAGCTGAATCGGCCTGAGTAGCTGCAAATAGCATGGCTACGTCAATGGGACATAGTGGCTAGAATCCCAAGCCCACTTGAAATGGGTTGTGTTCGATTCATCTGTGGAGGGCTCGGTTATAGCTATGAAGTACATAGGGGAGGCTCTCATCCCATGTGCGTGAATGCTTTAATTTGTACATGTGCAGAATGCGTACGATCATCCTGTTGATGACCTCTATCTAGCCATCAGTTTGGGGATGGAAAGCTGTGGATTTGGTGAGCTTGGTGTCCAACACTGACTAGAGGCTGGACCAAAATGTACATAGAAAATTTTTGTCCTAATCTATGATGATAGACTGTGGGATCCCAAAGTGTACGCACACTCATTCAAAGAAGAGTTTAGCAGTGGCTTCTGTTGTGATATTATTCTTGTCAGCCATCATAATAGCCATCTTCGAGAATTTTTCGACCATGAAAACATAGTATTTTTCATGCTTAGTAGAAGGAAGGCCAGACATGTAATCCATGGAGATGGACTCCCAAGGTTGACTAGGGGTAGGCAACGGAGTATAGAGGCCTTGATTCTCTATTTTCGGTTTGGCAATGGCGTAGGCAGTGTAGGATCTGATATACTTCCTGACATTCTATCAAATATTTGACCAATAGAAATACTTTTGCAGTACTGCCATTGTTTTCTCGACCCCGAAATTCCCAGCGACCCAACTGTAGTGTGCTTCCCAAATCATCTTTCCACGCTCGCTTGAAGGAACACAAAGGTGTCCCAAGTGACATAACAATGCATCTTGGAGGTCAAAATTTGGAACTCAGTTACCCTCCAAGGGTGTCTTGTATGTGTAGCCAAATTTTGGATCGATCTTGTAGAGAATTGGCCAATCAGAAGTCTCGTGCCCATAAGAGTTGAGAAAAGTGGTTGGCGCCATGATCCGTGGTCGACTGAGGCAGTCTACAACATTATTGGTGTTGCCCTTCTTTTACTTGATGTTAAAATGAAATTATTACAGATATGTAGACCAATTTTGATGGCTATCGTTCTGCAACTTCCCTTGTGTCTATATGAACTGCAGGGGTTAGTGGTTTGTGTGGATGACCATTTCCTTCCCAAAAATGTAATGCTTCCATTATAGGCAAGCCTGCACAATGGAATACATCTCTCTTTCTTAAGTGGGATACTTCAGGAATGTGTTAGACAATATCTCATTGTGATATGCCACTAGATGACCCTATTGAGTAAGAAATGCCCCAATAGCATAGTCAGAGGCATATGTCTCGATCTCAAATGGTTGTTTCAAGTCTCGTAATGTGAGCACTGGGGCAAATCAGAGGTAATGTTTCAACTCTTTGAATGCCTTATGTTGAGATTCAAAGAAAAATAATTTTTCTTTCGCTCCTCCCTTGGTGACTTGACTCAAGGGCCAAGTGATATGAGAGAATCCCAACATGAACTTGCGGTAGAAATTAGAAAGACCCAGAAAGTTGTGGAGCTATGTTAGAGTGGTTGGGGTTGGCTAATCCTGAATGACTTGGATCTTGTATGGATCCACATGCACCCATCACTCATCAATAATGTAACCCAGATATTGAACCTGGGTTATGCCAAAAGTTCACTTCTCCAAATTGGCACATAAATTGTGTTGCCGCAATGTTTGGAGGACCTGTCAGATGTGGTGGAGGTGCTCTTCCCAGGCCTAGATGAAGACTAGGATTTCATCTAAGTATAATACTACAAATGAGTCAGCTAATGGCTGCAGGATGTCATCCATAATCCTCATGTAGGTTGCAGTAGCATTCTTTAACCCAAAAGGCATGACCAGCCATTCGAACAGGCCCTCCTTGGCTTTGACGGTAGTCTTCCACACATCGAAGGGTTTTCTTGGTACCTGGTAATACTCGAACTTCAAGTAGATCTTGTTAAAATATTTTTCCCCATTGATTTGTTCCAGAATGTCATCAATATGTGGGATCAAGTAGAAATTCTAGACAGTTATCTTATTCAGCGCTCGATAGTCAATACATGGTCTCCAAGTCCCATCCTTCTTCAGCACCAACATGATCGAGCTCCCATAGGGTGATAAAATCGGTTGGATGTGACCTTTCTACAGCAGATCCTGAATCTGCCTCTTGATTTCATCGTTCTCCATAACAGAGTGCCAATAGATTGGTCCATTGGGAAGCGGTGCACCTGGGGTTAGATCTATGGGTTGCTTGACCTGACAGTGCAGAGGTACCCCTGTGGGTGAGGTGAAGATGTCCCTATACTCCTCCACGACCTTGTCCATTTGTTGTTCTTGTGCAAAGGAGCCCTGTCTGGAGGTCATGGCCAAAGTCTTCTTCTTTCCCTAAGGGCGGATCATCAGGAAAACAAATTTCCCAGTTTTGGAAATGAACTTACTGCATTGTTTTCCAGTAACAAAATAGATGGCGGTAGGTGGTGCTACCTCTGGTATCTTGTACAACTTATTTCCAAAAGTAACAATAACAATGCGAGTTCGGGACTCATATACAGCATGTCACTTCCACAAGTATGGTTGGCCTAATAATACATCACAAACATCAAGAGGGGAAATCTCACATAATACCTCATCTGTGAAGGACTTGATGTTGTAGGGAAGGCAACACTACTGGCTGACATGGAAATCCTGTCCTTGGTGAATCCACCTGATGGTGTACGCCTTTGGGTGTGTTGTGGTCAGCAAGCCTAGCCGCTTCATGACCTCTGCTTAAATTAGGTTCTTTTGGATCTCGTTGTTGACAATGAACTGTAATGGGGAACCCTTTAACCACATCTCAGAATGGAAGAGGCACTCCTCCTCCTCTGGATATTCTAGTTTCTCCGTCTGGATCTTCATGGTGGCAATGGTGGCATTGGGCTCCGCATCGATAATTTACTTCCCTTTGTCACTCCCCATGTTAGGTTCTGATTCATATTTGGAGCATGCATCCAATTCAGAAGTCTTTAGCTTGGCCACTAGTGATTTCTTGGCCCGACACTCACTTGTGTTGTGAGTGGAGCTCTTATGGAACTCACACCACTTGCCCATGTCATTCTTTGGCTTCATGGTGTTTTTCTTTGCTTCTGGATTTGGCGGGTTATTCTGGGCCACCTCTCCTTGTATTTTTCATTTTTTCTACAGTTTGGGGGAACCTTTCCCTTGCTTCTGATTCGCAGATCCAAAGTCTCTCTTCTTCTATTTGAACTTCTACTCAATCTTGGAGACATACTAGTATGCTACACCAAGTGAGGAGATGTCAAGGAACTCCATTTCCTCTTGAATGTATATATGCAAATAGTTGTTGTACTTCAGCACCAAATGTTTCTCTAAATATTTGATACCCAATTTCGTGCGTGGAGCATGGAAAAATTCATCAACTCATGCACATCTTGATTCCTTTGTTGCCATAGTGTAGTCCATTATATGTACTTTTCATGATAACTCCCCACTGGATAATATTTTTCCTTGATGGCGTCTCATAAATAATTCCAAGTGGTTGCAACTGAAAACAAATAAGTTTCCCTCTCGTCCTTTTTCTCACAGTAGGTTTCCCACCAGCCCTTGACATGGGGGGAGGCTTTGAGGAGTGCAAAAGAAATATTTTCTCAGTTGGAAAATTCATGAACCGAGAAATACCCTTCTAATAGATTTAACCAACTATATACGATGTCTAAATCTATTTTTCCCTCAAATATGGTGTTGGCTTGAGGGGTCCTGACCCAGGTTCAGAGTTCAAGGTTTTCCAACAAACCCCTATACTACTGGCCCTTTCGGCAGTGACTTACTTGCGCAAGTCAAAGTCTCAGCCGAAGTAGTATGGGTGGGTGCTGGAAACAGGTTTTCGCACCTTGAGAAAGGATAGGTAAGGCAAGCAGAGCTTCATCCTGCCTTGAGATGTTCATATCTCCCCGAGAAAGACTTGGGGGCCTCTTTTCACATCCATGTGCGCAAGGTCAATTATACTATGGTGTTCAATAATCATATGCTTTCAAGACAGTAGCTCAACATTGCATAAACAGAACAAAATAGATATAGATGTCATAAAACACTTACACAGAACTTCACAGCTGAATATAGAATATGCATAAGACAATAATTACCAATGATTCACATAAACAGTACACATAGATTCAATTCTCAAACATCCTTTCACATTCATTAATTCATCAACTTCCTCTTACAATACCTGTCCCGGCCTGCGCACACAATAGCAGGGTCTGCACACAACAGGAATTTGGATCTCCACACACACAACTAGTAGGAGTCCTTCCCCAAAAACCCAAATAGACATACTAAACCACGATTCACATCAATATCTCTTTATTGCCTCCTTACAATTCCAAGTGTTCCTCTATTTATAATAATCTAGCCTAAACTTTCCTATGGTTCGCAAACCGTGGTTTTGAAACCCCAGGTTTACCCTTTAACCCATTACAATGCTTTCATGGCTTTGACCCACCCCAAAACCCCTATGCTAGACTAAATATAATAAAAAATATACAAAATCAGACCAGTTTCGCAGACCCTGTTCCAATAGTCCCCCAACACAATCTTGTGACTCGTCCCGAGTCACTGTGGTGGTGCGGTCTCTATATGCGCATGTAAGGTAGTGAGGGCGGTGATTAGTGGAGATAACACTTCTTGACTCTAGGCAGCAGCACTCTGTGCCAGGTCTACCAGCTTCTGGGAGGTTAGTTCTTCAGTTGCCGCGGTGACACTCTCAAGGGTCCAAGTAAGTCTCTTTGTCGTGCCATCAATATCCTGCGAAAGTTGGAGGGCTATGGCAGCCCAAGGCTTCAGACATTCCGCCATGATGTGTTGTTTACGCCAAATTTTCTCAATCTCATCCTAGAGATCATTGCTGGTTTTTAACCGTGCCAAGTGTTGGGCCAGTACCAAAGTGGGCAGTGTGGCATTGACCTGCTCGAAAGCTTCTTCCTTCTGCTGTAAGTCCTGACTGATTTCATGAAGGACCGGATCGCGCTGTACCTTATTCCAGAGTTGCATGGTTGATTCCAGCAGTTGGGCACCTTGGGCAATCTGACCCAAAATAACATTGGTCGCATCGGTGACTAGGGCAGTGTGCTGGGCGCGGACTTCTAGAGGAATTTCCGACAGTTTGGCCTATAAGTCGGTGATTTGATGTTCTAGTTGTGTCTTGATGGTATGTATTTCCATCTGAGATGCTTTGAGTGACGCAACCAATTTTTCCACTTTAGCCCGAGGCGTATCTGCGGCCGAAATTTCATTTGTAACCTCGGTATAGAGTTGGTGGATCACTGTTTCGAGCTCCACCTACTGTGACACGGCAAGGAGAAAATTAGCAGCCTGTTTCATGATGGTGTGCTCGGCTATACCAAGATTTTGGTGTACATGCTAGTCTCGATGGCGAATCTCCTGGAAGACAGCATTATGGAGGCCCTGTAAGGCTTCGTATGGCAGCTTAGCCAGGTCCAGCTGGGTTCCTGTGTCTGCTAGGAGTTGAGTTCCTACCAGGGAAGCACTAGGTATAGTCCAGAGACACTGTCCTCTGTGAAAATCACTGAACTGTTATTGACCGAAGGGGTCCGTGCCTGGCCAACGCTAGTCGGCAACGTATCAATTTTTATCTGGAAATCGCAGAGCTCGGCCTAGAGAGTGTCGACCGCAACCTTCTGTTGTGCCCTGACGGATGCCCACTTGTCTTCTGTAGCCATGGTGACTGCATCCGTGATTTTTTCAAGATCACCGTCAGTCAGTGTGATCGTTGCATCATATTGTGCGCGGTGGGTGCACTGTTTCTTTCGGGATCCTGGTGCCGTCTCCCCTGACCGCTTCGTACTGAGTGGAGGGGTGGTATCTCTTTCATACCCTACCTGGGCTTTAGCTGCAGAGGTCTGCAACAGTTTTGTATCCCTGTTCTTGGCTATGTCCGAGGTCATTTGACGGGGCTCTGGGGTCTCCCCACAGGTATCTGTGAGGCCTTTTTTCAGGCAGGGGGCCATAGCGTGATCATCAGTTCAATCTCTTCAACGGATACCATATAATGGGGTGTCGTCCATGTCTTATTTTTGGGGCTGCAGACCTGAATATGGTGCATGGTAACTTGGAATGCGGCAACACTCTTGTATTTGTCATATATCGTCAAGGAAAACTGGGGTTGAGAGTTTATGGTGGTTGCCACACTGCTCTGGAAGAGGATCCAAAAAACTTTGTTATCCTCGATGTGTTGTGCATCCTTAGAGTCCCATAAGTGAGCATACCAAGCTCCTTCGCACATCCCAAGAGGAAGTTTAGGGAGGACCGACTCCTCGGGGGTGTCCTAGGTGACTAGTGCTATTAGGAGTAATAACCATGAATAAAAGAAAGACGTCCCTTGCTCCTGGGATTCACGGACATTAGCCAGGAATTCATCGCACAAGTATTGAGCCCAATTGAAAGAAACACCCTTCACACACCAGTCGGCCAACTGGATCACATAGATAGGAACAGTCGCAACCTCGCACTTCCTCATTAGCTTGCAGGCTAAGAGCCTCGTACCCATCTATGTAGCTAGGTCATTGATAGTCTATATCACAAACCCTCACTAATTTCGATGCACTACGTAGGTCGTCCATACATACGTAGTGGTAGGTGCTTCGTACTTTTTTCCTACTTGTTCTAACGAGTGCAGTCCTTTCATAGGAAGGCATGTAATCTTGTGGATCAACACAGCATCAATAGGGACCCTATCTCGAATCCATAAGAAACCATCATGAATGAGGGTGAGCAACTGGTGAGCCAACCAATCTGTGACGTTGTAATGGCTGAAATGACGCATTCGGAGCAGATTCAAAAATCCCGATCCGGCCAAGCCGCATACCCAGCGCTGGGGCACCACCGTGACTCAATCATTTTCCTGGATTGTATCAAAGTCTAATGCGGGGCTAATTCAAGGAGGGTTTCAAATTCTTCCAAGTCATGATCATCAAACTTGACCTCGTGGAGTCACCCGCAAGGATCACTGATGATAGGGACCTCACCCGGAGTTAGGGGGGTTTGCAGATAAGTGACCAAGCCATCCAAATTTTTTGGTGTTCGCGTAGATGGCCTACACAGGCGAGCGAAGGGAGGCATCCAATCGATCGGGTTAGCAGGCAAAGCACCCTCCTATGCGTCTTGATCTAGAGGTGATGCTGATGGCAACCTGGCATGCCTTGGGGAAGTCCTAAGCTTCCCAGTAGCCCACCTCGCTGCTTTCGGAGCTTTTCCCGAACCTTGTGCCTTTTCCTTACCCTTCCTTGTGAGTGGTGTAAGGGGAAATTCTTCCATCTTAGACTCAACCTCCATGATTTCTTCGACATTAGGCCCCGTTGGGGCCGAGGGTTCGGCAGGGTTAGTGGCCCACATCCTTGCGCGAAAGATGAAGCCTAGCCCTGGATGACTAATATCTGATGCTGTAGGCCATCTAGACATGAGAGGGACAGTGTGGACATGGAAATTTTGATTGCTCAAGTGTTTCCAAGAGACAAATGAGGAGGGAAAGTTGTGCAAGTGAAATGGTGCCTCTGACTGAACTACCCTGCCCTCTTTATAGTACCCCCAACCGTGCAATGGTGACGTAAAATTTATCTAAGGTGGGTCCCCTAGGAAATGATAAAAAATATCCATAATTTGTTCCATTAAATTCCCAGGGGTCGCTCCTATCAATGGTAACTTTTCTTTTTACCAATGGGTACTGTTCCAACGGCTAGTTTTTGTATCACTGGTAGGATTGACCCATCTGTCACGCTAGGGTCACCCACCTAAATTGGCTGCATGTGCCCCCCCAACACAAGCTTTCTTCCTAGGAAACTCATGACCCATGCTAAAGAGAACCTTATCGTCTATGTAAGTGAGGTTTTAAGGAGGGTTGTTGCCAGAGCGTGTTATCTTAACCGCAGCTATTTTTTTGTTTCATAGGTGGCCGGATGTATGAGAGCTCTAATTCCTGAACCTATGGCTGGTGTAGAGTGCATTCTAATGTTATTTTTTTGTGGGTCAGCCTGACTCTTTCCTAGGGTTGGCCTGCAGTAACCACCACCTCCTGGTCCCGACAAGTTCCTTACCTCTGAGGAAACGTAGCGGAAGTTTTTTGTGATTTGAAGACAACGCAGCGTAGAGATTTCACATAACCAATTCTGCCAAGTCTCTATTTCCTCATTAGGATCAGATAAGCCTTCAATATCCCCTTCCCCACAAGTATTTCATCCCTTGTTGGGTTGTCCACATCTTGCGCAATTAGCTTATAGATATATTCCACATCTTCCTCCTTGGTTACTGATTCCGTGTAGCGTTTACCTTCCATAGGATCTAATGGTACGATTACCATGGTGCCATTATTTTTGAACACCATGCTTCTTTTTTTCAAGTTAATGGTACCTCCCATGTCGACGGCCCAATCCAATCCCAGTAGCGCAGGGTAATGGTCTGCATCCTCGACAATTTGAATGACTTCAAAGTTAGCCCGGACCTTTACTCCTGCGATATCTACCATAACCCCTCATAGCCTGCCCAACGGTACAATCTTTTGATGATTAGCCATGCGTAGCTGGATAGAGGACCATTCCAACTTAGGTTCACCCATTTGTTGCTAGGTTTCTTTAGGTAATACATTGGCGTCCGATCCGAGGTCTAAGATAACCCAATCCATCTCATAAGTGCTGATCTGGGTTGTCAAACGCATCTCCCTCCCAGTGCATTTCTAATACTTGTACAATTTGTGTATATCCCTAATATCGATGAACTCGGCGGAGCACATTGCGCAGCTATCTATTAAAGCCTGCAGACTTTGCACTACCCTTGGGTTTTGCACCAATTTCATACTTGCCTTTAGGAAAGGTTTGACCTCCTCAGTTGCCTTAAGACCCTGAGGGAGTATGGATGTAGATGCCTCGGTCCCGAGGAAGTCCCTTCGAGCTTCCATAAATGTTTCCCTTGCTTTTTCCAGGTCTAGCCCTTCTTGTTCGCTAACTGCCTTACGGATCAACGTTCCAATTTCGACCTTCTCCTCAATCCCTCAAGTAGCCAATCCACTGCACGTGACAACATTTATGCTTGGATTATGCTTAGCCTTAACCCTCTACATTATCTGTGTAGGTGGAAGTGGCTTCTCCTTTATTTTCGCTATCAAGACTGGGCAATCCTCAAGCATATGGTCCAACTGTCTGCAATACCTACAAGACTGTCTTGTAGGGTTCGGGAAGTCCTTCACAAAATGCCCTATGTATCCACAGTTATAGCAGATCAATTGGCCCTGGCTCTGACCTGCGCTCCCACTTCGACTTCCCTCCCTGCTTCTGGAGGGGGAGCCATGCCTTCCTACAGGGGATTTTGGCGAGGCGGGTCTGACTGTATCTTATACACATTTCCCCGATCTATTACTAGATCATAGGTCTGATAGTTCTACTCATCATGACCTACTGACCGACAGAACCGGCACCAATTTTTCTTTTGTCCAGGAACATTGGTGCCTGGATGAGGGCAGCGGTTGGTATCATGCAGCCCAACTATGTGGCCATCCTTGCACCAGGACGTGGATCCACATGGGCCCCATCTTCCTAGGCTGGGTCCCTCGCTTGACCCTGGGTGCCTTGGGCATAGGTCCTTTGTATGCCCTGATACTTGACATTGTAGGCAACATAGTTATGCGCCAGCTTCCCTTCCGCATTCCTATCATAGGTCCTGAATCTCCATGTGCATTGCCCTGAGTTGCGCCTGGATTTGTTGTACTCCTAATGAAGCATCAATCCTAGGTGTAGCTTCTAGTTTCATAGCGGCTTCCAAAGATTTTTCTTGAGATTCAAAATTCTAGCGGCTCATAGGTACGGGTAGGTGTGGGAGTAACATAGCGATCAACCATTCTGTATGTTGTCTATTGTCATACTTAAATTCTCCTTCTTTGATAGCTTTCTTTAGGCGTTGATTAGCTTCCCACACAGACTCAGTTGTTCCTTGCTTGAAATCTTTCATGTCTTCTACGATCTGAGAGTAGGACTTAGGCTTCTGGAATTTTTGCTTTAGAGAGTCCTTAATATCTTGAATAGATGCACTCCCATTCTGAGAGATGTATCGCATGTACTAGTCCAATGCTCTTTCTTCAAACACCAGGGAAAACTGCGCCCTTTTCATAGTATTTCTCACCACCCCTTGCACAGTCCATACCAAGTCTGCAACGAACCAAACTCGGTCCATGTCCTCATCACCCACACCTTTAAAGGTAGGTAATTTCAAGTGTGATGCCATGCCCCCTTATATATTGGTTCGATAGTACCTACCACTCTGCATTGTACTTTCGCTTAGAATGGAGCTCATTCATTCGCACCTGCTCTTCTTCTTTGTCAGTACTCTCTTGTCATTACCCTATCCCTTTCTCAAAATGCTCCAGGTCCCAGCAATGGAACCATTTGTTGGCTTGAGGGGTCCTAACCCAGGTTCGGAGTTCAAGGTTTTCCAACAAACCCCTATACTACTGGCCCTTTTGGTAGTGACCTAGTTGCGCAGGTCAAAGTCTCACTTGAAGTAGTATGGGTGGGTGTTGGAACTAGGTTTCTACACCCTGAGAAAGGATAGGTAAGGAAAGAAAAGATGCGTCCTGCCTTGAGATGTCCAGATCTCCCCGAGCAAGACTTAGGGGCCTCATTTCGCATCCACATGCGCAAGGTCAATTATACTATGGTGCTCAATAATCATATGCTTTCAAGACAGTAGCTCAACATTGCATAAATAGAACAAAATAGATCTAGATGCAGTAAAACACTTACATAGAACTTCACAGTTGAATACAGAATATGCATAAGACAGTAATTACCAATGGTTCACATAAATAGTACACATATATTCAATTCTCAAGCATCCTTTCGCATTCATTAATTCATTAACTTCCTCTTACAATACCCATCCCAGCCTGCGCACACAGCAGCAGGGTTCACACACAGCAGGACTCTGGATCTCTGTGCACATAGCCAGCAGGAGTCCTTCCCCAAGAACCTAAACAGATGTACTAAACCACGATTTGCATCAATAGCTCTTTATTGCCTCCTTACAATTCCAAATGTTCCTCTATTTATAATAATCTAGACTAAACTTTCCTATAGTCCGCAAACCGTGGTTTTCAGACCCCAGGTTTACCCTTTAACCCATTACAATGCTTTCGGGGCTTTGACCCACCCCAAAACCGTTGCGCTAGACTAAATATAATAAAAATATACAAAATCGGACTAGTTTCGCAGCTCATAGGAGAGCCTGTTCCAACATGTGGGAATGTCAAAGTTTACTTGTACCTTAAAAGGATTTGTGCCTCCAGGGTGGTTGTTGGATGTAGATGTGTCGTCGATGGGCAGTCATTGAAGAATCTAGACAAACTTATCCATCATCAGGTTCCTTTATTTCTTGAGGGCCTCCTCGAGAAATATTTTAATAGGATATCTTGATCCCTCATATTTATTTTTGTCCCCCATGGGCAATCTTTGGGGTTTGTGAGGCTGCTCTTGCAAAGGTTCAACCAGATCGAGCCCTAACTCCTTATACCCTAACCTCGTTGCGAACATGTAAAGAAGGATCGAGAAATAGAAGACCGCTCTGATACCACTGATCCAAACTTATGAAGGAACGCAATAAAATACCGAAATACACATAAACACATAGATGTAGTATAAATAATACTTAATTTCATTAATATCTCATAACTGAAATATGCTTACAAACAAAATGGAAATAAACTAGCTAGGGCGTTGGTAGCTTATCTCTGAGAAGCGATGTGGCACCTACATCCCTCTAAACTGTGTTACTGTTACACCATTTTTTGGTCATCTAACCTATTATCATTAGATGGACCCAAGTACACCATGTGAGACCAATTTTACCCTAAGTAAAATTACTTTCACTATGTAAAATAACTTAATAAAACACATTTATTAGGTTGTTTATTGTCTAAACAGGAAACCCCAAGGGGAAATATTAAACAAATCTACATTTTTTTGGTTTTCCTCATGGAATAATTAATTAAACAGTAATTTAATTATTATTCTTGGTCATATTTAACCCAAAACAAGGAAATTAATTAGATAAATCCTTATTTATCTTATTACTTTCTAGGAATAATTATTTAAACCTTATTTAAATAATAGTCCTTGTTAAATTTGACTAAATAATTTATAAATAATTGAATAAATCATTATTTATTTAATTATCATTCAACCACTTCCTTAAAATAATAAATAAATAATTTATTTATTTATTGTTTACAAATAAAGGGATTTGACCCAAGTCAAATGCCTTTCCCCTCCAACAAATATAATAAAATATTCTATAAAAGGTGGATCTAGATTTGGTTAATATTATTTTAATCACGCACCAAGATCTAGAATGACCTAATATTTTGTTATAAATAGAAGGGTTTTGCCTACCATTCATCACCTTTTGTTTCCTCTTAGATCACTCTGGATCTATACTCTTGGTCTCACTTTGAGCCATTATCATTGTCATATTTTCTATTATTTTCTTTGTGAGCTCCCTTTGAGTTCTATGTTTTTCTAGGTTTTCTACACCAACAAGAGAGAGAAATTCTAGATCTGAAGTGCTGACGAATTCCAAGAACCCATCCCATTGAGGAGAATTGGAAACACCTTTCTTGATTTCCTCCCAGGCGCCATTAATATAAAATTCTTTAAAAATAGTGTTCTTGTCTTTTCTATTGGATGCATGGAGCAAAACCTTATTTTTACTGCTTAATGTCTTTTTATGCATAGATCTAGTTTTTGCAACATTTGTATTGATTAACTAACTGCAGATCTGAAGATATTAGTAGCCAACTTTTTCTGTTAGGGATGTTTGTTATGCACAGCTAAAAGGGTCTTTTTTCATACACTTACACTAAGGATTCATCCTAACAACTGGCGACTCCACACGGGTTTTCAATTACAACCGCTGTAATTTTTCATATTCCTGCATATCGAGTTGCTTCAAAACCTAGGGTTTCTCTTCAAATTTTTTCTTTTCCTATTTTTATGTTGTCTTTCACCCATAAAACCCTAACACATTAAAATTTCTAACTTTCGTGTGTTTCTGGCCCTATTGCGCAGGTAACAGACATCATCCGCAACTGAGACAGCAACTTTTTCTAAAATCTGCCGCCGAGAGACCCGAAACTGCGGGTCACACTTTTCGGCCCTAAACCTGTGACCTGGATTGCAGGACGCACCTTTTAGCCTCAAAATGGTGACCTGGATAGAAAACAGGTCAGAACTTGCGGCCTGCACTTTTTTCTGCAGATTTTTTGAAAGTTTTCTGGTTTTGTCTGAAGCTTCTGTCAGGGTTTTCCAGCCTCCGTCTCCGCTCGTTTAGACCTGTTCTTGTTCTGTTTTACTCAACTAAGTGGGAACATAGCCCCCTAGGGCTTCAGTACCCTCCACTTTTTGTGGAAGAGTTTTAGTTGTTGTAGGTGTCTAAATTTTTAGAGTTTCATCCATTTCTTTTACAGATCTAATACCTCCTCTTCAGATCCCTTTTAGATCAGCTATTTTTCCATTCAAATCACCTCATATAGTTTTGTTTGGGTTTGCCTTTAGGGTCACCTCCTTTTCCCTACTGCCTTTAGCTTTTTGCCTCCTCTTTCACAGCAACCTTGCCTCTATCTCTTTGCTTTTTTTTGCACCTCTTTTCAACAGATTTATATTTTAGATCCCTGTCCCTCCTGACCTTAGATCTATTAGCTCATTTTCAGTGTGTTTTGACTAGATTTTTTCTCTCTGTTAGACTATTTTTTGAGAAACCCGCCTCCTTGGGTTAGATTTATGCCTTGTTATTTGTTAATTTTCTGTTATTTCAACATTATATATTGTTCTCTACAGGTTTATTTTTAGTTACACAGCACACTTTTTATTTTTCTCTCAAAACATCTGGGTTTAAAAATTAAAATTAATGCACGCCACACACTCACCCTAAGCAAAGAAGAGCCTGGTTAACACCGCCAGGAAAAGACTTTAAAGCATTATAAAATCAATTGACATTTCACCTCTTTGCCCTTTCTTCGACATTTTAATCACTTGATTCTGCACCTCCCTACCCTTGTTGGTAATTCTTCTTCCCTCTATGTCATGTTTGTGTTGTCATAATTATGCCCCCAAGGCGTATATCCCAGAGACTTATTGGCCTTCATCCTCAGTTTCTGGTTGGTCGACCTACTCCTTCCCGCCATCATCAAGTTAGTCCTCCTCTGATTCGGCACTCTGACTCCTCTTCTGATTCATTGGGTTCTCCTTTTACTTATGGTTCTCCCCCTGTCACCTTTACTATGTCTGGTCCAGGGCCTAATGCTAGCGGTAATCCCAGCCCTACTACCGAGAATTCTACTAACGGAATCGCCACAGGAACATCCTCGGCTACCCCCTTTCTCCCTTACATGGAAAGCCTCAGTCTCCTTGATTTCAATCATTTTATCAATGACCCTATCCGCCACGATGTCAGTTTGCCTCCGGTAGGGGCCAGCACCTCCAACACTTTTCCCCCTCCAGGTAGCATGTATCCAGGATACGTCATGCCTCATCCTTTTTCCCAATATACTGCTTACCTCAATGTTTCCCAACCTAACCATTATCCTTATCCACAGCCTAGTGCCCCATCTCCTCCAGCATTTGCACCTCCACCTCCCTTGCCTTCTCAACCCCAGCAACAGCAACTAGCACACCCTCCGGGGCAAGTATTTTCATAGTAGGGTGCGACTAATCCTCCTTATTCTCAAAGGAAGAGGAAAGGAAATCAAAACCAATCTAACCCTGATACACGTAGACCTAATCCCCAAGGTGTTGACTCTAATGCCGCTAACTAGCAACAGGGCACTCAGCCCAAGCCGGCCAGGCCTATTCATACAAATAAGTCGTGTTCGTGTTGCAGTGTTTATGGTCATTACACTCATGATTGTCCCCTTTTACCACAGATGCGACAGATGTGGGAGTCTCAAGTCACATTACGAGGACAGCATGCCTCCCCTACTGCTCCCCCCAATGTGACCACTACTCAACCGGCTATGTTTACCAATCCTTTTACCCAGCAAGGATTCGTGGCTAACCAACCACCTGACGGACAGGTGGCCACTCAACCTTCCCCTTCTATTTCCTCCAATTACTGGATCCTCATGATGAACTCTGATCAACCTCTAACCGTCGACCTTAACCTTCAAACTCAGTCCCGTCAGTACCCCAAGCCTCCCGCTTCATCTATCCCCTAGTCACCCTCTTCAAGTTCTACAGAGCCCCTTTCGACATCCAATGGTCCCTTGCATATCCCTCAGCCCAAAGTTGAGGTTCATACCAAGATTCCTAAAGGACCATTACACCAAAATGCTGCTTCTGGTCGAGCTTCTCATTCGTATAGTATAGTAGATGATTTGGCACAATCTCGTGCTGCCATTTCAACACTGGAACTCCTCCAGTCGTGCCCTTCTCAAAATAAAGCTCTACTATCTGCCATGGGTGCTATAGATCCTACTGATGACTAGTTGATTGTTTTCGATGCCCATCAATCAGAACATCCTCCTCTTCCTGCTTCCGTAGCTTTCCAAATCCCAATCAAAATCTGGAACGCTAACATTTCTCGATGTATCATTTATGAGGGGGCATCCACCTGTGTCATGTCCGCTTCGGTTTGGAAACAACTCGGATCTCCTGAGTTGGCCCCTTCCACGATCACCCTTCGAGCGTGGGATGGCCATGCCTCCCAGCCCATTGGCTTATTCCATAATTTTCCTATCACTCTTGCGGGCAAGACTGTTTGCGTTGACATTGAATTCATCGATGCCTCTCTTGATTATAACATTCTTTTCAGGCGTAGCTACACCTATGCCATGTCTACTGTCCCATCTGTGGTATACCGCAAGATGTCTTTCCCTCATAATGGAAAGATAGTCACCATTGACCAGTTGATGTATCATGAGCCCAAATCTCAGAACCCCCCCTGAGTCGACAATCTCTTCTGTAGCCAATAAGAAAACTATTGATTCTTTGACCAGTGTCTCTCCCGGCGTATACAAAGACTCCTCTTTTCTTGGAACCTTCCCTGGTCTTCCTCCTCCTCCTGTCTCTTATCCTACCTTATCGAATGTTTGCATGATGCAATCCTCTCAGGCTGCCCTTAAGAGGCCCACTTCAGCTAGTGAGTAACCTCAACCTCACCCGCCACAACTTGCTCCTATCCCTTTGTCTCAGCCAGTCATACCTACTCCTTCTGGCCCTTCTCCTACAGCTGGTACCCATGAGCCCCTTTATCCTCCCGAGTCGGTTCCGCCAGGCCTTTACCATATTGGCGCCATCCCACCTGGTCATTACCCCGCTGGTCAGATACCTTTCCTTTATCCCCCTCCCAGAGTCTATTCGGTTCCCATCATGGCCACCCTTTCTCTCCCCAACTTGACCATGGGTATACCTGTCTGGTACCTTGACCCTCCAGCCGCTACCCCGCCTGGTCATCCCAAACCTTACCTTGCTTTGACCCTAGTTCAACTGTTACCCATCACTTCTCCCGATACCACAGTGCCTCACACACCTCAACAAGAACCATCTCCTGTTGCAACGGTATCGAGAAAAGGGGGCAAAGCTCACACAATAGCAACTAAGAACAAAGCTGCCCCGACAAACCCTGACCCTCCTTGGCCACCAAAGTGTGCTATCCAGTGTTCCTTGTGTGATATTGTCGGTCACGCCACCCATACATGTCCTGAATTTCCGCATCTCAAGACCATGGTCAATGAGACGTTTCCGGAATCTGATATCCCTGAGGTCTATGTCACTATACCTGACTCAATCCTGAAATTGAAAACCTTGTGCACAAACCACCCTTGCGCTTTGTGCAATTTCCATGGCCACTATACTCACCTCTGTCCCCGCCTTGAAGAGTACTGCTCACTAATTCGAGGCCAAGTGCAACAAGTCCACCACTCCCTTATTTGCGCATTTTTCTTCGGCAAAACTAGAGGACACGAATGCTCCCATCGACATTCCCCCTCCTGATGTCGAGATGACGGCACCTTCGTCCACCATTTTCTACCTGTCATCATCCATGAAACCCTCGGTGGAAGTCCCCTTGGAGACTTCCCCTAATGTTTCGCTTGACCTCCCTTCAATGACCACCCTAGGCTCAACATTGGTAGATCCTTTATCTGCTTACTATTCTATCACCCCTTGTGACGATGTGCATGTAAACCTCTCTTCTCATGATGATGAGTCAGGTAGCTTTGCCGCGTCAGGTGGTCTTTCTTCCACCAGTCACCCCATCTTCTATCATGATGACGACATTATGGAAGAAATCACCACCCCTAACTTTATATATTCCCCCTTACATCGAACCCATGTGTTCAAACCACATACACCTTGTGGCCATTACATTGAAACCCAATGTTTGGGTAAGGGGTCACCCATATTTGAGAGACCGGGAGAAGCAATTCTCCACAACTCTCCTAGTGTATCTATTCGTGTCGACTTTACTACCATTATTCTTCCACATTTAGAAGAACCTCTAGAGTCCCATATCACTTCATATCACTCTAGGGATGATACCCCTTATCGTTCCTTCATCTTACATCAACAACCCAGTCTCTTAGAAATTGTTGTTGACCAACCTATGGGTTTTCTAGGAGAGCATCAGTTCATTATCTCCAAATCCTCTCTTTGGGATAGTGACACTAGGTATGCCAACCCAAAAACTTAAAGTCCATTTGATTCATATATGCAGTACTAAAAGAGATTGGTAATCCTCCATTTCATTTCTCAAACTGCATAACCATAAAAAAAAACAAATGGCACACCACATCATCAAAATGTGTTTAGATTCCCCTTTTTCTAAATACATTTTGGCATGACCACAACATGCTTTGGGGCACCTATGCCCCTCAACCATAAAAATCTCAGATCTCAGCCAAAAACAACACTAAAACCCCTTTCTCTGATAGGTCGCACTTTTCAGGTCATTTCCTGGGACAAGTCATAGTTTTCTGCCTAGTACCTACTACCCAGGACGCAGAACAGACCCCAAAAAGTGTGACCTGGCCTATTCATGAGCTCTAGGTACCTAAACTAAACTTTGAATCCATTGAAATGAAAGAGTAGGATTAGGCCTCTTACCTACAACTGACGGGTCTCAATTCCAACGGTCGGTTTGTCTGCTACAATCGCCGCATGATTTAGGGCCTTCTCTCCTCACTACATTCACCATAGCTCCACCTGAAAATAAGTGAATTTGGAGGGAAGATGCCTTATTAAAAGAAAACCCCTGATTTTTCTTTCGCCTGATGTGACCAAACCGTAGCTCAGTTTAATGAACTGTCTGTACCGTTGGAAATCTCTCACCGAGCCCTCAAATGGGTATCTGTTAGTTTTTAGTGACTTGATACTTCACCATGACACATTTTATCCAGGAAGCATCACTTCACCCCTCCTCAAAATCGAATTTCTTCACTTACAACACTCATACTAGGGGCACCACTTGGCCTCCATACTTGTACATACTCGTGTTGATGTTCGTTGTGAGTTACCATCTTGTACTCATGTTTTTATGGTCCCCCATTGGACCTTTACTGTGTGGCAGCACCATTGAGTCGCCCTTGTTTAGAGCATCTGATTTGAGTCATCATCGCATTCATGGAGTCTATCTCGAGTCCCTTTGTCTCCCGCTATAGTCCTCCATCCTTCATTTCTTGGTCCCTCTCTTGTGTCGCACATTATGGCCTTCAGTCCCACTATCCCCTATCCCTCATGATATTATGTCAGTCACTGTGAGGTCATCCATGCCCTTTTTGCTTTAACAAGGGAAGTCATCCATTTGCTACTCAGTACCCCCCATTTCATCATTATCATTGGTGTCATTCTGTTAGTCGCTCTACTATTTTCTCTCGTGCCTTAGTTGAGGATCCCTTATTTCCTCACCTATAGCGGACCTCCTTCTGTCGACATCAGCTCATTCATTCTAGAAGATAGGTCTAGAGGGTGGTGTACCTTGGTTCCAGCTTCCACTCTTTTTCGGTGCCTAATATCAGGAAAAGGGACTCCTTATTTCCCTTTGACTTGATTGTTTCTCAGCTCTAACTCCTTTCAGCATGATCGAGATCCGTATACTTGATGGTCCAGTGATGCAGCAGCTGATATTAGTGATTCCCAGGTGTGTGTGAGATGTCTCAGCCCTCATAAGGGGGTGGCCCTCCAGGTATCCCCCCACATGCCCGGATGACCTCTTCTTCACATCATTCGATGCAGCTCCATATATTTTATGATTTCGGCCTTAGCCGCTTGCAGCACTTCTTTGATTTGCATGTATCAGTCAGATTTTGCGAGCCCTTCTCCATTTATAGGGGCATTTGGGTTGTATTTGTATCTCATGTACTCAGATATTATTGTATAAGTCCTGGCTATTATCCCAGGCACAGCATGTATGTGGGATTCATCATTCTATATTTTATCTGGCTCATGTTTATGCCACAAGGGCTTCACTGGGGGAGCAATACCATACCACGTGGGTTCATATTGGGGGATACATATTGAGGAAAAAATGACATAATATATTGGGGGATATATAGGGGGCAAAGGGTTTTTATATTGGCAGGTATACAAAATGGATCTCAAAGTTAATGAAAAAATATAAAGGGGTATAAAAAATGTTAAGGAAAAAATGGATACCTACAATATTTAGTGGAAGTAGGGGTTTTTTGAATTAGGAAGGTGTATTAGGTTCATATTGGCAGGGGGTTAAATAACGTGATTTTTAGGGGTATTTTCCAATATATAGTAAAATTAAGGGTATTGTTTAATATGCCACGAACGCAGGCGATAGGTCAGAGGTTCATTGAGTGAAGTCCCTGTGGTTTATGCCAGCATGTACTTTACAGTTTGGT
The DNA here is from genome assembly GCA_034641835.2 of Pinus albicaulis. Lineage (NCBI taxonomy): Eukaryota > Viridiplantae > Streptophyta > Pinopsida > Pinales > Pinaceae > Pinus > Pinus albicaulis. The sequence goes on from CM076584.1 coordinate 97,120,845, forward strand.
CCCTTGTTTACTAGACGCGCTATTTTTTTGTACTTTGTCTCTGTGGGCATAGGTATGCCTCCCCCGCCGCCTTTATCATAGGTACCCATTCATAAAAAGAAACTCTTTGCACCTGTAAGTCTCGTCTCCTCAGGGTCTAGTTCTTCAGCACATTATTCTACCTTACATTCCTCTCTCTAACTTCCCTTTTAATGTCTGGTGATTGAGTTCTTACAACATACTTTGGTCATATGATTTTCTCCTAACACTCGCACACTAGGGGGCAATCTATTACACCATTTTTTGGTCATCTAACCTCTTATCATTAGATGGACCCAAGTACACCATGTGAGACCAATTTTACCTTAAGTAAAATTGCTTTCACTATGTAAAATAACTTAATAAAACACATTTATTAGGTTGTTTATGGTCTAAACAGGAAACCCCAAGGGGAAATATTGAACAAATCTACATTTTTTTGGTTTTCCTCATGGAATAATTAATTAAAAAGTAATTTAATTATTATTCCTGGTCATATTTAACCCAAAACAAGGAAATTAATTAGATAAATCCTTATTTATCTTATTATTTTCTAGGAATAATTATTTAAACCTTATTTAAATAATATTCCTTGTTAAATCTGACTAAATCATTTATAAATAATTGAATAAATCATTATTTATTTAATTATCATTCAACCACTTCCTTAAAATAATAAATAAATCATTTATTTATTTATTATTTACAAATAAAGGGATTTGACCCAAGTCAAATGCCTTTCCCCTCCAACAAAAGGTGGATCTAGATTTGGTTAATATTATTTTAATCATGCACCAAGATCTAGAATGACTTAATATTTTGTTATAAATAGAAGGGTTTTTCCTACCATTTATCACCTTTTGTTGCCTCTTAGATCACTCTGGATCTATACTCTTGGTCTGACTTTGAGCCATTATCATTGTCATATTTTCTATTATTTTCTTTGTGATCTCCCTTTGAGTTCTATTTTTGTCTATGTTTTCTACACCAACAAGAGAGAGAAATTCTAAATATGAAGTGTTGAGGACTTCCAAGAACCCATCCCATTGAGGAGAATTGGAAACACCTTTTTTGTTTTCCTCCCAGGTGCCATTAATATAAAATTCTTTAAAAAATATTTTTCTTGTCTTGTCTATTGGATGCATGGAGCAAAACCTTATTTTCACTGCTTAATGTCTTTTTATGCATAGACCTAGTTTTCTGCAGCCTTTGTATTGATTAATTAACTGCAGATTTGAAGATATTAGTAGCCATCTTTTGCTATTAGGGTTGTTTGTTATGCACAGCTAAAAGGGTATTTTTTTGTACACTTACACTAAGGATTCATCCTAATAGTTACAATGAGGCTCAAAGGCCTATTTATTATTTAGAAACAATGGAAAACCTTAAAAATCTAAAAGCCTAACCCTAGGAGATGAAACGCCAGAATATGGGCCTCGTAAGGGTAAATTGGTACATCAATTTTCTGGGGTCGTAACTTTGGCATACTAACTCTGTTTGACACACATGATACCTCGTTAGAAATATCTATCTGAGGACTATAACTGCTGAAAATGAATATTGGTTGGAAGACTCATATTCTCCAGACCTTTCATACCCAAAAAAATGTCATTTAGGCCTTCAAAACTGCTCCAGAAGTTCAGTACTCGAAAAACTGTCAAAAACAGTAAATTGTGCTACAATTAAGGAAACTAAAAAACTAAAATAAACAATGGTGGGGGTCCATGTGGAATAGATAGTTGGCCACCAATATCCACCTGGATAATTTTCACAGTTAACATGTACCAATCGCACTAGAGACAACACTTTTTCCACAACTTGTCACCCAATAACATAAGAGCCAAAATCACATTTTTCAACCCAAAAAGTTGAATTCTCCTAGAAAGTGCACTTTTCTACATAAAAAGTGTGATATCACCTCTTTCCGGGTCATAATCTGTGTTCTAGGATCTTTTTCTTATTTTTTTCTGAAACTATAATCAGGGTTTGTCGAGAGCACTGTTTTGGGTTGTCTAATCTCTGTTTCAGCCCATCTTAGGTATGGATATGATCAGTTTGTCTCCTTAAAGTAGAACCAGGCCCCCTAGGGTTTCAGTACACTTCCACCTTTTTAGGAGGAGTTGAGCTGAGTAGGTAGTCTGAGATTTGCAGTGTTTTGATCCATTGTTTCAAGGTCTAATCCATCATTTTTTTCAGATCATTAAGATAGGTTATTGTTTCATCCAAAAATCCCTCTTGAGTTTTGTTTGGCCTTTTCCCTTAGGTTCCCCTTGTTTTCCCTAGGTGTTTTACCTTTAGCCTTATCTTTTTCAACAATTTTCCCCTTTGGATTCTTGTTGATTTATGCGTCATTTCCAACAACATAGAGACATTAGATCCTAGTCCCATGGACATTCGATCTTGTGGCCATTTTAGTGTGTTTTGAGTTGATTTTTCCCTCATCTAGTGTGGTTGTTTGGAAGCCTTGTTTGGATTGGGTTTATGCATGATTTGATATTTATTTTACTGTCATTTCAATTTTATTTACAGTTTTCAACATTTTTTATTTTTTAAACAATCATGTGGGCTTAATTAAAATAAACACACTTATTGCACACACTCACACCTAAAGTGAAGAGCACTTGGTTTACACTACCAAGCCAATTCATAAACATCATAATTTAATTAATATGCCTCACATAGCCTTGTTTATCACTCTTCAACCTTTCTATGTTAGTTGTGTCTTACCACCATTACGCCCCTAAGGCATTTTTATTTTAGACTCCAAGGTCTTCACCCGCAATTTCTGTCAGGACATCTCACTCCCCTCGATAGGGTCCGAGTTATTCCTCCCTCGAGTCCCCATTTTGACTTTGGTTCTTCTGGTTCATCGAGTTATTCCTCTAATTCTTCTTCTTATCAACCTCATATAGTCTCCATGTTAGGCGCCACTACACGTGTGGGAAACCAACCCAGCGATGGCTCTAGCCCTAATCCTGGAGTCACTTCTAGCGGAACCACTACAAGATCTATCTCGGATAATCCTTTGCTACCTTTCATGGTGGATTTAAGCCTTCCGGATTTTAGTGAGTTAATCAATGACCCCATACACCATGATACAGGTTGGTCAGCTATGCCAACTAAGCCTCCTTCTGACATCCCTACGTTTTAAGGAAATAGTGGAGAGGACCCCACTAATCATGTATAGTCTTTTCATATGTGTTGTTCATATAATTCCATCACCGATGAATCCATTAGTCTTTGGTTGTTCCAATAGACGCTCACTAGAGAAGTTGCAAAGTGGTACATTGACCAGCCCGCCACATCTCATACCGCTTTTGCGACTCTTCTTAAATCCTTTCTATCATATTTGTAGTTACCCCTTCGTTATGATACCAGTATCAAATTTTTGACCACATTCTGTTAGATTTCTACCTCCTGCCTTTCTGACCATGTCCAAGAATGGCATAGAAGGAGGAGCATGTGTATAGATCCTACATTCAATGACCGTGTCTATATGGATTGGTTTCTTAGAATTCTTTGTGCCCCCATAGATAAAGATGTTCCATACCATTTTCCTCAAACCGAGGAAGAAGCTCTCTAGATTTCTTTAAAATATGACTTGATATATGCCTAGTCAGGTTACGTTTATACCGTTTTACCGAATCTTCCTAGACCTAGTGGTGCCACCACACTAGAGGCATATCATGTCGTTGACGGTATCATTGGATCCCTTTCACACCCATTACCATGTGCTCATCCTCATATGAGTTATAGTCATCCTCAAGGGGGGACCAGTTCTTCCAACATCTATCCCCCTCCAAGAAACTTGTATCCCGATCAAAGAACATCTTATGCATTTTCCCAACCGCATGAACTCATGGCAGCGCCAACTGTTGCTCAACCTATTTACTAGAATTTTATCCTAGCTATTTTTTATCCTTTTGCATAGCCCAGTGATCCAGTCCCTCTAGCAGAAGTGCCCCTGCCTCCCACGTCTTCTCAACCTCTGCCGCAACATCCACCTCTTCCTCAAGGTCAAGTGTATGCTCAGTCGAGCGTGACTAATCCCCCTAATCCCAAGAAAAAAATAAGGGTAAATGCAACCACAACCAACAACTGAAGGGTAACTAGGTTCGCTAAGGTACTCAGCTAAATGCAACCCAGGGGAACCAACCTAATACTGCAACCCAACAATAGGGTGATTAGCCCAAGCAGAACAAGGTTATTCATATGAAAAATCCTTATGCATGTTGTGATGTACATGGCCATTACACACATGATTTTCCCCTTCTACCCAAAATGTGTCAACTGTGGGATGCTCAAGCAGTGTCTCTATGAAAACAACCCATGACATCGTTTCCTCTTAACAATGCTCTAGCTCAGCTAGTTGTCTTCACTAATCCTTTCCCTCAATAAGGATAAATTGATGCTCAACAACCATAAGGTCAGGCCACCCCTCAACTTTAGCAATTTGGTCACACTGATTACCAGATTCTCATGATGAAATTTGATGAGGTCAATACCACTAATGTTAACCTCCAGACCCAATCATGCCAATATGACAGGCAACCCGCTAAGTCTGCAATCGAGTCCCAAACCAAAGTATCCATAGAGTCCATTACGACACCAAATGGTCCCTTACATATCCCCTCAGCCTAAGGCATAGGTCATTCCCAAGATCCCTAAAGGGCCATTATGTTGTAATGTTTCTTCTTCCAAATCCTCCCATACATACATCATAGTAGATGACTTCTCGTGCCGCCATGTCAACACTAGAAGTTCTCTAGATATTCCCATCCCAAATAAAATATCTACTATCTGCTTTGGGCATTGTGGATCCTTCAGATGATCACTTGATCATCTTTGATGTTGAAAATTCATAACATCCTCCTTTACCCTCATCCATTTCTTTTCAAATACCAGTCACCATTAGAAACGCCATTGTCTAGCAGTCTACCATAGTCAAAGGCACATCCACATGTGTGATGTCTACCACTGTTTGGAAACAACTCAGGCCACCTGATCTTTCCCTATCCACCATCACTTTACACACTTGGGACGGTCATCCTTCATAGCCCCTTGGCATGCAAGACCATTTGTGTTGATATATAATTCATCGATGCCCCCTTGGATTACAATATTATTTTGGGTCATAGCTACACCTTTGCAATGTCAGTTGTCGTATATTTGTTTCACTGTAAGATGTGATTTCCCCATAATGGAGATATCATTACCGTTGATCAGTTGATATATTATGATCTGAAGTCTTAGATATCACCCCAGACTACCATCTCATCGGTGACCAAAAATTAGCCTGTGTCACCTCTCACCAATGTCTCTCTAGGAGTCTATAAATATTCCACATTACTTGGTGCATTTCATGGTCCAGAACCTACCCCTTATGAGCCAAAATCGTCCATTGTTTTCGTGTTGAAAGTGTCATGGGCTAGCCACAAGTGGTCAGGTATGACTACCCAGTAGCCAATGCCTTTGCAATCTGTTTTTGTTCATTCAACACAACCAGCAGGACCATCTCCTCAATGACCTTCTCCTTTTACTGGTGTCTCTCCTCATCTTTTTCAAGCAGAAATAGTTCCCCCAAGTCTTAACCATTCAGGATCTATGTCACCAGACCATTATCCTTCAAGTCAGATACCATTTTTATCTCCCCCATCTCGATTCTTTTGTATCCTTGTCGTGACTATGTTGATTTTACCAAATTTAACCCTTGGGATCCCAGAATGGTACATTTATCCCCAGGAAAACACTCCACTAGATCAACTCAAACCATATACCGCTTTGACCCCGATTCAACTGGTTGCGATGAACCCTCCCTTTGCTTTAGTTCCACAGCAACATCAATAGGAACCCACTCATGTCACAAAAGCATTAGGTGAGGGGGAAAAATCCAAAAAGAAGGAACCTAAGGAAAAGGATCCCCAAAAAACTCCATCTCCACCTAAGCCTCCAAATTCAACACCTCCATGTGCTTTGTTTGATGTTGTTGGGCATGCCACCAATAACTGTCATGAGATCCCTTGTCTCAAACTTGTGCTCGACGATACATTTCCTAACTTTAATATCCCAGATGTCCATATTACCTTACCTGAGTCTTCCAAAAGAAACAAGTCGTTATGCAAAAGCACCCATGCACTTTGTGTGAGAATTATGGCCACTATTCCCATCGTTATCCCCATCTCAAAGACTTTAACAATACTCTTTAGGCACTTCGTGAAATAGAGGTAGCTTGTAATGAAACCACCACTTCTTTACTTGCATTTTCTGGCACCATTGTTGAACTAGAAAGGGAACCATACATTGTGATTCCTCCTCTTGATATCTAGATGACGGATTCCATTGCTACCATTCTCTACCTATCGTCATCCATGGGATCCTCCTTTTGAGACTCTTTTTGAGTTCTCCATACTGATTTGATCGAACCTCCTTCGGAGGGTACCCAAGTCTCAACATCCGTAGATTTTCCATCTACTAGTCATTCATTCCCTTTTGTTTTCAATGCGTATGTGAACCTTGTCTCTCGTGTCGATGCTTTAGGTAGTCCCTCCACATCAAGTGGTCTGCCTTCCTCCAGTCTACCCATATTCCATTTAGATGAAGACATCATGGAAGCCATGACCATGCCTGATTATCCTTAGGATGATATGCACCATCGTGTGTATTTCCTTCCACAGCAAACCCATGACCAATATGTTGTGGAGTCAAAATCCTTCATCCATAGTGAGGTTGATTGGTTCAAAAACCCCTTAATTCGAACCCATGAATTCCAACCACAGATACCTTATGGCCATTACATTGAAACCTAATGTCTGGGTAAGGGGGGCATCCATATTTACGAGTCCAGAAGAAGAAATTCTCCCCAACCCTCCTATTGTATCTGGTAGTTTCGACTGTAGTACCATTATTATTCCCCATTTAGAAGAACCTATAGAGTCTCATATCACTTCATATCACTCTAGGGATGATCCACTTGATCATTCCTTCATCTTACATCAATAACCCAGTCCCTTAGACATTTTTTTTGACCAACCTCTATGTTTTCTAGGTGAGCACCAGTTCATTATCTCCGAAGCCACTCTTTGGTATAGTGACACCATTTATTGGAACCCAGAAATTCACTCCATTTGATTCATACATGTGGTTCCAAATGAGATTGGTAATCCTTTATTTCCTTTCTCAAACTATATCTATCCATTTTTCCCACAATAATATAACCATAACATAAACAAATGGTGAACCACATTATCAAAATGTGTTTAGAGTCCACTATTCTAAATACATTTGGCATGCCCATAGCATGTTACATGGGTGGAACCTATGCCTGATCTGATTATGAATGTTATTTTTTTGTGCTAATTTCAACCTCAGATTTAAAATTTACTTGTTGATCTTATGCTTTAGGTACATATGTTTCCTTGTTGCTTATGTGTGTCAAACAATTAATTTAACTAAGTTTTTATAAGTGAATTCAAAAGCATAAAGTATGAACTTAAAATGTTGAATAGCAGTAACATAAAAATAGCAAACCATCACAATTTATCCATCGACACAGAGTTTTGATGAAGGATTTCACCCCTCCTGGGTTACATCTCCTTCATCCAGCTTCCATGACTTGGGCCTCTATATTAGCTCAATAGTGAAAAAAATGTTTTTTACATGCATCAAATGCTCCTGAAACATACTCCAATGAGTTCAGAATGTCAAAATCTATCATAAATGGCTATTCATTTACTCAATTTGGCCTTCAGCTGATCTAGGCATGTCCTTCTTTCCTAGTGGCGCTGAGCTTCAAAATTATTCAAAGTGACAAAAAAAAATTGTAGAATTGCTCCTCTGCCTCTGCCACCTATTCCAATGTGTTTAGAGCATGCCAATCTGCCAAGAATGACTCTTTGTGAGCCAAAATTGGTCGAAAATTTCTCAAGATATGGCTCATTTAATTTTTCCCTAGATTCCTCCTCCAAATCTAGAGAAGACTCCAGTTAGCTCCGAAAATTTTGTGATTCCCGCTGAATTTGGTGGTGCCCGCATCCATCGCTAATTAGGAACTAGATTAATTAATTTTAAACAACATATTAAAGCGGATAATGATGAATTAATTGCGCACTAAGCATGTTTTGTCTGGGCGCTTGGTGGGAGGTCATATGGGAGGAAGGTTGGCCCACGGGCTGGCCCCCTCCATTCCGCCATCGGATCCAGATATGCATTCAAATTAATTATGTTGGCCTTGATATTACAAGTCCTCCCCGTAGCCTGTTGGTGAGAAGGGGTAGTGGTTGAGGGGAGGTCACAGGTTCGACCCTGACCTCTTACCCCATATATAGATTTTTTCAACCGAAACACGCTCCAATATTAAAACTTCAGACTAAGGTTTATGGACTTTGTATATTGGTTGCCACCGGAATATAGTTTAAATATAATATCAACGGACTATAGTTCCAATTTTTAATCAAAACCTTTGTATACATTTTAAATTCCCACCATTAATATACAAATTTTGGAATAATATAATGTATGTGGAATTTAATTATATATAAGGTTCAAAAATTAATAATTAATATTAATATATATAATATTAATATTATGATATTTAAACCATATAAAATATTATATATATATATATATATATATATATATATATATATATATATATATATATATTATATGGTTTAAATATCATATATTATGTTATAATATTATATATATTAATATTAATTATATATATATATATATATATCCAACCTTAATAATAATAAAAATAAATCCAACACATAATAATTCATCATGAACCCAAATTCAACCTTGGAGGACATTGGGAAATTTCACCTTCTGAAACCTAAACTGGTGAATCATGTAGTAACACTTGGCACAGTTTCATTGGGAAAAAACTAAAGAAGAGTCCCAAAATATTCCTTGCATGTTGACTGGGCTACCATGTCATCAACCTCTCACTGTTGTGCAATTTTAAAAAAAAAAAAAAATCATGTTCTAAACAGCGTTCAGCGGGCTATAACTTCTTCATCCAAAGTCGGTTTTTGACGAAACGAGTTGTGTTAGATTCTTGGTGACGGGTCAGTCACTTTCGTTTAGTTTTCAATCAATTCTAAGAACTTTCATTTTTGAGCTAAAATACTAAGTCTCTAATAATTCCTCCCCACTAGAAGCCTTTTGGACCCCAAAATCTATTGGATTACTGATCATGTGGATGAGGGTACTATTCCCTCACCCTTTTAGTCTTTATCCACTGAAATTTTCCCAATTTCATCAATTGGTGATTTTCACAAAAAGCCAACTTTTTCCTTGATTCTTGCAACCTCCAATTGCTGTTATTGACACCGTCATGCTGCAATTTTTCAGAATTTGCAGAGAAGCAACCTATTCTTGCAAAAATTATCTTGTTCCTACCTTGTTCATTAATCAAAGGAAACTTAAAAATTGTCTCACCTTGCACATTGTCACCATGGTGATTCTTAGTTGATCTCGCTTTGTACTTGTGTCGACCCTTGACCAAGTACTTTCGCCATTGCCATCTACCTTTTGGAAACCATAAAAAATCATTTTTGGAACCCATGCCTTCTTTTCCAAGCTACTTTGTCACTTTTTCTTTGACCTTTGCACTCTCTTGCATCAACATCTTGTTTCCAACACTGCTCAACACTAATGTTGATTGCTGAAAATGTTTTTCATCTTGTTCACCTCCTTTCAAAGGAAACCTATTAGAATCCTGCAACATCTGATTACAAACATAAGCATATTTTTTAGAAGTTTGATTCAAAAAATCTCTTTGTTTGATCATCAACAATGTCAAATTCTGACTTGCATTCACTATCCTCTTCATTTCTTTTGTATGCATAAGAGACAAACTTGTCTTGTTCTTATGCGCTCTAATTATGTACTCAATACCATATTTAAACAAGTGATACTTATTCTCATGGTGATGAAATAATGTGTTCATATCAAATAGATGAGGACTTCCCAATACAATACATGATATCTCAAGTGGCATCACATCAAGTTCAACTTCATTAAGAAAGTTTGAATTGATGGTGAATCTTAGTATGCACTTCCTTGTAACCTGCAAGTTTACATTCTTGGAAATCCAACCCAAAGGATATGGTCTTGGAAGTCTAATAGTTTCAAGGCCTATTTTCTTAACCCATTCTTCAGAAATTAAGTTAGCTTGTGACCCACTATCAAAAATTGTATCAATCTTGGTATGTTTAGAGACAACTCTAATATGGAAAATTTCTATTCTTGTATCTTCATATTGAGTAAAATTTGAAAAATTTGAAGAAATAGTGCTTGCAATATGTTTATCTTTCAAACCCATGGTTGTAATCTTTGTCTCATCTCTTGAATTTTACCCTAAGTCATGTTCAACTATAGCAATTTTTTTCCCTTTTTCTTTTACTTTCAATAAATTTGGATAAATTTTCCAACAATAGTCTTCATCATGGCCACTCTTTGAACATTTTTTGCATGTGAGCTTTTCCTTTTCTCTTTTTACATATTTGTTTCTCTTTCCTCTTCCATAAAAAATTCCCTTTCCTTTACCCTCACTTTCACTTTTCTCATCTATGTTTTGTTTCCCTCTTGCCTCCAAGTGTGTGGATTGAACACAGACTTCAACAATATTTGTGGGATTAAACATGAGAATGGTGTGGCTAAGGTAACTGTGAAAGTCCCCAACATAATTTAACAAAGTTTCTTGAGAATATAAATTAATACAAAAAATTAGATCTCTTCTCCTAAACTCATGAGTATAATCTTGCACACTTTTCCCTTTCAACTGTTTAAATTTTTTCCAATCCATAATTGACTTTTTCATGTAAGCTACTAGGATAGAATTTCCTTTTAATGGAAGAAATAAAACTTTACCAAGACATACAGATCTTACTATATTTTTTAATCTCTTCTTGAGTCATTTCTTCCCACCATACAAGTGCATATCCTTCCATCCTAAAAGAAGACAATTGAATCTTTATTTCATCTTCATGAAGGTTCTGAATCCTACATTACACCTCCAATTGACGTATCCAATTGTCCAATATTTTTGCATTTATCTCACCATTATACATTTGAAGCTCAAATTTGACATCTATTTTGAGTAAGGGTGTCTTTCCTTTTGTGTATTTCGAGTGAGTGTGGGTGGTTTTTGTGGTGGAATTGAAAAATGATGCTTATGGATATGATGAGGATGATGAAGATGGTGGAGATGGAGTTGGATTTCCTCCACTAACCTTAAAACTCTTCTCTTCATCCTTCTTATCATCTAAATTTCTTCTCCATGTGGAGGCTTATAACCTTCTCCTTCCATCCCAACAATAAATGCATCAAACATGATTTTAACCATCCCTTTATTTCATTGAAGTCTCCCTTGACAACATCATCTTCTGAATGACCTTGAGTCTCTCCAAAACCTTACGTGATGTCTATGGATTCAAGCTCAACTTCTAATGTTTGTACCTCTTCAATTAGCTCAGATTCTTGTACAACTTGTACCTCCTCAATCTCGGCTTCTTGAGACATAACTTGAGGTGCTTCAAGTGCAGCTATGAGTGGAACTTTGGGTGAAATTTTTGCGCTTGTAGCTCTCCTTCTTCTATTCTAAATCTCAGTACTTGCAACCAAAAATTTCCCTTCACCTCTCTGCAACTTTAACCTTGTCAGCATCACAAATTTGCAACCATTAAACTTGCACAAAACTCAAGAAAATATCAAGAAAATAACCTTTCCTTTCAACCAGGCTCTGATACCAAATTGATCTGATTATGAATTTTAGTTTTTTTGTGCTAATTTCAACCCCGTATTTAAATCTTACTTGTTGATCTTATGCTTGAGGTACATATGTTTCTTTGTTTCTTATGTGTGTTAAACAAGTAATTTAACTAAGTTTTTATAAGTGAATTCAAAAGCATAAAGAATGAACTTAAAATTTTGAATAGCAGCAACATAAAAAACAGCAAACCATCATAATTGATCCATCAACACAAATTTTTGATGAAGGGGTTAACCCCTCCTAGGCTACATCTCTTTCGTCCAACTTCCATGGCTTGGGCCTTTGTATTAGCTCAATAGTGAAAAAAATATTATTTACATGCATAAAATGCTCCCGAAACATACTCCAATGAGTTAAGAATGTTGAAATATATCAGAAATAACTATTCATTTACTCAATTTGGCCTTAAGCTGATCTAGGCATGGCCTTCCTTCCTGGTGGCCCTAGGCTTCAAAATTCTTCAAAGTGAAAAAAAAAACCTGTAGAATTGCTCCTTTTCCTCTGTGACCTATTCCAATGTGTTTATAGCATGCCAATCTGCCAAGAATGACTCTTCGTGAGCCAAAATTGGTCAAAAATTTCTCAAGATATGGCTCATTTAATTTTTCCCTAGATTCCTCCACACAAAAAAAAAAGAGAAGACTCTAGTTAGCTCTGACAATTTGGTGATCCCTGCTGAATTTTGTGGTGCCCACTAAATCCACCACTAATTAGGAACTGGATCAATTAATTTTAAACAATGGATTAAAGTGGATAATGATGAATTAATTTCGCACTAAGCACGTTTTTTTTGGGCACTTGGTAGGAGGTCATGTGGAAAGGTCATATTGGAGGATGGTTGGCCCGCGGGCTGGCCCCCTCCATTCTGCCATCATATCCACATATGAATTCAAAGTAATTTCATTGGCATTGATATTACAATTCCTCCCCGCAGCGTGTTGGTAAGAAGCGGTAGTGGTTGGGGAGAGGTCACGGGTTAGACCCTGACCTTCGCCCCCATATATATATTTTGTCAACCAAAATGCGCTCCAATATTAAAACTTTGGACTAAGGTTTATGGACTTTGGATATTGGCTGCCACCATAATATAGTTTAAATATAATTTCAACAGACTATAGTTCTAATGTTTAATCAAAGCAATTATATATGTTTGAAATGCCCACCATTAATATAAAAACTTTGGAATAATATAATGTATGCGGAATTTAATTATATATAAGGTTTAAAAATTAATAATTAATATTAATATATAATAATATAACATAATATATGATATTTAAACCATATAAAATATTATAAATAAATATATAATATATATATTAATCCAACCTTAATAATAATAAAAATAATTCCAACACATAATAATTCATCATGAACCCAAATTCAACCTTGGAGGACATTGGGCAATTTCACCTTCTCAAACCTAAACTGGAAAATCCTGTAGTGACACTTGTCACAGTGTCATTAGGTGAAAACTGAAGAAGATTCCTATAATATTCCATCCATGTTGACTGACCTTCCATGTCATCAACCTGTCACTATTCTACAATTTAAAAAAAAAATTCCTATTCTGAACGGCAGTAAGCAGGCTATAACTTCTTCATCCGAAGTCAGTTTTCGACGAAACGAGTTGCATTGGATTCATGGAAATGGGCCGATCATTTTTGTTCATTTTTTCAATCAATTCTAAGAATTTTCATTTTTGAGCTAAAATATTGAGCCTCTGATCAATGTCCCCACATCTCCTCATCATCCTCTTGAGGATATTGTGCCATTTTGGGCTAAATTCTTGAACCCCTTATTTGAGTAATTGGAACATCATGGCGCTCCACAAAATCCTCTAGCTAGGGGCATCATTCCCACCTTTAGCATACCAGATCACTCCCTTCCATCACATATGCTTGGGGGAAGTATCCCATGCTTGTGGGCATGATAGTACCCCTGGCCACCTTCTCACTTGATTGTCATAAGTCTCGGCCTAGACCCCAATGATCTAGGCATGGTTGATTATCCTTCAACTCCTTGGGTAGTTTTTCCTACCAGCCTCTCCAGTGAGCCATATACATACATCGCATATCGTAGACGCTTTATATCATATTTTCAAAAATTCTACTCTATGTGATACCACACTTACCACTAGTCCCCATGTTTGAATTGGTGGGTGGGGATGATTCTACACCTTCTCTAATAGTTCATTCATTTATTCCGCTCTTACCTTGATTCTTCATCAAGAACAATTCTTCCAAGAAGAATTAAGGCCATCCTTAGACAAGTAAATCCACCTTCTTGAAATTCATCAATCTTGTTTCCCAAGATAGGTTTATATGCTATGATCTCCACAATATATAGGTCCTTTTCCTCCTATCCAAATTCACAATAACTCACTTACAAATCAGAATTAAAATTAGAGGAAAAACACCCTTTTATAGGAAAAACCATAGTTTTTTGGTTACCCTTTACAACCAAACCATTGCTCAATTTGACGAACTTTCCACACCATTAGAAATATCTCACTGAGTAATATAATGGGTCTTTCTTTTTTTTAGGTAATTTGACACTTTCCTGGGAATCCATTTTTTCCATGAAATGTCACTTAGCCACCAATTTAAACCAAATTTCTTCATATCAGTCACTTTTCCTTTGATACCACTTTACCTTGGCACTTGTTGCCTTGTGTGTCAATTTTTGTCATGAGTAACCATTATTTTCTCATGTTTTTATGGTCCCCCTAGGCCTATCCTATGTGGCAGCATCATCGAGTCACCCTTGTTCAGAGCATTTGAGTTGAGTCATCCTTGCATTCATGGAGTCTGTCTCAAGTCCCATTATCTCTTGTTGAAATATTCCATCCATATTTGTGTCACATTCATCCCTTGTTCCACATTTTTGGCCTCTAGCCATATTGTCCCTCATCATCCCCTCTGAAATCGATTCAGTCATTGCCAGGTCAAACATGCATTTTATTCTCTGAGAAGGGAAGTCCCCAGTTCGCCTCTTAGTTTTCCTCCTTCCATCATTATCCCTGGTGTCAGTCCATCAGTTTCTCTACTATGATTCCTCACGCCTTATTTGAGGATTCTTCATTGCCTCAACTATGGCGGGCCCTCTTCTATTGACTTCAGCACATTCATTCTAGAATAATGGTCTAGAGGGTGGTGTACCTTGGTTCCAGCTTTCATCTTTTTTCAGTACCTCGGATCAAGAAAAGGGACTCTTCATTGCCCTTTGACTTGGTTTTTTCTCACGTGCTTGACCCAAGCTCATTATCACACGATTGAGAATTGTACACTTGATGATCTGGTGATCTAGTAGATTGTACTAGTGATTCTCAAGTGTGTGTGGGATGTTTCAGACCTCATAAGGGGGTGGACCTTCAGGTAGCCCCTCACATGCTCAGATGACCTCGAATTATGCTACAGCCTCAGATGCAGTTTTGTAGTTTAATGGGTTTGGTTCCAACCGCTTGCAGTGCCCATAGCATGCATGTCTCATTTAGATGATCCATTCAGCTTTGCAGAGCCCTTTCATGTTCAGCAAGGCTTCTTTGGTTTCTATACCCACCCCCCTCCCATATCAAATCGAGGGGCATTATATCTCATGTACTGAGATACTATTACTTTCAGTCCTAGCCTATGTTTTTCCAGACGCATTATGTATGTGGGATTCATTGTATTATTTTCTAGCCCATTGATACCAGCATGTCATGTAACATGGATCTGACATTTTATTGCTCAGTTTCACATTGTTGGGCCCATTATTATTCTTTGTACTTAGTCATCTCGACGGGTATGGATATGCCTCCCCCGCCTCATTGATATCATGTGCTACAACATAAAATGAGACTTATATCAGTTCGTAGGTCTCGCCCCCTTAGTTCGTTTCCTCTCTCACTTCACTTCATTTGATGTCTAGTGATTTTTTTCTTACAGTGTACTTTTGTCATACGATTTTCTCTTAACACTCATACATTGGGGGGCATTCTATTATCACCAAAAAGTGATCATTTAGCCATTTCTAACTAGATGGATCAAATTACACCATGTAAGACCAATTTTACCATATTAAAATTTCTTTCACTATAAGAAATAATATAATAAATCATATTTTATCAAGTGATTTCTGGTTAAAACAAGAAACTCCATGAGGAATAATTTAATAAATCATTATTTATTTAATTTTCCTCTAGGAATAATTAATTAAACCATTTTTTAACTAATATTCCTTGTCACATTTGACCCAATTATGAGAAATAATTAGATAAATCATTATTTTTCTTATTTCTTTCTGGGAATAATTAGTTAAATCATTATTTATTTATTTCTCCTTGTTAAATTTTACTAAATCGCCTAAGAATAATTTAAAAAATTATTATTTGTTTATTATTCCTTATCTACATTCTTAAAATGATAAATAAATCATTTATTTGTTTATTATTTATAAATAAGGTTATTTAACCAATTTAAATATCTTTTCCCTCCAACAAAATATAATAAAATATTCCAAGAGGTTAAATCTATATTATGCTTAATAATTTTTTTTTTAATCCATTATCGAGGATAACTCAATATTTTCTTATAAATAGGAGGGTTTTCCGTTCATTCTTCACTTTTATAATTCTCATTGTCGCTACCATTTTCTTCTGCCATCTTAGCTCCCACTTGAATTCATCACATAATTCAAGTTTCCACATCATAGAGAGAGGACAACCAATAACCCAAATTTGAAGCATTGAGGACAACCAATAACCCATCCCATTTGAGGGGGACTGGTAATAGCATACTAGTTTCCTTCACCATGTGCTATATGTTATCACTCTGAAATTTCCAAAGGTTGTTGTAAGCATTAAAAATAAATATCAGAGGTTACTACAAACCACTTTTGGAGCTTAGGATCTAGCCTTCCTAAACTCAGAGAGGGCTCTCTCTATATGATTTAACTTTTTTTGTTTAATATATTTTAGGCTAGTTATGTATCCTTAATTTGGATTGGTTTTGATTGGTTGGTGGAATTAATGATTTAGATGAATAGGTGCTTTTCCATTTTCCATTGGGCTATCAAGTCAATATACTTTGAAAACAGAACAAAACCAAATTATAAAGAAAGTTTTATAGGGCAAGATAGGTGAGCAATATCATATTTCAAGACTGAATGGTGAAGTGATTTTTCAATTGGGATCAAGGAGAAATCAAGAATTCCTTAAACCAGATAATGAAGAAGGGTGAAGAAATTCAATTGGGATCAGAGGGAAATTAATAATTCTCTAAACCAAATATCAGAAGAAAACATATAAATGTATAACGGTTAAAAGCAGAGTGTAATGTTTTAAGAAAATTCTGCAGTAAAACTCCAGTTATAAAATTCAAAGTCAGGACACATATAAGTTTATGGAATACTTAGAAAGAGAACATGAACAATTGAGATTTATACTTCACTAAGATAGCTCAACTCTTGAATCCTGTAAAGAATTTTCTTTATAACTTGTTCTGTCTGTCAACTGGAAGTTGGTACAATAATCCTCAGGCACTAGATAATCCAACTATGGAAATATTCAAAAATACACCTTTGATACTTCGAATGATGAAGTATTTATACAAAAATTTACAAAAAATATCCTATCAACTAACTAGGATTTATTCTAGGAAAATAAAATATATTTATGCAAAAGATAGTGACACCTTTCAACTGACTAATATATGGCCCTGATTCTCTGATTTCTATTACTTGTTTGTTTCTTTTATCTATCTTTCTTTCATCTATATTTCTTTCACCCTTCATAGTAAATCACACCATTTCTCCCATGTTTCTTCATCTGGTATTTTGGTCTTCATCATCTTGCGATAAAGCCCATATGTCGTTGTATATCTTGCAAACGTAGGCTTATTTACGAAAAGGTGATTTACCTCATGCTAGAGGTAAAAGAAGTTCTCTAGAGTTTCTAATAGTACCTTGCCTGTGGGAATTCCCTTCATTGAGGAAATGTGGGATGTTTCTTTGGCCACTTCCCTTAAATTCTTGTCATAATCCTCTTGTCTCGTGATTTTTTCATTTATTACTAGAGGACTAGGCAGACCCTTCTGTCTTAATACATAAAACTTATTGAAAAACATGTTCACTGTGAGTTCCAATGTTTGACATTTATCCTCAAGTTGTAGCATTAGATTTCTTTTGGAAATCACTTTCTTTACTTCTAGGATAGTCTTCTTTCTATCAACTATCCTGAGCTCTTCTAATTCATACTTATTTTTAGAATTAAGGAATTTTATTATTTTAGAGGCTTCCACTGGTTTCTTTCCAAGATTGGCTTTGACTTTTTGAATAGCCTCACTAGCTTCCTTCACCAAGTCATTCTACTCAAATATAATCTGTATAGAAGGCAAAATATCATTAATTGGGATGATGATATTGGCCCACAATTGTTGTTTTGCGTGGGCTAAAGGCTCTTTTAGTGACAACTCCTTCTCTAGCTTGTGGATTATATCAGTTATTCTATTGGATTTTTGTACTTCAGCTTGATGCATTACTTCTGCCAATTTCTTTCCATCTTCTAAGATTTTTACTTGTTCCTTGAGCTTATTAATCTCTGCAGTCTAAATGGACATATCTTCCATTGCTTTGATTAATTTTTTGGCCTCATCAGTGGGATGGGTTTTTGGTATTGTCGATGCTGGTGTTGATGTACTTACTGGAGTTGATGTAGATGCTAGGGGAATAACAGTAATGGGAACTACTTCCATGCTAGATTGTTTTTTTGTACAAGTTTATCCATCTCTGTCTCCATTTCCTTTAATTGAGCTGTCAACTAGATGATTAGATTCATCATCTCATCCTTTTTATTATCGGTCTCCAAAACCTCTTTGGTTTGTGGATGCTCAGTAGTTGGCAGTTTTAACTGTTTCTTCAGTGTAGCTATGTCTGCATTTTTCTTCTTTATGAGTTCTTCTAATGCCTTGATGTCAATAGGATTATAGCCAAATTCAATTACCAAATATTCTAGTGACTTAATCTTGTTGTCTTTTTCTTGTGATGAGGATTTCTCTAGCTTTAAATGTGACTGTATATTTTATAGGGAATTCTGCAACTTTTGGACACTTAGAGCTTTATGTGTCATGGTTGAATAATCATCTCTCCTACTTAATTTTTAATTTTAATCTCTTTATATTTCTCAATGATATCCTTTTCATTCTCAACTGGCTTGTTGGATGTTGAGATCTTTGCACTATTTTTCTTTTGAATGATTCCTACACTGGAAGTTGATGGCAGAGGTGTTTCTTCTGTATGTGTTGTAGGTGCATCATCCCTGATAATAATCTCTTTTTATGTTTCAATTTTCTCTTCGTGCTCCATTATTGGGTTTAACTTTATTTTATTTTTGTACATAAGCTTTAATTTATTATCAGATGTAGCTTCTGCTGAATAAGATCTTTTTTCTCTAGAACTTTTTGAATTCCTATGTTGTGGGTCTGGAGTAAGAATAATGGAACTAGTATCAGGCTTCTCCTCTATCTCCTGTAGAGTGTTTTCCAACCACTCTGACTGGTTGGAATATTTCTCAATCTTAATATTAGATTCAAGAATGAAAGGGGTGATTTTAGACTCAACTCTTAATTTTCTGATAACACCCAAGGGGTCATATGACCATTTGAAACGGTTGTTGAACTTTAACTCTTGTATGCATCTTTCTGCTTCCTTTATAGCATTCCTACTGTTTCATATAAAAGTCCCTAGTTGGTTTTTTATCTTGAACTGAGTTTTATTTTTGGCTAGAAGGAAATTTATCTCATGAGAATTCAAGATCTGCCTGATGTACTCTAAAGAAAATATCCTCATTGGGAGGTATTTGGGAAGCTTTTAAGGGACTAATTGGCTTCCATAAACTCTGATCTCTGTGTGATTCTGGTATAAATACCAGTCTCCTGTCTTGCTCTGATTAGATATTTGTAGAACCTTTTTTATTTCATCACTGATTCTGGGTTGAATTCTATTGCTAAGTATATTAACCACTCGGTATACAAAAGAATTAATAAAGTCTTTAAAACTAAATTCAGTGGAATCCTTTCTGATCAAGGATGTCCAAAAGATTATAGACTGGGGATTACCCTCTGTGTCTAGTTTTTGTAGGTTAACTACAAACCTTTCTGACTGAAAATATATGAACAAATGGAATAATACTGAGGAGTATTTGAACACTCCTTCTAGCAGTTTGATTAGTTGATCATGCATTGTATCTGCCAGGAATTGGGCATATTTGAAAATTATAGCTGGAGGTTGGCCTGGGAAAAAAGTAGAGAGGAAACCAATGAAGGATTCATCTACAAACTCATTAGTAAAATATCCTAGGATACAAGACAGCAGGGATGTTTTTAGGAGTTTGTACTGATTAAGGGAGGAAATTCAAAAAGATTTGAAACCTCTTAGTAAAATCTAGCTTTAGGTAAAGCTTAGTAAGGGTTTCAATGGAGAAAGGCACTCCCTCTGCTTGTGATATAATCTACACCATTTGTTTAATAGATTGAGCAGTGATTGTAATTAGGATTTATTGGTCATGGGTGCCTATGGCTCTTTCATTTGGAAAAGAGCTAAGTTGGCACAACTTGATGAGTTCAAGGAACTGGTAGGTCTGTGGAAATGTGCATTTTGGCAGGTTAGAGTCCCACAAATGTATATCATCTACCTGATCAGCAAACTTGTCATGGCTCCAGAAATGGAGCTCTAAGAGATTTCTATCATTCACTGTGTCTACTATTTTAAAGTCCTTATCAGCCAAAGGAGTGTGGTCGACATCTAACAAGGGTGGTTACAGAGGGTTTACAATTTGGATGCTTTGGGAAGCCATAAATTAATTCAATTTATTAATTAATTAGCTTAATTGATGGTGGTGGGTATTAGAATTACCTGGAATATCGAGAATTTTGTTGTGGAAGGGTCCAGGTAGCAACAGGATTCAATTATGGTTGGAAATGGATTTTTTAATTTTTTCCACAAGTCGTAGAGATAGGGAAATGAACTAAAAAGCGATATTTTATAATTTTGAAAATTGGTGGTTTATCGCATGCCGAAGGGTGGTTTATCGCATGCCGTGATAGTGTGGTGGTTTCGGTAGGAGGGGGTGTGATAGAACCTAGTGGCGCCACATAGCAGGTAAGCGAGTGGAGAAAACCACTTATTTCTTACCCCCCCCCCCCCCCACCCCCCCCACTTGGTTTTAAATATCGGACATTAGGGGTTGCGAAAAAGGTTGTAGGTCGTCTGATGTAATTAGTGGTGATCAGACGGTAGGCGGGGTTTTGGATTTTCAATGGAGGTGGGGTCGGGAAAAGGGTTATGCAGAAGGTTTAAATCAAAAGAGGGGTAATGAAATATATTAATCATGGGGGTTTAAATCAAAAGTGGGCCTGATTAATATTTTGCGCTTTAAACTATTGAAAAGTGGGTTTTTAGTTTTTTTATGGAAACATAAATTTTAGTCAAGGGAAAGGGATTTTCAAAGGGAAAAGGGTTTTTTTAGCAAGAGGAATGGTTAGAAATATATTTTTTGATAATGGATAAGCATAAGGATGCTTATAGAACTTTTTGGCAAGTATTCTACCTACCCTTTTATTCATCCTAACATTTTTTCTTTCCTTTATTGGGTGCATTTTAGCTTGCTAACCCTTTTATTTTCTTTTGATAAGAAAACTAACTTATTTCTAACCTTATATCTTCCAATGCCTCAGACTAAACTTATGAGCTCATTTTTATTCTCTACCTAACTACTGATCTGCCAAGATTAAATGCTTTGGTCATATCTTATTCACTAACTATCATAACATAAAATTTAAATGCATGAATGATCAAGATTAGATTGAATGATCATCATGAATTTTGTGGAATTTTGAACAAGCTGTACACAATTGATTTGCAAAATTAAAGTAAACTAAGAGTAGTGGAATTTGAATGTGAAACACTTTCAGAATTTATTTTTGCTTCTTTTTATGGGGTTCATATTTTATATTTTTTTTTATTTTTATTACTTTTGGTCCTTTGATTATTATTTTATAACATACCCTCTTTTCATTTTTTAATATGGAAAACATTTGCAGAAATCCAAAGGTATATACAATATTACAAGACTTAGCATAGTCAATTCAAAATTATGATCCCTATTATTATAGGAACCTAACAGTGGCTCCACTTGGGGATGGCATATCCTTGTGAGATGTCAAGAACTTTCTGATTAGTGGCCTTGGAAATTTGACTTTGCTTTGCTTGGAACTTCTTTCTGTGATCTCATTTTTTCAAACATATGATGTTATATCTTTTAAACTTTAATATTTCTTCTTCAGGCTTCAACTTTACAAGATAATCATCCACTCCAATCTAAAATTTGATATAGTATTTACAATTAGTAAAATAGAACAAATGAACTGCTTATTAGTCTGGTGAAAAATAGTGCTTCGGCATTCAACCATTTACTGGTCCACCTGGTAGGCCTGTTCCATCTAATTCTTTCAAGAAAAAATCATTTTTACCTCTGTAACCATAAATAATGTATGGGCCTTTCCAGAGAAAATAAAATTTCCTATGTTTTCCTTTGTCTTCCCTTCTGGAATCCCATTTTAGTACTCGATCACCTATGAATAAATCATATGCTTTAGTTTTATTATCAAATATCTTCTTGATTTTGTCTTGAATTACTTGGGATTTTATTTAAACTTCTTCCCTGGTTTTCTGTAAATGAATTCTTTGGTTTATCCTCCTTTGGATGTCATTTGGTTCTACTTGCATCTCTTAAATCATTTTCATTACTGGAACTCCTAATGAGGATGGAAAAACAACATCCATCCCATATAATAATTGATAGGGAGATGTACCAATAGATTTCTTAGTAGTTAGTTTGTCTTCCCATAGGGCATTCACCAACCTTTTATTCTATTTTTTCTTGTTATCTTGTAATAACTTCTTGATGATGTTGACTAGGCTTTTGTTTTAAGATTATGTTATTCCATTACCTTGAGGGTAATAGGCAGTGGAATGGCCTAGGGTGATATGGTATCGGTTACAAAAATCTATCATTTTCTTGGATTTGAAGGCAGCAGCATTATCAATGATGAGATTTTGTGGGCATCCAAATCTAAAAAGGATGTTGTTCTCAAGCAATGAAATAATGACAGAGTCTATGTCTTGTCTAGAAGGGATGGATTCTATCCACTTGGTAAAGTAATCAGTGGCTGTCAAAATCCATTTATGTTGGGGAGAGGAGGGTGGGTGAATTTCACCAATTAAGTCTAATTCCAATTGTTGAAATGGCATTTCTACTGAGATAGGTTTGAGGAGTAAATGTAAGAGTTTCTTCTTCCCTTCAAATATTTGAAATTTGTGACAGAATGTCACATAATTTCGGACATCTACAAAAAGGGTGGGCTAGTAAAAACCTGCCCTCAAAATTTTGTTATAATTTGTTTTCCAGTATTGGTATCCTCCACAATCTCCTGCATGATTTTGCCAGCTTCATCTTTCAATGAGCAATTTAATAGGATGCCACCATGATCTTTCCAAAATAAAAAATTATCTAAGATACAATATCTCATTGCTTTGATCTTTAAGAATCTACTTTTGGTTCTAGATCAACCAAGAGGATCTTGTAAGTTTAGCAGAACAAATATAAGGTCTGCATACTAGGGTGAATCTATGAAATTTTCACTGATTTGGGGAGTCTTCATCTCTTCCTGATCATCTATGGCAGCAATTAAATATATGTCTAAGGCTTGACAGTTTGATTTAGCCATGATTTTGGCCAAACCTTGGCCTTTGATTAATTTTGTAGGCTTGATTTCAATGTCATATTCTAGTATTGTGGCAATCCATTTGCCTCTTTTTCCATCAGGCCCATTCTCAGTTAGAATGTCATTTACAACTGAGTTTTGAACATATGCTATAATGTGAGAGTCTAGAATGTATACTCTGAAATATTTTATGGCTTTCACTAAAGCAAGAGCTTGCTTTTCCATTATATTATACTTTAGCATTGCATCTCTCAAATTTTTACTGAAGAAAGCAATGGTTTGTTCAAGGCCCTCATCGTTCTTTTGCAACAAGACTACTGTAATGGTGTGCTCTGAAGAAAATGAAAAATTATGAAATCTCTGTTAAAATTAGGACTTATGAGGACAGGTGTTTTAGTAAGTGCTTCTTTGACTGCTTCAAAAGACTTTTTAGCCTTTACTATCCACTTAAGTATTGAATCATTTTTTAACATTTTGTTTAAATTTCTAATTAGTTCTACTAAGTTGGGTATGAATCTTCTAAGAAAATTTATGTTTCCTAAAAATTCTTGTAATTCTCTAATTTTTCTAGGATTACTAATATTTAGGATTGCTTCTATACTAGTTGGATCAATTCTAATGCCCTGTTTTGAAATGATATGTCCCAGAAGTTTTCCTTCTTCTAATCCAAAAAGTGACTTTTTAGGATTTAAGGATATGCCAAACTTTTCACTTTATGAATACTCTTCTTAGATGATCTAGATGTTCATTATCTAATTTGGAAAACACTGTGATATCATCTAGGTAAATGACTAAAAATTCATGTATCTCCTTTGCAAAGGCTATGTCTAAGGCTCTTCTGAATGTTTCTCTAGCATTCATTAGCCCAAAGGGCATTTTCAAGTACATGAAAGTTCCCCGGAGTGATGAATGTAGTCTTAGCTTGATCTTCAGGTTGGACTAGAATTTGGTTATATATAGAAAATCCATCTAGTAATGAAATTCTGGATGACCCTACTATCCTCTGGAGAATGTGATCCATTTTTGGGAGGGGATAGTTATCCTTCAGCGATACTTTGTTCAAATTTCTGAAATCAACAAAGAGTTTGATTTCTCTTGTTTTCTTTCTTGTGGGGACTGAATTAGAGACCCAATAAAAATATCTGATGGGTGCTATGATTTGAGCATCGTACATCCTTTTAAATTCTCTCTATTAATGGCATAACAATAGGGTTAATTTTCCTTAGCTTTTGTTTAAAGGGCTTCTGATTTTCTTTAACTGCTATCTTATGCTGGATAATGCTGGTATCATAAGACTTAAGGTCTTCATAATTCCAGGAAAATATGTCTTGGAACTCTTTAAATAAGCTAATGTACTTCGGCTCTTCAGCTGGAGGTGATGTCTTAGATATCTTGATAAGCTTGGGATTTTCCTTTGTTCCTATGTTGCATTCCTCTATATCTGACCTTAGAGGCTCCATTTTAGGTTTTCTAGCTACATCATTGGAGTCAAAGAGGTCTTCTAGTGGGGCTAATCCCTTAGGAAAAATGTTGTCTTTGATGTTCAAAACTTCTGATTCATCATTGATTAATTCCTCAATTTTTAATATTTCTAATTGTTCTATTTCTACTTTAGTGAATCTATTTAGTTCTATCTTATTTACATCATTTACATCTATTTCATTATTTATGGTATAATCTAACGTACATTCAGTGTCATATTACCATTTTGAAATTCTCCTTCAAAAATCATAAAATCAAGAATTTGATTGTCTTGTGAAAATATTTTCTAATACTTCAAATTATCAATTATGGTTGATCTATGTCTTACCCCAGCTGTGTACTAATAATTTGGTTGAAAGGGTAACCTGCATGTGCTGGAAAAAATGGCCAAGCTATGTGCTTGCATATTCTGCTTTCCTGGAATGACAACAAAGTCAGTCTCAAGGAAACATCTTCTCAAGTCTAGGATGGTTTCTCTGTAACACCTAAGTCTAGGGTTATTAGTAATATACTCTCCCTTAACTTTTTTTATAATGAGTTATGATTCTCCCATGATGGAAACTCTTTTAGCCCCAATTTTTCTTACGATTTGAAGGCTTGACACTAATGCTTCGTATTCTACCATGTTGTTAGTGCATTTGAAATTTAATCTGTAAGAATTTCCTTCTGAATGATCATTTTCTAAATTGTAGATCCATACTCCAACTCCTAATTCTAATTCATTTACAAAGCCATGAAAATCGAAATGCCACATAGATTCATGTGTTATTTTTTCACTATCGACTTCTTTGTGTTTCTCTTCTACAACTATGATTTTATCTTTGTCATTGTCTGAATTACATAAGATAAATGAGTCCAAATCAGAATGCATGGAATATATAGGATAATTATGTGGTCTTTCTGAACTACTACCATGAATTTCCTCAAGGTTTCTCTATATAGTTTCCACCGTTGACCAAATACATAAATGGTAGCATATGACATGTCTAATTGCAGTGATCCCTGTAATTTTTCTCCCCATGAACGAGATAATAACCTACCATATTTGGGAGGTATATCAACAACTACTATTTCCATAACGATACTCTTTTTCTAGGCACTGGACTAGAGTTACGCATAGATATTTTATCAGGCCAAGGCATTTGAATTGACTAGAATCAAAGGAGAACAACTCCTTGTAGGGTTTGGTGATGTCTAAGTTTAATTTTTCCATGACTGCTTTAGGCATTAAGTTATGAAATGCTCTTGAATCCAACATAGCATTATGTAAGATTTTATCATGAATGTTTAAGGTAATGTAGAATGGAGGGACACCCCCTTGTTGATGTTTTCCATTCACTTCAGGACCGAATAATAACTCAGGTTGATCATCATTGAGGTTGACAGCATCTTCACCTTCACCTATGTTTAATGTTTCAATAATTTGTGCTTTGCATGAGTCATTTTTCACTAGATCTGTTAAACGAACTGGTATCCTTAATTTGGATTTCTCAATTTTGATATTGAATGGAATTTAAGTTTTGTCTAATTTAATTATTTCATCTTTAATAATTTTGGTTTGTGTTTTTTTGTCTTCTTTATCAGCACTTGGTAATTCAATTTGTGTGTCAACTGTTTTGTTTTCAACTTCCTTGTCTGGAATGGTTTTTGTAGCAGTTGATGTGATTTCTATAATCTTTGAGGTGGAATTATTATGAGTTTCTGCAGGGAGAATTTGTAGAATTTTGGTCATAGGAGCTTCTATTGTTTTCTTAGTTTGGGTTTGGACTAATTTCTTAATAGGAACCTCTGTGTTCTTTTTGCTTCTACGGCTATACTGTTTATGAACTTTGTAGATAGAAAATTCATAGCCTTGTTTGTAGTCAAAGGATTCTCCATATTCTAATTGTAATTGCTATAACATGTACAACTCTTGTTCTTCCTCGGTAAGAAAAATAACATCTTCATTGTTTAATCCCATCAGGTTTATATGGGTGTCTTGGTCTTCTCCATGTTGTTGTGAACTTTCAGCATAATTTTCCTGGAAAGGTGGTCTAATATGTTGATCGGGTACAACTTCTCTTGATTTTCCAGTATTAGGATTTTTCCTAAAGTTTGGGTTTCTAATTTGGGGACCTTGTTGATTTTCCCATTGAGTTTTTCTTTCCATGTTCTCTAGTCTACCCATTATCATTTCTACATTTTTGGCTAAACTAACAATCTTAATATATGAAGTGGAAGGTTCTTCCTTAATGGTCATTCTCCTATCATTCCTCATCCTTACTCTTTTAGCTAGTAAGTTAGCTTCTACACTAACTGCATCACTCTGCATTTTTTCTAAAGTTGTAGGGTTTCTTTCTCTTAACTCATAGGACATTTCAGCATCAAAAACATATAGAAATTTAATCAAGGCTAAGTCTGGTGGAGATTTGATATTTACTGGAATTGCATTGTAAATGTTGTTAAACCTAATACAGTCATCTTGAACAGATTCATTAGGAGATATCCTAATGTTCTCATATTCCGATAATATCTGGAGAGGGTTTTTCTTTTTTTTCCCATCTATTTATCAACAATTTGTGGAAAGCAACTAAATCAGCTATATGGTTAGTAGGTAAATATTTAAACCATTTTTTAACATCTCCTACTAGTGTTTGTGAAAATAATCTCATTTGTACGTCGCCCTCATCAACTTCATGTAACTCAAAATAATCTGTCATTTTATCTACATGTTGTTGAGCAGTATACTGACCAATACCATCAAACTAAAAAAATTTAGTCTGGTAATTTTGTGGCATGGCATGTAAAGGGGCCTGTAAGGCCAAAGGGGAAAATCTAGATACCATGGCTAAGATTTTAGCTTGACTGGGAGGTAAAGTAGTGATGCTTGAAGATAAACTCGAAAAATTTGAAGATGAACTTGAAACGTTAGGTTGGAGAGGAAGTTTAGGTATGAATGATTTTGTGGAATGAATTGTGGTGGATATTATAGGTGAGCTGGAACTGAATGAAGTTGTATTTACAGTTTCTGAAGATACTATAGAGAGCTTAGGGGTAGCAGCAGTTAGGGAAACTAGTTCAACTGACTGTTGAAAATAGGCTTCGTCTATATCTCTTATCAAAGTTGAGGTTAAAACATCATTTTTTTCAAAATTATCTAGAACCTATTGATCTAAATCAAGTTGTATAATATCCTTCTTTGATTCAATAAATTGAATAAAATTGGGGTCTATTACAATATCATGGACTGGGTTTTCAGATTTGGTATGAAATAAAGAATGCTCAAATGATAAATCAAATTGACTATCATGTATGCTTGATAACTCCTTAGGAAGTGAATTTTCATTAATTAACTCACTACTACTTCCTTGACTCTCTACTTTTTTAATTTTTCTTAAAATTCTATTAGGATCATCAACAATTGTAGCAGGTTGTGGATCAGGATGAGCCCTTGTATAATATGTTCTTTTTGAAGCCATAATTTTAACTTATAATGATAAATTCAAACAACCTTTTAAAACCTTTATGTGAAAAATGAGGAAAAAAGTTTCCTTTAAGATTTATTTTAACTAGGCACTGATTTTCCCCAGTATGGTCGCCAATATGTTATCACTTATAAATTTCCAAAGGTTTTTCTAAGCATTCAAAACAAATATCAGAGGTAACTACAAACCACTTTTGGAGCTTAGCATCTAGCCTTCCTACACTCAGAGAGGGATTTCTCTATATGATTTAACTTTGTTTGTTTAATAGATTTTGGCTAGTTATGTATGATTAATTTGGATTGGTTTTGATTGGTTGGTGGAATTAATGATTTAGATGAATAGGTGTTTTTCCATTTTCCATTGGGCTATGGAGTCAATATACTTTGAAAACACAAAAAAATAAAATTATAAATAAAGTGTTATAGTGCAATATAGGTGAGAAATATCATATCTCAAGGCTGAATGGTGAAGTGATTTTTCAATCGGGATCAAGGAGAAATTAAGAATTCCTTAAACCAAATAATGAATAAGGGTGAAGAAATTCAATCGGGATCAAAGGGAAATTAAGAATTCTCTAAACTAGATATCAGAAGAAAACATAGAAATTTATAACAGTTAAAAGCAGTGTAATGTTTTAAGCAAATTCTGCAGTAAAACTCATGTTATAACATTCAAATTCAGAACACATATAAGTTTATGGAATACTTAGAAAGAGAACATGAAAAATTGAAATTTATACTTCACTGAGATAGCTCAACACTTGAATCCTGTAAAGAAGTTTCTTTATAACTTGTTCTGTCTGTCAACTGGAATTTGGTACAATAACCCTTAGGCAATAGATCAGTCAACTATGGAAATATTCATAAATCCACCTTTTATACTTCAAATGATGAAGTATTTATACATAAATTTACAAAAAATATCCTCTCAACTGACTAGGATTTATCCTAGGAAAATAAAATATCTTTATGCAAAATATAATGACACCTTTCAACTGACTGATATCTGGCCCTGATTCTCTAATTGTTGTTACTTGTTTGTTTCTTTTATCTATCTTTCTTTAATTTTTCTTTCTTTCACCCTTCATATTAAATCACACCATTTCTCCCATGTTTATTCATTTGGGATTTTTATATTCATCATCTTATGGTAAATATCATCTGCCTCTGTATATCTGGAAAATGTAGGCTTATTTACAAAAGGTGATTTACCTCATGCTGGAGGTAAAAGAAGTTATCTAGAGTTTGTAATAGTACCTTGCCTACAGGAATTCCATTCATTGAGGAAATGTGGGATGTTTCTTTGGCCACTTCCCTTAACTTCTTGTCATAATCCTCTTATCTCATGAGTTTTTCATTTATCACTAGAGGACTAGACAGACCCTTCTGTCTTAATACATAAAACTTATTGAAAAACCTGTTCACTTCAAGTTCCAATGTTTGACATTTCTCCTCAAGCTGTAGCATTACATTTCTTTTGGAAATCACTTTATTTACTTCTAGTATATTCTTTGTTCTACCAGCTATCTCGATCTCTTCTAATTCATACTTATTTTTAGAATTAATGAATTTGATTATTTCAGAGGCTTCCTTTGGTTTCTTTCCAAGATTGGCTTTGACTTTCTGAATAGCCTCATCAACTTCCTTCACCAAGTCATTCTGCTCAAATATAATCTATATAGAAGGTAAAATATCATTAAGTAAGTTAATGATATTGGCCCACAATTTTTGTTTTTCTTGGGCTAAAGGCTCTTTTAGTGACAACTCCTTCTCTAGCTTGTGGATTATGTCAGTTAGTCTATTAGCTTTTTGTATTTCAGCTTGATGCATTACTTCTGCCAATATCTTTCCATCTTCTAATATTTTTACTTGTTCCTTGAGCTTATTAATATTTGTTGTCTGAATGGACATATCTTCCATCGCTTTGATTAATTTGTTGGCCTCATCAGTGGGATGGGTTGTTGGTATTGTTGATGTTGGTGTTGATGTAGTTACTGGAGCTGATGTAGATGCTAGGGGAATAGTAGTAATGGGAATTGCTTCCATGCTAGCTTTATTTTCCTATACAAGTTTATCTATCTCAGCCTCCATTTCCTTTAATTGAGCTATCAACTGGATGATTAGATTCATCATCTCATCCTTTTGATTATCTATCTCTAAAACCTCCTTAGTTTGTGGATGTTCAGTAGTTGGTAGTTTTTACTGTTTCTTCGGTGCATATAAGTCTGCATTTTTATTCTTTATGAGTTCTTATGCTGCCTTGATGTCAGTAGGATTATACCCAAATTTAATTACCAAATATTCTAGTGACTTAATCATGTTTTCTTTTTCTTTTGATAAGGCTTTCTCTAGATTTAACTGTGACTATATATTTGCTAGGGAATTCTGCAACTTTTGGACACTTAGAGCTTTATGTGTCATGGTTGAATATATCATCTTTCCTACCTATTTGTGAAATTAAATTTGGTCAATTAGATGCACATCCTTGGCAAGAACTTCAAAACCTATCTTTTTATAGTCTTCTGAAGTTTTAGGGGCCTGTACCTTTAGCTGTAGAAATGTCATCTGTATTTTCCTTGTTTTGAGGTCAAAACTTGAAAGCAACATATTCTAATCACTGGGAGTTTTCTTCCAGTATTGTGCATAGTAACAACCTTCAGTGATTCATTTTTAAATTTTAATCTCTTTATATTTCTCAATGATATCCTTTTCCTTCTCAACTGGCTTGTTGGATGTTGAGAACTCTGCACTATTTTGCTTTTGAATGATTCCTGCACTGGAAGTTGATGGCAGAGGTGTTTCTTCTGTATGTGTTGTAGGTGCATCATCCTCGATAATAATATTTGTTTTTGTTTCAATTGTCTCTTCCTCCTCCATTACTGGGTTTAACTTTGTTTTCTTTCTGTACATAAGCTTGAATTTATTACCAGATGTAGCTTATGTTGAATAAGAGCCTTCTTCTCTAGAATTTTTTAATTCCTATCCTGTGGGTCTGGAGTAGGCATAATGGAACTAGTATCAGGCTACTCCTATATCTCCTGTAGAGTGTTTTCCAACCACTCTGGCTGGTTGGAATATTTCTCAATATCAGGCTTAGATTCATGAATGAAAGGGGTGAGTTTAGACTTAACTCTTAATTTTCTTATGACACCCAATGGGTCATATGACCATTTTAAACTGTTGATAAAATTTGACTCTTGTAGGCATATGTTTGCTTCCCTTCCAACATTTATACTGTTTCATATAAAAGGCCCTAGTTGGTTTTTATCTTGAAATGAGTTTTATTTTTGGCTGAAAGGAAACTTATCTCATCAGAATTCAAGATCTTACTGATGTACTCTAAAGAAAATATCCTCATTGGGAGGTATTTGGGAAGCTTGTAAGGGACTAATTGGCTTCCATACACTCTGATCTCTATGTCATTATGGTATAAATACCAGTCTCATGTCTTGCTCTGATCAGATAACTGTAGAACCTTTTTTATTTCATCACTGATTCTCGATTGAATGTTATTGCTAAGCATATTAACCACTCGGTATACAAAAGAATCAATAAAGTCTTTAAAACTAAATTCAGTGGAATCCTTTCTGATCAAGGATGTCCAAAATATTACAAATTGGGGATTACCCTATGTGTCCAGTTTTTGTAGGTTAACTGCAAACATTTCTGACTAAAAATATATGGACAAATGGAATAATACTAAGGAGTATTTGAACACTCCTTCTGGCAGTTTGATCAGTTGATCATGCATTGTATCTTCCAGGACTTAGGAAAAGTTGAAAATTATGGCTGGAGGCTGGCCTGGGAAAAAAGTAGAGAGAAAACCAATGATGGATTCATCTACCCACTCATTAGTAAAATATCCTAGTATATAGGACAACATGGTCACAATTTGTCTGGTTCATTCTGAAAACATGGTTGCAGATTATGGAGGGTTTTTTTTAGGAGTTTGTGTTGATTAAGGGAGGAAAGTCTGAAAGATTTGAAACCTCTTAGGAAAATGTAGCTTTAGGTAAAGCTTAGTAAGGGTTTAAATGGAGAAAGGCACTCCCTCTGGTTGTGATATAATCTGTAGAATTTGGTTAATGTATTGAGTAGTGATTGTAATTAGGATTTCTTGGTCAGGGGTGAATATGGCTCTGTCATTTGGAAAATAGTTAAGTTGGCACAGTCTGATGAGTTCAGTGAATGGTAGCTCTGTGGAAATGTGTATTTTGGCATGTTAGAGTCCCACATATGTATATCATCTGCCTGATCAGCAAACTTGTCATGGATCCAATAATGGAGCTCCAAGAGATTGCTATTAGTCACTGTGTTTACTATTTTAAAGTCCTTATCAGCCAAAGGAGTGTAGCCAACATCTAACAAGGGTGGTTGCAGAGGGTTTACAATTTGGATGCTTTGGGAATCCATAAATTTGATTTGATTTATTAATTAATTAGCTTAATTGATGGTGGAGGGTATTAGAATTACCTGGAATATCAATAATTTGGTTGTGGAAGGGGTCCAGGTAGCAGTAGGCTTCAATTCTGGCTGTAAATGGCTTTTTCAATTTTTTCCACAAGTCGCAGAGATAGGTAAATGAACTAAAAAGTGGCATTTTATAATTTTTAAAAATGGTGTTTTATCACATGCCGAAGGGTGGTTTATCGTATGGCGTGGGGTGGTGTGGTGTTTTGGGTAGTAGAGGGTGCGATAGAACCCCGTGGTGCCACATGGCACGTGAGTGGGTGGAGAAAACCACTTATTTCACACCCCGCCCCCTTGGTTTTAAACATCGAACGTCGGTGGTTGCGAAAAAGGTTGTAGGTCGTCCAAAGTGACCAGTGGTGATTGGACGGTAGGTAGGGTTTTGGATTTTCAAAGGAGGAGGGGCCGGGAAAAGGGTTATGCGGAAGGTTTAAATCAAAAGAGGGGTCATGAAATATATTAAGTTGGGGGCCCCCCCCGGTTAAATCAAAAGTGGGTCGATTAATATTTTTTTCTTTAAACAATTGAAAAGTGGGTTTCAATCTTTCTTTTATGGAAACATAAATTTTATCTAAATGATGTGATTAATCCGAAAGAAATTTATCAACATAAAGTTTAGTCAAGGGGAAGGGATTTTCAAAGGGAAAAGAGTTTTTTTTAGCAAGGGGAAGGGTTAGAAAGATATTTTTTTATAATGGATAAGCATAATGATGCTTATAGAACTTTTTTGCAAGTATTCTACCTACCCTTCTATTCATCCTAACATTTTTTTCTTTCCTTTATTGGGTGCATTTGAGCTTGCTAACCCTTTTCTTTTCTTTTGATAAGCAAACTAGCTTATTTGTAACCTTATATCTTCCAATGGCTCAGATTAAACTTATGGGCTCATTTTTATTCTCAACCTAACGACTGATCTATCAAGATTAAATGGTTTGGTCAGATCTTTATTCACTAATTATCATAACATAAAATTTAAAGGCATGAATGGTGAAGATTAGATTGCATTATCATCATGAATTTTGTGGCATTTTGAACAAGCTGCACACAATTTATTTGCAAAAGTAAAGTAAACTAAGAGTAGTGGCATTTGAATGTGCAACACTTTCAAAATTTATTTTTGCTTCTTTTTATGGGATTCATATTTTATATCTTTTTTTATTTTTATTTCTTTTGGTCCTCTGATTATTCTTTTAGGACATACCCTCTTTTCATTTTTTAATGTGGAAAAAATTTGCAGAAATGAAAAGGTATGTACAATATTACAAGACTTAACATAGTCAATTCAAAATTATGATCCCTATTATTATAGGAACCTAACACTATATATAATATTAAAAATTATTCTTTAAACTTGCCTTGTCTATTGGTCATTTGGAGTTACTTTTGCATCAACTCTTACTTATTTTTGTTGTTTAATTGCTTTTGCTGCATAGATTTGGATTTTGGCAGGATCTGTTTTACCTTTCTATCGCAAATATAAAGGGTTGAGTAGCCATTTTTGTTGTTAGGGCTATATTTCATCTATAGCTTAAGTAAAGTATTTTTGGTACACTTGCAGAAATATTTTACACTAACATTTTGTACAAAATCTCTAACACGGCTCTGATACCATGTAGAAATTATATAGAAACTCTATAAAAATGGATTCAATACGATCATGTAATGTACTAAAACAAGATACTTAATCCTTATACTATATTTTCATAATATAAAACATGATCTCTCAATCACATGCAAGTAAGAGAAAGGAAATTATCAATCACACAACACAAGATGTTCTTGGGGAAAGAACCTGCTCAAAACCCCTCTATCATATAATACACATACTAAGTCAAATAATCATGAAACAATACAATGCTTTCTCACACCGAGAAAATATTACACTTTACAAACTGTCTCACTCTGATCCTGCTCAAAACTGGCTAGTAATTCTTTGGCAAAATTTACCAACACTTAGCCAATTCTCATCCCCTGCTTAGCCCAGCCTTACGCATGCAATCCCTAGGAAATTAATCCCTATTAAATAATATAATAAACCTTCAACTACACAATCCTTTATGAGCCTTCCTCTAACTGTATAATTGCACCCAAGAAATTCACTAATAATACAACTGATAGTTAACTTCCCTTTAACCTTTGTCTCAACTGGGTTGTCATCAGAATTGACATGCATTCAGCTAATAATAGTGAATCATCAGTTACTTGATATATCACTAATTTTGAATTAAATCTAATTTAATTCACTTGACCTCTCACTAGCACATCACTCAGTTAGAACTAGTTAAACTGATTTTAACTCAATTAATTTGAGTTAACTGATTACACTCACACCACACTAGTGCATTAACTTTAAATGGACCCTGAAAATAATAGAATCACTCTACATGCTTCACCATAGACCCTAAACTCGAAATTTTTGAGCTAACTAAGTCTATCTCACTTAGTTAACTGATACAAGTTGTTATGAGATGAAATTACAATTTACTTTCAATTTAATTAAGGGATAATTAAATCAAAAGCCTCACATGGTAGCCATTTCTGGGTCCCATTTTCTGGATTTTGTTTCTGGATGCCAATTTCACTATTTCTTGTTGCAAATTTCAATGCTCCCTCTCAATAAGAAAGGAAACAATCTATCACGATCTGGTATCTTTGGAACGTTCTTGCATGCAACACTTCTCTAGTGTTGTTTGCACATGCAACTCTCCTCAAATTGAATATCCTCCAAAGAACAGAATCAGTATAATGCATCTGTCATTAGAGTCTTCTGACTGTTGGATCCTACTGCACATGTATATTGGACTCTCTGCGTTGTTTTTGACATCTGCATCCATGCACTCTGCACTGCTACCAACTCTGATCTATGCTCCAGTATCCGACATCTGTCACTCTAATTTGTGTCTTGCTGACATTTGACTGCATCAATCTAACTGATCCTTCCTACTACTACTCTACTATGGGCTCCTCATAGCTAGTTTTAATCCATGAGACACACCATCTCAATAGACCCCGAAGAAATTTCTTCTTGGGATCATATCTGCACATCGCCCCACCTCAGAACTGGAGGTATAGTTGCATGTACTCCCTCTTCCCATCTAGCTAAAAATTTCCCCCTCTTAGAGGTCTCTTCTTTAGTGGACTCTTCCACTTGGTCTCCTCTCTGCTTCTCCAGTTGTGGCTGCTCCACAACCTTCTGGGAATTTTTCTGAGGCTGCATGTTGAGAGATAATTTCTCCCTCTCAACCACCAATTCATTAATCATTGCTTTCCTCCTCAAATCCTTGCATGCATTCTCAACCTTGAGAGCATATAGGTTCTTGACTCTTGAACCGATTTTCTTTACCTGTCCCGTGGCTATGTGTTTAAGGACCAAATTTCCTTTTCTAAACATCACATCATAACCACGGTCTTCAAATACCACTATGGAGACAGGATTCTTCCTTAGGCCTGGGACATACAAAACATATGCTAGTCTGAGAGGGGAGCCAGACTCCCTCTGAAAGGTAATTGTACCTATGACGGTCACACTATACCTCCCGTTATCTCCAAACTCTATGTTCTGTTGGAGGCCCTTCTCCTTCATGTCACTAAAGAGATCTCTATTCCCCATCATATGGAACGAGGCTCCATTGTCTAGATACCACATGCATCCCATTATAGTGTTTTCCATGCATGAAATGACAGTAAAATCAAGCTCAAACTATGAAGCCAATGCTTCACCCATTGCAACTGCAGGCTCCTTCCTGCTTTCCTTCTTCTGTGAACAATTCAAAGCATAGTGCCCATGCTCATGATAGTGAAAACATCTGATATTAGAAAAGTCTCTCTTTCCCTCTTCACCTTGGGACTTATTTCCCTTAGCTTTCTTTCCTTTTCTGAATAATGCACAATCTTTTTTTTTGGTGTTGGATGTCCTATCTCTGGTGCTCCGACTTATCTCTTCCATTACCAAGTCGGACCAAAAATGCTCCCAATATGGTAACTTTTCCCTCTCATTCACAAAGTCCTGGTAATTATGCCAACTCTTGGGAATGAATATGAGTTTTAGGCTCACCAAGTCATCATTGGCTACAATCACACCAACACTTCCAAGCTCATCTCGACATTGAGTTAACTTCACCAAGTATGTTGGTACCATCTCGCCCTACTCCTTCTTGATATTTCTAAGCTTGTCCTTCATCTCCAACTTCCTTTGGTCATTGTTGTTCTGAAACAAATCTATCAAGGCCTTCCAAATAGCATATGGAGTCACCTTCCCATGGAGACTTGAGACAATATTATCTCAAACTCCCTCTAACAAGATCCTTCTCGCCTTTGCCACCTTATTTTCTCATGCATCAAGAAGTTGGGTATTTGTTGCTGCAGGCTTGGGAATATCAAAATATATGAATTCTTTCAACCCATTTTCCTCCAACACTTACTCCATCTTGTACTTCCGTGCAATATAATTAGAATTTCCCTTGAGTTCATATTCGAGTCTTAATCCATTGAAAGACATCTTGATATGTTGTTGGATTTTGAAGAATAAATCTACAAATTTGAAACTTCTCAAGACAAACTCAATTTCTTCTCTTCCATTGTGATTCTTGGTGCTCTGATACCATGTAGAAAATATCTAGCATAGCTTTGATACCATGTAGAAAATATCTAACACAGCTCTAATACCATGTATAAAATATCTAACACAACTCTTATAACATGTAGAAATTATATAGAAACTCTATACCAATGGATTCAATCTGATCATGTAATGTACTAAAACAAGATACTAAATCCTTCTACTATATTTTTGGAATATAAACTAATCACCCAATCACATGCAAGTAAGAGAATGGAAATTATCAATCACACAACACAATATTTTCTTGGGGAAAGTACCTGCTCAAAACCCCTCTATCATATATTGTACATAGTCAAAGAATCATGTTGAGATTCAACAAGATGATAAAGCTTAGTGAAAATTATTCACCTTCATTAATGGGCCCATAGGATATTTTTAGGTGTAAGTCTATTTTTAGACATGGTGATCATATTTCAGAAGTTGCAGGATTTTATTTGTAGATGGTTGGTCAAAGTTGGAAAAATAGATGAAGTTATATTTTTAGAATATTGGACGAAGTCTATTTATAGATCGTCGATCTAAAAATAGATGTGTCGATTATTATTATCCCTTAATAATAATTAGACTCTAAATATCAACTTATTATCTTGGAGCACTTTATTTCAGTGAACAGATTTGGAAAATCAGTGGGCTGAAGGAATTACGCAATTCCTAGGGTTTACTAGTGGTTCATGCATGGAGGACTCAGTTAGAACTGAAGTGGAAAAGTTATGACAGATTTGGAAGAGTAGTTCATGGAGTTGTTATTCAGTTTAACTCAGTTAATGGAGTTAAACTCAGTTGAGCTATTTTTATCTATTCTAATTGAATGATACACTAATGAGAGTGGAGTGAATTAATTAGTTAATTAATTCACAACTAATAACTCACTAACAACTTAACAAATACAACAATTAACTACAGTGCATGTCAGTTCTAGTGGAGACCCAGTGGAGAGATAGGTGAAAGGGTGAGATGGACTATCCGTTGTGACTATAGTGATGCATTCAATGAATATGACACACATTGGAGTTTCCAATGATGATTGTGCAGTCAAGGCAAGGTCAATTTGAATTCATTTAGGGGTCTTCTTCAGCAAGGATTGCGCAGTGGAGGCAGGCTATCAGGTGGTAAGAAATCAGTGCATGGATCTGCAGATTTCTTCATGTTAGTGTGTGATGATTGATTGTACTGAGAGCTTGATGTACTAAGCTTTCTATGAGATTGTTAGATGGTCTCCATGATACATAATATATGATATTTGGGGTTTTAGCTTCAGGCTTTCTCGTTAAACAACTGTGTTATGTGCGATTTTTTTTATTGTTGCATGTTTTTGCAATTGAGTTCTTAAATTTCTGCAAAAGATTAACAGTGGAAGGATTTTGTATTTAGAAAGAAGATAAATATTTTTAGATTAGGAGAATCTGTATATATAGATGCATATGTTATATAATTTCTACATGGTATC
The DNA here is from genome assembly GCA_034641835.2 of Pinus albicaulis. Taxonomy (NCBI): domain Eukaryota; kingdom Viridiplantae; phylum Streptophyta; class Pinopsida; order Pinales; family Pinaceae; genus Pinus; species Pinus albicaulis. The sequence continues at coordinate 97,159,887 of CM076584.1, forward strand.
AGAGCAGTGTTAATTCTTGAAGATTGCAATTGTGAAGAATTGTTGGCTTTGTGCTGTTGGACAATTCGAATTTGCTTCATAAAATTCTTGGTGCAACAGTTTAGTATACATTGAAATGTCTTTCAATGGGTTGCAATTGGAGTATGCCCTTGATGGTGGCTCGAATTACATAGCCTGGAAGGATTGGATGGAGGTGGTGCTGGAAGATAATGGACTGAAGGAGTTCATCGATAGCGATGTTCCTAAGCCAGGTTCTAGCAATGCTGCATTACTTGACGCATGGCAAAAGAAGGTATAAAAGACAAGAAGAATTCTGTTGGAAGGCGTGAAGGACCATATTGTGTCTAGCCTTCATGGGAAAGCCACTCCATTTGCAATGTGGAAGGTTTTGATAGATTTTCTCCAAAGCAGCAATGACCAGAGGAAGTTGGCGCTGAAAGATAAGCTCAGAAAAATAAAAATGAAGAAGGGCGACAATATTCCAAAATATCTCACGAAGTTTGTCCACTGTAGGGATGAACTGGGAAGTGTGGGGATTACTATTCATGATGAATACTTGGTGAGCTTGGCTCTTCTTGGGCTTCTAAATAGTTTTCATAGCTACGAAGACTCTATCAATGGATGGGAGTAACTGTCGAGTTGGGAGCGAATTTGGTCGGATCTTGTGCAGGAGGAGATAGGCGAAGTACCAGGGATGGCTCTTGATCGAAGAATGATGATGAAGATAATTGCGCTTTGGCTGCCAAAGCAAGGAAAGGGAAGGGGAAGAAATTCCCACCAAAATTTGAGGCTAAAAGCAAGAAGCAGGATTTGCCCAAGGTGAAGTGTTTTCACTGTCACAAACATGGGCATTTTTCCACTAACTACCCATAGAAAAGGAAGAACAAGAAGGTTTCTGGAGCTCCAGCTGGAGAGGCCTTAGCCTCGCAATTTGAAATTTATTTCTCCTTGATCGCATGCTTGGTTTCAAGCACAATGGGATCGTCGTGGTATCTTGATAGTGGTGTGTCTCTCCATATGACGGGAGATAAGGAGTTATTTAGTGACTTGGAGGAGAAGGATCTCCAAATGCATATAGAGATGGGCAACGATGGTTGATACAGTGTGACCGGAATTGGGACCATTAGCTTTGAGAGGGAGTCAGGTAATTCATTTTTTTTTAAATATGTTATGTATGTTCCAGGTCTGAAGAAGAACTTGGTCTAGGTCTCAATGTTTGAAGACATAGGTTATGACGTTGTTTTCAGCGAGGGAAAATCTTTCCTGCGACATAAAACAACGGGTCAAACCAAGAGGATAGGGATTCGAGTTAAGAATCTCTACAACCTAGAGGTAGATGGCTGCGCTGCAATGATGGGCAAAGCAAAAGAAGTGGTGAGCCAGGATGAGGGTGAATTATGGCACAGGAGATTGGGTCATCTTCACCATGGCGCTTTGAATATTTTGCAGCAAATTTCTACTGGACTTCCCAAGGGTACTCTTACGCAGTAAATCAGTGCAAGGGATGCATTATGGGTAATTTTGTGAATACCACGTTTAGAAGGAGAATTGTGCTTCAATGATCCTAGAGAGAATTCATACAGAGGTGTGTGGACCTTTCTTGGTTGCTTCAACAGAAAAACATAGGTATTATGTTATTTTGTTGATGACTATTCTCATAGATTCTGGATCTTTTTCGTGTAGAAGAAGAGTGAAACATTCTCAAAGTTTTGTGAGTTTAAAGCATTGGTGGTGAAGGAGTCGGGGAAGAAATTGAAGGCTCTACGGAGTGATAATGGTGGCGAATATATCTTGAACGAATTCAAATACTTCTATAGAAAAGAGGGAATTCGAAGAGAACTCATAGCACCTCATAACCCACAACAGAATGGGGCTCGGATAGGAAGAACAGAACGATCATGGGTGTTGCACAAGCTATGATGCATGACCAGGGCCTACCGATATACTTGTGGGAGGAAGCATGCAACACTGCAGTTTATGTGAAAAATCATTGTCCTCATAGAGTACTTGGCATGAGTACACTTGAAGAAGCTTTTACTGGTAAGAAGCCTGATATTTCTCATTTGAATATTTTTGGCTCATCTGTTTACATTCATGTGACAAAGAACACCAGCAAGAAGCTAGAGCCGACTACAGAAGTTGGGATATTTGTGGGGTGCACAGAAACACCCCATAATTATCGTGTGTATTTTCCAAACAGTCGAATGGTTGTGGTGCGATGGGATATAAAATTCAATGAGGTGAAAGCCATGAATTTTTCGCTTGAGAGGGAGCTACACTTGCATGCAGAGGAGGAACTTCTTGTTCCCAAAGATGAGCCTCTAGATGTGGATCAGCCACTAGAGGAGATTCATGGAGTGGAGGAGTCCACTCATACAGAACCAAACATCAGAACTGGAAGAAAGCGTACCACAGAAGCTAAGAGATAGAAGCTTGATGCAGCACAAAATGTAGGAATCCCTACATCATAGCGCAGACAGAGACAGTCACCTGATCGATTTACTGGATACATGGCTCTTATGAGAAAGTGTATCATGACAGAGCCATATTCTTTTCAAGAAGCTGTGCAGGAGCCCACATGGGTAGATTCCATGGTGGAGGAGTATGACTCCATTGTCAGAAAGAATGCTTGGGAGATTTTTCCAAGGCCTGTGGGTAAATCAATGGTAGATTTGAAATGGATCTACAAGTTAAATCAAGTTTCTGATGGGAGCGTCGAGAAGTATAAGGAAATATTTTTTTCCTAGGGCTTCTCACAAATCAAGGGGATTGATTATGAATAAACCTTTGCACCTGTCGCATGGTATTTTTCCATAAGGACCATCCTTGCTCTCTCAGCGTAGATGGGTTGGAACATTCATCAAATGGATTTGAAGACTGTGTTCCTTAATGGGATCATTTAGGAATAGGTGTACATTGAGTAGCCTGAAGGATTTGAGATCTTCAGGAGCAAGTCGCATGTGTGCAAACTCAAAAGAGCGTTGTATGGGTTGAAGCAAGTACCACGTGCTTGGTACACACGGATCGACAGCTATTTCACTGGACTTGGCTTCACCAAGAGTGAGGCGGATGCAAACCTGTACCAAATTGTGGTGGAGGGTAAGTTTTTAATCATTGTTCTTTATGTTGATGATTTAATACTAACAGGTAATGAGCAGTTGATACACTCATGCAAGGCAGATCTTGCAAAGGAGTTTGAGATGAAGGATTTGGGCCTCCTTCATTATTTCCTTAGATTGGAAATATGGTAGCGAGAAGGTGAACTGTTTATGTCTCAAGGAAATTATTCTCAAGAGATACTTGAGAAGTTTCACATGCAAGTCTGCAAGACAATCGATACTCCTCTTCCAGGAAATTAGAGGAAAGAGGATGCTACAACGGCAGAGGTAGTGGATACCACTATTTATCGATAGTTGGTGGGTTCGTTCATGTATTTAATTAATACAAGACCAGACATATGCTATGCGATGAACGAGCTTTCACAAGTGATGGTTAAGCCTACCAAGCTCTTTTGGAAGGCAAGCATGCATGTCCTAAGGTATCTCAGGGGCACATTTGAGTATGGCTTATGGTACAAACAGACGGATGAAGTGAAGTTGCATGGCTTCACAGATGCAGATTGGGCAAGCAGCCCAACGGAAAAAAAGAGCACATCAAGAGGGGTTTTCAGTATCGGATCTACAATAGTTTCTTTGTACAGCAAGAAACAAAGATGCATGGCACTCAGTTCAGCAGAAGTAGAATATATGGCAGGAATTCAAGCTACATGTGAGGCTATCTGGATGAGGAAGATCCTGGTCAGTTTGTTCGGTTCACATTTAGATCCTACAGTGATACATTTTGATAATCAGAGTTGCATTAAACTCTCAATTAATCTTGTGTTTCATTGTAGATCTAAACATATTGATATCTGGTATCATCATATCAGAGATTGTGTGCAGTAGAATATCATGTTGCTTTAGTAAATTCCTATGGAAGATCAGGATGCAGACATTCTGACAAAGGCACTCACCATGAGAAAATTTGAATACCATAGAGGCAGGATCGGGATGAAGGATAATCCCTATCTTGTTGAGAGGGAGTGTTGAGATTCAACAAGATGATGAAGCTTAGTGAAAATCAGTCACCTTCACTAACTGGGCCCGCAGGCTATTTTTAGGTGTAAGTCTATTTTTAGACATGGTGATCATATTTTAGAAGTTGCAGGATGCTATTTGTAGATGGTTGGTCAAAGTTGGAAAAATAGATGAAATTCTATTTTTAGAATATTGGACGAAGTCTATTTATATATCTTCCATCTAAAAATAGATGTGTCGATTATTATTAGCCCTTAATAATAATCAGACTCTAAATATCAACTTATTCTCTTGGAACACTTTATTTCAGTGAACAGATTTGGAAAATCAGTGGGCTGAAGGAATTACACAATTCCTAGGGTTTACTGGTGGTTTATGCATGGAGGACTCAGTTAGAATTAAAGTGGCAAAGTTATGACGAAGTTGGAAGAGTAGTTCATGGAGTTGTTATTCAGTTTAACTCAGTTAATAGAGTTAAACTCAGTTGAGCTAGTTGTATCTAGTCTAACTGAATGATACACTAGTGAGATTGGAGTGAATTAATTAGTTAATTAATTTAAAACTAATAACTCACTAACAACTGAAAAAATACAGCATTTAACTATAGTGCATGTCAGTTCCAGTGGAGAAATAGGTGAAAAGGTGAGATGGACTATCCGTTGTGACTATAGTGATGCATTCAATGCATCTGACACACATTGGAGTTTTCAATGAGGATTGCGCATTCAAGACAAGGAAAATTTGAATTCATTCATGGGTCTTATTTAGCAAGGATTGCGTAGTCGAGGCAGGCTATCAGGTGGCAAGAAATCAGTGCATTGATTTGCAGATTTCTTCATGTTAGTGTGTGATGATTGATTGTACTAAGAGCTTGATGTACTAAGCTTTGTATGAGATTGTTACATGATCTCCATGATACATAATATATGATATTTGGGGTTTTTAGCTTCAGGCTTTCCTGTTAAACAACTGTGTTATGTGCGATTGTTTTTATTGCTTCATGTGTTTGCAATTGAGCTTTTAAATTTCCACAAAAGATTAACAGTGGAAGGATTCTGTATTTATCAAGAAGATAAAAATTGTTGGATCAGGAGAATCTGGATATATACATGCATATGTTATATAATTTCTACAAATCATGAAACAATACAATGCTTTCTCACACCAAGAAGATCTTGCACTCTATCGACTGTCTCACTTTGATCCTCATCAAAACTGACTATAAATTATTAGGAAAAATTGACCAACACTTAGCCATTCTCATCCCCTGCTTAGCCCATCCTTTCTCATGCAATCCCTAGGCAATTAATCCATATTAAATAGGATAATCAACCTTTCTTGACTGTGCAATCCTTCATGAGCCTTCCTCTGACTTTATATTTTCACCCAGGTAATTTGCTAATAATAAAACTGATAGTTAACTCCCTTTAACCTTTGTCTCAATTGGGTCGTCATCAGAATTGACATGCATGCAGCTAATAATAGTGAATCATCAGATACTTGATACATCACTACTTGTGAATTAAATATAATTTAATTCACTTGACCTCTGACTAGCTCATCACTCAGTTAGAGACTAGTTAAACTGATTTTAACTCAATTAATTTGAGTTAACTGATTACAATCACACCACACTAGTGCATTAACTACAACTAGACCCTGAAAATAATAGAATCTCTCTACATGCCTCACCATAGATCCTCAACTTGAAATTCTTTAGCTAACTAAGTCTATCTCACTTAATTAACTTATACAAGTTGTTATGAGATTAAATTACAATTTACTTCTAATTTAATTAAGGGATAATTAAATCAAAATCCTCACATGGTATTCATTTTTGGGTGCCATTTTCTGGATTTTTTTTTTGGATGCCAATTTCATTGTTTCTTGTTGCGAATTTTAACACATTTAAAGTATAAAAATATTTTATATATACTTGCAATTTGTCCATCTTTACCTTTTTATCTCCTTCATGAATATTTTCTAATTTATCCCAAATTTCTTTGGTTGTATGGAAATGCATTACTTTGATAAATTCAGACTCACATAGACCACTCAAGATTGCATTCATATCTTTTGCATTATATATGAATTCTAGTTTTCCATATTTGTCACTAGTCCCTTCCTTCATTTCTTCATACCATACCATCGCCGCAGCCCAGACTTCTATTCCAAGAGACATTAAGTATGTATTCATTCTGACTTTCCAGAAAGCAGAGTTTGTACCAGTAAATATTGGGGCTTTATTTTTTTAGCATCCTTCTTGACTAGCCATTTTGCTGACTTGGGACCTCCTTCTAGTTGTTAGATTGTTATTGAAGGAAACTTCTCTGATACCAATTGATATTTATGATTGGAAATTACTAAGAGGGGGGGTGAATCAGTAATTTAATATTCTTTTCTTTTGCTCATATCTACTTTATTTTTCAACTAATGTATCATGTTCACACTCTATTTAATTCTTATTGCAGGTTTCAAGGAGAGAAATTTGCAAATTAGTTATCAATAGTTCAAGATCATTCACATAGCATTAAGAAACAACACGTGAAGACACAAGATGTAAGTGGAAACCCTGAAGGGATAAAACCATGAATTTTAGGCTGAAATTGATGTGAAGGCAAGTTGCTACTCCTTATTACATCATATTTTTATAGGCTCCAACTTACCAAAGGCTCCTACCTCAAAGGAAGCTCCAACTCCCACAATTTGTTTTGCACGCTACAACCCATAGGAGGCTCCTACCTCAATAGGGTACAACATTTTATTTTTCAAACTGCAACATATAAGAGAACAAAAATTTCTCAGTCACAAAATCAAGTTATAAATGTCAGTTACCTCATTGACTATTCTGATGTCAAGTTTATTGTTGAGCTTCTTCTTCTCTTCCACTCTCTCTTTCTCTTCTATTTTTCCCATCAACTTCCTTATTTATATTCCTTCTCTTTCAAAAAAAAAGCCTCTTTTTCCATTCCACATTGTATATTTTATAAGAAAGCCCTCTTGGATGTTTGTATTCATTTTGAAATATGAAGTGAAGCATTGTCTCTTGGGCTTCTAAAAACTTCTCACTTGTTTCATTTTCAATTCTGAAAATAATTGTAATATAAAATGCCATTGTAACATATCAATTAGTTATAATGACAAGAGAAAATTCATATTTATATTATCTACATTTTATATTCAATTAAATATATGAATTTCAACTTTTGTCTTGATTTATTATGTCCTACTTGACAATATTTAGCCTTCATATTGATTAGCATATCTTTTTCACTTCACGTCACTTTCATCCTTTTACAATAATAACATTCAACATAAATTATCACCAATGAGTTTAATGACATCAATGCCAATATTTCCAACACAAAATGGGGTTGCAGGGAAATATGCATAAGGTGTGTTGAAACTATGATTTTTAGGACCTCAAGAGCTTGATCGAGTGCTTATATTAAAAAATAAAATATCTTGATTGGGCGTTAAAGAAACCCTCGATCGATTTGTAAGCTTGGTTAAGCAGGGGTTAGGGCTCGATTGAGCCTCTATTTTAAATAAATAAATTATTCTCTAAATTTGATTGTAGAAAAAAAATAACAAACATTAATTCATAGAGAAATATCAGAGTGTGAAAATTACAGAAGCATTCACAACAAGCATGGGAAATTGGAGATTTGGATCTAGAAAAGGAAAGAAATTTCCATTCACAGAATAAATACGAGAAAATTCTAGAGAAAAGATGAGAATAATACGTCAAACATTGAGAGAACAAGAAGGTCATGAAATTCAAGAAATTCATGCAGATACAGGTAATTCAAATTGTCTCACTTCTCATATTACTTGCTCCATATTGTATGCATTAGGAAATATGATTGAAAACTAGATACAAATGGAGAATGAAACAATAAAACTAAGATAAAATAAGCATTGAAAGTAATACCATGTAGTTAAAAATTAGATGTAACAACAACTAAATAAAACCACTTGCAACCATGAAAATTATTGAAAACCAATTGAAACCATGCAAATTATTGAAAACTACTTGAAACCATAATTTATTGGAATATTCTGAAACCACTTGAATTCATGAAAATTATGCCACCACCTTAGAATTATAATGGTTTAAGATAACCCACAAAACCTAAGGATGTGATTTAACCAAAGAAAACCATTGGAACATAATTTCCATATATTATTTACATTTATTACAATTCATGGAAATTTATTTACAATAGGGATTAGAAAAAATGGTTGTCACATAGGTGATTCAAAACCTATAAACATTGGCTTTATTAGTGTTTGATATCCCAAGTAGTATTTAAAAGAGAGAAAATGTGTCAAGATCTAGAAGGAGCAATAATATCCCTACTTCTAATGTGCATGAACTGAGAATACATTATTTTTTAAATATATATAACAACATTAAATTTTCGTAACATTCATCATCGTATATAACTATTAATGATTATTTGAATCCTAAATGATCATCCTTGTTAGGGTCCTATAATAATAGGGATCATAATTTTGAATTGACTGTGTTGCACATTCAAATGCCATTTCTCTTAGTTTTCTTTAATTTTGAAAATAAATTGTGCACAGCTTGTTCAAAATGACACAAAATTCATGATGATCATGCAATCTAATCTTGATCATTCATGCCTTTAAATTTTATGTTATGATAGTTAGTGAATAAAGCTCTGACCAAATCATTTAATCTTGGCAGATCAGTAGTTAGGTAGAGAATAAATATGAGCTCATAAGTTTAATTTGAGCCATTGGAATATATAAGGTTAGAAATAAGTTAGTTTGCTTATCAAAAGAAAATGAAAGGGTCAGCAAGCTCAAATATTCAGAATTGTTCAGAAAAAACCCCTTCCCCTTAATAAAATTTATGTTTCCTTAAAAACATGAAAACCCACTTTTTCAAAGTCCAGAAGCACAAAAATATTAATCGTGCCCCACTTTATTTTCCTCTTGATCTAAACCCCCGCTTAGTATAATTAAACCCCTTTTGATTTAAACTTCCCTGTTTAATGTATTTTCTGACCCACTATCATTTTAACCCTCCATATACATCTTTCCTGACCCCAACTCATTTGAAATATTTCACAAATGTCGTCAATCATTCTATTATCACCAATCACATCTGACGGCCCATGATTCATTTTTCACTCCCCGACGACCGATGTTTAAAACCAAGGGGGGGTACGAAATGGGTGGTTTTATTTTCCCGCTCCCCTGCCACACGTCGCCTCCATGTTTTATCGAACCCCCCATTCCCAAAACACTAAACCACACCGTTGTTGTGTGATAAACCACCACTTTTAAAAATATATATAATAAAACCCCCACACCATACGATAAACCACCCAAGTTTCAAAAATAAATAAAACCTCGCTATTCCGTTATTTCCCTATCTTTTTCAAAATTGCAGAAAACACTGAATCCAATTCACCTCCCTGCAAACCCATTTTTTTCATTACTATTAGTTTTATTTTTTTTATGCAGTTGATTAACGAAACCAGGAGATGGAGGAGCAGCTTGATACTAGTTCCATCCTGCTTACTCCAGACCCATAGGATAGGAATTCAAAATAGAGAAGGATTTTTCATTAACAGAGCCTTTAGCCCAAGAAAAATAGCTTCAAACTCTAGAAAAATCCTTTTTCCTCCAGCATGAGGTAAATCACCATTTTTGTAAATAAGCCTACATTTTCCAAATATTCAGAGGTAGGTGAGATTTACCAGAAGGTGATGAAGATCAAAATCCCAGATGAAAAAACATGGGAGAAATGGTGTGAATTACTATAAAGGGTGAAAGAACGTACAGATGAAAGAAACAAACAGGTGACAGTAAGAAAAGAAATAGGGTCAGATATCAGGCATTTGAAAGGTGTCACTATATTTTTGCATCAAGATATTTTATTTTCCTAGAATAAATCCTAGTGATTTGAAGGGATATTTTTTGTAAAGTTTTGTATAAATACTTCATCATTCAAACTATCAAGTTGTTGATCAACGGTTGTCATTGATGTCAACCCAAGCAGCATCAAGGGCTACACCAATATTGCATTGGAATTTTGACCTACCAAATTAATATATTCTGGTTCAATAATGCTTTTGATGGTTTCTACTTGTCGAGATGTTTCTGTTAATATATGGCACACCACGTAATTCTTCACGGTTTGAGAGATATTCATGTTTGAAGTTTGTACCCCCAGTTAGTGGGCTAAAACCCCATGGGATTGTGGCATGGGTCATTGAAAAGTCATAATTAATATTTTTTAAGCTCCTAAAATCCCTCCCACATTCACTTGTTGAAGCCCCTCTCAACCTACACATTTATATAAATTGTGATCCTCATATCCTCCTTATGCAAGGGATTTTGCCATCTGAAACAGGTCATAATGAAATTTTCGCTCTAACATTTTTTCTACGAAAGTTTAGAAGCTGAAATTTTTATGAGGTGAAGCTGAAATCCTAAGGAAACTCCTGTGAAAATTTTAGATTAAGGTGCACAATAGTTTTGGAGATATGATCTGTGGAAGTCAGTGTTTTTGCAGGCTCTTGAAATTCATCTCAAAGAAGTGACCTTGGTAAAATCATCATAATGCTCTCTATGAGTATTGGATTGGAATTATGTAAAAAGTGGTAGATATTGCACGGACTTTAGTTTTTTCTCTATCAATTTCAGAGCCGAATGAAGAAACAATGACACATGGCACGTCGTACAGGTTAGCTCTACTGAAGCAGTCCATAATTAGAGAATTGTGAGAGATTGGGCATAACTCTCACTTGAAGAATAAAAATTGGGTCAGACCTGTGGCATTGGAAAGACAACTCAGAGTACTACTATAGGAATGAAAATCACATATTAGGGATCTGAAATAACATAGATACACCATATTCAATATCGAGCTCCTAGAAGGAAAGAAAAAGCTAGATCATGTGTTGTCAAGGGCTGCAAAGAACCAGACTTTCTAGGGTAGCAGATCAAAGCAAGATGCAGGAGAGGGTAGTATGAAAAGAGAAAAAACCAAGGTGCAAAACAGTAGCAAGAAGTTCATCACATAAAGTCTTCAAGTGGGCAGCACTGCATACAGTCACTATAAAGGTATCATTGTAAATACATTATTGTAAAAATTGTACTAGTTTCTATCTGCCAAGAGTTGAAGAGGTAGTGTCGGGAGGTCTAGGGTCATCATTAGATGGTTGTGTCATAATTGGGGTTATGGTCTACTGTATCTTCTTCTTCTACATCATTCTATATCATTGTAAAGTGGACCATTTTCCTTGGTATAGGAGTCCATTCTTCTTTTATTCTTCTATAGGGTGGTAGGGTGGTGCTAGGGTGAGTTGTAGCTCATTTGGTGTTGGGGCATCCGTTCAGTTGACTAGTAAAGAATCTCAGGCATTGGAGTATCCATCCAGTGGGAGCTGGAGAAGAATGATTTTCTAGATTCTAAGAAGTTGGAGCTTTATTTTCAATTGAAGTTGAATATTAAAGAATTATTAGAAAAAAATTAGGTGGTTTTTGTCCCGGAGTTGGTTTCCACCTTAAAAAAATGTGTGCATTTGTGTTCCTTTTTTTTGCTGCTATCATTGTACAAACACTGATAATAATTGAATACTAACTAATGCTCTAATTGAAAGGAATATTTATTCACCCCCCCTCTTAGTATTTCCAACAATTGGTATTGGAGCTTGGTTCCTTCAATAGTAGTTTAACAGCTGGAAGGAGGTCATGGAGCATACCAAGAATGGTGTACCTATATTCAATGAAAATAATTATGCACTCTAGAAAGGAAGAATGGAGGTATATCTCTTGGCGTAAGGTTACGAAGTATGGGACACTGTTCAAAATGGATTTACATCAACCGCGGATGAACAAGGTAAAAATAATTTGGTAAATTATGCAAAAGAAAAGAATATTATTATTAGTGGACTTATTGAATCTGCTTATCATAAGGTGTTGGGTTGTAAAACCACAAAAAATGTATGGGACAAGCTTGAGAATATATATGCAGGTGACTCAAATGTCAAAGAAGCAATGCTTCAAATCTATAGAGAAAAATTTGAGCAACTCAGAATGAAAGAAAATTGCAACATTGTTGCATACTTTCAATACGTTGATGAAATAACCAATACTCTAGAAGGATTAGGAGATCCAGTTGATGAGAAGACTATTATAATAAAGATTATTAGAACATTACCAGGGAGATTCAACCCAAATGTATCAGTCTTAGAATACAATTCAAATATGGAAAAACTTAGCAAAGAGGAATTACATGGAGTTCTCATAGCATATGAAATGAGACTTGATGAAGAAGAGGGTACTTCGCATCTAGAAACAATGTTTGTTGCATCTAAGAAAACCAATAAGGACAAAAAACCTTCAATTGAAAAGACATGCACCTGCAAATGTGAAGAAAATGGAGATGATGGAGAAGGTCTTTCAGATGAAGAATATGCTTACTTTATGAGAAAACTAAAAATTGGTTAGGGAAAATTCAAAGGTAAAATTCCATTGATATGTTTCAGCTGTGGTGAGGTTGGGAATTTCGCAGCAAAATTTCTGAACAAAAGTGATGGAAACTCAAAAGGAAAGAAAGGCTTTAAGAAATTCAACATGCAAGGATCTAAAAGGAACTTTCTCTCTAAAGAAGATAGATCATCATCCGATGAAGACAATGACAGTGAAGAAGAAGCCAATGAGAGAGTATTGTTTATGGCCAAGCACAATAAACAAGAGATATCAAACAACAAAGAAGAAGGATTGACCATAGAAGAATTTTCTAAGGAAGCAATCAAGCTTATAAAAGAGCTCAAGGCAGAGAAGATCTATTCCAATACTCTTGAAGAACAAGTTCAAGGTCTCAAAATTGAAGTTGAAGAACACAAATCCATTGAAGAGTCACTTCGAAAGAAGTTGGAAGAAAGCAACCAAGAAAGAGAAGAATTAGAAGCCGAAGTAGTCTCACTACGTAAGGAAGTGAAGAAAGGAAAAACTATCCAAGACTATGCTAACAACTCAAGGGCATTGGAATAACTCATCAACAATAAACGATCTTACAACAACAGAGCTAGCATCGGTTACAAAGAAGAAGAAGCAGGACCTTCTACAAAAAAATACAATGAACCTATGAGATCTGACATGCATGTACACTTCTTTGAAAAAAAAATTCAAGAACAACCTTGGAAGACAATTCCTCGACGAAGATTTCCATCTAGGTACCAACATATTTTTTATTTCTACTGTTATTCATGTGGAAAATTTGGTCATAAATTTGTAGAATGTCACACGTACCCCAGGAACGAATACAATTCCAGGAGATCTGTCAAATATGAACCTCCCATGGCTCAGCAAAACATCAATAGATTTGAACATTTAGGAAATAATATTGAATGTTACAAATGTCGAAACTTTGGACACATAGCTAGAGACTGCAGACTTGAAAATACTCCAAAAGAATTTTTGAATCCACGGAATGAACGAAAATGGAAGAAGAAGAATACTGATAATTGTGCTCTTGCTCTCAAGGCTCAAAACAATAAAGATGTGTGTTGTTGATAGCGGTTGCTCAATGCATATGACTGGAGATAGAAATAAATTTGTATCTCTGAAAGAGGAGAAGGATGGAACCATTTCCTTTGGAAATGATGGATCTTCAAATGTTATAGGATCAAGTACCGTCACTCTCGAAAGAAAATATGCTCTAGCCAAGAATGTTCTATTGGTTGAAAACATGAATCACAATCTACTCAGTGTTGGACAAATGTGTGATCAAGGACACACAATACTATTCAACTCCACAAAATGTGAAATCAGGAAAGGCAGGTATGGTGAAATTGTGGCTATAGCAAGTCGAGCTCCAAACGACATATATGTTCTAGATGAAGCAACTAAAGCACGTCTAATAGCTAAAAAGGATGATATAATATTTGGTAGAAATGATGATCGACTAAGTAAGAAGTTTGCTACAAATATGCAAAGTGATTTCGAGATTTATTTACTTGGTGAGCTGACATACTTCTTAGGGTTTCAAATATCTCAGCAAGAGAAAGGAATATTTATAGGTCAAGCCAAGTACATCAAGGAAATGCTCAAGAAATTCAAAATGGAAGATTGCAAACCCATCCTTACTCCGATGGTAACAGGTTTCAAATTGAGCATAGAAGACTCATCTAAGGATGTGGATAAAAGTTTGTACAGATCTATGATTGGTAGTCTTCTATATGTAACAGCCTCCTGGCCAAATGTTATGCAAGAAGTTGGACAAGTAGCAAGATTCCAAGCAGCACCAAAAGAATCACATAGTATTGTCATCAAAAGAATTATTCGATATCTAAAGGAAACAACAGAATATGGCTTGTGGTATCCCAAGGGTAACAATTTCATTATTCATGCCTTTACAAATGCATATTGGGTAGAAAGTGTTGATTATCATGAGAGTACTCGTGAAGCATTAGAATATCTTCACTAGAAGCTTGGGATTCTCCCAAATTCTCATTAGATTTTCCTTATTCTGAATATAAAGGGGGATTGGAAGTGTGTACAGGTCCACAGGATGGTTGTTTGTCAGGGGGAGTGTAAGTGTGTATAGATCCGCAAGACGGTTGTGTGTCAAGGGAGCTACCCTTTTCCATTGATGTAAAAGGGGGGGAGAATGTTGTAGGAAGAGGTGTCATGATCACAGTGGGAGTACTTGTGTTTCCATCAATGCCAAAGGGGGATATTGTTGATCAGGGGTTGTCATTGATGTCAACCCAAGCAGCACTAGGAGCTACCCCAATATTTCATGGTAATTTTGACCTACCAAATTAATACATTTTTGGTCAAGAATTCTTTTGATGGTTTCTACTTGTCGAGATGTTTCCGTTGATATATGGCATGCCACGTAATTCTTCATGGTTTGAGAGATATTCATGTTTGAATTTTGTACCCCCAGTTAGTGGGCTAAAACCCCATGGGGTTGTGGCATGGGTCATTGAAAGTCATAATTAATAATTGAGAGATTGGGCATAACTCTCTCTTGAAGAATCCAAATTGGTTCAGACTTGTGACATTAGAAAGACAACTTAGAGGACTACTACAAGACCAAAAATCACATATTGGGGATCTAAAATAACAGAGATACACCAGATTCAATATCAAGCTCCTAGAATGCAAGAAAAATCTAGATCATGTGTTGTCAAGGGCTGCAAAGGACTAGACTTTCTAGGGAAATAAAGCAAAACAAAGTGCAGCAGAGGGTAGCATGACAAGAGTAGAAACCAAGGTGTAGAACAGCAGCAAGAAATTCATACACATGAAGTCTTCAAGTGGGTAGCACTGCATACAGTCACTGTAAAGGTATCATTGTACTAAGTCATTGTAAATACATTATTGTAAAAATTGTACTACTATCTATTTGCCAACAGTTAAAGAGGCAGTGTCAAGAGGTCTAGGATCATCATTAGGTGGTTGTGTCGTAGTTGGGGTTATGGTCTGGTGTGTCTTCTTCTTCTACATCATTCTATATCATTGTAAAGTGGACCATTTTCCCTAGTACGGGAGTCCATTCTACTTTTATTATTCTACAGGGTCATAGGGTGGTGCTAGGGTGAGTTGTAGCTCATTGGGTGTTGGGGCATCCATTCAGTTGACTACTGAAGAATCTTGAGCATTGGAGTGTCCATCCAGTGGGAGCTGGAGAAGAATGATTTTCTAGATTCTAGGAAGTTGGAGCTTTATTTTCAATTGGAGTTGAATATTAAAGAATTATTAGAAAAGAAATAGGTGGTTTTTGTCCCAGAGTGGGTTTCCACCTGTTGTAGCGGCTACAAAAAATGGCGAACCACTGGTAGAATCCAGCATCTCTGTCAATATCACCACAATAGTCTGAGTCTGGATAATGATGCAAGGGAATATTGAACAAGTTCCGTGGGTACCCTTTGTATTACTTTGGCCCTTTACAGGTACGCCTAATCCTTGTGCTTCAACTAAGTCTCGCTAATCAAAAACACATCAAAAAGAAAGCTCACAGACGCCAGTAGCTTGTTGATGATGTGAAGAGTAAGGCACCGGGTTTATTATTCTCAGGATTTTTTAAAGTAAGCTTCTAGTGTTGCTCCACTGCCAGCAGGCCTGGACAGTACCTCAGCGGAGTCACTTCAAGAAATCACAAACGTTGCTCCGCTGCCAGCGAGCCTGGTTAGTACCCCGGCGGAGTCGTTACATTACCTCTCTGCGCAGGAAGCCTTTCTCGATCCTTAACCTTATTTGTTTCATGTGCTTACAACACTTATTTTCATGTGCTCGTGGCACTTATTTTCATGTGCTCATGGCACTTATTTTTCATGGGCAGATGAGGGATCCCGACTTATTTTACGAGCAAGAGAGGTTGTTTCTCGTGTTACAGAAACTGAAAGATATCCTGATTTGAGTTTTCCTTCATGCCAAACCTTCACATCCCATTCACCACAATAGGCGAAGCGCACAAACAAATCATTAAAACGTCCAAGACTATGTTGGGCACAAGGCTTAGGCTTATGGGTATGGGCCATTTCAAACTCATTAGGTCTCCCACAATCAACCGGCTCGTATCTCCCCAGATAATAAGTTTAGACTCATAGGCATCTTGTTGAGAATGTGACTTCAATGACTGGTCCTAAGAGAAAGCTGCCTCTTGAGATAGCCACCGCAACCTCACGCAAAACAATGGGGTTACTGTTTCGGAAATCGAGGCAAAACAAGTTTGTAAGGTGATAGGGTTGCAATGAGGGCTTATGAAGTGGCAGGCGATATGATAGAACTGATGTAAGGAAGAGAGCATATGACGCAATGTAATAGGCGAGGCTCAAGATGCAATGCAACGCCATGTGCGAGAACGATCAATCCAGCAGTAAGTGCAAATACAAGCAGCGATTATTTATGCAACAACAAGTAACTGAAAAGGAAATGAAAGGAAACTACTTGTAACATGATGATGCCTAAAATATTAATCATAAACACACTTTTAAATCATGAAGTAAAAATTTAGCAAGTAAACCTAATCAACAACTAACAAATTTTATTAAGATGTCCTATCTAGCCTACACCTAAACCCTAGTTTAACTAATGCTGCGGTGGGGTTACGTAAAATCAACTTTCCAGTGCAGCCACCGCATTAGTTCCTGGCCTGCAAGAATAACAACGATCAGGATCAGAGCTAGTATCCAAAAAAGTGTAGCAACAAAACTTACCTGAGGAGCAGGTGCAACAGCAAGATGATCATAGATACTTACCAAAGAACATTCCAGAACAGATTTTGTAGGCTGAATCCCACTCTCATCTTGATACACAGCAATATGTTCTTGAAACTCAACATTTATCAATGACACACATTCATTCATGCACAATCCTAGGTCTGATGGGCGCTGGGTGAGCCACCGCCTATTTTCAGGCACATCCACTGAATAGGGTTGGTCGAGTTGGCCGGAAATCTCATCATGGTGTTGAGGACCATCATTTTTATGGAATGGAAACAATAAGCAAGTGTCAGGCGAATTATAGATGCATGCGCATCCAAGCGCAGGAACCCTAGTTTCGAAAACCCTAGTTCGGGATTGCTCCTGGGTTTGGTCAAGGGTATAAGGATCTGAATCCGTGTTTAGTGGATCCTGAAATTCCTCATTGCCTTGAACAAACTCTGGACTTTCGAGCAAGGGGCTTTCCAACTTTGACTGCTTGGCGAGATAAACAGGCGAATGGGCGTGATCACTGATTGTAATGATTGGAAAGATATCAGTGAGCTCTATATCAGTTTGGCAAAATGTTTGCGTGTTGATAGATTGATGATCCAATGAATCAGATTCTTTAGATTCGCCAGGATGGGGAATATTTACCGTAAGGTTTCCGGGTAGTTGAGGGATTTGGGAAAAATCACATGTTAGTGCCTGATTGCAAGTGGTACTGGCTGGGCAACAACTGGAAAGATTAGAGACAATGGCTGGCATTTTCTTGCCAGTAAATAAATTGGGATATATCGGTTGTTGCACACCAGCTGTTGGGGGGCAGGAGTATGTGCTCAGGGAAACCTTGTGAGAATGAAAAATACGCCCAGACGAAATGATATACGACGTGGTTATGCTTGGAGTTGTTGGAGGGGCCTTGTCAGGATCAGTAGGACTAGGGGCAATGGCCAACATAAGCGTAAGCGCCCGATCCCCTGATGTGTACTTGATCAAATTCTGGGATCTCTATATGGTCGGCAAAGAGATGTGAGTGACCGTCCTCGTTGGTATGGTTGGAAGTGCTTTCAGACAAGGAGTGCTCGCTACAACCATTGATTTGATTAAGTTGGGTACCTGGCAAGTTAGGCTCCCCGGGAGTTACCATCTAGGATAGATCAATAAGGAGGACATATTGAGGTTGCCCAGACAGGAAATCACTCCTATGGTTGTCTAAAGATTTCGAGTGAGAATGATCAGATCTGAAAGACTCATCGATTTTGAACTGTGATCGTGAAATACCATCTGTGTGCTTATGATTGTCGCCAATACCAGTATAAGGAAATTTTGAATGTCTCAAAGAAATTACTAGTGTGGCGGGATCGAGAAACCAACCAGGGAGTAATGAACGAAGAGATTGAGTCATAGGGGAGTTAACCATACGAGGCTTTTCAATAAGCACATCCATGTCATTCAGAGGACACAATGATCTGGTAGGCCTTGCAAGGGACTCAACTTTATGCGGGGTAGGAGTCGATTCATAATCCGAATGTGAACCAGATTCATAATCTGAATGTGAACCAGATTCATAATCCGAATATGAACCAGATTCATAATCCAAATGTGAACCAGATTCATAATCCGAATGTGAACCAGATTCATAATCCAAATGTGAACCAGATTCATAATCCGAATATGAACCAGATTCATAATCCGAATGTGAACCAGATTCATAATCTGAATGTGAACCAGATTCATCATCCGAATGTGAACCAAATCCAGGACTAAGTCTAGGGAGACATCGAGTGGGCTCGGGGTAGGTTTCATGAACCGAGAGGGATAATGAGCCACTGGGGATTTCAAGCTCGGATTCGTCATGGTGCGTGAAATATTCAAAGGTAGTGCAATAGGCTTTATCCTCTTGCCAGTCTCTATCCTTACTCAGGACTTCCAAGGTCACGACTCCACTCCCATACAACTCAGGAAGAGGAGCGAGAATATCACAAATAGCAACACTCTCCTTGGAGGCCTGAATGTGGTCTGGACTCGGGGAGATGGACAAGGAAGAATTAGGGAAAAATTCCAAACAGCTGGTAACTTGCGGGTCATCATAGGGAACACTAGGATCTAACTGAAATTTCTCAAGGGAAATCACATACTTGAACTGTTCACCTAAATATTTCCAGTCAACATCCCTCTCAGGGAACTCAAAACAATAATGAACGAATCTGATAAAGAACTCACTTAAAGATTCCTGAGGTTCCATTCCGATGTCATGTAACTTTATTACAACGTCATGAGGATCATACCTGTGAAAAGCTTGTTGTAATTTATGGGCAAGTTGTTTAAATGAATGGATGGAAGCTTTCGGCAATGTGCAGCACCATTGCTTAGCGCGACCTTTGAGAGTGAGGAAGAAAAGCAAACACATCAAACCCTCATCGTCAATTTCATAGCACTCACCAAAGTCACAAAAATCTGAACAGTGTTGGGTTATGGACACCCCATTTTCACCATCAAATTTTAACTGGGACAAGTGATACATAAGTTCATCGGAGATGTAGTATCCAGGCTCATAAAATTCCGACAAACATCTCGGGAGAATGATTTGGGAACGATCCATTACAGATATGAGATTAACTGCAGGCTCTAAGGGCTCAGCTTGTCATCTGGCCCCCCCTTCTTGTTAACCATATGGTCGGAGGTTCAGGCCCTCCTTCTAGCGCCAATTCTGTTGACGGGAAAGTCTGTCCGGCCAACAACAGGGGATCTCCCCGGTAAAAGGTCCCAATTAGACCTTGAACCGTTTGGAATAGGGATCCCGTCCGGGGTGTGGGTTCGGCTACCACTGATTTCTCCTTTGCTTTGGGTCTCATTTAAACTCTATAAAACAGTGGATACATACCTAATCAATTGATACAAGACATATGATTGATGCATTAAACACGTATACAACACTATGCGTAGCGAGACAATAAATAAAACATATACGCCTAAGGAGGTGTCATTAGCAACACATCTTTGGGGTTATGCTTGTAAGGTATCTGACCACAAAGAAATAGTTCTTTATGGCGAGATCCCCCTTTACTTCCTAAAAGATAAAACGAAATGCTAATAGACAAAGATATTAACATCCATTAGGAAAGCGATGAAAACTGAACATCATTAACACAAGCACAGATAGCCATGTTGCATAGATGATGCCATTAAGATTGCAGTTTCATTAATCATAGGATGTTCTGAAACTGTACAAGGAATACACACAGTGTTCTCTTAGAAAAACACATCATATCCATAGGGATTTTTTTAAAATGCTTTTATTCATGTTTCAAAGTGTAATCCTCTGGTAATAAAATATATTCCACTCGAGTCCCGAACCAAAGGTCCCTTTACAAGCTCCTGAAGGATTATTTATAATACAAAAGCTGCCCTTTGGGCTTCCTTGACTTTTCATTTTCCTGACCGTTGGGCTGCCTTGCGACCCAGCCTTTTCTGCGACCTGCGACCTGAGCTGTTGTTGCGACCTGCAACCTGAGCTATTGTTATGACCTGCGACCTGAGTTTTTGTTGCGACCTGCGACCTGACTAGGTCGCGGGGTCGCAGGTTGTAAGAAAATGGCCAAGATGTGACCTTGCAACCTGGCGACTAGGTCGCTAGGTCGTGGGGTCGCAAAAGCGGAAAAACTGAAGAGGTACGACCTTGTGACCTTGCGACTAGGTCGCTGGGTCGCGGGGTCACAAAAGGTAGAAAAACCGAAGAGGTGCGACCTTGCGACCTTGCGACTAGGTCGCTGGGTCGCGAGGTCGCAACAGGGAGGAAAACCGAAGAAATGTGACCTTGCGACCTTGCGACTAGGTCGCTGGGTCGCGGGGTCACGGATCGTGGAAAAAGATAAAAATGCGACCCTGTGACCTTATGACTAGGTCGCTGGGTCGCGGGGTCGCGGATCATGGAAAAGATAAAAATGTGACCCTGCGACCTTGCGACTAGGTCGCTGGGTCGCGGGGTCGCAACTTTCGAGAAAAAACAGAGATGCGACCTCGCGACCTGCTGAGATTTGCGACCTGCGACTTCAAAAGGGTTGCAGATCTGCAGATTTTATAGCAGTGTTCCTCATCTCACGTTCTTCGCTTTGAAAACCGGTCCTCCTGCTTGCTGGGAAAAAATCTGCTCATCGTGCAAACCCAAAGGTTCTTCCTGCAATAAAATAACATAGATCACGGAAATGCTAAGGTCTTTTTAATTAATTTGCAAAAGAGAAAACAATGAATTTAGACCCCCTGTGTGGTCAAATGTTATGTCGCAGCATGGTCCTTATCAAGTTATCTTGGGATCCGAATGTTTGCAGTGAAAACCCATTGATGAGGCAAAGGGCTTTTGCTTGTGCCATCTTCCACTGCATGTTCTGCCCACTTTGGATAACGGCGTTCTACATATTGACCATGCAAAAAGTTGGCAGACACACGTTCAGCGTTTAGGATCTCTATAGCGTTTGCAGTAAACTTTCAAAAGCATAAACCTGCGCTGGACTCAAAACTCCTTAGAAGAATCGAGTGGTCGAGAGCTTTGTGCAATCTTTCCATGGCACCATGACTGAAATTTCATCTGTGGAATGCTATGACAGATGCATCGACAGATCATAGCTCTTTGGGCTCCATCAATTCTAATTCCAACGCTGAAAGGCAGGACTGCTGGGCTCAAATCTCCGGATCATAGCTCTTTGGGCTCCATTTATTCAAACGGATGCATCGACAGATCATAGCTCTTTGGGCTTCATCGATTTTAATTCACACGCTGAAAGGCAGGACTCAAGATTCCTGCGTTGAACTAAAACTCCAGATCATAGCTCTTTGGGCTCCATCGATTCAGATGACAGATCATAGCTCTTTGGGCTCCATCGATTCTAATTCCAATGCAGAGGCCATAGGTATGACAGAGAAAACGCTATCTGGTGTAGGAGCCATGGTTTTTTCCCCATCATTTTGTGAAAATAATTTTCCATAGGCGCTGTGTGTTTTTTCAAACGAGCGTTCCTGCTTTTCCCTGCACAAATCTATATTCTATGGCAATGACAGAGCTATCATAGCAAAATCTATGCATATGCATTCGGGATGGAATAATATTTCCAGTTTTCCACGTTGTCACAACTGAATCCACAGCTAGATCCATGTGCATGCATTCAGAAAGGAATTATATGCCGTTTTTCGTGCTGTCGCGGCTAAATCTATGCTGAAGAATAGCCAAACGATGCTCGGCATCAGAAACCGCGCTTCCCATACTTAAATTCACCGCTGTAACGGTACGCGCAAAATGGGAGTGGTAAAAGTAAAATAACCCTCCATGCAGAGCCTTAATCACAGCCGGAAGTGCACCTCCCAACATGGAAATAAAACACAAAACGAAAAATAGCCAATGACGATCATGACTGATGCTGACAAGAACAAGGAAATCGCTCCATCTCAGCGTTAAGTAAAAGGAGACCAAATCATCTTATGGAAACACGAATTAACAATGCGATCCTTGCCATGTGTTTTCTCAAAATTTCTAGGGTTACGTCGAATGCTGTGAACATGAGAAAATTGAATGTCGACGACTACCTTAGAGAGCCTTGCTGCAACTACCAAGTGGCAAATTCGACTCTTTGTTCGACTGCTCTGCACTGTGGTTATTATAAAATTGCCATCACAATTCTGCTCCAAATGTTTTAATACTCTGGCATAGAAGCACATGAACACGCTGCAAATTGGTTCTACGCCATGTCTCCAACATAACCTTGACTGCCACATATATATGCTCCAAACAATTACTGAGTTGGAAAACCTGCCATCTAATGCCACGTGTTGCACCATCTCACGTGGTTTGAAACATATGGCTTCATCCTTTTCGCGCCTTAGTTTCACGCACCATAGTTATTATGACTGTTATATATGTATGTTCTCCAAACTTTTATCCAAAAACTGCGCTGATGTCTTCATATAGTTTGGCATTCCTCTTGATTAAACCCGCCAATAGTTATTACGACATTTTCATTGTAAATCTATTATAAGGTTCAGATCCATGTTTAAACGTAGCTTTGACCACTTATTATATATCTTGCTCCATGCCGCTTTTGACCACTGATATATATATTGCAATTGTTTATTACAGGTTGACACTTCAGCATGAACGCATTGGAGCCCATCGAACTATTTTCGTCCATATGTCACGTGTCGCATGGTTGGGAAAACACACGCTATTACACCACTTAAAACATGGTCAAAGACTGTCGATGTCACGCCATAGTTGTCATAACATGCCACGTAAGTTGAGACTTTGCCATCTCACGTTGGTTTCCATGCAACATGTCCACGTGGCTTCGTTTCACCATCTCACGCGTTCTTGCACCACTAGAACATCGCGGCAACACTCCGCTCCACGTATATGTATAACGTTGAAAGGTATAAACATTTTCATTTGGCTTATTGAACGTTGGGCTCCATGCAACATTGAACGTTGGACCATAAAATACATCTGCCCCACCTTTACTATAAAACACGGTCACTATATATGTCTACTCGGCGCCCATTTTCCACATGGCTCAATTATAAAATTTGACCACTTGAAAACTTGTTAATGACATTTGCGCTCATTTTCAACGTACCAAGGTTATTTTAAAAATAAACCTAGATCGCTATATCCGCCATGGAAGAGTTTAAGCTTACTTGTAATGTTTTCATATAGTCTCGGTCCACCACTTCATATAGATTTGAAACCATAAGGTCCTTTATCCCTTTTGCGCCTTAGTTTTAAGTATACAGCCTTGACCATTACTTTTCCTCCAATTGTTAGCACATAGAGATAACAATTTTTTATGCCAAGACCACCATCCCATAATATAAATGCTTTTGCTTTGAAATATTGAGAGTTGAAGTCTGCTACTCCAACCATATTTATGGCCCTTTTAATATTAATCCCTTTTATCTTATGGTTCTGGATACTCTCTGTGCATATACATCCATGTGCCTGGCTACCAAAAGGTGTATGCATTTAAACATGACCTTTTAGGTTCAATTTGAGGTTCCCCGTCTCTTGTGGTCTCGCATAGACAACTTAAAGAGCAAAGGGGACGAGGGTTTTAAGGCCTTTTCGTTCCTCCACATGTATTCCTTGCAGCCTAAGTAATGCCACAATATGTATCTTAGGATTCATAAATGTTGCTTCTCAAAGATGCGCTCACATATTTGAAAACTTTTCCTTTGTCTTGCCACACCAACATGCGTGCTTTCGCACTGCTACCTGGCACGAGAATGCCTCAAATGAGATGGTCATTGTCTAGAGGAAAATTTTGAGTCCGCTTTGTTCACCGAGCTATACTAGACTCATCGAAGTGGCGAAATATGTTTCTTTGCGTGCGCCCATCAACATTGAGATGGTATGATGCAGGACCTAGACATTTCCAATGGAGCGGTTTAAAGCATCTAGTGTGCACTAGTGAAGAAAGATTTTTTGCATCAGTGAGATAAAAGGTTCCTTTTCTGATCAACATGCATCACACCATCCTCCTTTTAACATTACTGGTCGCTTGCTCCTGCTCCTCCCTTGTTTCGCAACCTTGGCCTGGTTGTTGAGCTCAATTTTATTTCCCCTTGATGTCGTGACACGAATGAGGAATCTGTCACCCGTGGGGTCGACCTGTGGAACATTACGATATCATAAATACTCTTCAATAATGATAAACACAAATAAAACACATGAAACTAACAAGCTTAAGAGAAGTATTCAAACAATATGCTCAATGACCTACAGCAGGAGGGCTTTTACTCATCAATACACAAAAGGTTTTCGTTCAAACATATGCATGGCAATCTCATTACACATGGCGCGACTGCGGTAAGAATTTTCGAGCCTGCTCTAGATGATCCCTCCCACATATGGCATGATTGCAGCGACAGCATCAAGTCATGGTGATGAGACAACTCGTGAGGGGTTGGGGATAGGTCGGCAGGATGTCATTGACTGCAGTTCAGGCAAAAGACTTTAACACCTAGGCGAGCAAAGGGGGAACCCAAAATTTTAAATATACCCAAAATTTTAGGTGGTGTTGTAGCGGCTACAACAAATGGCGAACCACTGGTAGAATCCAGCATCTCTGTCAATATCACCACAATAGTCTGAGTCCGGATAATGATGCAAGGGAATATTGAACAAGTTTCGTGGGTACCCTTTGTATTACTTTGGCCCTTTACAGGTAGCCTAATCCTTGTGCTTCAACTAAGTCCCGCTAATTAGAAACACATCAAAGAGAAAGCTCACAGACGCCAGTAGCTTGTTGATGATGTGAATAGTAAGGCACTGGGTTTATTATTCTCAGGATTTTTTAAAGTAAGCTTCTGGTGTTGCTACGCTGCTAGCAGGCCTGGACAGTACCTCGGCGGAGTCACTTCAAGAAATCACAAATGTTGCTCCGCTGCCAGCGAGCCTGGTCAGTACCCCAGCGGAGTCATTGCATTACCTCTCTGCGCAGGAAGCCTTTCTCAATCCTTACCCTTATTTGTTTCATGTGCTTACAGAACTTATTTTCATGTGCTCGTGGCACTTATTTTCATGTGCTCATGGCACTTATAATACAAAAGCTGCCTTTTGGGCTTCCTTGACTTTTCATTTTCCTGACCGTTGGGCTGCCTTGCGACCCAGCCTTTTCTGCGACCTGCGACCTGAGCTGTTGTTGCGACCTGCGACCTAATCTGTTGTTGCGAACTACGACCTGACTGGGTCACGGGGTCGCAAGTTGTAAGAAAATGGCCAAGATGCGACCTTGCGACCTTGCAACTAGGTCGCTGGGTCGCGAGGTCGCAAAAGGCAAAAAAACCGAAGAGGTGCGACCTTGCGACCTTGCGACTAGGTTGCTGGGTCGCGGGGTCGCAAAAGGCAGAAAAACCGAAGAGGTGCAACCTTGCAACCTTGCGACTAGGTCGCTAGGTCGCGAGGTCGCAACAGGGCGGAAAACAAAAGAAATGTGACCTTGCGACCTTGCGACTAGGTCGTTGGGTCGCGGGGTCGCAGATCGTGGAAAAAGATAAAAATGCGACCATGCGACCCAGCGACCTAGTCGCAAGGTTGCAAGGTCGCACCTCTTCAGTTTTGCCACCTTTTGCGACCCCGCGACCCAGCGACCTAGTTGCTAGGTCACAAGGTCGCATCTTGGCCATTTTCTTACAACCTGCGACCCTGCAACCCAGTCAGGTCGCAGGTCGCAACAACAGCTCAGGTCGCCGGTCGCAGAAAAGGCTGGGTCGCAAGGCAGCCCAACGGTCAGGAAAATGAAAAGTCATGGAAGCCCAAAGGGCAGCTTTTGTATTATAAATACTCCTTCAGGAGCTTGTAAAGGGACCTTTGGTTCGGGACTCGAGTGGAATATATTGTATTACCAGAGGATTACACTTTGAAACATGAATACAAGTATTTTGAAAAACTCCCTATGGATATGATGTGTTTTTCTGTGAGAACACTGTGTGTATTCCTTGTACAGTTTCGGAACATCCTATGATTAATGAAACTACAATCTTAATGGCATCATCTATGCATCATGGCTATCTGTGCTTGTGTTAATGATGTTCAGTTTTCATCGCTTTCCTAATGGATGTTAATATCTTTGTCTATTAGCATTTCGTTTTATCTTTCAGGAAGTAAAGGGGGATCTCGCCATAAAGAACTATTTCTTTGTGGTCAGATACCTTACAAGCATAACCCCAAAGATGTGTTGCTAACGACACCTCCTTAGGCGTATATGTTTTATTTATTGTCTCGCTACGCATAGTGTTGTATACGTGTTTAATGCATCAATCATATGTCTTGTATCAGTTGATTAGGTATGTATCCACTGTTTTATAGAGTTTAAACGAGACCCAAAGCAAAGGAGAAATCAGTGGTAGCCGGACCCACACCCCAGACGGGATCCCTATTCCAAATGGTTCAAGGTCTAATTGGGACCTTTTACTGGGGAGATCCCCTTCTGTTGGCCGGACAGACTTTCCCGTCAACACCACCTTAAAAATTGTGTGCATTTGTGTTCCTTTTGTTTACTGCTATCATTGTACAAACACTGATAATAATTGAAGATTAAATAATGCTCTAATTGGAAGGAATATTGATTCACCCCCCCTCCCAATATTTCCAACACAAGTGTGGATTTCTGGACATTTCCGTAGCTAGCGGATTTATTACCTAAGGGCTATTGTACCAACTTCCAATTGATAGACAGAACAAGTTATAAATAAATTTCATTACAGGATTCATGTGTTGAGTTATCTTAGTGAAGTATAAATTTCAATTGTTCATGTTCTCTTTCTAAGTATTCCATAAAATTATATGTGTTCTAAATATGAATGTTATAACAGGAGTTTTACTGCAGAATTTTCTTAAATATTACACTATGCTTTTAACTTTTGTACATTTCTATGTTTTCTTCTGATATCCGGATTAGAGAATTCTTAATTTCCTTCTGATCCTGATTGACTTTCTTCACCCTTCTTCATTATTTGGTTTAAGGAATTCTGAATTTCTCCTTGATCCCGATTGAAAAATCACTTCACCATTCAGCCTTGAGATATGATATTGATCACCTATATTGCCCTGTAACACTTTCTTTATAATTTTATTTTGTTATGTTTTCAAAGTATATTGACTCCATAGCCCAATGGAAAATGAAAAATTACATATTCATCTAAATCATTAATTCCACCAATCAATCAAAATCAATCCAAATTAAGCATACATCACTAGCCTAAAATATATCAAAATAAAAAAAATTTAATCATATAGAGAGAGCCCTCTCTAAGTTTATGAAGGCTAGATCCTAAGCTCCAAAAGTGTTTTTGTAGTTACCTCTGATATTTCTTTTTAATGCTTAGAAAAACCTTTGTAAATTTTGGAGTGATAACATATTGGTGACCATACTGGGGAAAAATCAATCCCTAGTTAAAAATATTAAAGGAAAAAATTTTCCTCTTTTTTCACATTAAGGTTTTTAAAGGGTTGTTTGAAATCATCATTATAAGTTAAAATGCTAGATTCTAAAAGAACATATTATACAAGGCCTCATCCTGATCCACACCATGCTACAATTGTTGATGATCCTCACAGAATTTTAAGAAAACCTAAAAAAGTGGAGAGTCAAGGAAGTAGTAGTGAGTTAATCAAAGAAAATTCACTTCCTAAGGAGTTATCAAGCATACAGTATATTCAATTTGATTTAGCATTTGAGCATTCTTTATTTCGAACCAAATCTGAAAACTCAGTCCATGATATTTTAATAGATCCCAATTTTATTAAATTTACTGAATCAAAGAAGGATACTATAAAACTTGATTTAGATCAACAGGTTCTAGATACTTTTGAAAAACTTGACGTTTTAACCTCAACTTTTAAAATATATAGACGAAGCCTATTTTCAACAGTCATTTGAACTAGTTTCCCTAACTGCTGCTACCCCTAAGCTCTCTATACTATCTTCAGAAACTATAAATACAACTTCATTCAGTTCCACATCACCTATAATATCCACCACAGTTCATTCCACAAAACCATTCATACCTAAACTTCCTCTCCAACCTAACGTTTCAATTTCATCTTCAAGCACCACTACTTTACCCCCCAATCAAGCTAAAGTCTTAGCCATGGCAGCCAGATTTTCCCCTTTGGCCTTACAGGCCCCTTTACATGCCATGCCACAAGATTATCAGAGTAAAAAATTTCAGTTTGATGGTACTGTTCAGTATACTACTCAACAACATGTACATTAAATGACATATTATTTTGAGTTACATGAAGTTGATGAGGCCGATGTAAAAATGAGATTATTTGCACAAACACTAGCAGGAGATGTTAAAAAATGGTTTAAATCTTTACCTTCTAACCATATAGATGATTTATCTTCTTTCCACCAATTGTTTATAAATATATGGGAAAGAAAGAAAAACCCTCTCTAGGTATTATCTAAATATGAGAATATTAGGAGATCTCCTAATGAATCTGTTCAATATTATTGGATTAGGTTTAAACCCTCTCCAGATATTATCTGAATATGAGAACATTAGGAGATCTCCTAATGAATCTGTTCAAGATTACTGTATTAGGTTTAATAACATTTACAATGCAATTCTAGTAAATATAAAACCTCCACCAAACTTGGCCCTAATTAAATTTCCAGATGTTTTTTATGCTAACATGTCCTATCAGTTAAGAGAAAGAAACCATGAAACTTTAGAACAGATGTAGAGTGATGCAGTTAGTGTATAAGCTAACTTACTAGCTAAAAGAGCAAGGATGAGGAATGAGAGGAGAGTGACCATTAAAGGAGAACCTTCCACTTCGGATATTAAGATTGAAATTTTAGCCAAAAATTTTGAAAGACTAATGGATAGACTAGAGACAATGGAAAAAAAACCTCAGTGGGAAAATCAACAAGGTCCCCAAATTAGAAGTCCCAACTTTAGGAAAAATCCTAATACTGGTAAATCAAGAGAAGTTGTACTTGATCAATAGATTAGACCACCTTTCCAGGAAAATTATGCAGAAAGTTCACAATAGCATGAAGAAAACCAAGACACCGAGATAAACTTGATGGGAGTAAAAAATGAAGATGTTATTTTTCTTACCCAGGAAGAACAAGAATTGTACATGTTACAGCAATTACAATTAGAATCTGGAGAATATTTTGACTCCAAACAAGGCTATGAATCTGCTATCTATGAGGTTCATAAATAGTATAGCCTTAGAAGAAAAAAGAACCCAAAGGTTCTTATTAAGAAATCAATCCACGCCCAAACTAAGAAAACAGTAGAAGCTCTTGTGACCAAAATTCTACAAATTCTCCCGAAAGAAACTGGGAATAATTCCAGCCCAAATATTGTAGAAATAACATCAACAACTACTCAAACTATTCCAGCCAAGGAAGTTGAAAACAAAACAGTTGACACACAAACTGAATTACCAAGTGCTGATAAAGAAGACAAAAACACACAAGACACAATTGGTAAAGATGAAATAATTAAATTAGGCAAAACACAAATGCCATTCAATATCAAAATTGAGATAGCCAAATTAAGAATACCAGTTCCTTTAACAGAGCTAGTGAAAAATGACTCATACAAAGCACAAATTACTAACACATTAAACATAGGTGAAGTTGAAGATGTTGTCAACCTCAATGATGATCAACCTGAGTTATTATTCGGTCCTGAAGTAAATGGAAAACATCAACAAGGGGGTGTCCCTCCATTCTACATTAGCTTAAACATTCATGATAAAATCTTACATAATGCTATGTTGTATTCAAGAGCATCTCATAACTTAATTCCTAAAGCAGTCATGGAAAAATTAAACTTAGACATCACCAGACCCTACAAGGACCTGTTCTCCTTTGATGCTAGTCAAGTCAAATGCCTTGGCCTGATAAAATATTTGTGCATAACTCTAGTCCAATGCCCAGTAAAGAGTATCATTATGGACATAGTAGTTGTTGATATCCCTCCCAAATATGGTATGTTATTATCTCGCTCATGGGGAGAAAAATTACAGGGATCACTACAATTATACATGTCATATGCTACTATTTCTATGTTTGGTCAGAAAAGGAAACTATATCGATAAACCTTGATGAAATTCATGGTAAGTATTTTAGAAAGACTGCGGAATTATCCTATCCCTTCCATGCATTCTTATCTGGATGCATTTATCTGATTTCATTCAGACAATGACAAATATAAAATCATAGTTGTAGAAGAGAAATACAAAGAAGTCGATAGTGAAAACATAACACATGAATCTATGTGGCATTTAGATTTTGATGGCTCTGTAAATAGATTAGGAGCAGGAGCTAGATTATGGATCTACAATTTATAAAATGATCATTCGTAAGGATATGCTTACAGATTAAGCACTAACAGCATGGAAAAATATGAGGCATTAGTGCTAGGCCTTCAAATCGTAAGAAAACTTGGGGCTAAAATATTTTCCATCATGTGAGACTCATAACTCATTATAAAACAAGTTAAGGGAGAGTACATTACTAATAACCCTAGACTCAGGTGTTACAGAGAAACAATCCTAGACTTGATAAGATGTTTCCTTGAGACTGACTTTGCTATCATTCCAAGAAATAAGAATATGAAAGTGCATATCTTAGCCACTTTTTCCATCACATGTAGGTTACCCTTTCAGCCAAAACATCAGTACACGGTTGAGGTAAGACATTGACCAACCATACCTGATAATTTAAAGTATTGGAAAATATTTTCACAAGACAATCAAATTCTTGATTTTATCATTTATGAAGGAGAGTTTAAAAATGGTAATATAGACACTAACTGTACATTATATTATACCATAAATAATGAAATATATTTAAATTATGTAAATAAGATAGAACCAAATAGATTCACTAAAGTAGAAATAGAATAATTAGAAACAGTAGAAATTGAGGAATTAATCAATGATGAATTAGAATTTTTAAATCTCAAAGAAAATATTTTTCCTAAGGGATTAGCCCCACTATAAGACCTCTTTGACTCCAATGATGTAGCTAGAAAACCTAAAATGGAGCCTCTAAAGTTAGATATAGAGGAATGAAACATAATAACAAAGGAAAATCCCATCCTTATCAAGATATCTAAGACAATACCTCCAGCTGAAAAGCTGAAGTACATTAGCTTGTTTAAAGAGTTCCAAGACATATTTTCCTAGAATTATGAAGACCTTAAGTCTTATGATACCAACATTATCCAGCATAATATACCAATTAAAGGAAAATTAGAATCCCTTTAAACAAAATCTAAGGATAATTAACCCTGTTCTTATTCCATTAATAGAGAAAGAAGTTAAAATGATGCACGATGCTCAAATCATAAAACCCATCAGATATTCTGATTGAGTCTTTAATTTAGTCCCCCCTGGAAATAAAACAGGAGAAATCAAACTCTGCGTTGATTTCAGAAACTTGAACAAAGTATTATTGAAGAATAACTATCCCCTCCCTAAAATGGACCACATTCTCCAGAGGGTAGTCGGGTCATAATTTCATTAATTGATGGATTTTCTGGATAAAACCAAATCCTATTCTAACCTTAAGATCAAGCTAAGACTGCATTCACGACTCCCTGGGGAACTATCATGTACTTGAAAATTCTCTTTTGGCTGATGAATGTTGGAGAAAAATTCCAAAGAGCCATGTACATAGCCTAATTTGCAAAGGAAATCCATGAATTTTTAGCCATTTACCTAGATGATATCACCGTGTTTTCCAAGTCAGATAATGAACATCTAGATCATCTAAGAAAAGTATTCATAAAATGCAGAAAGTTTGGAATATCCTTAAATCCTAAAAAGTCACTTTTTGGATTAGAAGAAGGAAAAATTCTAGGACACATCATTTTAAAATAGGGCATTAGAATTGATCTAGCTAGAATAGAAGAAATCCTAAATATCAGTCATCCTAGAATCATTAGAGAATTACAAGCATTTTTAGGCAAAATAAATTTTATTGGAAGATTCATCCCTAACTTAGCAGAGCTAATTAGAAATTTAAACAACATGTTAAAAAAAGATTCAATACATAAATGGACAGTAGAGGCTAAACAGTCTTTTGAAGTAGTCAAATAAGCCCTTACTAAAACAATTATCCTCATAAGTCCTTATTTTAATAGAGATTTCATAATTTTTTCATTTGCTTCAGATCACACCATTGCAGCAGTCTTGTTGCAAAAGAACGATGAGGGCCTTGAACAACCCATTGCTTTCTTCAGTAAAAATTTGAGAGATGCAATGTTTATTTCTTCAGTAAAACTTTTAGAGATGCGACACTAAAGTATAATATCATGGAAAAACAATCTCTTGCTTTAGTGAGAGCCATAAAAGATTTCAAAGTATACATTCTATACTCTCACATAATAGAATATGCTCCAAACTCAGTTGTAAAGGACATTCTAACTCAGAATGTGCCTTATGGAAAAAGAGGCAATTGGATTTCCACAATACTAGAATATGACATCGAGATCAAGCCTACAAAATTAATCAAAGGCCAAGGTTTGGCCAAACTCATGGCTGAATCAAATTTTCAAGCCTTAGATATAAATTTCATCGCTGCCATAGATGATCAGGAAGAGACGACGACTCCACAAATCAGTGAAGCTTTCATAGATTCACCCTGGTATGCAGACCTTACATTTGTTTTACTCAACTTACAAGATCCTCCTGGTTTATCTAGAACCAAAAGTAGATTCTTAAAAATGAAAGTATTGAAATATTCTATCTTAGATAATGTTTTATTTTGGAAAGATCATGGTGGTATCCTGTTAAATTTTTTATTAAAATATGAAGCTGACAAAGTCATGCAGGAGATTGTGGAGGACACCTATACTGGAAAACAACTGCTAAAAAAATTTTGAGGGAAAGTTTTTACTGGCCCACCCTTTTTGTAGATGTCCGAAATTATGTGACCTCCTATCACAAATGTCAAATATTTGAAGGGAAGAAGAAAATATTACCTTTACCCCTCAAACTATCTCAGTAGAAATTCCATTTCAACAATGGGGTTTAGACTTCATTGGTTAAATTCACCCACCCTCCTCTGCCCAACACAAATGGATATTGACAACCACTAATTACTTTACCAATGGATAGAATTTATCCCTTCTAGACAAGCCATAGACTCTGTCATTATTTCATTTCTTGAGAATAACATCCTTTCTATATTTGGATGCCCACAAAATCTCATCATTGATAACGTTGTTGCCTTCAAATCCAAGAAAATAATAGATTTTTGTAACCGATACCATATCAACCTAAGCCATTCCACTTCCTATTACCCTCAAGGTAATGGACTAGCAGAATCTTCAAACAAAAGCCTAGTCAACATCATCAAAGAGTTATTAGAAGATAACAAGAAAACCTGGAATAAAGGGTTGGTGAATGCCCTATGGGCAGACAGACTAAATACTAAGAAATCTGTTGGTACATCTCCCTATCAATTTTATATGGTATGGATG
Source organism: Pinus albicaulis (assembly GCA_034641835.2). Classification (NCBI taxonomy): domain Eukaryota; kingdom Viridiplantae; phylum Streptophyta; class Pinopsida; order Pinales; family Pinaceae; genus Pinus; species Pinus albicaulis. Next base: position 97,194,169 of record CM076584.1, read on the forward strand.
TTGTTTTTCCATCTTCATTAGGAGTGCTAGTAATGAAAAGGATTCAAGATCTGCAAGTAAAACCAAATGACATCCAAAGGAGGCTAAACCAAACAATTCATTTACAGCAAACTAGGGAAGAAGTTTATGTCAAATCCAAAGTAATTCAAGACAAAATCAAGAAGATATTTGATAAGAAATATAAAGTAGATGATTTCTTCGTAGGTCATCAGGTACTAAAATGGGGTTACATAAGGGAAGACAAAGGAAAACATGGGAAATTTGACTTTCTCTAGAAAGGCCCATACATTATTTATAGTTACAGAGGCAACAATGCCTTTTTCTTGAAATAATTAGATGGAAAAGACCTATGAGGTGGACCAGTCAATGGTCAAATGCTGAAGCACTATTTTTCACCAGACTAATCAATAGTTCATTTTTTCTATTTTACTCATTGTAAATACCATAGCAAAGTTTAGATTGGAGTGGATGATTATCTTGTAAAGTTCAAACCTGAAGAAGAAACATTAAAGATTTAAAAGATATAACATCATATGTTTGAATAAAGGAGATCACAGAAAGCAATTCCAAACAAATCAAAGCCAAAGTTACAAGGCCACTGATCAAAATGTTCTTGACATCTCACAAGGAGATGCCATCCCCAAGTGGGGCCACTGTTAGGGTCCTATAATAATAGGGATCATAATTTTGAATTGACTATGTTAAGTCATGTAATATTGTACATACCTTTGCATTTATGCAAAAATTTTCCATATTAAAAAATGAAAAGAGGGTATGTCCTAAAAGAATAATCAAAGGAGAAAAAGAAATAAATATCAAAAAAGATATCAAATACGAACCCCATAAAAAGAAGCAAAAATAAATTCTGAAAATGTTGCACATTCAAATGCCACTTCTCTTAGTTTAATTTACCTTTGCAAATAAATTATGTGTAGCTTGTTCAAAATGCCACAAAATTCATGATGATCATGCAATCTAATATTTATCATTCACGCCTTTAAATTTTATGTTATTATAGTTAGTGAATAAAGATCTAACCAAACCATTTACTATTGGCAGATCAGTAGTTAGGTAGAGAATAAAAATTATCTCATAAGTTTAATCTGATCCATTGGAAGATATAAGGTTAGAAATAAGTTAGTTTTCTTATCAAAAGAAAATGAAAGGGTCAGCAAGCTCAAATGCACCCAATAAATGAAAGAAAAAATGTTAGGATGAATAAAAGGGTAGGTATAATACTTTTCAAAAGTTATATAAGCATCATTATGCTTATCAAAAATATATTTCTAACCCTTTCCCCTTGCTAAAAATCCCTTCTTTCCCTTTAAAAACCCCCTCCCCCTTGATAAAATTTTATGTTTCCATAAAACATGAAAACCCAATTTTTCAAATTCCAAAAGCACAAAATATTAATCGAGCCCCACTTTATTTTCCTTTTGACTTAAACCCCCGCTTAATATATTTAAACCCATTTTCATTTAAACTTCCTTGTTTAATATATTTCCCAACCCACTATCATTTTAACCCTTCGTATATCTCTTTCTCGACCCCACCTCATTTGAAAGATTTCACAAACCCCGTTAATCATTCAATTATCACCAATCACATCTCACACGATTCATTTCACACTCCCCGATGACCGATGTTTAAAACCAAGGGGGGGTGCGAAATGGGTGGCTTTATCCACTCACTCCCCTTCCACGCGTCGCCTCCATTTTTTATCACACCCCCCATTCCCAAACCACTAAACCACACCGTCGGTGTGAGATAAACCACCACTTTTTAAAAAATATATAATAAAACCCCTGCACCATACAATAAACCACCCAAGTTTCAAAAATATATAAAACCCCTCTATTACATTATTTCCCTATCTCTGTCAAAACTGCGGAAAACATTGAAGCCCAATAACCTCCCTGCAAACCCATTTTTTCATTACAGGTAGTTTTATTTTTGTTATGTAGGTGATTAATGGAACTAGGAGATGGAGGAGAAGCTTAATACTAGTTCCATCCTTCTTACTCCAAACTCTCAAGATAGGAATTTGAAATAGAGAAGGAGTTGTCATTAACAGAGCCTTTAGCCCAAGAAAAGCAGCTTCAAACTCTAGAAAACTTCTTTTACCTCTAGCATGAGGTAACTCACCTTTTTTGTAAATAATCCTACATTTTCCAAATATTCAGAGGCAGGTGAGATTTACCGTAAGGTGATGAAGATAAAAATCCCAGATGAAAAAACATGGGATAAATGGTGTGATTTACTATAAAGGGTGAAAGAATGTACAAATAAAAAAAAATAAAGATGAAAGAAACAAACAGGCAACAGTAAGCAAAGAAACAGGGTTAGATATAAGTCGGTTGAAAGGCATCACTATCTTTTTGCATCAAGATATTTTATTTTCCTAGAATAAATCCTAGTGAGTTGACAGGATATTTTTTGTAAAGTTTTGTATAAATACCTCATCATTCGAAGTATCAAGTGTGGATTTCTGAACATTTCCGTAGCTGACTGATCTATTGTCTAAGGGTTATTGTACCAACTTCAAGTTGAGAGACAGAACAAGTTATAAATAAATTTCATTACAGGATTCATGTGTTGAGCTATCTCAGTGAAGTTTGAAATTTCAATTGTTCATGTTCCCTTTCTAATTATTCCATAAACTTATATGTGTTCTAAATTTGAATTTTATAACAGGAGTTTTATTGCAGAATTTGCTTAAATATTACACTCTTCTTTTAACTGTTGTACATTTCCATGTTTTCTTCTGATATCTGGTTTAGAGAATTCTTAGTTTCCCTATGATCCTAATTGACTTTCTTCACCCTTCTTCATCACCTAGTTTAAGAAATTCTTTATTTCTCTTTGATCCCGATTGAAAAATCACTTCACCATTTAGCCTTGAGATCTGATATTTCTCACATATCTTGCCCTGTAACACTTTCTTTATAAAAAAAAAATTTTTGTTTGGAAATTATATTGACTCCATAGCCCAATGGAAAAAAAAAAAGCACATATTCATCTAAATCATTAATTCCACAAATTAATCAAAATAAATCCAAATTAACCATACATAACTAGCCTAAAATATATCAAAATAAACAAAGTTAAATCATATAGAAATAGCCCTCTCTGAGTTTAGGAAGGCTAGATCCTAAGCTCCAAAAGTGGTTTTGTAGTTACCTCTGATATTTCTTTTTAATGCTTAGAACAACATTTGGAAATTTCGGAGTGATAAAAATCCCTACCTTTGAAAACATCACAAGTTTCTTCTTTCGATTCTCATATGAAGGTTATGAGAATTTTTTTAAAATAACAAGTTTTTTAAAGACATACAAAGTGTAGTGTAGATTAGTGCTTGCACAAAATGAGTGTATTATTTCATATAACTATAATTTTCCATGGAAGACACATGTGATTAATCAATATTAAATTCATAAATAATAAATGCAAAAGAAATAAATTAGCATGCATGTATTGATGATATGTTATAAATGTTTACAATGTTAATCTTATTAGGCTGTGACAATATAATGTCGATTAATTTCATCTAGTTTTTTCTCAACATGTTATCATGAAATATATTGAAAAATATGGTTCAAAATTAAAAAATAGGAGTTCTTTATTTTAAACTTTGTCAATATTTGATGAAAATAATTGAAAACATAAAAGACATTGGATATCCATCTTTGCACGTGCATAAAAAAAAAAAATTCTTGTAGAAACATATAGTTTTTTAAATCCTCTTACTCCTTTTTCCCTACTTGATTGTTGTGCTAAAATTTCCATGTACATTCTCCCAAAAAAAAACTCAAATCATTTGTGCCCCTCTTCACAACAAATGATAACAATGTACATTCATTGTTGATATGACCTTGAAGCATCTTCTTTTTTCTCTAAATCCACTAAAACCTCTATCTCTTTATTTCTTTTTGTTTCCTTATCAACAGTTTCATTTTCCTTCTCATCCCACATTTATTCCACTTTTTATTTGGAATTGTGAAATTATTTGTAGTTATGATAAGTTCTTCCTTTAATAAAATTCTTCTTACTATTATTTTATGATAATTTTAATTACACGTTTTAAAACGATAAATGATATGGTGTTTCTAATGAAGAAAAAAGTTTCCAACTAATTTGATTATGTATAGTAGGCTTTCAAATATTAACATACTTAAAAATTAGTTGAATATGTTCATCATTGTATCATGGAGTGTGTATTTATGTATTTTATGGTTTTTTAGTCACAACTTATCTTATAGTTGATTAAATTTGTATAAATTTATAGATATGGATTTTGTTCTCTCATGAAATAGATTTGGTAATCACTAGCTTGATTTTTAAAGAATCTCCCATTCTCTCAAATTCAAAATTTTCGCCATATCATTAAATTATTTAAGTAATAATTACCTCTGAAATATGTATTTAGAAGTTTCCTTATAAGAATTTAAAATTAATTTCTATTAGTCTTTAGTTCAACACCCTTGCAAATTATTATTCAAACGAGTATATTTAAATAATTGACATTGGATTTAAATAATTGAAATGTTTGGTATATGATATATATGAACAAAAATATAATACTTTCCTTGTTACATTAGGGATCACTTTTAGTTTAGGATTTATATATTATTTTCAAGAAATCAAAAATTGTTGCTAAGAAGAAGTAAATTTGAAAAAGGTATTGAAATTCTTCACTTTGTTGTAGAAATTACTTTTAGTTTGGGATTCATATAAACTCTTGAAGAAATGAAAATTTGTTGCTAAGAAGAACTAATTTTGAAAAAGGTAAAATGCTTCACTTAGTAAATGGAGACAATGTTCCTATGATCTGTCAATTTTTTTTTAAATGACAATATTGTATTTTATTAACCGTTTATAGAAATATATTTAACCACACATTATAACAATATAATACATATTTCACACATACTTGCAATTCAAACACTTTGTATGTGCACTAGATTCACCTTTCACACACCATCACTACTAACTAATTTGTTTTACTAGCCATTACAAGTAGAGTAATTGAGGCTTATATTTCACTCTGAAATTTTGCACACAAACATATGCTCACATAGTATAATTAGGAAAGAAGTAATTCGTCCATCATCCACACATAATTTCTTTTCTTGCAAGGAAAAAACATCACATAGTTTAATTATGGGAATTGTATTAAAGGATCATGAACCACATATCCACATACTTGCAATTCAAACACTTTGTATGTGCACTAGATTCACCTTACACACACCATCACTACTAACCAATTTTCTTTACTAACCATTATAAGTAGAGTAACTGCTTATATTTTACTTTGAAATTTTTTACGCAAACATAAGTTCACATAGTATAATTACGAAAGAAGTAAGTGACCCATCATACACACATCATTTATTTTTTTGCAAGGAATAAATATTACATAGTTTAATTAAGGGAGTTGTAAAGGATCATTGCATATCCACATTAATTCACACTTTGTATGCTCACAATTTCACTTGCACACATATTCACCCCATACGCTAAGCTCACTTAAACTTTGTATAAAGGGTATCCTCTTTCCAAAATCTTTGTATCTAATTTATTTGAGCTTATTAGGGGAATTTTGAGGTCTAAATGGGCCTCCTAAGGAAAATGTACAATCAAAATTCACTTTATGAGAACCAATCACATTCTAGGGTATGACATCATCCCTAATGGTTGAGGTGGCATTGCTTGAGTTAAAGGTACTTACTTGTCACCTTCTCAACGGTGAATAAAAAACTCATGGTTAACCATGGTAGTGCTCTAAGTACTTTTAAAGTCATAAAGTAAAGTACTCATAATAAATTTCATTTCACATTTTTTGAATAAAATATTATTATTGTCATTTCATATTTTTTGAAAGAAACAATGCACATCCCTACACAATCTTCATGTATTTACACACTTTTCAATAAATATTATATTTTTATATTTTCAAATATTTAATTATAAATCAAATCAATTCAATATGTAATAAAAAATTCATACATAAAACAATATATTATATTGTATTAATTTTATATAGTATATTAATTACATGTTATTATATAATTTTAATAATTTTAATTTTTGTAATCAGAAATTGGATTATCCACGGTATCATAGAAGACTTGTCTTCTATGATACCATGGATAATCCGATTTTTTATTACAATAACTATAACCACGGAAGTTTAAAAACCAAAATTTTAATTTTAATTAATAGTATATTCTATAATTAAGAATTTATGAATTTATATTTATATTTTATTTTAAGTTAGTTAAGTACAAAGGACAAATGCATTAGTTGTACCATGATAATGAATTTTTCTTGAAAATCTCCTTATTATTTATAGTCACATCAATACAATTTTTTTATTATTTTTATTTTGGTACAACTTTTGAATTGAATTTAACCATGGTTACATTGATTTTGGTGCAAAAAGTGAAATGCAAATTTATAAATATTATTTTATTATTTCCTTAGGAGGCCCATTTTAGACCTCAAAATTCCCCTAATGTGTTTTTTTGCACACCCTAAGTGAAACAAAGCCTTTCTAAAAACAATCTTGAGTTGAATACACTAAATTCCCCACAGGGGCCACAAGATAATTTATAGTTCACACTAGGAACTTGGAGATAGGTAGCACATAGGCCATCATGATTGTTTTTCATATTTAAACATAGAATTTTTTATTTTAGGGAGCTTTAAATCCTACATCATCCAGTGAAAAATCCAGTACATGGAGAGAAATGTGTGAAGGAAGTAAGGCCTAGGAGGAAAATTATCACAAACCTTCAGGTTATCTCTCAACACATGGTATGGGTTCTGGGTCCAAAACTGATAACTAGGTAACTCAGTGGTCAAATATTAATTAATATTTCCCTATAGGTTGAGGTGCAAGAGCACTTAAACCTGAGGTGAATTTGGTCAGGCTATTAAAGTGTCATGAGCTCTTTTAGGAATTAGCCCTAGTACGTTTTCCCATTATAGACCTCTCCATACATTAGTTAGTTTTTTGGTTGTTGGAAGCATCGCCAATGACATTTATGATGTGGCCCCAATACCCTATTATAAAATATTCATACGGGCCATCTACTACTTTATCTTATGGACATTAGGTATTTTTAGGAATTTTTCTCATACGCAAAACCTCAGATAAACATTTTTTGTTGAATGCTTCACACATTAGTATTAAAGAGAAAATTAACCATTTATTTTTTATTTTGTATTATGTGTGTGTTTCATTTGGTTTTCTTAAATAAAATAAATGTGTTTAGGTGTTCTTAAAAATGCAACAGTCTATGGTGTTGTTGATTTACTTCCTTTCTTTCCAACTGATTTCTTTCTCATAATAGAATGTTTGTCATTAGTTACATGTTTCGTATGTATTATATAATCTTCAGGTGCCTCCTACATACAATTCACATCATCATGAAAATACTTTTATCTTTCATACATGTTAAATTATTTTACCTTTCATCATATTTTGAATCTCCCTTTTTGTTAACACAGGGACTGATACATTTACTTACCTTCTCTCTTCTTCGACCCATATTTCCCTGAGATCGAAACCCTTTTATTTTCATGTTTAAACTTACAACCCTTGATCCATGTGACTATAACGCTAGGATTTCCAAATTGATTTTTATTGATTGAGGACAATTTTTTTTACCTTTCATTATATTCTGAATCACCCTTTTTATTCACACAAGGACCGAATGATATATTTACTAGTGTGCTCTTCTTTGACCCATATTTCTCTGAGATCGAAACACTTTTATTTTCATGTTTCAACTTATAACCCTTGGTCCATGTGAATTTTTGCTACCTAGTTTCCAAATTTCAACTTGTTTTTCATTTAAAATTTCCCTAGGGTTTGTGACTAGAAACCTAGGGTTTCCAAATTGATTTTTATTGATTGAGGATGAATTCTTTTACCTTTTCATCATATTCTGAATCACCCTTTTTGTTGACACAGGGACTGATACCTTCACCAGTACGTTCTTCTTCGACCCATATTTCCCTGAGCTCAAAACCCTTTTATTTTCATGTTTCAACTTATAACCCTTGCTCCATGTCAACTTCTACTACCTATTTGCCAAATTTCAACTCTATTTTTTCATTTAACTTTTCCCTAGGTTTTGTGACTAGAAACCTAGGGTTTCCAAATTGATTTGTATTGATTGAGGAGGAATTATTTTACCTTTCATCATATTTTGAATCTCTCTTTTTCTTAACAAATGGATCGATACCTTTATTGATGTGCTCTTCTTTGGCCCATCTTTCCCTGAGCTCAAAACCCTTTTATTTTCATGTTTCAACTTAGAACCCTTGGTCCATTTCAACTTTTTCTACCTAGATTCCAAGTCTCAACTTGCTTTTCATTCAATGTTTCCATAGGGTTTGTGATTAGAACACTAGGGTTTGAAAATTGATTTTTGTTGAGTGAGAAGGAATGTTTTTACCTTTCATCATATTCTAAATCACCCTTTCTATTGACATAGGGACCAATATTTTTACTGGTGCACCCATATTTCCCTAAGCTTTAAACCCCTTTTATTTCATGTTTCAACTTATAACCCTTGGTCTATGTCAAATTCTGCTACCTAGATACTTATTATTAAATCATATCAAGACCTTCCACCCATGGTGATTTCTTAAATAAACATGTGTATTTATATCTACTATCTACTTGTCTTATAATGATTATTCACTTGACTTACAAGTATATTTTCTATTCCACTATTCAGGGATGGAAATTGAGCATCCACATGAGGGAGAAGATGTATCACATCAAGTTGATCAACTACATGATGACCAAGTTTTTTCCTATCTACCTGATCAACCAACATATGAATATGTTTCCTATCAAGCTGGTTAACCATCACTAGGGGAAAAATATGTGTCACATAAAGCTAATCAACCACTGGAGGAAGAATATTTTCCCTATCAAGTTGATCAACCATCGGAAGAATGAATTTTTTCCTCTCAAGCTGACAAGATAACAGGGAGTTGGAGTGGTTTGGAAAGGGGTGGAACATTTGCATAAAATTTGGATGCAGTCACAACATAGGACCTTAGGGATCCTATCCCTACTCGCATTGTTAGATGCCATTTCAATAAAAACATTCAAAAATATTTTGATAGTCATTCAGTTATATCATAATCTCACATACTACATGGGTTGATCAAACATAAGAAAACAAAACATTCCACAAATATTTTGGGTGTCCAGTATTCTAAAAGAAAGAAGACACATATGAATGTCACTGAAAATATATCAAAGGCATTCACTATGCTTGGAAAATTAATAAAACCTTATGTTTGAGTTGCGTGTAGGGAAATTACAACTGTTATTGTTTCACCAAGTACTTCAAGACAAAAAAACTTGGCAATGTTGTAACATTATCTAGTTTTGACAAGTTAGCATATATATTCAAAATAAATAAAAAATGTTAAAATAGGATATGGATGACAGAAAAATAAATTAAAAAATGTTAGGCTTATTGTGTGTTATATATATCCATATCAAGACAAAATGATAGGTTAGATTTCCCTAAATAAAGGAGGAAAAATAAAAATAAAATGATAGGATGCCAAAGAAAAATGAAGCCTTTAGTCCATAAAACTGAAAAATACATGGCTAAAAGCTCAAATGTGCCTTTGCATAATTTTATATATTAATTATGATTAATTTATTTAAAAAGGGGATTAATTTTATATTAGTTTACAAGCATTCAAACCTAAATTTTATGTTGCATATTATTTGAATCCTAAAGTCACTAAGCGACAAAAGAAGTCTTGCCGGATGTAATATTACGCAATTGATTTTCAATGAATGAGATCTCCCCCGCCTAAATCAACAACGGAGGGAGAGTTCACACCCCCTCGTCCATTTCTCGTTAAGGTGAGAGGGGGGGGGTCTAAAAATTTATTTTAATGGCCACTCGAAAATACATACGTGGCGCCCTCTCCCGAGTTCGCACCCCCTCTGCTCAAAACCTGAAACCACTCCTCCACCCCCTGAAATCCATCGTGGTTTCTCCCTTGCCGCCTAAATGGTCATTTGTCTCATGCTTTCACTGTTTTCCCTTTGTCACTCTCGTATCGTTACCTGCCATATATCCGTTGCCACATCACCCTGACCGTTACTACTATGTAACGTTCATTCCTTCCTATCGCTCTTTGAAGCCCCTGATCCCAAACTGTTGGCCTCCACATCATCTCCTCTGCTCCAAATCCCATTTAAGCCACTATGGTTGCATTAAACCATTAAAAGACATCATGATCTATAAATTATCCTCTTCCCCACTGTTTCTCACTTTTTCTTGACCAGTGTATTGTTTTATTTGTAGGAAAATTTTGTAGTCACCTCCATTCACCAATCAAGTTGTTACCACGCCTGCAGTCATTCAATCGAGGCATCATCATTTTATTTCTTTCTGACAACATTATCTTATTTCCTCTGAAATTATGATAAAATTTTTACATGGCCCCAAAAGCTAAATCCAAGAAACATATTACAGAGGAAATCCCCGTTCCCACAGCCCATGTCAATCTTTACCTCATCCCTCTTGTAGATGCCATTTGTAAGGTTATGGATTTCCAGTGTGATTTCGGTTTCCATGAACTCCACATGTGGTTCAGACATAAATATTTAGAAAAAGAAGACCATATCAGATTCTGGGAGTCACTTCTCCCTTTATTTTCCTTCCCCAAAACCCATGAATTCCCTGATTTAATTTCATGGTGTCGAGCCTAATATGACCCTGTCAAAAGAGCAGTGATGGCCCAGAATGGAAACATTCTGATAACCATCACTGGTGAAACCATAAATCAAATGCTTCTCATTCCCCAATCTGACCAACTAAATCATTTCTCACTAGCCACACTTATGGATCTGTACCATAAGTTGACATTCCCACGGAGAACTCATATTTTCGACATTTTTTTGCCAAAGGATGTTGAATTACCTAAAACAAATCCACCATACCCATCAACTATGTTTCCTATGGCCTATAGACACTATATTTCCCTTATTTTCTTCTTGTTAGGATATTAGAATGATCAATTTTTTGATGAACTCATTCTTGGGTTCTTTTCTATTTTCAACAATGAACAACAACCAGTATTAATGTATAATTTCAGCAAATTTTTGGCTGAAAATATACATGAACAGATTATTAATTTTACTGCACAGGGTGTATTTAAATACAGTTCTATCATTATTCATTTGTTTCTTTGTCAGCAAGGAGATCAACTGCCTATTTAGCTCAACAAGAAAGATGATCAGGGAGTGAATCAATCAGTGATTCATTGGACAGAAATTTTTAGAGCTACATCAACAAAGACAACATTCAAAGTTTGTAGATTCTTTTATACATCCAGTTAAGAAGTTCCTAAGCAGTCAAACAAAACCAAGGATTGGGGAAGAAATTAAAATAATATTACACCTAAGTGAACAAACCAAAACAGGAGATTGGTATTTGTATAAAAACTATACTAAAATAAGGGTGTATGGATGTGAGCTTGCACTATACAAGGTGCCTAAATATGTTCCTATAGAATATTTTCTCTGGAATATATTAGCAAATTATAAACATGGATGACTTGCACTTTGTGGTAGGTAAAATAAAATCATAGTTTAAGATGAATGCAAGCATTTGATCATTTATCTTCAATACCAGATTAGTTCGTTTAGAGGAAGATGCATTATTAAAGAAGATGAATTTCCAGCCTAGCTTCACATGGTCCTATGACCGATATGGTATAATCTCTTCTCTTAGATTTGAATTAAAAAAAACTCCATATAATCATAACCCAAGACTAGAGATTGAAAAATTTATGAATCAAGAAGAGTGGGCTGAAGGTACATTACAGGAAGCATATGATGTAATGTTCCCAATTTTTAGCCTCAAGCTAAAAGGAACATTATATTTTGCATATTTTTATTTTGTTTAATAAAATGGGTAAGGAGACACCTTAACCCCTTCGGATGGAAAAATAACACTCCTTGTGTGAAAGGAGGAATAATAAAGCAGCTGAATTGAGCACCACATGGTGTGAACAGGATTGGATCATGCTTGATCTAGTCATTTTGACCAAGTCAACTAAAATTTTCTAGATACATTGAACCTACTTGGACAACCCAATTTTAGTGGAGGCTCCACTTGCTTGAGCTAGGTGGCAAGTGTGAATGGGACCCATGGTGAGAGGAGTTCATTTTCTTTATAAGGAGGAGATGGCAGCCCATTTTCATTATGCATTAGCTTATTATTTTTGTTGGGTCTACAGAGACTTACATCCCCAGGCTGTTTAGCAGGGTTATAGTGTTCTTCACCCAAGGGTGTTCCCAGTCGGGAATCCCTACCTCATCCTCAAGGAAGGATAGGGTTTGAGCTACATTTCCTCATTTCAAAAAATTTCCAAGCTTATCCCTTCAGCTACAGCATTATTTCTTTAGTAGAAAATGTTGTGTTGCTCGGTGCAGCAACAGAGGAACTCATAGAGTCATTCTTTAGCCTGTTCTTCAGTGGATGTCTTGCATATTCTTCGAAGGATCAACAGAGGAGACTCCCGAGATTCATTTTAGATTTTTGGCACCAGGCCAAACACTCACCATCTCTCACAACGTAGTCTAGGGCAGAAACTGTGTTATTTTTTGAGGCAGTTGCTGGGAGAGCCATTTGTGCTTAGCAGGAGGAGTGTTTTTGAGTGAAATGGATCAGCCCTTTGCTTGATAATATTATCAGATGAGGGAAAGAGTATTTCATATCATCCATATCCTCATTCTCATTTTGTTTCAGTTGCAGTGACAATTTATTTGTCACATTGTACATTTTCCAGCATTTCTAACAATCTCTCCTAGATTGGCTAGAAATCTTGTATTGGAGCCCACTCTTCTATTTTTGGGAATTTATTGTATATTTAAGTCATATTTCATGTATGCACACCTATAGAAAAATATACACTCCTATATATAGAGTTTTCACTACTCTTCGGCATTTTATGCAGTTGTTGCATCTCTTGTATTGCATGTGTTAATCTTTGGAGATTGATTCCCATTGCATGAGGGGCTTATTCCTCATGATATTTCTATATATTTTTACTGATAAATTAATGTACATGATGGCTGTAATATATTTCATCTTATTCTGCATTCATATTTGCAGATTTTAATGGTTATGTTCATGTATTGTTGTAAGCTCCCTCTCTGAGCATTCTTTACAAGACCTAGTTTGGGGAGATCTGAATAACCCCTCTAGGCTTATTTCTTTGAGCTCAAATTCTGGAAGAGAAGTTTTTTATGTATTAAAAAAGGTATCCTAGACCCCTTTCAGCTTATTTTTACACTGTCTTCCTTATACAGCGTCCTTGAGGACCATTTTGCAGAAATTCCTGAAAAAGGAACATTACAGTGGTATCAAGGCATGATCTTTGGCTCAGCCTATGGCTTCAAGACAAAGTAATAAATCCCTAAATGGGAATATTTAAAGCTCTATATATAGAGTCTGTAGATGGCCAGGTAGCCTCTGGATCTCATCCTTTTTTCAAAGGTGACAGATCCAATAAATGCCCCTACAGTCAATCTTTGGAATAGAATTTTGATATTCTTGAGAAGGGAACTTTACAGTGCTTCTATGCAGCCTAAGATAATATGCCATTAGAAGGATAAAATCCTCATTTGGAAGAGTATATTTACATAAAAAACAAAAAAAGAGGAATGACGGAAGAGGAGGTTTCCCTTCTTCTTTTCCAGACCCTGGAGGGTATCATTGAAGATCTTGAGGAGATAGAAAGGGAAGACTGGAAAGGTTTTCTGAGAGGGTTTGTGGATGAAGAAAACCCTATATATTATTATGATGGGTGTGATCATTCAGCCACACATGTAGATCCACAACGCAATTCATTTCCCACTTGCACTGCCAGGAGGATGGAGGAAGGAGATGAGGCCATTGGAGGAGCAGTGCTGCAACTCAAAGGTATGGCTCATGATTGTTGGTTTGAAAATTTTGTTTCATATTTTCATGCAAATATATATATGATTAACTCACTAAGGTTTTGGTAAAGAATTTTGATGGAATTCAATGTGAATCATCCTGTATCATAACTTTAAACACTTTGCATGTAATGGGTGAAACCATAAAACCAACTCCATTCTTTACTACCGAAGGGGATGAAAACATATATGATGACTTTATAGAGGCAATACCCCCATTGTATGAAGGGAACTCTTCCATTTGTGATAACATAGAGATCCCTCTTTCAGAAGAAGGCCGAAATCCATGGTCTCTCAGTGAAGGGGATACATACTCACATATTGATGAAGAGAATGTGCATGGAAGAACCCACAGCGTTGTATCAATGAAGGGAGATCCATCACCCCATGGAGTTGAGAGGGGAGCCATTGCTTCCATGGGAGGATTCCTTGTTTCTATGCAAGGGATTCCAAGAGATTCAACATGTGGGAACTGTTAGCACCTGATCTGGACCCCACGCTGAAAAAGGGCAATATAGGGTAACAACTAAACCACGCTCAGCCTTGTAGCTAGCCCTAAAAGGACAGGAGAGGGCTCTCTCCATGAAATAATATTCAATAAAGTGAAATAATGATCTGATATTATGCTAGGTAAAATGATGGGAAAGAATTTTAATAAATGAAATTAATTTTCAGGGATGTGTGGGATATAAAATGGGACAGTTGAAACTAGGGAATCAAATCAAGACACAGGGTATTTCATGGGGCAAGATAGGTAGTAAATTTTAGCAATTAAGGTTAAATATGATGGAATGGAAAGGCTAGTGAGGAGCTGAAAATGGAACAATAAATGGATCCTTTTCAAATAGAAGAAAAACACAGAGTATGAATGATTTCCCAAGGCTGAGCATATAAAATGGATTCTACCTTTCTATCTTGAAAGCATTCAAAAGGAAATGTTTATGGATGAGAGGTGAAACATAAAAATTTACATATGAACACAAAGAGAGAACAAATTCCAAAACTCATACCACATGGATCCGACAAATCAGAGCTGCATCACTTTATTAATTCCCTGTCAAACTATATAATGGAGCACAGAGCGTTCTTCCACACTATTCCCCTACTGCTGATTTTTCAGACTCCTTTACAAATGATTTACAATTACAATAAATAAGTTGAAATGTGGGAACATAGATTCATGAAAAGAGGGAGTTTTTTAACAAATTAGAACTAAAATCTAAATATTGCAAAGAGAACCAACGTTTTTCCTCTGAAAACAAGGAGCAGAAATACATTTTGATCCTTTGAAAATTTGTTGTTATACTGAATGAAGGAAAAATAGGGAATCTGGAAACAAATTTCCTAATTTGCTGCTACTGTAACAATCTCTATTTTAAATAAGATTTCTCAGCCTTTGACTGTCACTTTTCTTTCTCAAGAAAACTAACTTTCAAATAATACACCTTTGAAATAACATAAAAAATGAAATTATGCTTTTAGTGAAGGGAGAAAACTGATTATGAATGGGAAAAAGGGAAGGGAAAGGAAGCGTGACCTGCATCGATATTGGAATCGGAAGGGCTAGGAGGGGGGATACAACATATCGTAAAATATTTGAAATATGCTTATGTGATGGTGTCATCACAATCGGCGATCAGATGAATGGGAAAATATATATGGAACAAAACCCAAAAGCTCCGATGAAATCGGCGTAAGTCTGATGGGTAATATAATAAGGGTGAGGGAAATCCCTTTGAAAATAATTTAAAACAATTTTTTATTTTATACAAAGGGACGGATGACTTTTTATTAAAAGGGTAGAGAACTTATAATGGTGGGATCGGGATACATGAATCGCAATCGCAATCGGAAGTAGGGGTGGGCGAATTATATATTTAAATACCTCTGATGCGATGGGAGATAAGCGAAGTGGGAAAGCCTTTGTAAAATAAATTTAAAACAAAATTTAGAACTTACAAATGAAAATACCCTTTGTATATATAATTTGGGTGGAAGTATTATGTGGTGGGCCTAGGGTCAATCGAGATCGGGATCGGAGAGGGAGCGAAGTATAACATATGCGAAAAATGTCGATGACGATTGAGCGATGGACTGTGAGCCGTCGGATCGGTGGGGGCAGATCGACGGCGTAGGATTAATCGGGAGTTGGCCATCGGGAGGGGTCAATCAGAGGGGGACGATCGGAGGCACCGATTGCGATGGAGCAATTGCATATGGGCTATCCGATCGTCGAACAGATCAATGATCGGGATATACATCGGAGGGGTTCCATCGGGGGATATACAATCAGGAGATTTAATAGAATCGCATCGAAATTTTGGCAAAGGGCCAATCGGGGCGCTCCTTTAGGACGTTACAATTGCGATGGGAAGGTCGGCGGGGTTTAATGATATGAAACTTTAAGTTTTATTATAAAGTTTCAAAGGCATGGAGGGGAAGTGGTTTGGGATCGGCGGGGACTTTATAATAATAAACTTTAAAATTTTTATTATAAAGTTTAAACGAGTATGGTGGGGAAGTGGTTATTATATCGAATGGGATTTATAATAACAACTTTGTAACGTTATTATAAGGTTTTAGAGGGACATGGAGGGGAAGTGGTTAATCGCATATGTATTTTAAATAATTTTATAATGCGATTTTATAATCAGAGGGAGGAAAAAGGGATTTTATCAAAGAAAATATAAAACTTTAAACATAAAGTTTAAGGGAAAAATGGAAAAAGGGGAGGGGTTAGGATATAGAGGACTTTTACTTCACTAAGGCATAAATTTCAATCCAGGAGTCAGTTTCAAGAGTGTAGTATACCGTTTGAAAGCTCTTTTCGGGATCTTTCTGATGGATCTAGTTGGAACATGATTTGAATCTGAAAATGCTACAAAAAACTTCTCTAAAGGCAGGGTGATGACTTTGTGGGGATAACAACTTCTGAATTGTGACTTATTACATATGCTAACATAAAATTACATAATGATGAGAATTTAAAGTAAAGTATCATGTTTTCACCTCAAAACATAGTTTTGAGGTGAAAATTACATCAAAATGAATAAGATATTTCTTTAATTTTCCAGGTGTTGTGACTTTGAGTTTATTGACTACCTCATGACCTTGCTGATATTTATTGACATTTGACTCATTAATTTGACCATGGTGAGATCCTAGAAACTAATGAGACCCATCCTATGACCTACTAAAATGATTCAAAAAGTGAAAGTAGCTCATGACTAAGACCATAAAGGGGAGAATCAACAAGTTTCACATGAGGGAAAACTGATGAAAAATCACTACCATCAATGAATCCATGACCTAGCAAAATGGTGAAATTTATTGGTATGGGACTCCTAATATGAAAATGAAAAAGAGGAATTTTGATCACTGATGGCAGTTTGAATAGACTGACACTACCATTGGCTCCAATGGGGATGGTAGCTCCTTGGAGGTGCCAAGAACACCGTATACCAAATAGCCTTATCCATTAGGCATGGAGTCAAAAAAAATAAAAACTGACACAATGCAGACTAACTCATGACTCAAGACTAAGACTGAAAAATGAAATAAAACCACACCATACACATATCATCCAATTTTTATAGCCTTCACCTCGGGCCCCAAACTTGAATGACTGTGTACTTGAACTTTGATAAAAAATAACATGGTATATACAATGATGATGACATAGATTCTGACCCATTGTCTTCAACAATGGTAGTGCTTCAAAATCCTACCATTTATTGCTCCTCCAGGGCAATCTTGTCCATCCATTTCTGAAAGTAAGAAGGCATTATGTCCCCTTTATGCTGAAATCTTGTATGGTCCTTTCCACAAGTTGTCAAACTTATCATGCTTTCCTTTGTCCTCATTCCTTGCATCCCATTTCAACACTACATCATCTAGCTGAAACTTTTCTGCTTTTGTCTTTCGATCATAGATCTTTTTAATATTCTCCTGCAACTGAACAACATTTTGTGACACTTATTCTCTTGTTTGCTAAAAGTGGATCATCTGATTGATCCTTCGCTGATTGTCATCGTCTTCGCTGCCAACTTCTTGCAATAATATCATAACTGGAACTGTAAGAGATGTAGGAAAAATAGCATTAGTACCATAAACCAGCTCAAAAGGTGACATACCTATTGATTGTTTACTGCTAACTTTGTCTGCCCACAATGTGTTGAAGAGCTTTCGGTGCCAATTCCTTTTGTTTTCCCCCAGCATTTTCTTAATTATATTTACCAATGATGTGTTCGATGATTCTACCAGGCCATTGCCTTGTGGATAATACGTTGTTGAATGGCCCAGCATGATATTATACTTATCGCAGAAATCGACCATATTCTTAGATCGGAACATTGTTGCATTGTCTGTTATAATTTTATAAGGGCAGCCAAAATGAGATAAAATATTCGATTCTAGGAATTGAATAATTACTATGTCTATAGCTTGCCTGGCTAGGATGGCCTCGATCCATTTAGTGAATTAATCTGTTCCTGTCAATATCCATCAATGTTGTGTTGATGAAGCGAGGTGGATTTCTCCTATGAAATCAAGTCCCCATTGCTGAAATGGAGCGTTCACTAAAACTGGTTTTAAAGGAAGTGGAAGAAATTTCTTCTTCCCTTGGAAAATTTGGCATTCATGAAAATTCATCATCATTTTATATAAATCAGAAAATAATGTGGGCCAATAATACCCTGCTCTCAATACCTTGTTAGTTGTAGTATTCCAAAACAATTAACCACCACAGTCACCTTTATGGAAATCGTGCATTACCTTCTAAGCTTCTTCTTCAACCAAAAAATTGAGTAGAACAGCTCCTAGACCCTTCCAATACAAAGCATTGTTTAAAATACAATATTTAGCAGATTTAAGTTTCAAAGATCTACATTTACTCTTAGACATGCCTGTAGGAGGTGAGAGATGCTGAAGGAAATAAAAATATTTGAATACCAAGGGGATTGCAGAAAAATATCTGAAATTGGAACAAGCAAAGCTTCATCTTCATCCTCTGACATTGTTGTAATGAGTTTTATATCCAAGGCACACAGATTTGATTGGGCCATCAATTTTGCAGAGCCTTGGCCTTTAATCAACTTCGTGGGCTTGATCTCCAAGTCATACTCCAACATAGCTACTATCCATTTACCTCTGCGACCTTCTGGATCAGTTTGCATCAAGACATCCTTCACTGCTGCGTTAGGGACATATGCTATAGTATGTGAATGCAGAATATAGACCCTAAAATCCTTCAATGCCTTGATAAGAGCCAATGCCTGTTTTTGAATAATATTATACCTTAAAGCAGCATCTCTAATAGTTCTACTAAAAAAGGCAATTGGATTTTCTACTTGATCTCTCTTTTTCATTAAAACAGCAACCATAATATGCTCTGATGCAAATGAAAATATAATAAAATCTTGAGTATAGTCGGGACTAATCAAAACTGGGGCATTAGACAAAGCAAAATTTACCAAATTGAATGACTTGATAGCTTCTTCACTCCACTTGATAGTGCTATCCTTCCTCAACATGTTAGTCATTTATCTTAGATGTTCAGCCAGACTGGGTATAAATCGACGCAAAAATTTCATCTTACCATTAAAGGCCTGAATCTCTTTCTTATTTCGTGGAAGATCTATGAGCTGAATTGCCTCCACTCTAGCTGGATCAATGCAGATTCCATCTTTAGAGATGATATGCCCCATCAATTTTCCTTCATCCATGGCAAAGAGACTCTTCTTGGGATTGAGAGAAATCCCAAATTTCCTGCATCACTGAAAAACAACCCTCAAATGGTGCAAATTCTCATCATCTAAACTTGAAAATACTGTCAAATAATCCAAATAAACAACAATAAAAACATATTTTTCATCGGCAAAAGAAATTCCCATTGCTCGTTGGAAAGTGGCTCAAGCGTTCTTCAGTTCGAATGGCATTTTAGCATACTAGAAGGTTCCCCAGGGCATTGTGAAGGCAGTTTTGTCTTGGTCTTTCTCATGCACCAAGATTTGGTTGTAGCCTAAGTAGCCATCAAGTAGTGACATCGTAGATGCTTCAACTACTCTCTATAGAATATGGTCCATTTTCGAAAGTGGATAATTATCTTTAAGGATGCCTTATTCAAATTCTGAAAATCTATGCATAATCTTATCTCTCCTATATTTTTACGCACTGGGACCAAATTTGAAATCTAGTTATAAAATCTAATAGGAACTATGATACCTGCTTTGTACAACCTATTTACCTCTTTTTCAATGGATGGCAGCAGCTTCGGATTGATTCTTCTCAGATTTTTTCTGAATGGCTTTTGATCCGGCTTGATAGGAATAGTATGCTGGATTATGTTCTTATCATACACCTTCAGATCTAAATAATCCCATGCAAACACATCAGAAATTTCAGAAAGCAACTTAACATACTTCTCCTTTACCTCAAGGGACAATGCCTTTGACAACTTCACAAACTTGGGCTTGTCAGGTGTTCCGAGATTCACATCTTCAACTCCTTTCTCGGTGGGCACCAAGCTTGGCTTCTTTGCAACATCATCTTGACCAAAAATCTCCTCTAGAGGTATGAGACCTCTAGGAATTACATTATCCTTTAGCTGCAGTATGTCCATCTGGTTTGCTTCCAAATCCTAATCATCAACCTCATACTCACCTTCTATTGGAGTGTCTTTGAATTTTCCATCACCCTGCAAAAATGCATTAATCTCATTATCATCCCAAAATACTTTCCAATACCTTAAATTGTCAGGAACTGCAGGCCTATGTTTGACATATATCTCAAACTTATTGTTGGAGTTCATCGGAATCTTAAAGTTTCTGGCAGTAGTGGCAAGAGAATCAGCAATAAGATTCTGCATCCTGGGCACTATTGTCAAAGTGTACTCTGGGAATGTCTTCAAAATTTCCAATACTGCATTCCTGTATGCCCTCAATCTTGGATGTTTAGCTTGGTACTCTCCTTTAACCTGTTTGATTATTAACTCGGAGTCTCCATACACAAAAATCCTCTTTGCATTCAACTTCTTCAAAATTTTGAGACCTACAATCAAAGCCTCATACTCTGCTTCATTGTTAGAGCAATCAAAAGCTAACTTATAAGCACATACTCTAACATTGTTGGGAACCTTTTCAGGCTGGAAAACAGGGCTCCTAATCCATATTCCAATACCAGCTCCATCCTTACCAACAGCTCCATCAAAATCCATGCTCCACAGGTCTTCTTCTTCTTCTTGTAGATGCTGAAATTTTGTTTCTTTCTCTTCTTTTCCTTGGCTGATTTCTGGTTGTTCACTATATTTTTGCTGCTGGCAGGCAAGAGACTCAAAAGTGCTTTCTGCTTTCTATTTTTCTTGTTTGAGGACTTCTCTGAAACTCTCTAAAATCTCAGGTATTTCATCTACTTGTACCAACTAAACATTCACATCATCTAAACCACCATCTGAATATAAGACAAAAGATTCTAAATCTATATGGACAGCATTAATGGGATGGTTTACTGGCTTCTCTTTGCTGGTAATCATATATTTCATTTTATTTTCCCTATATAGCTTTCTCAACTGGCCAAATATAGGGATATTGGCATAAGAGAAGTCAAGTTGCATAGTTCCCTTGAGTTTTGCACCACAAGACCTAGATAGAAGCATTCCAAATCGTGGTGGGACATCAGCAACAACTACATCCATCAAGAAATTTTTGGCTGGGATTTGGTCTAAAGATACTACCAAATCTTTAATGAGACCAATACAATGAACCCTACCTGAGTCAAAAGAATAAAAATCATGGTATTTTCAAGTAATATCCAATCCTAATTTTTTCCATGATGGCCTTGGGCATCAAATTATGTGAGGCCCCAGAGTCCAGCATATCATTATGCAAGATGAACTCGTGTAGTCTAAGACTAAAAGGGAGGGACTTCACTTTCTTCAGATTCTTCTATGGCTGGGCCAAAGATGAGTTCTGGATAGTCATCTTCTACATTGACCATATCAGAAATAGAGTCTATTTGTAAGATTATAGACACCTGATTTTTATAAGCACTATTTTTCACCAACTCTGTGAGGGGCATAGACACTTTCAGCTTAGAAATTTCATTTTCTAAATTAAAGGAAGGAGCTTTTTCTACCTCTTTAACTGGAGGATCTTTCTTCTCTATTTTCTCCTTTACTGTGTTCTGCTGGCTCTTCTCATTTGGGTTGTTATTGGCTAAAGGTGATTTGCTGGAGGAAGGGTCGGCTGGCTCTTTTCCTTTCTTCTATGAATCGTTCTTCATTTGAAGCTCTTTTCTCTTTTGAATGGGACTGATTGGAACATATTTGTTCCTCAAAGAATATTTTTTTTGGGCCGATAGAGCATTCATGTACTTTCTCTGGTAGTCATCAGACTCTTCTTCTAATACTGCGTCATTGGCCAAAATGAAATCTTCGTCTTTTTTAGTGTCTGGAGTCACCATGTATTCTTCTTCTTCTGTGAGGAAGATAGGGGCACCATCAGTAGTGAAAAATTGATTGGCCCCAATCAGAGGATCATCATCCTCATCTGTGTCTTTTCCTTGAACATAATTCTGTTGTAGTGGAGTTTTGATTTGCTATTGTGGTGGCACTTGGTCCTGCGTTCTTTTTTCTCTCTGCTTAATTCTGAACTGTGGTTTTTGCCCTCTGAAGTTTGGATTTCTTATCTGAGGTTCAGGTCTATCTGTAATGGTTAATCGATCAACCATCTTCTCGAATGTCTGAATCAAGGTGTCCACTTTGTTATCTGAAGGAGAGGCTTCCTCTTTCACCGTGACTCTTTTTTCAGCTCTGGTGCGTGCTCTTTTAGCCAGCAGATTAGCTTCTACGCTTACTTCTATCTTTTTCATGTCTTCAAGTGAAGAAGGATCTCTTTCCCACAGCTGATATGCCATATCAGCATCGAAACCGTATGGAAATTTCAACAATGCTAGTCCCACAGGAGGTTTCAGGTTAGCTGGGATAGCATTATATACAGCATTAAATCTCAAAAAATAGTCCTGTATAGTTTCACCAACATTTATTTTAATATTCTCATACTCAGACAGAATTTGGAGTGGGTTCTTTTTTACCTCCCACCGGTCTAAGAACTGTGTGTGTAACTCCTGCAAAGTGTGAATAGAGCCTACTGGTAAGGCTCTAAACCACTTTCTAACTTCACCTCCGAAGCTTTGAACAAACAACCTAGTAGTTACATTCTCTGCTTCTACCTCGTGTAGATCAAAAAATTCATTCATTTTATCAACATGCTACTGGGCTGTGATGCTCTGGGTGGCATCAAAGATGGGAATTTTACTTTGATATTTAGTAGGCATATTATTAAGGACCTGAGGAAAAACCAAGGGTGCATACCGAGTGTTTGGTCAATTTAGTGTGTCCTAAATTGCTACATTAATTTGTCAATCCGGGATTCGTAAGCTGACGAAGTGTGGCACACTATATGTGCAAGGTAACCTATCTCTTACTTTTTGTCGTTTTTGTTTTTTTTTTATTTATCTTGGGGTTTTTATATTGGTTGGTTTCCTAATGTGAGATGGAAATTCTAAAAGAAAAGTATGGATATAAATGTTCAAGGCAATGATGTCCTTTATAATGATTTCCCAAACTTCAAACTTCAAAAGGGTTTTAAAACATGCAATGACAAAATTAATTCCTAAAATAAAATGAAAATGTGCCACTATACTAGTCAAACAAACAGTGAACTATTGATCATGAAACCCATTACCCGTGCTGTTGTCTAAATACAAAAGAAACTGTGCTCAAAGAAATCCAAGAATTGCAAGCAAAGTAAAGCTAAAATCAAATTACATCAACTCATATTCTGACCCCTCACCATTAGTCTCGCTATGGCTTTCGGAGGTAATCATAAACAACTTGAGTAATTTGATATCTAATTTGCAGAAAAATAAACTAATATCAAATTACACACTCATACTTCAATCCCTCACCATTAGTCTTGCTATGGCTTTCGGAGGTAACTGATAATGACATGAGAAATTTAATATCTAACTTGCAGAAAAATAAACTAATATCAAACTACACACTCATACTTCAATCCCTCACCATTAGTCTCGCTATGGCTTTCGGAGGTAACTGATAATGACATGAGCAATTTAATATCTAACTTACAGAAAAATAAACTAATATCAAACTACACACTCATACTTCAATCCCTCACCATTAGTCTCGCTATGGCTTTCGGAGGTAACTGATAATGACATGAGTAATTTAATATCTAATATAACTAATAAAGCAAATGTACAAAGCTGAAATAAATAAAACAGTGCTGGAATTAAAAGCTAAGAAAAATAAATCAGCAGAAGGACAAGACTGATTCCATGTCATTAGTCATTGTAAAACTATGTGCAAATGCCCGGGCTGCCTACTGTAATCTGGAACAAAAACTATGGCATAATGAACGTAAGGAAATAAAGCATGAAACTATACAGCAATAAACAAAACCTCGGCGTGTGCAGGGGCCCTCTGCACAATCCTTCTTCAGCTCCTTAAAATTGTAATCAAAACACCATCAAGGAACTTCTTTATTGAAAAGCTTCACAAATCTACATCCCATTCCATCTTAAACTTAGTTACAAAAGACTTCTCTATTCCTTCCTCTCCTTCTCCTATTTTTCACTACTTTTTCATTACTTCCTCATTACCTATGATAGGATAAATCTTCTCCTATTTATACAAAATATGAGGAGTCATCTCATTAATGGGATTCCATGAATCTCTCCCTCCATCTCTAGAGTTACAATCAAAATAGGAAATGATAAGACACATGTCTTTCTAGAGTTTCAACACAACTAAGAAATGAGACACATATCCTCTTAGAGTTTCAATACAACAAGAAATTGAGACACATATCCTCTTGATCCCATAATCTTCTCCAACCAAATTCGAATTTGGCCTTAGAGTGCCACATAAGGGTCTTATAGAAGTCTCCTTTTGACCTACACATGTCACAAAACTCATAACACATATTTAGATATATGAAACTATGTTAATTTTCTAGTTTCTAATCATAAATTCACTTTAAATACATAAAATAAATAACTTTGGAAAACAAGGATCCTAACCCATATATTTATGAAAATGGTTACTTGATGTAGGGTTTTAGGTCAGATGGCTATGAAATAAAATCTAAATGGTTATGACATAATGGAAATATGTATGAATATGGAAAACACTTTTGAGACTCAACACCGAGCAGCCATGGTTCTAGGTGGATTTACAATAGTGTTTGTAGGATTTAAGGGAGGTGTTGATGGAGGAGATGATAACTGAGGATTTACAGGTGGGAATTTTGATGAATTAGAAGGAGGGAATGTTGTTCCTGATGATTCTGAAGGCTCTGGGATATTAGTTACAGTGATGGAATGAGGAGAATTCAAAATGTAATCATCAATGGAGGAATTTTCTCTTTAAACTTCAATATCGACAAGGAACTCAGGATCTAAAATGGTATCATCAATTTCAGTTTCAGACTTATTTCTAAACAAAGAAAGCTCAAAAATTTCATCAAAGGAAAGATATTCTACAAAAAACCACTCACTAGGCCAAGTATAGGATCTGAAGATAGATCTGGGACTTAGTGATCCTTCTTGTCTTCTGACAATTCTTGGAATAAGATTTGTATTTTCAAACACAGGGGGGGATTTGGATCTGGATTAGCCCTTGTGTATCTTCTTGAAGCTAGTGTGTGTAAATTTCTACTGTACAAAATTCTATTTCAACTTAACAGACTCTGAAAATCATCTTCAAGAACCGAGGAATTTACAAGAAACAATTTACTGGGGTGATCTAACTTTGTGTACTGATAGAAGAAATATATTATGACTAAATAATAGTGGTTGTAGTCATGTTCTTTTCCAACAGCGCTTTTAATAATTTTTCGCCATGAAATAATATCCCGACCTTTGAGAAAATATTTATAATTTAATGTGATATTGGGGAACACATTAAAAGTACTGAGCAAACCTTATTACTCCGGTCGAAATATCAAAACTTTATAACAATGGCGCGATCCTTTAAAAAACATGAATCTTACCGGACAACAACAGGGGATCTCCCCGATAGAAAGTCCCAATTAGACCTTGAACCGTTTGGAATAGGGATCCCGTCCTGAGCGTGGGTCCAGCTACCGCTAAATTCTTCTTTCTTTGGGTCTCGCTTAAACTCTATAAACCATTGCATACACACTTAATCAAATGATACAAGACATATCATTGATGCATTAAATGTACATATAACACTATGACTAGCAAGAGGAAACAATAAAGCATAAGCACTAGGAAGTGTTGTTAATAACACATCATTAGGGTCATGCTTGTAAACTGTTCTTACCACAAAAGAAACAATTCCTTATGGAAATAACACCCTTCACTTCCTAAAAGCTTTAAATGATAACACAAATGCTAATAAGCAAAGTCATCAACATTCATTAAGAAAGTGAAGTGAACTCAACCACCATTAACATACTCAACGAACTGTTATGCAATTGTGATATGAATTGAAGATACAGTTCCCTTAATCTAAAGATGTTCAGAAACTGAAAATATAATACTCAATAGCGCTCATACATATGACAACACCAGATCCATGAAGGGATTTTTCAAAATGCTTGTATTCATGCTCAAATGTATAATCCTGGTAACACAGTGTACTCAGCATGAGTCCCAAACCAAAGATCCTTTTCCCAGCTCTCAAAAGGAGTATTTATAAGACAAAACTTGCCCTTTGGGCTTCCTTGACTTTTCGTCTTCCTAACCGTTGGGTTTCCTTGCGACCTGCGACCTTCGACCATCCGCGACCTACAACCTCGGACCATCTGCGACCTACGACATCGGGCCATCCGCGACCTGCGACCTTATAAAATCCGCGACGTGTGACCTCGGACCATCCGCGACCTGCGACCTTAGACCATCCGCGACCTGCGACCTTGGACCATCCGCGACCCCCGACCTCGAGCCATCCGCGACCCCCGACCTTGGGCCATCCGCGACCCGTGACCTTAGGCAGATATGCGACCTGCGACCTTGGACAATCCGCGACCTGTGACCTCAGACCATCCGCGACCTGCGACTTTAGACCATCCGCAACCTGCAACCTCAAGCCATCCACGACCCGCGACCTCGGGCAGATATGTGACCTACGACCTCCTTTGGGTGATCTCTAGGTTTCATAGCAGTATTCCTCATCTCACATTCCTTGCTTTGAAAATAGGCCCTCTTTCTTGCTGGGAAAAACTTTGGCTCATTGCGCAGACCAACAGCTTCCACCTACAGTCACATAGCTTAGGTTACATGTCTTCATTTACAAATCATAATTTTAGGGGCATATTTAATCAATTGCAAGAATGAAAATAATAACTTAGACCCCTGTGTGGTCAGGTATTTTGCTACTAATTCATCAGAGAGAATGGCTAGAGTAAGCCTTCCTTGTGCCATTTTCTTTTTAATAACTGTAATGTAGATTGGTATCATTGTGGACCGGGTCTGGAATGCAGATCTAAATGTAAATTACGACATGCGTTAATGATGCCTTCTCCAAAATTGATTCTCTGGTAGACTCTCTATTTCCGTATAGGCAATGTAGCCCCACGATATAGATGTAGGGACCCAGATACCAACAAGCATGGATTGGACTAAATTACTCGGCCTTTGCTCTTTAACTCAGACTGGGAACAAATTATCGATGTGTTTTCGAGGTCAAGAGCATTTTCATTCATATTGGTTGTTGGGCTTCCCAATTTTGAAAACTTAAATAGATCCAACTCATTGAGCTCCTTCAATGCCTGATTTTTTTAAGGATAATGGATACGATTCATATATGTTTGTGTACACCCTTGTTGTATATTGCCGTAACTCCTACATGCTAGGTTGTTCCTGAATGCGTTTATTTGCACCTTTTACCAATTTTGTACTATCTGCAAACCATCCCAAAAATTATATTTGGAAAGCGCCATGGAGATTTGAACCGATCAACGCTGAGATTCTCATTCTTGGGTGTAGAAAATTCATTTACTACATCTTTGATAGCTCTTTTTATGACCAAGACAGCCATCAGTGCGCCAAGGAGCCCCCCAGCTATTCTTGTAAATTGGTTGTTGATCGAGCAGGCGCTAAAACTGGCATAGAGGCAACGTAGTCCACACACAAGCCCATCTCGTCCATGCAAGAACAGTTTCTGTCCTAACACACCCCTCCTCTTGTTTCATGTCTAGGATCTAAAAGGATGCCGCTCACCATCCTACATCTCCACAACATCATTGGAAAAGCTCGTGCAAATCATGAGATTCATAGGTCACATGGTCGCCATTACCACCAAGTCGCACTTTTATTTGCCTCGTAGATCAGCGACTCAGTGACCTGGATGGGTCGCGCGACTTTATCTTCACGTGGGTTGCAATCTTAAAAGGGTTTCAGGATCGCACCTTTTATTTGTCTCATAGATATGTGACTTGCGACTCAGAAGGAATGCGACCTGACAAAGGTCGCATAGTCGCAAATCTTGGGCAATTCGCACTCGGTTGTTTTTGGGTATGCTGCGACTCAGTGACCCAAGCTGGACTGTGACCTCCCAATGGTCACACGATCACAAATATTTCTGAGTCGTAATGGACACATCTAGTATTATTTTCGATTCTATGCCAATCCGCACTCAAAGAATTGTCCGTCTTCATCATGCAGTCATCATCTGGCTTAGGTGCTATGTCTCCACCTGCGTGGAATCTTGCTTTAAAGAAGTGTCCTGACATATTTTCAACAGTACCACAGTTCAAACAAATGGAGTGGATTTTACGTATGGAGGAGTCACTTGATCGTGCGATCCAGTCATAGTTGCAGGAAGGAGTGCACTTGACAAATCACAGGCAGAGTCGATTAGCCATCTCCACGGAAACCTCCCCCTCCCGTTCACAGCAACGTTGTTCATTGTTGAAAGAATTTTCTATAGCTTAGACGGTAGGATCATCATCGGAGTGAACCTAGATCGCAACCTTTTCCGTGGAGTCCAAAGCTTGGGGCGTTGTCAAATTTCTTTAACAGGCTTGCATGCGTCTTGCCGAAACTAGCGTGGTGATCACCATCATGAATTCAGGATATTTAATTATGTAGTTGATAAGCCTCGGCGATTGCTGGTTTTTTCAACTCCTTGCTCTTCTAACGTTGATTCATCGATGGATTAGTGATTTTAACCATACATTTCAAAAGGTCCGCCATCCTATGAAAATCACGTTCCATAGTCGCTATTGTGCTAGTTCAAATGAGCGTTTCGCTTTTCCCCGCAAATTAATATCTTATGACAATGAAAAAGTTGTCACAGCTAAATCTACGTGCATGCCTTTGGGATGGAATTATATTGCCACTTTTCCACACTATCACAGCTAAATCCACTTTGGATGATAACACTGACTGCTTGTCTCCACTAAAACACTGGTTAGTGACATGTTCCACGTGGTGTCATGCATGGAAAGGTAGTCGAGACCTTAATATGGGTGGTGACTAAATATTATCAATGCATTCCAGGGAGGCGCTGAACGCCACACTCAGCACTTGAAACTTTCTTCCCTGAGGTGGAAAACGATGGTGTTGTTTCGAGCTGGTTCAAACATACCTTTCACACGTGGAAAAGAGGCATCAACGAGCCATTCCATACTGGAAAACAAGCGAAGGGCAGGAAACAAGTGGTATAGTGATGCAGGAGCATTAGCTCTAGAAAATACCTTGTAATTTATTTAAACTAGGGGGTTTCATGTTTTTGAGAAATTACTAATTTCATGTAAATATTAATATTATTTTTGAGTGATTAATTATATTATTAATTAATTATTTGTGAGAATTTGTAAATGTTTCCAAACAACTGGAAAACATGAGAGAAATTAGATGAGAGATATCTAAGAGATAATTAGGAAGCCTAAGATAGATTTAGTTGCAAGGTTTTAGGGATAAAGATCTATACTTTAGGGGTGTTGAGAGATTTGGGGATTTGTTGAGATATTAAAGGGATTGAACTCAAATTAGATCATTTTAAATTTGTATAAATTTATGAGTCTCAAAGGCAAATAGATCAGAGTTTGAGAGGTGAAATTAGAGTGATTGTGAGCAGGTTTGAACAGCCAAGGCTATAAGCCTCTGGGCAATTGTAAGGGCCATGAATGTTGAAAATCGAGCCAGGAAGAAATTTTGATGTAAGTAAGTTCATTTTTATATAAAAGCGTTGAGTTGAATTATCCGTCTAAACTGGTCAATTCGTGTATGGTTCAAATTCTGCCTTAAGGGTTGAATGGTGAAATTGTATACGGTCTTGTTGGAATTTAATTTGTATGAATCGATAGCTATGTTGTATTGAAGCAATACAGAAATCGATCTAATCCTGTCAAGAAGAATCGATGGTAGTTTAATGACATTAGAGTTTATATTCTCTGCATATAATTGAACTGAATTCTGAGAAAAGGGATCGATCTTCTTTTCGATTCTGAAATTATGTTGGGCGCTAGTTAAAACAGTGAGTTGATGCATTAATCCTGTTGGATCGAGGTTGAATGTGTTGTATTGCAGAATTGAATAGCGCTGAAGAATTAAAATCAAAGAACCAACGTGTGTGTAAATATGGTCGAATATGATCTATTCGAATTGCAGATTGACTAAATATAGACTACGAAGAAACAGTGTAATGGAAGTTGCAACTTGGAGGCGCGGAAATTGAAATCAATCAATATTTTAAGGTAGAATAAAAATGTCGAGAACGTTTCAAGTCAATTTACAGCATTGAAAAATATGGTATGTGTCAAAGGCGCAGAGTCTGAGTAAGACTTTAAACAGAGGTAAATCTTTGTTGCTGGAATAATGAAATTGCATGTAATTGAAACGATTTAAGTTAACATCAATTCATGTTTTGAGTCAAATTGAATCTGTAGTCGAATTGGCAGATTTTACTGAACAGCGTTAAAAGCTGAGTAAATTTCATGTGTGAAAATGTTTGTCAAATGGAATCATGAAGTTTGATGGGGGTTTAATCCATTCGATGGATTAAGCTTAACGCAAAGAAAGCCCTGTTGAAATTGTGTGGAGGAATGTCATTTTGTTGGCATTCGACCTCTGGAACAAAACTGAATTTATTGTGAATCGTTTTCATAGCGAAATTTGATGTGCAGAGGTATTAACATTGGACTGACATTGAAACAAATGGATTGAAGCCAGTGAATAAAACAGTGAAAGCGTTGACAAATGATGGAAGTATTAAATGCAGAGTCAGAGAAAGCATCCGACGAAGGTTACTGAAAAGATCTGCGTCCAATTGATTGGATGAGAGGTAAGTTAATTTTCCTGGCCATATTGTTGTTATATTGGACTTAAAATTATTTCAAAATATAAATTGGGAGCGCTGGCGACCTCACTGGCATCATAATAAGCATGTTCAAATCTCATTGTGATGAATGAAATCGATGGGTACTAGTATGAATTGCCAAGTCGAGTTTTTAAAGTAAGGGCGCATTCTTTTAATTGAATCTAGTTATATATAAATGAGAGTTATTGGGTTTGTATAGGGAGCATTCAAATGTTTGGTTGGATTGGAAGTTTTAAAATATGAACTTGCCAATGATGAAGAGAAGGAAACTTCCCATATACAGTGGTTGATTTGGTTTCATAACCATAAGATCACAATATTGAAATATTGATAAGTGTTTGGATTTTAATCATTAAAGCCTGGAGTTTTAAAATTAGTGGTGGATAGTCAAAAGTCCTTTATAAGACTTTTCTAAAAGTTCTAATGTTGTTTGGGTAAAATGCATGGAGAAAGGATTATTGGGTTATGGGGTTGAACCTATATTTGAAGAGCTTCCGCATGTATAGTTTTTGTGAAATTGCCAGAAGTGAAAATTTTGGAGCAGAATTGTTGAGGCGCATTTTGTATATGCATGAGAGAGAGAAGATTTTGGGTTTGCAGGGTTTGCCTGCATCATAAAGAGCACAATTGGTGCTAACAAGAACGTTGAACCCACTCCACATCAGCCTTAAGTAAAGAGGAGACCAAGTTAAAATGCCGAAGATGAAAATATTACCAATATCATTGTTAAACCTTTTATTCATGACTTTGGTCAACTTTTTATCAATCCTCGTGTCATGGTAATGCCAATAAATAAAGCGGTCTTTTTCCATATATGTCCTTGAGCGTGTTTACTAGGGTTCCGCCAATTGGAATGTCGAAGGTTGCCTTAAGAATCCTTGCTACTACTATCACATAGCAAATCGGTGTTGCTAATTCAATCCTTCACTTAATCATATAACTTATTCGAATAAGGTACCTCACTTTGTTTAGGAATGAAGCTGTGACTTAATCATGACCAAAACTTTCCTCAACTGGTGCACTCTTGCTCCTCACATACATGTGATGCATATTTTCTGCTTCTTATATCCCAGCTCGAACCACATTTATCCTTGTCATTTACCTCGATGAGGTTTTCCATTGTAGCCTTAGTTCTTATCCCCTAGTGGGCAGGGTATGAAAGTGTCTTGTCTTGTAGCTGTGACCTTGTTTTTCAGTTTCAGTGCATTTTCCTTGGTATGCTAATGAAATTAATGAGCATATCATCCATGGGATTTACCTACATGAAACATTATAACATTAATTAGTTCACAGTTACCCTTTCAAGAACGATGCCCCCAAATGATTAACATCAGATTATAAGCTTGGCGAAGTACCCAATCCGAGTGCCTAAAAAATCCATGGTGCAAGAGCTTTTAATGTAAATACAAAAAATTTTCATTCGAATACATGCATGGCAATCCCTTCACACATGGCGCAATTTCAGCAATAGCATCTGATCATTATGGTGAGATAACTCATGAGGTTATGGGGATAGGTCACTGGGATGTCACAGACTACACGTCGGGTGAAAGACCTTAATGGCTAAGCAAGCAGAGGGGGAACCCAAAATTTTAAATATACCCAAAACTTTGGGTGGTGTTGTAGCGGCTACAACAAATGGCGAACCACTGGTAGAATCCAGCATCTCTGTCAATATCACAACAAAAGTCTGAGCCAAGATAGTGATGCAAGGGAATATTGAACAAGTTCTACGGGGACCCTTTGAATTACTTTGGCATTTACAGGTATGCCCAGTTCTTGTGCCTCATCTAGGTCTCGCTAATTATAACATATCAATAGAAATCTCACAGACGCCAGTAGCTTGTTGATGATGTGAAGAGCTAGGCAGCGAGTTTATTATTCTCAGGATTTTTTAAAGTAAGTTTCCGGTGTTGCTCCGCTGCCAATAGGCCTGGACAGTACCCTAGCGGAGTCACTTCAAGAAATCACAAACATTGCTCCGCTGCCAGCGAGCCTGGTCAGTACCCCGGCAAATTCGTTACATTACCTCTCTGCATAGGAAGCCTTTCTTGATCCTTTACCCTTATTTTTTCATGTGCTTGCAGCACTTATTTTCATGTGCTCATGGCACTTATTTTTCATGGGTGGATGAGGGATCCCGACTTATTCTACGAGCAAGAGAGGTTTTTCCTTGTTTTACAAAAACTGAAAGATATCCTGATTTTGGTTTTCCCTTGTGCCAAACTTTCACATCCCATTCCCCACAATGGCGAAGCGGGAAAAACAGATCATTAAGATGTCAGGGAATATGTTGGGTACAAGGCTTAGGTTACGGGTATAGGCCACTCAAACTCATTAGGTCTCCCACAAGCAATTGGCTCGTATCTCCACGGCGAAATAATTTTGGACTCATAGGCATCTTGTTAAGGATGCGACTTCGATGACCTTTCCTAAGAGAAAGTTTCCCCTTGAGATAGCCACCGCAACCTCACGCAACAATGGGGTTACTGTTTCAGTAGTAGGGGCAGAGAAAATCTGCAAAGCGGTAGGGTTTCAATGAGGTCTCGTGCAGTGATCGGCGATATGTGGAATATTTTCAAAGCTATATCAATAATCTGCGGAAATGATGTGAGGAAGACAGTGTACGACAAAATGTAATAGGCGAGGCTCAAGATGAAATGCAACGCCATGTGCGAAAACGATCAACCAGTTGTAGGTGGAAAAGAGGCGCAACACAAGTAGTGATTATTTATGTAGCAACAAGCAACTGAAAAAGAAATGAGTGGAAA
This sequence comes from Pinus albicaulis, assembly GCA_034641835.2. Taxonomy (NCBI): domain Eukaryota; kingdom Viridiplantae; phylum Streptophyta; class Pinopsida; order Pinales; family Pinaceae; genus Pinus; species Pinus albicaulis. The sequence goes on from CM076584.1 coordinate 97,228,310, forward strand.
ATACTTGTAACATGATGATGCCTAAGATATTAATCATAACAAAAATAGCAAACACAATTTTAAATTATAACGTAAAAATTTGGCAAGTAAACCTAATTGAACTAACAAATTTTTATTAACAGGTCCTAGCTAGCCTACACCTAAAACCCTAGTTTAACCAATGATGTGGTCGGGTTATGTGAAATCAGCTTTCCAATGCAGCCACTGCATTAGTTCCCATCCTGCAACAACAACAATGCTCAGGATCAGAGCTAGTATCCAACAAAGTGCAGCAACAAAAAAACTTACCTAAAGAGCATGTGTAATGGCCAGAAGATCATGGATACTTACTAGAGAACATGCCAAAATGGATTGTGCGAGGTGAATTCCACTCTCATCCTGATACACAGCAATATGTTCTTGAAATTCAACATTTTATGAATGACACAACCCAATTCATGCACAACCTTAGGTCCAATGGGAGGGGGGTGAGACATTTCCTGTTTGCGAGTATCTTCATCGGGTAAGATCCGTCGAACCAAACGGAAACCTCATCATGGTGTGGAGGATGATCAGTTTAATGGAATGGAAACAATAAGCATGTGCCATGCAAATTATAGGTGCTTGCGCATCCAAGTGGAGAAACCCTAGTTTTGAAAACCCTAGTTCGGGATTTCTCCTGGGTTTGGTCAAGGGTATGGGGATCTGAATCCATGTTTAGTGGAGCCTGAAATTCCTCACCACCTTGAACAAACTCCGAACCTTCGAGCGGGGGGCTTCCCAACTTTGATTTCTTGGCGAGACCAACACGCGGATTGTTGTGATCATGAAATGTGGTGATTTGAAAAATGTCATTGGGCTTTGAATCAATTTGGCAGAAATTTTGTGCACTGACATATTCGTAATCCAATGTCTCAGATTCTTTAGATTTTCCAGGATGGGGTGGATTTACTGTAAGGTTTTCGAGAAGTTGAGGGATTTTCCAAAAAACACATGTTAGTGCCTGATTGCAACTGGCACTAGATGGAAAACAACTGGAAAGATTAGATACAATGGCTTGTGTTTTCTTACCAGTGAATAAATTGGGGTATATCAGTTTTTGCACACCAGCTGGTGGGGGACAGGAATATGTGCTCAGGGAAACCTTACTAGAATGAAATATCCACCCAGATGAAATGATATCCGACGTGGTTATGCTGGGAGGAGCATGGTACTTGGGAGTCATTATTTCATAAACCCTAAGCTGAGAAACCCTAGTTGGAGTTGTTTGAGGGGTCTTGTCAGGATCAAAAGGACTAGGGGTAATGGCCGGCAGAAGCGGAAGTGCTTTGATTCCCTGATAGGTACTCGGATCTTCATAGAGAAAATTATCAAATTTTGGTGTCTCCATATGGTCAGCAACGAGATACGAGTGACAGTACTTAGCGGTATTAGTGAATATGCTTTTAGATAAGCAGTGATCGTTGTAACCATCGATTTTATCAAGTCGGGTATCTGGCATGTTAGGCTCCCCGGGAGTTACGAACTAGGATGGATCAATAAAGAGGACATCTTGAGGTTGTCTAGACAAGAAATCGCCCCTATGGCTGTCTAAATATTTCGAGTGAGAAAGATCAGATCTAAAAGATTCATCGATTTTGGACTGTGATTGTGAAACAGCATCTGCATGCTTATGATTTTCACCAATACCAATATAAGAAAATTTTGAATGTCTTGAAGAAATTACTAGTGTGGTGGACTTGTAAAACAAATCGTGGAATAATGAACGATAAGTTTGAGCTGCAGGGGTATTAACTGTACAAGGTTTTTCAATATGCACATCCATGTCATTCAGGGAAAACAAAGATCTGGCAGGCCCTGGAAGGGAATCAACTTCATGCGGGATAGGAGTCGATTCATAATCAGTATGTGAATCAGATTTAGGACTGTGTCTAGGGAGACATCGAGTGGGCTCGAGGTAGGTTTCATGAACCAGAAGAGATAATGAGCCACTATGGTTTTCAAGCTCTGATTTGACATGGTGCATGAAAGGTTCAAAGGTAGTACAATAGGCTTTAGCCTCATGCACCCATCTATCACTGCTCAGAACTTTCGAGGTCACAACTCAACTATCCAACAACTTAGGAGGAGGAGTGAGAATGTCACAAATAAGAATACTCTCCTCAGAGGCCTGAATGTGGTCTGGGCTGGGGGATATGGACAAGAAAACATTGGGGATGCAATCTAAGCAGCCATTAACTTGCGGGTCGTCATAGGGAACACTAGGATCTAACTGAAATTGTTCAAGGGAAACGAGAATCACGTACCTGAACTGTTCATTTAAACTTTTCCAATCAACATCTTTTTCAGGGAACTCAAAACAATAATGAACAAATCTGATAGAGAATTCATCTAGAGGTTCCTAAGGTTCCATTCTGATGTTATTTAGCTATATCAATACACTTTGAAAATCGTACCTATGAAAAACTTGTTGTAATTCACTAGCGAGTTGTTCAAACAAATGGATGGAAGCTTCCGGCAATGTGCGGCACCATTGGTTAGCGCGACCTTCGAGAGTGAGGAAGAAAAGAAAGCAAATCAAAACTTCATTGTCAATTTCATAGCACTCACCAAAGTCACAGAAATCCGAAAGGTGTTGGGTTATGGACACTCTATTTTCACAATCGAATTTTAACTGGGACAAGTGATACATAAGTTCATCGGCGATGAGATATCGAGGCTCATAAAACTCCGAAAAACATCTCAGGAGGAATGATTTGGAAACAAGCCATTACAGATATGAGATTAACTACAGGCTCCAAGGGCTCAGCTTGTCATCTGGCCCTCCTTCTAGCGCCAATTCTATTGACGGGAAAATATGTCTGGCCAACAGCAGGGGATTTCCCCGGTAGAAAGTCCCAATTAGACCTTGAACCGTTTGGAATAGGGATCCCGTCCGGGGCGTGGGTCTGGCTACTGCTAATTTATTCTTTCTTTGTGTCTCGCTTAAACTCTATAAACCACTGGATACACACTTAATCAAATGATACAAGACAAATGATTGATGCATTAAATGTACATATAACACTATGAGTAACAAGAGGTAATAATAAAGCATAAGCACCGAAGGAAGTGTTGCTAAAAACACATCATTAGGGTCATGCTTGTAAATTGTTCTGACCACAAAAGAAACAATTCCTTATGGAAATAACACCGTTCACTTCCTAAAAGCTTTAAATGATAACACAAATGCTAATAAGCAAAGTCATCAACATTCGTTAAGAAAGTGAAATGAACTCAACCACCATTAACATACTCAGTGAACTGTTATGCAATTGTGATATGAATTGAAGATACAGTTCCCTTAATCTAAAGATGTTCAGAAACTGAAAATATAATACTCAATAGTGCTCATACATATGAAAACACCAGATCCATGAAGGGATTTTTCAAAATTCTTGTATTCATGCTCAAATGTATAATCCTGGTAATACAGTGCACTCAACTTGAGTCCCAAACCAAAGATCCTTTTCCCAGCTCTTGAAAGGAGTATTTATAAGACAAAACTTGCCCTTTGGGCTTCCTTGACTTTTCGTCTTCCTGACCATTGGGTTTCCTTACGACCCGCGACCTTGGACAATCCGCGACCTGTGACCTCGGACCATCTGCGACCTGCGACCTTAGACCATCTGCGACCTGCGACCTCGGACCATCCATGACCCATGACCTCGGACCATCCGCGACCTGCGACCTTGGAAAATCCGTGACCTGTGACCTCGGACCATCCACGACCTGCGACCTTAGACCATCTGTGACCTATGACCTCTGACCATCCGCGACCCGCGACCTCGGGCCATCCGCGACCTGTGACCTCAGGCTATTCGCGACCCGCAACCTCGGGCAAATATGCGACCTGCGACCTTGGACAATTCGCGACCTGTGACCTCAGACCATCCGTGACCTGCGACCTTAGACCATCCATGACCTGCGACCTCAGGCCATCCGCAACCCGCGACCTCGGGCAGATATGCGACCTGCGACCTCCTTTGGGTGATCTCCGGGTTTCATAGCAGTATTCCTCGTCTCACATTCCTTGCTTTGAAAACAGGCCCTCTTTCTTGCTGGGAAAAACTTTGGCTCATTGTGTAGACCAACAGCTTCCACCTGCAGTCACATAGCTTAGGTTACATGTCTTCATTTACAAATCATAATGTTAGGGGCATATTTAATCAATTTCAAGAATGAAAATAATAACTTAGACCCCTGTGAGGTCAGGTATTGTGCTAATAAGTCATCGGAGAGAATGGCTAGAGTAAGCCTTCCTTGTGCCATTTTATTTTTAATAACTGTAATGTATATTGGTATCGTTGTGGACCGGGTCTGGAATGCAAATCCAAATGTAAATTATGACATGCGTTAATGATGCCTTCTCCAAAATTGATTCTCTGGTAGACTCTCTATTTCTGTGTAGGCAATGTAGCCCCACGATATAGATGTACGGACCCGGATACGAACAAGCACGGATTGGACTAAATTACTCGGCCTTCACTCTTTAACTCGGACTGGGAACAAATTATTGATGTGTTTTCGAGGTCGAGAGAATTTTCGTTCATATTGGTTTCTAGGCTTCCCAAGTCTGAAAACTTAAATAGATCCAACTCATTCAACCCCTTCAATGCCTGGTGTTTTTAAGGATAATGGATACGATTCATATCTGTTTTTTTACACCCTTGCTGTATACTTTCGTAACTCTGACATGCTAGGCTATTCCTGCATGCGTTTATTTTCACCTTTTACCAATTTTGTACTATCTGCAAACCATCCCAAAAAGTATATTTGGAAAGCGCCATGGAGATTTGAACCGATCGACACTGAGATTCTCATTCTTGGGCGTATAAAATTCATTTACTACATCTTTGATAGCTCCCTTTATGACCAAGATAGCCATCAACACGCCAAGGATCCCCCCAGCTATTCTTGTAAACTGGTTGCTAATCGAGTAGGCGCTAAAACTGGCATAGAGGCAACGTAGTCCACACACAAGCCCATCTCGCCCATGCAAGAATAGTTTCTATCCTAACTCACCCCTCCTCTTGTTTCATGTCTGGGATATAAAAGGATGTAGCTCACCATGCTACTTCTCCACAAAATCATTAGAAAAGCTCACGCAAAGCATGAGATTCATAGGCCGCATGGTCGCCATTACCACCAAGTCGCACTTTTATTTGCCTCATAGATCAGCGACTCAATGACCTGGATGGGTCGCGCGACTTTATCTTCACGTGGGTCGCAATCTTAAAAGGGTCGCAGGATCGCACGTTTTATTTTTCTCATAGATCTCGACTTGCGACTCGGAAGGAATGCGACCTGACAAAGGTCGCATAGTCGCAAATCTTGGGCAAGTCGCACTCGGTTGTTTTTGGGTATGCTGCGACTCAGCGACCCAGGCTGGACTGTGACCTCCTAGTGGTCACATGGTCACAAATATTTATGAGTTGTAATGGATGCATCTGGTATTATTTGCGATTCTATGCCCAGCCGCACTCAAAGACTTGTCTGTCTTCATCATGCATTCATCTTCTGGCTTAGGTGCTACGTCTCGACCTGCGTGGAATTTTGTTTTAAAGTAGTGTCTTGATATATTTTCAACAGCACCACAGTTCAAACGAATGGAGTGGCTTTTACGTATGGAGGAGTCACTTGATCATGTGATCTGGTCACAGTTGCAGGAAGGATTGCACTTGAAAAATCATAGGCAGAGCCGATTGGCCATCTCCACAGAAACCTCCCCCTCCCGTTCACAGCAACGCTATTCATTGTTGCAAAAATTTTCTATATCTTAGATGGTAGGATCATCATTGGAGTGAACCTAGATCACAACCTTGTCCATGAAGTCCAAATCTTGGGGCATTGTCAAATTTATTTAACAGGCTTGCATGCATCCTGTCGAAACCACCGTGGTGATCACCATCATGAACGCAGGATATTTAATGATGTAGTTGATAAGCCTCGAAGATTGCTGGTTTTTTCAACTCCTTGCTCTTCTAACGCTGATTCATCGATGGATTAGTGATTTTAACCATACATTTCAAAAGGGCCGCCATCTTGTGAAAATCACGTTCCATAGTTGCTATTATGCTCGTTCAAATGAGCATTTCGTTTTTCCCCGCAAATTAATATCCTATGACAATGACAAAGCTGTCACAGCTAAATCTATGTGCATGCCTTTGGGATGGAATTATATTGCCACTTTTCCACGATGTCACAGTTAAATCCATGTTGGATGATAACACTTACTGCCTGTCTCCACTAAAACACTGGTTAGTGACACGGTCCACGTGGTGTCATGCATGGAAAGGCAGTCGAGACCTTAATATGGGCGGTGACTGAATATTATCAATGCATTCCAGGGAGGCGTTGAACGCCACGCTCGGCACTTGAAACTTTCTTCCCTGAGGTGGAAAACGATGGTGTTGTTTCGAGCTAGGTCAAACATACCTTTCACACATGGCGGAGACGCATCAACGAGCCATTCCATACTGGAAAACAAGCAAAGGGCAGGAAATAGGTGGTAAAGAGCACAATTGGTGTTAACAAGAACGTTGAACCCGCTCCACATCAGCCTTAAGTAAAGAGGAGACCAAGTTAAAATTCTGAAGATGAAAATATTACCAATATCATTGTTAAACCTTTTATTCATGACTTTGGGAAACTTTTGATCAATCCTCGTGTCATGGTAACACCAATAAATAAAGCGGTCTTTTTCCATATGTCCTTGTGTGTGTTTACTAGGGTTCCGTCAATTGGAATGTCGAATGTTTCCTTAAGAATCCTTGCTACTACTATCACATGGAAAATCGGTGTTGCTAATTCAATCCTTCTCTTAATCATATAACTTATTCGAATAAGGTACCCCACTTTGTTTAGGAATGAAGCTGTGACTTAATCATGACCGAAAATTTCCTCAACTGGTGATGCATATTTTTTTCTTCTTATATCCCAGCTCGAACCACATTTATCCTTGTCATTTACCTCAATGAGGTTTTCCATTGTATCCTTAGTTCTTATCCCCCGGTGGGCTGGGTATGAAAGTGTCTTGTCTTGTAGCTGTGACCTTGTTTTTCAGTTTCAGTGCATTTTCCTTGGTATGCTGATGACATTAATGAGCATATCATACATGGGATTTACCTACATGAAACATTATAACATTAATTATTTCACAGTTACCCTTTAAATAACAATGCCCCCAAATGATTAACATCAAATTATAATCTTGGCGAAGTACCCAATCCGAGTGCCTAAACAATCCATGGTGCAAGAGCTTTTAATGTAAATACAAAAATTTTTCATTCAAATACATGCATGGCAATCCCTTCACACATGGCACGATTGCAGCAACAGCATCTAATCATGATGGCGAGATAACTCATGAGAGTCTGGGGATAGGTCACTGGGATGTCACAAACTACACGTCAGGTGAAAGACCTTAATGGCTAAGCGAGCAGAGGGGGAACCCGAAATTTTAAATATACCCAAAATTTTGGGTGGTGTTGTAGTGGCTACAACATATCCCGACCTTTGAACAAATCTTTATAATTTAATGTGATATTGGGGAACACATTAAAAGTACTGAGCAAATCTTATTACTCTGGTCGAAATATCAAAACTTTATAACAATGGCGCGATCCTTTAAAAAACACGAATCTTTGAACTTTATATCATATAACACATCTATGCTAGCAGCGCGACATTCATTTTATTCAGCAGGGGCCCACACATCCACTTTTCACCTTTTATGAATAAAATAACATTAAATAATATCAAATTGTTGGATCATTTATCACTTCTGCAACTCCGCGCGTGATTACCGTCAGATCCAAGGCTCTCCAGATCGAATGATGCTCATGAATATCACGTTGTTTCAAAGGTCGAAGTTTAACCCACAATAGTTGTGCGATATGGGTGGTATTGGGGTGATGACGTGCCCGAATATTACTGGATCGTGTTTTCCTAAAGTAGTTTTTCTCCTAGGCAAAAGCGGCGCGATATGGGTGGTTTTGGTGTGCAAAACCCGATGGCGGTAATTACAACCATGCTTTAACTGTGGTTTAACACTGTGGTTTTGGCACTTAACCCATGCGCTAACTCGAAGGGTTGGGTCCCACTTGTATTATTCCACTGGTAACAAAACAAATCTTTTACTTTGACAACATATATTTCCAAATATTGGTCGCGGTTAATATAACCAAGGTTTAAACTCAAGACAGAGTTTTCAATACTCTTCTTCACACAGAGCCTAACTATGATTTGTTCTTCTACAGGCTTATGTTCAATATTTATTCAAAGCAGAATAAACACGTTTCAGTGCCAAGAATACAAGTTTCACAGACAGTCAGATCGAAACTCATTCCCCAGTATGGTCTTCGGAGATGTTAGCACCTGATCTGGACCCCAGGCTGAAAAAGGGAAAAACAGGGTAACAACTAAACCACACTCAGCCTTGTAGCTAGCCCTACAAGTATAGGAGAGGGCTCTCTCCATGAAATAATATTCAATAAAGTGCAATAATGATCTGATATTAGGCTAGGTAAAATGATGGGAAATAATTTTAATAAATGAAATGAATTTTCAGGGATGTGTGGGATATAAAATGGGACAGTTGAAACTGGGAATCAAATCAGGACACGGGGTATTTCATGGGGATAGGCAGTAAATTTTAGAAATTAAGGTTAAATATGATGGAATGGAAAGACTAGTGAGGAGCTAAAAAGGGCACAATAAATGGATCCTTTTCAAACAGAAGAAAAACATAGAGTATGAATGATTTCCCAAGGCAGAGCATATAAAATGGATTCTACCTTTCTATCTTGAAAGCATTCAGAAGGAAATGTTTATGGATGAGAGGTGAAACATAACAATTTACATATGAACACAAAGAGAGAACAAATGCCAACACTCATACCACATGGATCCCACAAATCAAAGCTGCATCACTTTATTAATTCCCTGTCAAACTGTATAATGGAGCGCAGAGTGTTCTTCCACACTATTCCCCTACTGTTGATTTTTCAGACTCCTTTACAAATGATTTACAATTATAATAAATAAGCTAAAATGTGGGAACATAGATCCACGAAAAGAGGGAGTTGTTTAACAACTCAGAACTAAAATCTAAATATGGCAAAGAGAACCAACGTTTTGCCTCTGAAAACAAGGAATAGCAATACATTTTGATCCTTTGAAAATTCACTGTTATACTGAATGAAGGAAAAATAGGGAATCCGGAAACAGATTTCCTACTTTGCTGCTGTTGTAACAATCTCTATTTTAAATAAGCTTTCTCGGCCTTTGACTGTCGTTTTTCTTTCTCAAGAAAACTGACTTTCAAATAATACGCCTTTGAAATAACATAAAAAATGAAATTATACTTTTAGTGAAGGGATAAAACTGATTATGAATGGGAAAAAGGGAAGGGAAAGGAAGCGGGACCCGCATCGCAATCGAAATCGGAAGGGCTGGGAGGGGGGATACAACATATAGTAAAACATTTGAAATATACTTATGTGATAGTGTCATCGCAATCGGTGATCATATGAATGGGAAAATATATATGGAATAGAACCCAAAAGCTCTGATGCGATCGGCGTAAGTCTGATGGGTAATGTAATAAGGGAGAGGGAAATCCCTTTGAAAATAAATTAAAATGATTTTTCATTTTATACAAAGGGACGGATGATTTTTTATTAAAGGGCAGAGGACTTATAATGGTGGGACCGGGATACCTAAATTGCAATCGGAATCAGAAGTCGGGGTGGGCGAATTATATATTTAAATACCTCCGATGCGATGGGAGATAAGAGGAGGGGGAAAGCCTTTGTAAAATAAATTTAAAACAAAATTTAGAACTTACAAAGGAAAAGACCCTTTGTATATATAATTTGGGCGAAAGTATTATGTGGTGGGCCTGGGGTCAATCGGGATCGGGAGTGGAGTATAACATATGCAAAAAACGTCGATGTCTATTAAGCGATGGACTGTGAGCTGGCGGATCGGCAGGGGCAGATTGACGGCGCAGGATTAATCGGGAGTTGGCCGTCGGGAGGGGTCAATCGAAGGGGGATGATCTGAGGCACTGATTGCAATGGAGCGATTGCGTATGGGTCATCTGATCGTCAATCGGATCCACAGGCGGGATATACATCGGAGGGGTTCCATAAGGGGATATACAATCGGGAGATTTAATAGAATCGCATCGGAATTTTGGCAAAGGGCCAATCGGGGCGCTCCTTTAGGATGTTGCGATTGCGATGGGAAGGTCGGCGGGATTTAATGATATGAAACTTTAAGTTTTATTATAAAGTTTCAAAGGCATGGAGGGGAAGTGCTTTGGGATCGGCGGGGACTTTATAATAATAAACTTTAAAATGTTTATTATAAATTTTAAACGAGTATGGTGGGGAAGTGGTTATTATATCGAATGGGATTTATAATAACAACTTTGTAATGTTATTATAAGGTTTTAAAGGGACATGGAGGGGAGGTGGTTAATCGCATATGTGTTTTAAATAATTTTATAATGCGATTTTATAATCAGAGGGAGGAAAAAGGGATTTTGTCAAAGAAAATATAAAACTTTAAACATAAAGCTTAAGGGGAAAATGGAAAAAAGGGAGGGGTTAGGATATAGAGGACTTTTACTTCACTAAGGCATAAAGTTAAACCCAGGAGTCAGTTTCAAGAGTGTAGTATACCGTTGGAAATCTCTTTTCGAGATCTTTCTTATGGATCTACTTGGAACATGATTTGATGTTGAACATGCTGCGGAAAACTTCTCTGAAGGCAGGGTGATGACTTTGTGGGGATAACAGCTTCTAAATTGTGACTTATTACATATGTTGACATAAAATTACATAATGATGAGAATTTAAAGTAAAGTATCATGTTTTCACCTCAATTTTGAGGTGAAAATTACATCAAACTGAATAAGATATTTCTTTAATTTTCCAGGTGTTGTGGCTTTGAGTTTATTGACTACCTCATGACCTTGCTAATATTTATTGACATTTGACCATGGTGAGATCCTAGAAACTAATGAGACCCATCCTATGACCTACTGACATGATTCACAAAGTGAAAGTAGCTCATGACTATGACCATAAAGGGGAGAATCAGCAAGTTTCACATGAGGGAAAACTGATGAGAAATCACTACCATCAATGAATCCATGACCTAGAGGAATGGTGAAATTTATTCGTATGGGACTCCTAATATGCAAATGCAAAAGAGGAATTTTTATCACTGATCGCAGTGTAACTAGACTAACACTAACAAGAACCAAAGCACAATTCCAGAGCCATTTGCAGCAATTTTTGGGGATTGTGAGATGGAAGAGGAAGAGAAGGATCAGTAGCAAGGGTTGATACACCCTTATTTATTCTGGAAAGTCTTTTCACAAGGCAGAAATATTGTGCAGTGCAGTGAAGAGAGGAAAAAATTAGTCCACTCATACATACAATCCACTTCTGAGCTTGATGTCTCACTGTATGGAGGCATTCCACCTGGGAGGCCACCTGATCTATAGTTGATGAGAGGCATCTTGTCCTTTTGTTCACCACTCTTGGATTCCAGAGAGGTGGAGACAATGGAGGAGTCCAGTATAGTGCAGAGAGTTTGGGGTAAACCCAAGGAGGAGGGAGGCATTCTCTCATTTTCAGTATCACCCACTCTCATCAGTTACACTGCACTGACAGAGTTTGCTGAAAGGATGGAGGATGGCATCTTCATGATGCAGGATGACTACTCCACAAGTTTGATGGGGAAGAGGATACTTCCTTTGAGGGAGGACTCTTTCATACATAGGAGTGGATGGAGACCACTCATGCTTACTTTGACCCAGCATGGGAGATTCCTTTTGGATGACAGCTTTTCATGGGAGGCTAACTTCCCAGGATCACCATTACCATTTGAGCATAAGCAGCTACATGATGGGCATGGAAACATTTTTAGGATGACTTTGGAATGGGGGATGTCAAAATAGCAGGAAACAGCATGAGGGGAGCATCACAATGTAGATTACCAGTGTTGTCTATGTGGAGGATTGATCCAGGATGGAGGACTCAGCTCTTGGTAGATTACTCCAAGGATATAGGTGGATGCATGACTCTTGATGATCCTGAAAGAGATGACAGATACATTATTGATGTGATGGTCATCTATACTGATGGCAGGATCTTCTTGACTAGATCTTTTAGTCTCAAGGAGAATTTTCTGCATGCAGCACATGAGGACTTCTCTTTTATGCACTTTGATGCATATTTCTAGTTGAGGGAGTTCACTTGGGAGGGAATCAAGCATGACATATATCAGCATATGGAGAGATGCATAGCCCGGGTTATTTTTGAGAGGTTGGCACAACAATTTCCCTACTCATTAGAGGTGAGGGAGAGCATTCAGATGAGCCATTTCAGCTCAAGGACTGGAGTACATGGTAAAGAAGGTATATATTTTCACTTTGGTTTACCTTTTTTTACTTTCTATGAGCAGCTTGATGAGCTAAGGATAATCACATCTCCTTATGCTCCTTAGTATGATGTACTTGTGGCCCATTGTAGCAATGGGATTGGCTATTTTTATGATGGTTTGTGGGGGAAGCCACATATTTCTTGGTGTGCATCATTGGCACCAATTTGTACTTTCAAGTTTTTACCTTATGAGATGTTTGTGCCAGAAAACAAGTGGCTGAAAAATCACTTGTTGTTTTTATTTTTGATTCAGGTAAGAGGTGCACTACGTAGGTCCCATGAATGGAGCGGTGACCCACTCTCTAGTTGTCTTATGACAGCTTGTTTCTATTGCATGTTGCCTCCTTGTATTGCTAATGTTTATACATTCACAAGGAGCACTATTGTGAGAGTGTTGTATATTTTGGGACAGCCCATTGGGAGCATGATTCTCCCCATTGTACATGCCTTATATTGCAGGAGACACCATGGGAAAACCATGATTGCCACATTGCTACTTTTCACTTCTTGTGGAAAAAACCACTTGGAGAACTTGAGGAGGCACTTCATGGCTAATTTTCTTGATGGGGAAGCTTGGGCCATTCTTGGAGGCCATACCATTTCAACCCAAGGACAAAGGCATCCCCATGTGTACCACAAATGGAGAGAGAAACACCTTGGGAATCAAAAGCCCAATTCTCCATTTAGCCCCAACACATTGCATGTACCAGGAGTTGAGATTTCTATTTGGATGATAACATGGATGAGAGGATCATCGTTGGGGATACATTTTTCCCATGCATGTCATCACTCCTACCTTGAGGAGGCCATAGCATAGCAAGGAGGTTTCCACCTACACCTTCTATCTTTCCATGATGTGCACCATTGCAGTTGGCATACTTGGGAAGAAGCATTGGAGGACAGCGTTATTGCAGGACATCTTGAGCAGTGGTGGAGATTGTTGATGAAGAGGCCACTAAAGAGAAGGGGGAGGAATTTTTTTCTCTCTATGAAGTTGCTTGAGGAAAAGAAACATATGGGAGGGGAGGACTATAATGTTCCGAATATTTAACCTCAAGCTAAAAGGAACATTATAGTTTGCATATTTTCATTTTGTTTAATAAAATGGGTAAGGAGACACCTTAACCCCTTCTGATGGAAAAATAACACTCCTTGTGTGAAAGGAGGAATAATAAAGTAGTTGAATTGAGCAGCACATGGTGTGAACAGGATTGGATCATGCTTGATCTAGTCATTTTGACCAAGTCAAATAAAACTGTCTAGATACATTGAACCTACTTGAACAGCGCAGTTTTAGTGGAGGCTCCACTTGCTTGAGCTAGGTGGAAAGTGTGAATGGGACCCATGGTGAGAGGATTTCATTTGATTTATAAGGAGGATATGGCATCCCATTTTCATTATGAATTAGCTTATTATTTTCATTGGGTCTACAAAGACTTGCATCCCCAGGTTGTTTAGCAGGGTTGTAGTGTTCTTCACCCAAGGGTGTTCCCGGTCAGGAATCCCTACCTCATATTCAAGGAAGGAGATGGTTTGAGCTACATTTCCTCATTTTGGCATTTGTCCAAGCTTATCCCTTCAGCTACAGCGTTATTTCTATAGCAGAAAACGTTGTGTTGCTGGGTGCAGCAACAGAGGAACTCATAAAGTCATTCTTTGGCCTGTTCTCTAGTGGAGGTCTTGCATATTCTTTAGAGGAGAAGCAGAGGAGACTCCAAAGCTTCATTTCAGATATTTGGCACCAATCCAAACACTCACCATCTCTCACAGTGCATTCTAGGGTAGAAACTGCGTTATTTTCTGAGGCAGTTGCTGGGAGAGCCATTTGTGCTTAGCAGGAGGAGTGTTTTTGATCGAAAGGGATCAGCCCTTTGCTTGAGAACATTATCAAAGGAGGGAAAGAGTATTTCAGATCAGCCATAGCCTCATTCTCATTTTTTTTCAATTGCAGTGACAAGTTATTTTCCACATTGTACATTTTCCGGCATTTCTAGCAATCTCTCCTAGATTGGCTAGAAATCTTGTATTGGAGCCCACTCTTCTATTTTTGCGCATTTCTTGTATATTTCAGTCATATTTAATGTATGCACACCTATATCAGTAGATACACTTCTAGAGACAGCGCTGTCACTGCTCTTTGGCATTTTATGCAGTGGTTGCATCTCTTGTATTTCATGTGTTAATATTTGGAGATTGATTCCCATTGCATGAGGGGATTATTCCTTATGATATTTATGTATATTGTTGTTGATACATTAATTTAAATTATGTTTGTAATATATTTCATCTTATGTTTCATTCATATTTGTAGATTTTAATGGTTATGTTCATGTATTATTGTAAGCTCCCTCTCTGAGCATTCTTTACGGGGCCTAGGTTGGGGAGATCTGAATAACCCCTCTAGGCTTATTTCTTTGAGCTCAACTTCTAGAAGAGAAGTGTTTTATGTATTAAAAAATGGATCCCAAACCCCTTTCAGCTTATTTTTACACTACCTTCCTTATAAAACGTCCTTGAGGACCATTTTGCAGAAATTCCCGAAAAAGGAACATTACATATGAACAGGTTCTATCAACTTCAAATGTCAAAATTCTAGTTCCTCAAAGAAAACAACTAAAAATAGCAAGAGAAGAAACCCCATATTCCATGAAAATTATGCAAGAATTCATTCTCCAATAGAAGAAAGCAAAAATTGTTTTGGCATCATTAACAAAGGGAGTACCATCAAAGATAATTGACCTTGAAGAGGTTGAAGTTCCAACACCACAAACTACATCAGCTGGAACCAGTGTTTCAAATACTCATCTTATTTTTTCTCCTACCATGGAACCTATGGAACTAATTCAAACTACATAAAATACTTCTACAGATGACCAAAATATCTTTTCAAAGTTCCTGGAGATCAAACAAAAGATTGAAACTCTTAAAACTAATGTTTACATTCAGTTTTGGAAACAAACATCTACTTCCCAACACATATTTCTTTCAGCCTTTGACAATGAAAAAGGAAGAATGCATATGGAATTCCTACAAGCTTCAGTTCCATTTCCAAAGTCTCCTGCTAACTACAAAAAGACCATTTTCTCATTTGACACCAGTCAAATACATCATATTTATCAGATGGACATGCACAAGAAATCTAGTGAAATGTTTTTTTCTACCAAGACCACCACAGCAATGTCCCTCTCCAAGCTAGAAATAGCACTTTCAAATGTTCAATCTCGGCTCAAGATTGAAAATTTTTCATTAATGTCTAAAGATACAAATATTAAGACTTTAGAAGACTTGGTAGTAAAGATTGGATATGATCCAAAGGACTGCAATGCAATTGAAGAAATTATCAAGAAAAAGAATGCAAACATTGCAGCCTTGAGAAAGCAGTTAAATTTGCCTTCTACTGAAGATCCAATGACTAAATAAATTGCAGAGAATGAACATAACAGGGATGAGATTCTCAAACTCATCATTGAAAAAATATGCAAATTAAGAAAATGGAAGAACAGATGGAAGGACTCCTTAAAGAAAAGGAATCAGCACTAGTAACTTTAGTTCCAGTCACGGCCATTCCTATATTAGTTTCAGGTATAGAGGCATTTTCATCATCGGAAATAGAACCATCATCATCAACAGTAGCTAATTCAGCCAAATTGACAGAAGAATTGACTTTGAAGAAACAAAAAAAATGAAAATTTGTTAGAGAAATTTCAAAATTTAGAGTTGTAGAAAGTCAAAAATGACACTTTGTATGTAGCAAAAATGCAGAAGACACATACACTAGAATTAAAAGTTGAAAATATAGAAAGTGAATCATTAATGGTTGACACCTTGGCCTAAGCCAAGGAAAGAATTTGGACAGACATCAGCCAAGCTATAACAGAGGTATGGTCATCCATACAAATTATCTTTGAGCAGTAGGAACTTATAATCAGATGCAGGACAGAGATTGAAGTACAAAATACAGCCTTGAAAACCAAACCAACAGAAGCTACAGATATTATCAAGTTGTTAAATTCAAATAACGGAGAAAAGCTTGACGAAATTAATATTTCTGATAGAATAGCCATAATTTTGGGAATCAAGAAGGTATTTGTTGGGAAAAATACTGAGAGGGGGGGGGTGAATCAGTATTTAGGGCTGAATAATTTTTCTTTTCTTTCTCTTAAAACCATATGTTACAGTACTGCATCCAACATGTATGTCCAGATATCTTATTATGTCTTTACTTAGAGCATTGCATCAGATAAGCATTAAGCATGAACAAAAATAACAGAAAAAACCATCAAACATAAACAACACATATGAACACCAGGATTTAAGGTGGAAACCCAATTCAGGAGAAAACCACCACTGCTGTAATCTCAGTCTTAAATGTTTATTATAGAGAAAACTTCTTACAATTTTATGCTGGCGCAGACTTATACCAGCATGCAGGCACCCACCTGCAGAAGGCTACAACCTTCTCTCGTTTACCAGCCTTTCCTAGAAGGGAGCTACAACCCCCTGCTCTCGTTTACCAGGCTCTCCTGGAAGGGAGCTACTACCCCCTGCTCTCGTTTACCAACTTCTCCTGGAAGGGAGCTACAACCCCCTCACTAAAGGCTTCGACCCTCAGCACCACCGTGGACCACGTTTCATCAATTTTCAGACTAGATCCATCAGTTTCCACACGACATACCATGCAAGCCACCAGATTTATTCATTCAGTATACTTACACCAGTTCTTCATGATTTCATCCGTCATTCAAACTAGAGATTCATCATTGTCATATCATTATATCCATGGGTGCATCGTAGTTTCAGATTTATCAGTTAAGAACAGAGCTCGCCCATGCAGATATTCCTTAGAAAAATTTATTCATTCATAACCCTTATGATGTGCACGCCACACGTACTGTGATTCTCATCACCTTATATAGTTTTCGCCTTCATTAAAACCTTGGGTCAAAACCATTTAATTGCTAATGGAATTCGTGGACGGTATTCCTTTTAGTTTATCCCAAGGGGCTCTTTGATTTCTTTTTAATTTATTTATAAATTTCAAAGAAATTGACAAATAAATATATTTACAACTGTTGAAGTCCCTTGCCTTCTAACTAATGTTTAACCCTTCGGACTTTATAAAATATCCAACGCTTTTTTAAACAAATTAACCTTTGACCTTGGGGCCCACAAATATAGTCAAGTCCGCTCTCCAGATCGACGGTATATATCGCTTTTCTCCATAATAAATATTTTTTTTAAACCATCTTGGTTGAGCCCGCAAACATTAAAGTGAAAAGGACCAATTAAAATAATTCAAACTGGGCCCACATATATGATCAGCGACCCAATCACATTTTCGCTCGTACTTTGGTTAATCTTCACACATTTTCATTATCGCCCGTGCCTCTTCATCAAGTGATCGATGTCCGTTGGCTTCCCTCCAGATCAACAGCGCACAACAATATCATTGGCCGTCCTGGGTCGATCGTTAACGTGCAATGGAAGATCGTTATCATGCAATGGACGATCGTTATCGTGCGATGGCATGCAGTGAGGGTAGTTTTGTAGGGACGTGTGTCAACACCTCTATGGAATCGCTCCCCATCCAGTAAATACCACCTATCGTCGAAATGTGGTGCGATCAAACCCAGAAACCACCTTCACTATTCACTCATAATTTGTAAACAGTGATCAACCGTCCAATCAAATTCCCGCTCCGTACTCCAGGTTCCATTTGCGTATATATATGAATTATGCCCTTTATGTGTAATAAATTAACCAAGGTTCCGCTTATCTACTCTATTAATCCACGCCATCTCTAAAGCATAACTTTGTTTTAAGTATTCTTCCTCAAGTTATATATATATATAATGTGCACTGTACATACAGAACCCGTCCGTGGCTCACTGTACCGTGGCCTTTCACGAATCTCCTCCTTCCACAGAATCTAGATGTTCTAAGCAACACACTCACACTTTTCACAATTCAATCATTCTATACGGGCATAACCCCATCTGTCAGTAACACATGATTTCACAAATGTCTACAGGGACTCAAATATTCTACTGGATATATAATTCATGGAGAGTTTAGAACCAATCCCTCATCACCATATATGAATGAATAAGAGTTTCACTCATTCTTCTCAATTTTCCAGGTTTTCTATTCCTCTGTCTCTAGACAACTCTGCTTCAATTCACTGCTTGTCTCTGTTCCTTCTCTGCTACATTTCTTTTCATGCCAATTCCTTATCTGCCTTGCTTCCTCTCTGCTTCTTTTTTAATGCTGCTCTTTGCCGGATATTGTTCTCTGTAGCTTAAACTGTAGATGCATTCTTTCTCTGTTCTTCTCTACTACATTTAGATGCCAATTCCTTTGCCACATCCTTTGCCATCAATGACAATATTTCCAACAGTATTACAGAAGAATAATTTGATCAATCAACTGGAAACCAAATTTCAAACTCTGGACATTGCTGTCCAAAGTTTTCAAACCAAATTCAAAGTCTTAAATAAAAAGGGATTACCAGGATTGGTAGCTTTGGATGATAAGTTGATCAAACTTGAATATTACAGTCACAAACTATATACCATTGCAACCAATATGACAAAATTTTCAGGGATCAAAGGACACATTACAGTGAACGCTTTTCTAGAAGCCTTAGAGTTTGATTTGAACATCAAACATGAGGTCAAGCATCTTTTCCTCAGCAAACCTACTTTATAAAGATACACAAAAGGGGAGGAGGTATTCAAGAAAATGGTAAATTTACAAATCCCAAGCGAGGAAAGATGGGATAAACTATGTAATACCATTGAGTAAATTGTAAATTATAGTCATCAGCTTAGCAGCATTCTCTAGGTCTAGTCATCAGCACAGCAACAATTTTTGGCCAAGTAATCAATAGTCTCCTTCAAAACAGGAACACATCTTTCAGCAATTTCCTTCTTTCTATCATATTGTATTATTTTTGTAAATCAGTTTGGGATATTTTCTTATTCCTAGAACTAGTATAAATAACTCTGATTCTCAAGTTAGTAAGGGTTGCACCCTTGGATGATTATTTTTGTAAGCAGCAGTGTACAAGATTTTTATCATTAATAATAAAAGAAAGATTTTGGATTTGTTTCATACAGCTTTTTCCCCATGTGATTTCTTCCTATTTATCATTTCATATTGTTTCTACATGTATTTCATTATTATGAAGGTAACTAGGTAACATTAACTGAATTTCAATTGTCTTAGATTCTTCCTGAAGTTATTATCTATATCATAGAATGATTTATAGAGCTATTTGTTTATTTAATTCCCTCACATCAATAAATTATCAGCATCTTCATAATGTTAAATATTTTTTGTTAAACTTTTAGACATTGTTTGAAAGTTTTCACACTTATGATAATTCAAATATTCTTTTTGAATAATTAAATAATCATATCTTCTTACATATTCTTCTTAATCACCTGCAAAATCTAAATTACTGTGTGGAATAAAGCAACAACCCTTTGTCCTATTAATTAATATTATCCAAAAAATTTACACACTGTTGCTGAAAATTGTTTTATGCATTGGTCATCCAAAAATTCCAAACTTAAAACAAAACAAAACATTATAGATGCTTTGGCATAATTCTTGGCCCTAATTATCTCAAAGGACAGTAGGCAACATTATCAAAATTTCTCCATGTCTAGAGAAAAACATTTCACAAGCATACCAAATTCAGGGTTCGAGTGAATGAAAATGATGAATCTAATTGTTGGGCTCTTATCACCAGGCAACCCTACCAAGACAGTCTTACAGCAGGAATCATAGCATTTGTGGTAGAGTTTTGGGAGAGTTATTCCCGTGTTATTCCAGATAGAAAACATGTCATACAAAATCGCATAGCTAAAAGTGATTATATGGAATACGCTAAGAAAATTGTATAAATGACATAATTTACATTGTTCGAGGAATTTTAGGAAATAAATCACCATGTGAAGATATCCATAAGGATGTTTCAGAAATTGAATTTTTTAGGTCCCTATACTACTAGTGTAGCTCCTTATTGTCATTGTTAGTGTAGCCCCCTTATTGTTATTTTTGTGCCCATGTAGCCCCTATATTGTTATTTTTGTGCCCCATATAAGCCCACTATTATTATTGGTGTGCCCTTACATTATTATTGTTATGTAGGCTCTGATTATATTGTGACCCCTTATACTCCTATATATACAGAGGAGGTATTGTCATTTGTATTATCCTAGAATTGTTCATATATGTAATGTAAAGGAGGTTTTCCCCTTTAAGAGGATAATTTTTAAGTCATTGATCTATATCTTCTTATATTTTATGAGTTGGTTGCATAACATTTGGAATCGGAGCTTTGGATTCTAGGGTTTTATTGCTGCAAACAAGTCATTGTGGAATTTTCACTATAATTTTTTTTCTACAAAGGTTCAGAAGGTGAAATATTTATCATAAGGATTTAACCTTGATTAAATTCGTATAAAAATTTTAGATCTTGTTTTGCCATATGTTTGGATATATGGTCTGAATACTTTAGGGTTGTTTCATGCTCCAGAATTTTGTCTCAAATAGGTGACCTTATGAAAATCATCATATCTTCCTCTATGATCATAGGATTTGAATTTCATAAGACGTAGCTGAAATTGAATGGAATTTAGTATCTTTTGTATCGATTTTAGGGTTGAAGGAAAAAATAGTGACACGTGGTACTCTGTACAAGTTCGCTCTACTGAATAAGTCCATAATCAGGTCATCCTCGGATATTGGACATAACTTTATCTTGAAGATTCTAAATTTAGTCTGACTTGTTGCATTGGAAAGAAGACTCATAGGGCTACCACGAGACTTTATTTCAGACCTTAGAGATCCAAATTTATAGAGATACAACATATTCAATATAGAACTCCCACAAAGCCATAAAAATGTGTATTTTTATTAAAATTAGAATATATTTTTTTTGAAAAATAAGTTTGAAGTGATTCAAGGGGAATAGTAAAGAAAAAAATAGCATTGTTTGATTCCAAAATGAATCGAAGCAAGAAAATTGAAACACCTAGTAAGAAACCAAAAATCTCTACTATGACGCATGAAGAAGAGGAAGAAATGCAACATGATATATCAAAATTACGAGACCAAGTGCAACAAATTTTTCTCTCGTAAAGAGTAACCAAAAATGAAATGGAATCTAAGATAGATGATTTAAAGAATGGTAAGGAAGCTAATATGGATGATATGGGAGCTAATATGGAAGAAAAAATGAAATGCAACATGGAATATTTGAAGAATAGTTTAAAAGCAGACATGGAAGGTTTGACGGAATGTTTTTCAAAGTTGCTAGAAGAAATGCTTCCTAATGGTGAAAATGTATTAGATTAAACTCATGATGGGAAACAAAGGAATGTTAATCATGATTCCATAGACTCTAACATTGGATTGAAGACCCACCATATTCCAAATATTGATATGAGGAAGTTTGATGGCAAGGATCCTGTAACATGTGTTGTGGCTCCTAGAGATAGCCTTGGGTTGAAAATACGAGTGCCTAGAACATCTTAAAATCAGAGGATAAATGTGGAAAATTTTATAAATTCCTCTGACAAATTATGGAATAAGAGAACAAGGGTTTTTGTGGTTCAATAATGGAGAAGACTATTTGAGCCTGAATCATGTGAATTACCCAAACTGTGAGAGGGCTCAGGAGGTTGTGAGGTTGATGGCTTTTATATGGGCCAAGTATAAAACAATGAGCGGAAGCTTTAAAGGTATGCAAAGGCATTGAGAAAGGAAAGGAGAAGGAACCCACAAGAGATAGGCTTAAGAGGATTAAGAATATGTTCCCCCATGAACTCAAAGGAAGTGGATATAAATGAGATATGGACAAAAATAGAGGTTCATGGAGTGCGAATTAAGGGAGCACATCAAGCTTAATACATTAGCGTAAACACCTGAGCATTATACAGACAAAAATTCATGAATAAAACTACAGACTACCAGCAACTACATTACATGAACCATCATAGCAGCAGAAAATGAAATATGATTATACATAAAAAGGAGATACATACTACTACTACTATGATACATACATATACATACTACTCATTTCTCCATCTAGAATCCAAATAATAGCTCTGCATCATACCATATTAAGTTTGAACAACTCTCCAAAATATGTTTCTCAGATCACAGGGAGCACAATCATACAAAACTATAGCAAAATTCTTCAAAATTCTGGAACATTTCTTTCATCTTAGAACTCACTACATATAAAGTTCTCCTTGAGGTTTTATGATCAAATATTTTTTCATGATCGACCCACACAAGTGAAACCAAAATATCCTAACAAACTATCAGAGCGTGCATCAAGCAATCACTCCTGCAACAAAAAAAATCAAAACAGAATTGGGTAAAATCATAATTTTACCAGCAAAACATCACTATCTAATAGTAAAAAGAAACAAAATAGTTGGCCAGGGGGGCCCAATTCCAGAATATTCAAAGGAGTGCTGAGAAGTGGTTGAGAACAGGTGAGTGGTCTGACCTTCATCATATGATTCCCCCTGTTATTTGAAAACCTCCACTCTTCTAATTCTCATGATTTCCACTTCCCATTGTGGAATAGCCAGTTGTGATGTGCATGTTGAACTCTTTAGCGGAGGTTATCCTGTGAAAATTGAATAAACCATACTGCAAGTTCCACCCAAAATCCCATGTTGTACTTTAAATTGCAAACGGAAACCGGATTTCATAGGGGGCATGAATGGCGGAAGCAGAAATGGATTTATCGGGCCTTATTATCACTGAAATGGGTGAAATACAAGCCACAGGAGGGCTATTTATGATGTGTCAAGGCGGTGGGACTCACACCTGCAAATCGCAGATCGCAAGTTTTACATGGGCACAACGGGAGGTAAAGGTTAAATCTTGTGGGGAGCGATATGCCATGGGTGGGAGTGACGTGGCAGATGGAGGTGGGACCACGCCTGCAGATCACATATGGAAAATTTTATGTGCATGTAGTGAAAGGTAAATGGTAAATAATGCGATGTGTGAGATGTGGGGAAGGTGATGTGGCAGATGGAGGTGGGGCCCTACATCGCAATTTAAACAAAATAATTTGTGGGTGTTTAAAATGTAAGTTATAAACTGTGCGAACAGCAAAAAGTTATAATCACCGATCTGCGAGGTTTATATTTAGAAATGTGAGGTTTATATTTAGCAATGTGTGATGGATGGTGGGGGAAATGGTGACATGTCAAGGAGAAATGGCCCCTCTTTAATCGCAATCGAAAAATTGGGAAGACAGATGGTAAGTGAAAATAATGATATGGCGATGAAAAAGGTAAAGTAGAAAGATGAATCGAAAAGGAAAAAATGTAAGGTTTAATTATTTTTTAGGGAAATGAAATGAAAGGAAGTGTGGTGGGTGAATGGGTCCCACTTCATCGCATATCGCATTTCGGAAGGTTTTTAGGAGATAGCCATTAAAGGATTTTGGGATTTGGCCGATGCGGAAATCAATTTTAGTGTGCGATCATGAAATAAAAAGGGAGTGACTTAGGGAAAATAAAAATGAAAAGGGATAAAATGGTATTTAGAGTGTTGGATTTCAGAATTAGGACAAATGAAGGGTGGGAAGGGGGTATATGGAATGAATTAGGGCAGTATGGATTTTTCTCACCATCACACTTAATCAGCGACACTTTCCTCTTTCAACTGAATTAAAAGATAGATAGATTCATTTGAAGCTCTTTGACAGTTAGTATTTCCTTTCCTTTCTCCTTCTCCACTTTGTGTGTGGTCATAGGCCAACAACATGTATATTACAAATGGAGCAATATTTCGATCTCCATAATGTGAAACACACACAAAAGGTGCACATTGCAACTTTATATTTATAGCCCAACATTTTGTATGGTATCGATGGATTTGTTATCATAAACCACTTGTCACCTAGTCAATTTTTACAGATGAAATGATAGCACCTTATGAGGATATAAATAGCAACACCTTCTTTATCCAATTGATAAATCTCAAAAAAAAAGGTTCAATTGAGGAGCACATTGAGGACTTTCAAAAATTGTATATAAGGATAAATGATATTCCAGAGGAACATAGGATTGATTTATTCCTAGGGAATTTAAAGGATAACATCCAACATGACGTTCACCTTTGGGAACCTAATTCATGGGAAAGGAATTCAGGGTGGCAAGAAAATTTTAAATCAAAATTAGGGAAACAATTAAGTCTACAACTCAAAAATATAAAGATGTAAGTGTTTTTTCTCCTAGCATTCCACAACCTACAAGGTTGACACAACAATAGTTGGAAGAAAAAACAGCAAAAGGTATTTGTTACAATTGTGATAGCAAATACACTAAAGGTCATAAGTGTGTTGAGAAGAAATTATTTGACATATATTTTGAAGAGGAGGAATAAAAGGAACAATAAATGTCAAAAGAAGAGGATATACACCAGGAACCAACTCTAGAGAAAGAAGAAATGAATCCGACGATATCTTGTAATGCATTGGCAGGAATTACCACTCATCAAACTCTCAAGATAGAAGGACATATTAAGAAGATAAAGGCAATAGTGTTGAATTATTTGAGTAGTACCCATAATTTTATTGGTTGTAAGATAGCAAAGGAATTGAATTTCTTCCTATATCCATCACTAGAGTGTCAAGTGATGCTTAAAAATGGACGAACTATAAATTTATCAAGAAATTGTCATAATATCAAGATAACCATGGGATAATATGTATTTAATAGTCCAATTCTTTCCATTCCAATGGGTGGTGTTGATGTTGTACTAGGAGTCCAATGGTTACATTCTTTGGGTATGATAAATTTTAATTTTCAAGAACTTTTCTTGAATTTTTTTTGGGAAGGAAAGGAAGTTGAATTAAGGGGTATCGCAGATAAACCAAGAAATATAATTAGCTCTAATGGCATGAAAATGCTTCAAAATAAATAATAACGGGGCATAATTTCACAATTATGCTCACTAGAGGTTCAAACATTGAAATCAGTTATTTCTCCAGATCTCTAAAAATTATTAGACAATTATTCTAAGGTATTTGAGACTCCCAAATGTCTCCCACCTATTTTTTATCATGATCATTCTATTCATTTGATTCTAGGAAGTGCTCCTCCAAAAATCAGACCTTATAGATATCGTTATTCCCAAAAGAGTGAAATTGAACATATGGCTGCAGAAATTCTAGAGGTCAGTATAATTCAACCTATTCAAAGTTATTTCTCTACTCCACTAGTATTGGTGCATAAGAAGGATGGAGCATGGTGCATGTGTCCATATTATAGGTAGATAAACAATCTAATTATTAAATATAAATTTCCCATTCCTGTCATTGATGAATTGTTGGATGAATTACATGGAGAAATTTACTTCACAAAGTTGGATCTTCTTTCAATATATCATCAAATTAGAATGAATACTAGAGAAATTTTGAAAACAAAATTTATAACTCATGAGGTTCATTATGAAATTTTTATCATGACTTTTGGCCTTACCAATGCACCTTCTACATTTCAAGGTTTGATGAATTCCATTTTAAAAAACTTCCTTAGAAAATGTGTGCTAGTATTTTTTGATGATATACTGATATACAACAAGTCTTGGAAGGATCGTGCTCAACATGTTGAAAGGGTGCTCAAACTATTGGAGGAGAAAAAATCATATGCAAAACCCTCTAAATGTTTCTTTGGAGTATAGGAGGTGGAATATCTGGGTCATATTTTATGGCATGAGGGTGTTAAGGTAGACCCTAACAAAATTAAATCCATTAAGGAATGGAAAATCCCCACAACCATAAAGCATATTCAAGGATTTCTTGGGTCGACAGGGTATTATCACAGGTTTGTTAAGAATTATGGGAGAATAGCAACACCTTTAATAGCATTATTGAAGAAAGATGCATTTTCTTGAACTCCAAAATAAACTAAGGCATTTTAACATCTTAAAGAGGAAATGTGCCAAGCACCATTATTGGCTATGCTAGAATTCACAAAAACATTTATTATGGAATGTGTTGCCTCAATAAATGGAATTGGTGTTGTTTTAATGCAAGAAGGAAGACTCATTTGTTTTTAAAGTCATCCAATCAAAGGAAATTATGTACACAAACCTATTTATGGGAAGGAAATGTTGGCAATACTACATGAAATAAAGCAATGGCAACCTTACCTAATGGGAAGACACTTCAAGGTAAAAATTTGATCATGATAGTCTTAAATAATTTTTTAAACAAAGATTATCTTCTGAAGAGTAGCAAAAATGGGTCCCAAAGATGTTCGATTATGAATTTTAAATCATCTACAAAAAATGGAAGTCAAATGTTGTTGCAGATGTACTCTCAAGAAAGGATGAGGATGTGGAAGCATTTCTTTATTCCATTTCTATTATCCATCCAAATTGGATAATTGAAGCAAGGGATGAATGGAAGAATGATGAAGAAGTGTGGACACTCATTCAAAATTTGCAGCAAGATATCAGTACATCTGATACATTTAGCTGGAAAAATGATTCATTATGGTACAAAAATCACTTGTATATTTGTAATAATTCCCAAATAAAACAAAATATTCTTTTGGAATTGTACACCTCTCCCCAAGGAGGGCACTTTGGATTTTTAAAAACTAACCACAAGATCAAGAAGGATTTTTTTTGCGATGACCTTAAATCTGATATTCAAAAGTTTGTGGCAGAAGTGAATACAATTAAGACCTCAGGTTTGTTACAACCTTTACTCATTCCAAGCCAATGTTGGGAGGAGATTTAAATGGATTTTAGCATAGTTTTACACAATTCCAAAGGAAAGAGTGGCATCATGGTGGTAGTTGATAGATTTACCAAGTATGCACACTTTTGTTGCATTATATCATCCACTTAAATATAGTAAATTTTCTACTGCATTTATGGAAACAATTCAAATGCTACATGGAAACCCAAAGAATATTGTAAGCAACAGATATCCCATTTCACTGGAAATTTTTGGATGGAATTATTTTCTTGTCTAGGTTCACTCAATTAGCTCGTAGCTCATCTTATCATCCTCAATCTGATGAAAAAATTGGGATAGTGAACAAATTTTTTGAAGTATATCTTTGTTTCTTTGTATCTAATCAGCAAACACATTAGGTCAAGTGGTTAGCTCTGGTTGAACGGTGGTATAACACTTCCTTCAATATTGCAGCAAAAATGACCCCATTTATGGCACTTTATGGATATCATCCACCTTCCATCACATCATCTTTAAGAGAAAATTCTAAAGTTCAAGAAGTAGAAGATCACATCGAGCATCAACAACAAGTTCTCCAACTCTTAAAGGATAACCTCACTTTGGTGAAAAATCGAATGAAACAATAGGAAGATCATCATCACAGCAAAAGAAGTTTTGATGTAGGTGACTAGGTATTTTTACGACTACAACCATATAAACAAATTTCCCTCAAGAAATCTAAGCAGGATAATAGATTATCACCAAAGTACTATGGTCTTTACAAGTTGTTGCAAAATATTGGTACTATGGCATACAAATCGGAGCTTTGTGTATCTTCTCGAGTGCACCCAATTTTACATGTTTCATGATTAAAAAAGGTTATAGGTGACAAAATCCTAGTTCAAACAACATTTCCAGAACTTGACGAGGAAGGAAAAATCATATTGTAATCTAAAGTAGTCACAGAAACAAGTACCTGACAGCTACGAAATCAATCAATTTCAGAGTATCTCATCAAATGGAAGAACTTACCCGCTGAAGGTTCCACATGGGAGGATGATAATTTTATACACAAAAGCATCCATAACTACTTAATCATTGAAGACAACACTTTTTTAAAGGAGAGGGGAATATTAGGTCCCTGTAATATTAGTGTAGCCCCTTATTTTCATTGTCAGTGTAGCCCCCTTATTTTTATTGTTGTACCCATGTAGACCCTGTACTGTTATTGTTGTGCCCCATAGAAGCCCACTATTTTTATTTTTATTCCCTTACATTATTATTTTTATGTAGGCTTTGATTATATTGTGACCCCTTAGACTCCTATATATACAAAGGAGGTATTTTCATTTGTATCATCCAATAATTGTTCATTTATGTAATGTAAAGTAGGTTTCCCCCTCGAAGAGGATAATTTTTAAGTCGTTGATCAATCTTTTATTATATTTTATGATTTTGTTTCATAAAATAAGCCATGGTTTATTAGGCCTAATAAAATTTGTGACACATGTTGTTGCTAATATCATGTTGAATTTCAGCTTGATTATGACACTTCTCGAGAATTTCACAATAAGAATGGTCACAATGACCCTCTTCCTCCTATAGTGTGTGACTTATTTTCATAAATATTGTGCAAAAGGGAGCCAGAAGAGTTGTTTTACAAGAAAATATGTATAGGTGGGAGAATATGCATTGAATGTGGTGATTTGGCATTGTTCCATAGGAACTTTCTTATTGATCCCAACCAGTCTGGGATGTCAGATGTCACCGACACATGGAAGTATTATGTTATGAAACCAGCTCCAAAAATAGAAGAAAAGAGATATCAACACCTTATAAATAAGCCACTTCAAGGGGGCAACATCCTTTACATTACATGAATGAACAATTCTTGGATGATACAAATGACAAAACCTCCTTCTATATATCAGAGTCCATGGGGTCACAATATAATCCTAGCCGACCTAAGAATAATAATGTAAGTGCACAATAATAACAATATGGGGGTTACACGGGTACAAAAATAACAATAAGGGGGATACACTAACAACAATAAGGGACTACAGTAGTACTATAGGGACATAACATGCCCCTCTCCAAAAAATTGTTGTCCTCAATGCTTGAGTAGCTCTGGATGATTCTATATAAAATTCTCATCCTCCCATGTAGAATCTTCAGTGGGTAAATTCTTCCACTTGATGAGATACTCTGAAATTGATCGATTTCGTAACTGTTGCGTTCTTGTTTCCATGATTGCTTTAGGTTCCAGTATGATTTTTCCTTCCTCATCAAGTTCTGGAAATATTTTTTGAATAGGAATTTTTTCACCTATAACCTTATTTAAGCATGAAACATGGAAAACTAGATGCACTCGTGAAGAAGCAGGAAGCTCCAATTTGTATGCCATAGTACCAATATTTTGCAACACCTTGTAAGGACCATATTACTTTGGTGATAATCTATTATAATTCTTAGCTTGCTTGAGGGACATTTGTTTGTATGGTCGTAGCCGTAAAAATGCCCAGTCTCCTACATCAAAACTTCTCTTGCAATGATGTTGATCTGCCTATTGTTTCATTCAATTTTGTGCCAAATTTAGGTTATCCTTTAATAGTTGGAGAACTTTTTTTTTATGCTATATTTGATATCCCATTGCTTTAACCTTAGAATTTTCTCTTAAATATGATGTGATGAATGGTGGATGATACCCATAAAGTGACATAAATGGGGTCATTTTTGCTGCAGTATGGAAGGAAGTGGTATACCACCATTTAGCCAGAGGTAACCACTTGACCCATTGTGCTTTTTTATCATATACAAAACAACGAAGATATCCTTCCAAACAATTGTTCACTATCTCAGTTTGACCATCGGATTGAGGATGATAAGATGAGCTATGAATTAGTTGACTACCCAAATAAGAAAATAATTCCGTCCAAGAATTTCTAGTAAAAATGGGATCTCTATCACTTACAATAATATTTGGGTTCCCATGTAGCTTTTGAATTGCTTCCATAAATGAAATAGCAACTATACTTGCTTTAAATGGATGAGATAATGCACCAAAGTGAGCTTACTTGGTAAGTCTATCAACTACCACCATGATGACACTCTTTCCTTTAGACTTAGGCAAACTTGTGATAAAATCAATTGAAATCTCCTCCCAATGTTGACTTGGAATGGATAAAGGTTGTAGAATACCCCGGGTCTTAATTGTCTCAACTTTATTTTGCTGGAAAACCAAACATTCTACCACCAACTTTTGAATATCAGATTTAAGGCCATCCCAAAAAAATTATTTCTTCACCCTGTGGTAAGTTTTTAAAAATCTTGAGTGTACTCCTAAAGGAGAAGTGTGCAATTCCAAAAGAATATTTTGTTTTAGTTGGGAATTCTTACAAAGATATAAGTGATCTTTGTACCATAAGGAATAATTTTTCCAACTAAATGTATCAGATGAACTAGGATCTTGCTACAACTTTTGAATGGGTGTCCACACTTCTTTGTCCTTCTTCCATTCATCCCTTGCTTCGGTTATCCAATTTGGTTGGATAATAGAAATGGCACAAAGAAATGCTTCCACCTCTTTATCCTTTCTTGAGAGTGCATCTGCAAAAACATTTTGCTTCCCTTTTTTGTAGATGATTTCAAAGTCATAACCAAACATCTTTATGACCCATTTTTTCTTCTCTTCTAAATATATTCTTTGTTCCAAAAAGTGTTTAAGAATATCATTATTAGTTTTTACCTTGAAGTGTCTTCCCATTAAGTAAGGTCGCCATTTCTTTAGTGCATGTAGTATTGCCAACATTTCCTTCTCATAAATAGATTTATGTAAATACTTTCCTTTGATTGGATGACTTTCAAAAGAAATGGGTCTTCCTTCTTGCATTAAAACAGAACCAATTCCATTTCTTGAGGCATCACAGTCCACAATAAATGTTTTTTTGAAGTCTCGCATAGCTAAGACCGGTGATAGGTACATTGCCTCTTTAAGATTTTCAAAGGCCTTAGTTGCTTCTGAGTCCATGAAAATGCATCTTTCTAAAATAATGTTGTTATAGGTTCTACTATTCTCCCATAATTCTTAACAAAATTGCGATAATACCCTGTTAACTCGAGAAATCTTTGCAACTGCTTTATGGTTGTGGGGAGTTTCCATTCCTTAATGGCTTTAATTTTTTTAGGGTCTACCTTAACACCTTCATGAGATACAATATGACCCAGATATTCCACCTCTTGTACTCCAAAGAAACATTTGGAGGTTTTTGCATATAATTGTGTCTCCTCCAATAGTTTGAGCACCCTCTCAACATGTTGAACATGATCCTTCCAAGACCTTATTTAGATTAGTGTATCATCAAAAAATACTAACACAAATTTTCTAAGGAAGGGTTTGAAAATGGAATTCGTCAACCCTTGAAATGTAGAAGGTGCATTGGTAAGGCCAAAAGGCATGACCAAAAATTCATAATGACCCTCATGAGTTCAAAATGTTGTTTTCAGAATATCTTCAGTCTTCATTCTGATTTAATGATATCCTGAATGAAGATCCAACTTGGTAAAACAAATTGCTCCATGTAATTCATCCAATAATTCATCAATCACAGGAATAGAAATTTATCTTTAATAGTGAGCTTATTGAGCTCCCTATAATCTGGACACATGTGCCATGATCCATCCTTATTTTGCACCAATACTACTGGAGTAGAGAAAGAACTTTGACTAGGTTGAATTATACCAACCTCGAACATTTCTACAATCATATGCTCAATTTCACTCTTTTGGACATAAGGATATCTGTAAGGCCTAATGTTTGGAGGAACACTTCCTGGAATCAAATGAATAGCATGATCATGATCATGAATAGGTGGGAGTCCTTTGGGAGTTTCAAACACCTTGGAATGATTGTCCAAGACTTTTTCGATATCTGGAGAAATAGATGTTTATGATGTTGGAACTTCTAGTGAGCATAATTTTGCAATTGCGCCTCGTTGTTCCTTCTTAAAAATATTTGTCATGACATTAGAGCTTATTATCTTTCCTGGCTTCCCTGCAATACCCCATAATTTAACTTCCTTTCCATCCGAGAAAAAATTCAAGAAAAGTTATTGAAAATAAAAATCTATCATCCCCAAAGATTGTAACCATTGTACTCCTAGTACAACATCGACAACTCCCATGGGAATGGAAAGCATTGGACTATTCAATACATATTCCCCCATGGTTAGCTTATGGTATTTTTTAGAGCGATTTATAGTTCCTCCATTTGCAACCATCTCTTGACATTATAGTGCTCGGTATAGGAAGCAATTCAATTCCTTGGCTACCTTACAATGAATAGAATTATGGGTACTACCCGAATCAATCAACACTATTACCTTTTTCTTCTTGATATGACCTTCTATATTGAGAGTTTGAGGAGTGGTAATTCCTAGCAATGCATTACACAATATGGTCGGACTCATTTCTTCTTTCTCTAAGGTTGGTTCCAGGTGTATATCCTCTTCATTTGAAGTTTCTTGTTCATTTTATTCCTCCTCTTCAAATTCTATGTAAAATAATTTCTTCTTAGTACATATATCACCTTTAGCGTATTTTCTATCACAACTGTAGCAAAGCCCTTTTTCTCTTTTTTCTTCCAATTTTTGTGGTGTTAGCCTTATAGTTTGTGGAAGTCTAGGAGTAGAAACACTTCCATCTTTATAGATGTGAGTGGTAGGCTTCCTTGTCGCCATAATTTTACATTCATTTTTTCTTGCCAACTTGAATGCCTTCTCCAATGAATTAGGTTCCCAAAGGCGAACCTCATGTTGGATGTTATCCTTTAAAGTCCTCATGAAGACATCAATCATGTGTTCCTCTGGAATTTCAGTTACCCTTATATTCAATTTTTGGAAGTCCTCAATGTGCTCCACCACTAAACCATTTTTTTTGAGATTTATAAATTGGCTAAAGAAGGTGTTTCTCTTTGTATCCTCATAATGTGCTATCATTTCCTCCGTAAAAATTGACCAAGTGAAAAAAAATTTAGGGGAGAAAATCCATCGATAGCATACACATGTATTTTTTTCTAAATATAAAGTTGCAATCAATACCTTTTGTGTGTTTTTCACATTATTGAGATCAAAATATTGCTCCATCTGTAGCATCCATGTTACGGGATCATTGCCATCAAACTTCCTCATATTGATATTTGAATATGGTGGGTCTTCCATCCAACATTCGAGTTTATAAAATCATTATTAACATTTATTTTGTTCTCATCATGAGTTTCCTCTACTATCTTTTCACCATTAGGAATCATTTCTTGTATCAACTTTGTCAAACCTTCCATTAGATCATTCTTCATGTATTCCATGTTGTCTTTCATTTTTTCTTCTATACCATTGATCTTAGCTTCCACGAATTTATTTAAACCATCCATATTAGCTTCCATTCCCTTCTTCAAACCATTCATCTTAGCTTCCACACCTTTCTTCAAAACTTCCATTTGATTTTTTGTTTCTCTTTGCGAGAGCGAAATTTGGTGCACTTGCTCTTGTAATTTTTATATATCATGTTGCACTTCTTCATCTTCATGAGTCGTAGTAGAGCATTATTAGGGCTTAATGGGCATTGAATTCTTTTTATGGGGCATTTTAGAACCCAATACTAATATTTATATGCTTCAATATTCCCTTAGAATCACTTCAAACTAATTTTTCAAACCAGACTTATGCAATTTGAAAAAAACATATACAATTTTTTCTTCCTTCTGAGGATCTATATATTGAAACTAAATTATCTCTATGATTGTGGATCTTCAATATATAAAAAAATTTACAGTAGTATCCCTCTGAATCTTCTTTTGAATTCCACATATCTGACCTGATTTGGATGCTTCAAAATAAATTTATGCCCAATATCCCATAATGACCTAATTATGGACTCGTTCAGTAGAGCACACTTGTATGGTGTGCCACGTGTGATTGATTTCTCCTTTGTATCTAAAATTGATACACAGGAAACTAAATTCCATGTAATTTCAGCCACTTTTTACAGAATTACAATCTGACGCTCAAAGAGAGAGTTATGACAATTTTTCCACGGTCACATTTTTGAGATGAAATTTGGGAGCCTGAAAAAACCCTAACTTCCACATATCAAATCTCCGAAACTTTGCGAACCAAGATCTGAAATTTTTACATGACGTTCCTTAGGATTTTGGTTTCGAGTGATAAGAATTTTAGCTTATGAACCTTCGTAGAAAAAATGTATATCGAAAATTCCACGATGACCTGTTTGGAGCAGCAAAACCCTAGAATCCAAAGCTCTGATACCAAATGTTATGAAAACAACTCCAAAAATAGAAGAAAAGAGAGATCAACGCCTTAGAAATAAGCCAGTTCGAGGGGGAAACCTCCTTTACATTACATAAATGAACAATTCTTGGATGATACAAATGACAAAACCTTCTTTTATTTATAAGGGTCCATAGGGTCACAATATAATCATAGCCTACCTAACAATAATAATGTAAGTGCACAATAATAACAATATGGGGGTTACAGGGGTACAAAAATAACAATAAGGGGGCTACACCAACAATAATAAGGGACTACACTAGTAATATAGGGACCTAAAACATTATGAGTATATCATGGGAAATCAACCATCTTCTTTAACTTTGGTGCCTAAGAGGGTCAATTATGTTGAGGATGAGATTCCTATTTCACAATTCATGGGGGTGTTTAAAAACCACATCTATAAATATATCAAGCACTTGCATGGGTCTAGGAGGGAAGTGTCTAAATTTAAGCATTATTGCGAAGTATTTCAGTTAGGCACAATCTTATCAATGGGGAAATTTGTTGATAATTACACATTTTCTCCTTGGGCAAAGATGCAGAGTGAGTACTATCACTCAAACCAAGTGTCCATATCCGTACATGTTTTGTACATACATGCACAATTTAACCTTGATGGTAGGTATAACACTGACAATTCACGTGATGTTATTAAGGAGTATCACTTTTACATCTTTGATGATCATTGAGCACGACACATTGTTCATGCAACATTGCTTTGACCTAATTTATGAATCATTCAAAAAGAACTGACATGTCATTCAGGAAGCATTGGATATGATCAGATGGTTATGTAAGGCAGTTCAAGTTAGAACGTATTTTTTACTGGTTGAGATGACTACAAAAGAAGACAAAAATTTAGCATACTTGGAGCTACTTTGAAATGGGACATGGAAAAGGTGAGCATGATGGTGTTGGTGCTTGTGTGAAGTGAGCACTTAGGAGGTACCAAATTGTTCATGATGTTGATCGACTCAAATCCTCACTAGAGGTCATCAACTGGTACACATCTCATTTAGGACATGAAGATCACGGATCTATAAGGATTGTCTGTAGGTTCTTCTGGAATGTTGAAATTGGCAATGTGAATAGATCCATTCCTTCGTATTGTGATATTGTAGAAGGAAAAAGGGAATTACACTCAGTGTGGAGCAAAGACATGGGGGAAATATTTTCCATCGAGACAAGAAAACTCTCATGTTTTGTGAGTTTTGCATTGTTGTTTATGGATGTAGAATTGATCACTATGAAAAACACAGGACCTTATCCAATTCCAAAATGGAAAGAGATGCACAATGAAGAGCCCATCATTTCACTTAATCATGATTGATTCTTTGATCTTGTAAGGGAAGGTATGTGGGACATCTATCATTAACAGTTTCATCTGTAAATTTAAATCTTAAACATATTTAACTAAGACATATTTTTTATTTTGGTTGTAGGTGATATTTTTTTTGTCACTTCCCCCGTAGGAAACGAAAGGAATGTGACCTACTATTTGATGTGATGCACATAGGTGAAAATTAGGTTGGTGAGACCATATGAAGGAGGAAAATTCACATACCAAAATGGTGACATAGTTGTGATGGGTCATTTTTTTGAAAAGGTTAAAAAATAGATTGATCATATCATTTATAGAGATTATATGCCTGAAAATATATCTTGTTGTTTTCAAGCTCCCATGGTTGTCGTTTAATGAAGAGACTGCCGGATTATCCACAGTGTTATAAAACAATGGTCGAAATTTTAAATCCCAATGGGGATCCATCTTCAGGGCAAGATGTTGAATGAAGGATGAAAGAAGGACAAAGGTCAAGGATTAATAGTGCTAAAGGGAATAAGAAGAGCCGACAAGGACTGAATTATTTAATTTATTTTAAATAATTTTTATTTTAATAAATATAATTCTAAGTAATAATTAAATAATTTATTCTAAATTTAATTATTTAAAGTGTTAATTTAATTTCATAATTTTTAAGAATTATTATGAGAAATCATAATTAATTATTTAATTTTAAGAAATAATTCCTGATTTTTACTAAAAAAATTTAGAATTTGTAATTAGATTTAATACTAATAAACTAAATCTATTAAAGAGTTAATTTAATTTCATAATTTTTAAGAATTATTACGAGTTGCCATAATAAATTATATAAGAAATAATTCCTAAATGTTACTTAGAAAAAAACGGAATTTGTAATTAGATTTAATACTAACAAACTAAATTTTTTATTTATTTAAATTAATAAACACTAATAATAAATGCTAAAATAAATGCTAATAATACTAATTAATTAATGGAGTTAATTCTTATTTAGTCTTTAGTGAATTATTTTAATATATATTATCCTAGAATTGTGATAATCCTATAAAATATTAATGATTAGAATTATTCACAAGATTAATTATCAATAAAATTATTAATCCAGAGATCTCTTCATTAATATATATCTTGTCAATACTGTCATCTAGTCATAGCATCTCGGATCAATCTCATACAAACCACAACAAGGAAAGGTGAACCAAGGAGATAGAAGATGACAGAATCAAACCATGAACATATTATGGATGCTTTCATTCCTATGATCCACTGGCTAGATGAGTAGATGATTCAAATGGAAAGCCCTGAAGTCAACTCTATAGCAATCAAGTGTAATCTAATCTAGTATAAGAGATCTCAATTGTATGATTTTTGTAATCTATAAATGTGGCGGTTGAATACTCTTGTAATTTTGTAATTTTGAATAGAGAAATGTTTCCCTCATATCTAGGATTGATTCATAATGGTGTACATATATGTTATATAAGCTTTAGTTTCCTTGAGATTCTTAAGTTTCTAAAGTACACCAAATTTCAAGGAGGATTTATTTTTAGGGATAATATCCTTATATGAACCCCATAGATCTAAAATTCAATAGGGATTTATATTAGATTTAATTAAAAACAATTATCGTAATTTTTTTAAATGTCATGTGTATAGTATTCATGTTGAACATGCAAGAAATTGTGTGTGTGTGTGTGTGTGTGTGTTTGTGTCATAGATTTGGTTTCTATAAAAATCCATTTTAGTATGTAACAACTGAGTTGATATATCATTTTACTTAAAATGGAAATTCAACTATCTAGGTTATGAACAACATTTAAATAGTTTTATGTTATTAATAAATATGTCATGAAACATGGAAATGGTTACACACATGCTTCATATATAAAACTCTTTTAGATAAACTCAAAATAAGTAAAATCGATAAAACCTATTTGTAGTTTACATCTTGACATATAAATTAAAATCTTTGTAATTTAACATACATTGATTTTGCACTAAAAGACACTTTCTACAAGCCAATACGACAACTAAAATTGTTATTTTGTAAAAATTTACTTCTTGGATGTTCTTAATTGAAGTTCTTAAGATAAGGAATTGATTGAAATACTTGGATAGGAAAGTATATTTAGGAAAGTACATAAAATTATAGAAACATATCATTAATTGTTTAAATTAACATATTATTTACTGCATTAAAAGATACTTTCTACAAATTCAATATTAAATGTATGTACATGATATATTTCAGTTCATTTTATGTATCAAAGTGACTTTCATTATAGTAAGATTGTACTTATTTCCTTATTCTATGAAACTAGAATTCGAAATTGTAATTCTTGAATGTTCTTAATTGAATGTCTTAAGTTAAGGAATTAATTAAAATATTTGATATATAACTAAATTTAGGAAAGTTCATAAAATTATATAAAATTAACTAAACACATATTGTTAATTGTTTTTCGGTATATTAATTTTTAATACATATGACTTGTATCATGTGTTATGACTAAGCTCTTATAGATGACCTCAAAAGAAATAAAATTTATTAGTTGAATATTACTAGTCGAATATATCTTTTAAAGTTTGTACTTCAATCCTATTTGTGTTTTTTAATTGAACCATGAACATATATTTTAGTTCATTTTAAATATCAAAGTGACATGCATCATAGTCTAATATTGTACTTATTTTCTTAGTTTATTTCATGAGAAGTCAAAATTGTTATCTTGTTAGTTAAATGTATGATAATAAATTTTCCATATGAAAATATATACAAATTACATGATACATGAACATCCATAATTGAAATAATAACCATCCATAAACTGAAATAATGTTCATGCGTCCATAAATTGTCCATGTATGAAAATATAAAAATTATATACATCACATGTGAATGTGCTCTATGAAATGGGCCTGGAAATATACAAACTATCTATGATCCACTCTAGAAAGTATCTCTTCTAGAACTCTTAGAACTCTTATGTGTATTTTTTTGCGCATAGTGAGCATCCATAATCTGGTACTGCAATATAACACATTTAAATTCGAATTAATTAGAAAATTATTTGTACAAAATAAACAATCTGGAAATAAATTATTTTGGATTGTGCATTTAAATATTCCCCTACATGTGACTCAATCAGGTGCAAATGAAAGTCAAGTTGGATTGGGATTTGATAAATATGGTTTTGGTGCTCCCATGCCTATGGCTTAATACCTCCATACCCATCATCCCACTCATGTGTCCACATAACTACAACATCGACACCCCTCTGGCTAAGAAACCAATCGGGGTGCTTGCCAAGGTCGATAAACCACATGCATAAGGGTGCTTTCCATGGGCTGATAAACCACTCATTGAGTGTTTGAAACAATTGAGAAACCACCCAGGGTGCTTGTTATGGGCTTATAAACCTCTCCTAAAATGCTTGACCCGACTGATAACCCACCCATTTCTATGAATTCTACCTTGCTTGAATAGCTGAAAAACCACCCACTATCATATGTTTTTCATATCCGTTGTGTATTAAAGATGGCTTATTTCTAAGGCTACTAAAAGGAAAATTTCCCCTTAGGTCGTGGATCCGGCTCAGGGGTGACTCATGTGAGTAATTCTGAATGTATTCGATCTATGGTTAGGTGGAAAATTGAAGTCCCACATTTAGTTTTCCCTTTTTTTGTATTGTAAATAAGATGCATAGAGATGAAAGTTGTGATATTATGGATTGTGTCTTGCTAAAGTTAATATATATAGCTATGTGGATATTTGAATCACTGTAGAAAATGGGTACATGAAATTAATTGGTTGATTTTTCCTTGAAAATTTCCATGGATTTTATAAATATATTCTAGAGAGTTGTAATTTAAATGCTTTGAATGCATGTGTAAGTTTATTGTGTTGCGTGCAGTCGTATAGGTTCTATGACTCAATTTTTTTTTCATATTTGATTTATATGTCAAATACAAGACTATTGATCTCGTTGAATGATGAATGCATAGGGTATAAATATGGTTGATTCTCAGTTAAGTTATAGGCTTGGTTTAAAGCTAGTTGATATTGCTAAACATTTATTGGATTAAAAGACTTATTTCCCTTACATCATTGTTCTGTGCAAGCTCTACATTTCTATACTTTGTGCCTTATGTGATAATTTGGTGTAATTTTTCCCTTTTCATTGTTATATAGTAGAAATCCTTTGAATCAATTTGGACAAGGGAGTGGCCCTGGGTCTTCATTTACAATCTCAATCCCTAATAGAATCGGGGCCAAACTGGAGAAATTGTAATAGAGTGGAAGAATCGTAAACATAATTTTTTGACTAAGTGTATGAGAATTCGAGATTTTCAAGACTTTTTTAGGTCTATAATTTTGAGGTTGGGGCAGCGTTGTAACATTTTGCTAGCCGAGAATCCCGACTAGTGGTTGGGCCTAACCTTAGTCAGGGGTCAAGGGATCGGTTGGCCCAACCTTAGTTGGAGGTCGGGCAACAACTACATATTCTATTGCAAAATGTAATAGAAGGTCGATTGGTGGGCCAAGGACAACCTATTTTGCATGACAAAGTGGAAATTCCATATAATAATGATGTGGAGCACCAGATGAGGTGGAATTCCATTCAAGGGCCATGTGGTAGCACTTTGATGATATGGATAGAATTTTTTTTGGCAATGCATTAAATGACCATAAATTGTGATTTGAGAGTCAAATTTCGATAAAACTTATATTGTCTAAAAGCTCATGATGAGTTGGTTGCGATGGTGGTCTTGGTTTTGGATTTCAATAAGATTGAAATATGAGGGATTTTATGACCTCATTTCCATAACCAAACATTGGAGTTTGGGTCATCATAGTAATTGCTTCCATATACCCTTATTGTGGGCTATGGGTGGTAAGGGGCATGTTAAAACTCTTAATTCTAATCCTTTTATCAATGGTTAAGATATCAATTTATAGGTAAACTGAGCTATGAGGATTTCCAGTTTATCTCTAGTACAAATTGGGCAAAGGCCTTGGATTGGGTGATTTTTCCTCATGCAAATATGCTTTGATCCGATTTTAGGTGCTTTGTTTGTATAGATAAAAGATGAAGATGAGGTCGATGCAATCACATTCCACCATGTGATATTTTCCAACCATGAACAATGGTATCACAATGAATTAAGTCAATATTTTGCACTCATGACTAGGTGATTTTTTGGTAACACAAGCTAGGTAAAGAAACAATGTGTTACAATTTAGGGTATTGTTTTTTACATAGTAAGTGAACCACATTATAATGCATGTTCTGAGAACAAAGGGCGTGTTACAATCATAATAAGGCCAAAGAAAAAGGGTGAAATTTTACCAAAGGAACAATGATCTCCTCTGAGTTGATGAGGAGGTGTTTTCAGTGATAAAATATTTCCCCTAAAGTGTGTGGTCAGAGAAGAAAGCAATGATCGAAATAATTTATAAAATAGTAGAGGAGAGAGAGTAACCAGAGTGTCAAAATGGAAGGAAGTTTGCAAACAACAAGAATCATGTGTCACATATAGATCATGTCATGAGTTGCGAATTCCCATGCTAAGTATATAAAGACAAAGCATGGTTGCCAAAAAATACACTCCAAATCCATGTATAAAATGAAAGATCATGGTAACCTAAGAGTACCAAGTGGATCCATGACAAATATAAATAGAGGATGATAACCACTAGCAAGCACAATGCAGGTCTATGTTGTAGTGTAGTTAGTCTAATATTGTTAGTTCCCTATAATACTAGTGTATCCCCTTATTTTTATTGTTAGTATATCCCCCTTATTGTTATTGTTTTTCCCATGTAGTCCTTTCTATTATTTTTCCCCATATAAGCCCATTATTGTTATTGTTGTGCCCTTACATTGGTATTGTTATGTTGGCTCTGATTATATTATGAGCCCTTACACTCCTATATATAGAAAGGATGTTTTTTCATTTGAATCATCCAAGAATTTTTAATTTATGTAATTTAAAGGAGATTCCCCCCTCGAAGTGGATAATTTTTAAGTTGGTGATCTATCTTTTCTTATATTTTTTGAGTTTTGTGCATCACATGTGGTATCAAAGATTTTGATTCTAGGGTTTCACTACTTCAAATAGGTAATCTTGGAATTTTTTCTATAACACTTTTTTTATGAGGCTTCAGAAGCTGAAATTTCTACCACATGGAACCGAAATCTTGATGAACTTTATGTAAAAAATTTAGGTCGTGGTTCACTATATTTTCGGATATATGATCTGGGGAAGTTAGGGTTTGTGCAGGATCCAAAATTTAGTGTCAAATAGGTGACCTAAGGAAAATCATCATAACTTCAATTCAGTCATCGTTTTTGAATTATGTAAAAAGTGACTAAAATTTCACACGCGTTATTTTTTCTTGTAGTAATTTTAGGGCCAAAGGTAGAAACAATGACACATGGAACTTTGTACAAGTTCACTCTACTGAACTAGTTTATAATAAGGTCATCATGGGAGATAGGGAATAACTCTTTTTTTAAGACTTCAATATTGGTCTGACATGTGGGGTTGGAAAGAAGATTCATAGGGTTACCATAGTATGTAATTTCAGACCTTGGAGATCCTAAATTACAGAGATACAACATATTCAATATCGAGATCCTACAAAGCAATAAAAATGTGTGTATTTTTTTAAATGTGCATTAGTATTCTTTGAAAAATAAGTTTGAACTGATTCAAATGGAATATTGAAGCATAGATATCAGTATCTGGTTCTAATATTCCTACCAAAAAAAATAATTCCACACCCATTAATCCCTCATAAAACTCTATTATGGCGCATGAAGAGGAATAATTGCAGCATGATATATCAAAATTATAGGACCGGGTGTAATGAATTTCACTCTCACAAAGAGAAACCAAAGATTAACTAAACTATTACATGGATGGTTTAAAATTAGAAAGAAAAGGTGACATGGATAGTTTAAAATGTGACATGGATGGTTTAAAAGGTTACATGAATGGTTTAAAAGAAGGCATAGAAGGTTTGACAAATTTGCTACAAGAAATGTTTCCTAATGGTGAAAAGGTATTCCATGAAACTAATGATGAGAACAAAAGGAATATCAATCATGATTTTAGAGACCCACCATATTCCAAATATTGATATGAGGAATTTTGATGGCAAGGATCCGGTAACATGGATACTACAGATGGAGCAATATTTTGATCTCCATAATGTGTAACACACACAAAAGGTACACAATGAAACTGTATATTGAGAACCCAATCAGTTTGTCACTCGGTCAAATTTTATGGAGGAAATGATAGCACATTATGCAGATAAAAAGAGCAACACCTTCTTTTGCCAATTTATAAATCTCAAACAAAGGGGTTCAATGGTGGAGCACATTGAGGACTTCCAAAAATTGAATATAAGGGTAAATGGTATTCCAGAGGAGCATAGGGTTGATGTATTCATAGGGACTTTAAAGCATAACATCCAACATAAGGTTTGACTTTAGGAACATGACTCATTGGTGAAGGAATTCAAGTTGCAAGAAAAAATTAAAGAAAAATTATGGCAACAAGGAAGCCTGCCACTCACAACTATAAATATGGAAGTGTTGCTACTCCTAGCCTCCCATAGCCTACAAGGTTGACACCACAACATTTGTAAGAAAAAAGAGTAAAAGGGCCTTGTTACATTTGTGATATCAAATGCACTAAAGTTCATAAATGTGTTCAGAAGAAATTATTTTACATAGATGATGAAGAGGAGGA
The DNA here is from genome assembly GCA_034641835.2 of Pinus albicaulis. Classification (NCBI taxonomy): domain Eukaryota; kingdom Viridiplantae; phylum Streptophyta; class Pinopsida; order Pinales; family Pinaceae; genus Pinus; species Pinus albicaulis. The sequence continues at coordinate 97,271,960 of CM076584.1, forward strand.
AGAAAAGGAACAAGAAACTTCAAAATAAGAGGATATACACCAAGAAGTAACCCTATATAAAGAATAAATTAATCCAACCATATATTGTAATGCATTGGAAAGAATTAACACTCCTCAAACTCTCAAGATAAGACATATCAAGAAGAAAAAAGTCATAGTTCTGATTGATTTGGGTAGTACCCATAATTTTATTGATTGTAAGATATCCAGGGAATTGAATTGCTTCCTATATCCAACACCAAATTTTCAAGTGATGGTTGCAAATGGAGGAACAATAAATTTCTTTGGAAAGTGCCATAATATCAAACTAACCATGGGGTAATATGTATTGAATAGTCCAATATTTTCCATTCCAATGGGTTTTGTTGATGTTGTACTAGGATTCCAATGGTTACAATCTTTGGATACGATAGCTTTTAATTTTCAAAAACTTTTCTTGAACTTTTTTTGGGAAGGAAAGGAAGTTGAATTAAGGGGTATTGGGGGGAAACCAAGAAATATAATCAACTCTAATGGCTTGAAAAAACTTATAAATAAATAACAACAAGGCGTAATTACACAATTATGCTCACTAGAGTCTCAAACATCAAAACAATATATTTCCAGAGATCTCCAAAAAAAATTGGGCAAACATTCCAAATTATTTGAGGCTCCCAAAGGCCTCCCACCTATTCATGAACATGATCATGTTATCCATTTTATTCCAGGAAGTGTTCCTCCAAACATCAGGCCTTACAAATATCCCTATGCCCAAAAGAGTGAAATTGAACGTATGGTTACAAAAATTCTAGAGGCTAGTATAATTCAACCTAGTCAAAGTTATTTCTCTGCTCCAATAGTATTGGTGCACATGAGGGATGGATCATGGTGCATGTGTCTGGATAATAGGGAGCTCAAAAATATCACTATTAAAGATAAATATATCATTCATGTCATTAATGAATTATTGGATGAATTACATGGAGAAATTTACTTCACCAAGTTGGATATTTGTTCAGGATATCATCAAATAAGAATGAATACTGAAGAAATTCTGAAAACAACTTTTAGAACTCATGAGGGTCATTATGAATTTTTTGTCATGCATTTTGGCCTTACCAATGCACCTTCTACATTTCAATGTTTGATGAATTCCATTTTCAAAACCTTCCTTAGAAAATTTGTGTTATTATTTTTTGATGATATACTAATCTACATAAAGTTTTGGAAGGATCATGTTCAACATGTTGGCAGGGTGCTAAAACTATTAGAGGAGAAAAAATTATATGCAAAAACCACCAAATGTTTCTTTGGAGTACAAGAGGTGGAATATTTGGGTCACATTGTATCTCATGAGGGTGTTAAGGTATACCTTAACAAAAGTAAATCCATTAAGGAATGGAAAATATTCACAACCATAAATCATCTGCAAGGATTGTTACACAACATTTTGTCACTGTCCCTGCAATCCCCATCTCACCCATTGGAGGGTCATTTATGTGACCAATAAGCAGTGTCATTCCTTGAAAACACCATCATTGTGTCCCTTTACATGAGATTAACATTCCTCTTGTTGAAAATTCCCTGAGTAGAGACTCAAAAACCCTTTTATTTGACTTGGCACGGGTAATCAATTATGCCCACGGGCCGAAGAGGAAAATTAACACTGGGCTCACACCACCTAGCGCTATGGCCTAGTTTTCCACCCGCGCCAATTTGTTTATGGAATGTTTTTTAAAAATAGAGGTGGAGATTCCACTCCAACCACCTCAAGGATGAGTCATTGGGAGTGGTTGAACTGATAAACCACGTACTGCCTCCTTTAGGTTTATGGTTTCCACCTCTTATGGGAACTCCATAAAGGATAGGCCTCCCTCCCACCTTTGTAGGGATTCTAACCTCCTCTTTTTCCTCTATAAAAGAAACTATCTCTCTTAGAGCAAGCTAACTGAACGGCTGAATAGATGAACTTGGAGAATTAGATATACTATAGCTGAATGACTAGAGAAGATAGAAGGAATTACGTTGAGGATAGCTTGAATCCATGCCTTCATCCCGTTTTAATTCCTTGACGAGCATCTGAGACGCACTTCTCCTAAACCCCGCTGGAGGAGACTGCGACGTGAAAGCATCGGTTGTAACTCTTCCTTCTATTCATTTATATACATGACTATTGTTTGGTTCCATTGTTGTGTTATAATGTTTGTTTAATGCAATAATTTTAGCCCTCTTTGACTGCTTAATAGTTATGAATGGAAAGTTGTCATCTTGTATGTTGTTCTTGTTTTCTTGTTCTTTGTGCAGGTATCCAAGCGTAATGGTGAACAGATTGTGACTTCTCGAAGCAGGAGCGAGAGGCCACCACTACTACAGCAACAATGACAGCGTTGGATTCCAGGTAGGTTGATCTACTGTTTCCCTTGTTCATTCAATAATTAGGAATCAACACTTTAGCATGTCCCTTTGTTTCTAGATCCACTCTAGGGCTAGAGGGATCATCTCTGTCCATAGAGAGGATTTACCTGCATAACAAATTGGCGACTCCAATGGGGATCAATGTGAGTTTGTCATTTCATTTTTGTTGAGTCAGTTTCAATTATTGCTTTAGTTATCTGTCTTTTCCGGTTTTCTTGTTTAGTTTTCATCCTCTGTTTAGCTCCAGAGGGTCAAGATTGACCTCTTCTCATTAGGTTTTAGTTTTTCCTCTTTTTCCCATAGTTACCTGGCTTGGCGCGGATTTTTTCTAATCAGTCACTTCAATTGTTGCAGGTTGCTCTTTTTACAGTCGTGCCAACCCCTATAGGAATTGGTTTGACCTCCTTGATGAGCCTTTTGGTCAATTGTGCTTGCTTCTGGCTTATTTTCTATGCATTATTTTTCCTTTGGGATTGTTTTAATTGTTGTCGACTTGCTTTTCTCAGTTGTTTGTCCATATTTCTATCAGTGTCAGTTGAGGCCTTAGGGTTTTTAGGTGTCCTTGTGCACTGAGCCTTCTGTTTGAAAATCGAGTCGGTTTGATTGTTGTCAATCCCATTTGTGGCTTGATTTCACTTAGTTTTCCTGATCTTTTGAGTGATTGTCTTGGTTGAAAAGTCATTTCATTTTCTTGATTGGGTCTTCACCCTTTTGCTCCAAGCATAGATTACATTCCTTGTTTTGGATCATTTTGGAAACTATCTCTTGGGTTGAAATATTGCGACATTATTTTGAGTGATTTCTTTTGTTTGTTTCATGTTCTATTGAGTCATTTAATTTTGATTCCTACACAACACTTAAGCTAGTGTTTGTTTTCGTTTTTCATGTAATTATTGCATCATATACTTCTCTTCATTGAAAAAATAAATAAATATATATATATATATATATATATATATATATATATATATATATATATATATATATATATATATATTGAATTCTTTCTTGCATTAAAAGTGAAATACTCTTTTGCATAACTAGCATCTAATTATCTAGGAAAGAGTTTCATTTTCGTATTTTTTTATATGCATTAGTGGATTTCTCCGCATAATCTCCTTGTTTTCTTTTTGTTTGAGAGATCTCTATCCCTCTCATAACTAGCATTCATTGAATCGGAAATGATGTTCATTTGCATATAGGTTGCATTTAGGGATTTTTGAGATCCAACATCGATAGGACCTTAAAACTGAAACGTAATTCAAGATCAACTTTAAAAATTATTTAATTAACATAAGGAAGCATTGAAACCTAAAAAAACATATTCAGTGGTCTAGGCTAGAGACATGTTCTGGCATCTTAAAACCTAGTAGCTGTCATTCGCCATCTGGCTTTATACAGCGCTAGTAAGGACTTGCGCTCCCATACCGTCGAGTATATAAAGGGAGACCCTTCTAGGTTGCAATCCTTTTATCCATAGGAAGTCGAATCTGCCACCTTGTAACCGTGATACACCGAACACATCATTCGGGGAGAATACTTGGACGTACGTCAAGTCCTTGGTCATTTTTTATTCATTTGATCACCAAGGTGTATATGGCAGTTCACGGAAACCTGTTATACCCTCTTTCTTAGTATTCCAGAGTAGTCATTTTGATCTTTTCATGACTCTTTAAAAAGAGGAGAGATCGTCGAGCACTTGTCCTTTCACGCTCATTTAAAATTGAAAGCGACTAGAGTCATCTTTGGCCTGTTTCTCGACTCTTTAAAAGTGAAACATCAAAATATGGTTTCAGTGCCATAAAATTAATCACCCATGATCACACAATCGTTAAAGTTTTATTACTTTACCTATTGTTTTTTCCTTGGTTTTGATCTTGGAGTCCTCGATTGGTTTTCTTTTTCCCTTTCTGTTTTGTTATACGGTCACGGTGCCGGAACCACCGATTTTGTCATCCTCACTACCTCCTAGTGGTAGTTATTTCCTGGACGTTTCTTTCAAAACTCCTCAGCCCACTAGGTCTACCGAGATCTCGCGGCCTATTCTCCCATCTGTCCTACCTCTTGCTACTCGATCTCCTCCTAAAGAGCTAGTTGAGTTCAATTGGCCTCCTTCTGGTGCTTGGTCTGGTTTTGGGGAAGAAGGATATTTTCGTCGGGCTCATCATTTTTTGCTGCTGCTGTGCCTCCTAGTCCCCATAGTATTTTTGAAGATCTTACGGCGGAGTCAGATATGGACTCATCTAGTCCTGTTGGTAGTAAAGGAATTCCTGTTTCTATAGGATAATATCATCTTTTTCCGGAAGATTTACCTCATGTTTATACTAAGTCTTCTCCACCATCAGTGTCACTTCTACCTGGCTATCGGTCCTTGAGTCAGATTATGTCTGGTGTTGCCTCCATTGTGCAATCCAGTTCAGTAACTCCTTCTCAAAGTTTGGTCTCACCTTCATTAGTACTATCGCCTTCAAGCTAGTTCGTCGATTACTGTTACATCTGTTCCAGTTCGACCGAAAATCTGTGTGGCTTCATCCGTAGCTGTTTATATCCATCAGTCATCAGGATTTTTTCACACTCGCAAACCCATGGTTTCTTCCTATGAGTTTGATGAGCAGATGTTGGATATTCACCGACGTTATGCTTCTTCGACGAACGCCACGCCTGCTTCTAGTATTATTTCCACTACTCCTGTGATTCCTGGCGGTCTTACTTTTGGAGAGTATCTATTGGTTGTTCAGTAGCAGAGCTCTCAGGGTTCTCAGCAGCCTCAAGCTCCTGGTAATCCTCTTTTTCATCATTATGATGTTGTTGGTAACCTTGTTTATTCCTATCCCTTCATTATGATGAGCATGGTAATCCGGTTTATTTGCCTCCTACTGATCCTTATCTGACTGTTTCTCATTTCAGACCTACTTTACCTTTGCAACCCTCTGGATTGCAAGGAAAACCCCCTGTGGGACAACCTTTAGCTCAGCAGGGCCTTTCTTCTAGTCCACAGGGACAACCATACAGTCCACAAGGCCAACCTTTACAAGGGAAACCTTTGCCCAACATGGACAACCCTCCGATATTTTCGGTAAATATTCAAATCAACCAGGACTATCTTATGCTCTTGGGGGGGAAATATACCCACCACAGGGATAACCCGTTGCACCACAACTGTAGCCACATGCTCAATATGGCCCAAATTTTGTGCAACCGAGACAACCCTATGGTTCGTCTCTGGGTCAACCCAGTTATTAGGGACAACCTGGTCCATCACAACCATCAGGACAACCTTTTCCACAAGGCCAACCTGGTGGCCCTCAAAAATTGATTCAACCTGATCCTCAGTTGGTTCCATCATTTCAGCAGCCTGTTCTACCTGCTCAACCTGCTCAGCTAGGTCCATCTTCTCAACCGCAAGGTTCTTACTACCCTCAAGGTTCATATCAACCAGTATATACTGCACCTTAGGTTCCTTACCCTCAAAATCAACCTGTCTATCATCAACCTAAAATTTATGCTTACATTCCAGCAAACTCCATACGCTGCTCAACAAGGACCTTAGTGGTCTACTCCGACCTAGTATCTTGGTCCTCAACCCCAGTATTAATCGAATTATATTGCTTCTAGTCCCTATGATCCAAATCCTCCGGGACAGAATGTATGGGAACAGAATCCTACTCGGACTGGATGGAATGTACATGCAGGTCCTTATCAAAGACCTTCGATGACTTTCAATACCCAATTATTGTTTCTTGCTACGTTGGAATTACCTGATGTGTCAAATTTGACAAACGATCCTATTCTTCATAACCCATATTGGCCTCATGTTCCAACCAAGGTTCCTGGTGATTGTTATAAATTTGAGGTCAAGTCTGGTGAAGACCCCCAAGTGCATGTTATTAGTTACCATTTGTGGTGTTCCTCTAACTCTTGGGTTGACGATTCTATTAGACTCCGTCTTTTCCAGCGAACTCTTATTGGTGCCGCTGCAAAGTGGTACATTGAGCTATATCATGGCATCTTCCAAGATTTAAATTCCTTAGCCATGGAATTCCTTACGCATTTTTAGTTACCAGTCCGTTATGAGACCCGGATGCACCTCCTCACTATATTGAAACAAGACCAAGCTACTCATATCTCGGATCATATTCATGAGTGGAAACGTCGTCGTCGCATGATAAAATTTGAAATTCCTAATAAGCTTCTAACTCATTGGTTCACCACCTCCTTTTTCAATCAAATTTCCAAAGACATAGCTATGGGGGCATGTGTAATCGAGAAACAAGCCATTGCTTACACCCAGTACCTTGATCTTGTGTACTCTCAGTCTAGTGCATTATATGATATCTTTTCTGATGCTCCCTGACCTGGAACTTCTAAACCATGAGTGACTCCATCGGTCGATGGTATTATTGGTTTTGTGTCTCAAACTTCTCAAAAGTATTCATCTTCAAACTCTTTGAAGCCGAAATCCGCTTCTTCCCATAATGTTTCTTCTCAGTCTACTTTGAATTCTGGTAAACCCGCAGAAGTTAATGTCGTTTAGGCCAATCCTACGGATAATACTTCTAAAGGTAAAGGTAAAGCCAAAGCCGATACCCTGAAACAGGATTCTCAAGAATTCTCGTGTTGGTGGTGGTTCTCAATGCTAACCGAAGTACCCTTGTTTGATCTGTGATGAAGAGCACTTCACCAAATATTGTCCTCGACGGTCCGAAGTGAGCCGATTACTTAAAGGCACCCAGGGAACTCTGGCCGTTCTTAAGGAAACTTTCCCATCTTGGCAGACTCATATGGTAGGGCAACCTCATTCCTCTGCCCTGTTTGGCTCTTAGGTGTTCATGATGAACAGTTCGAGCATCGTTTCTATTGCTACTCGATTAAAATATTATACTGGATCCTGTCAGGCCACAGGGAAGGAGATCGCTGATAGTCCTCCTCCTCCTCCACCTATTACTGGTCCTCTTGAGATTGAAAGGCCCAATGTTGAATCCTTTGTGCGACCACTTTCCAAAGGTTTTCTCCGTAAGTCTTCTTAAAATCCCAACGCCCGTGCCACTTACCATTACAATATTGTTGAAGATTTGGCTCAAGCGCTGTCTGCAATGTCCGCGTTAGAAGTACTTCAGATTTGTCTGTCACAGCAAAGAGATTTGTTATCTGTGATTGGTGGGATTGATCCTTCCGATGCTAACCTTCTTGCTTTCGATCTACAGAATTTTTTTCCACGACTTCCACATCAAATTGTGCTCATTATTCAAATTGTTATTAATGGTCTCAATATTCATCGAGAAATTGTGGACGAAGGTGCCTCAACCTGTATCATTTCATCTTCATGTTGGAAATCCATTAGTTCTCTAGCTCTAAATTCATTACCAAATGCCTTAGAAGCATTTGATGGGAGATAATCAAAGCCTTTAGGTGTTCTCACTAGTTTACCGATTACTTTGAAAGGGAAGACAGTCAATGTCGAGGTCAAAGTCGTTGACGCTATGCTCAATTATAATCTTCTCCTCAGTCACAGTTGGACTCATGCCATGTTGTGTGGTCTGTCCACTCTCTTTCATGTTTTAAAATTTCCACATGAAGGAAATATTGTTACTATTGATCAATTTTCTTTATTCACTTCTTCTTCTGAGAACAACATTTCATACATGGATAATATTCACACTCCCTATGAGAGCGTAGGGCCAGGTCTTTTTAAAGATCCTGCCCTCATGGGTATTTTTCCTCTTTCTCCTCCGAATACTATTCAGATTCATATGATATCTCGGTCTGATGACCCATGGATTATTCCTTCGGATGAACAGATTGATTCCTTGATTCGATGCCTTTGATTCTGATTGAGATTGATTATTGTGAACTCATTGTTGCTTCGAAACCTTTGTCCTCTGATTTCACTCCTTTGAGAATTTCCCTTGACATTTATTCTCATTCCCCCCATCTTGGTGATTCAGATTCGCTTGATCTGTTGAAAGAGGTGTTTCCTTCTGATGAGGCCATCGTGGAAACCATGTCTCTTGAGGATCTACTGTGGCATGATGGTCGTCATTGTTCCTCATTTATGCCCAACCTCAGGGCCATGTCTACTTGTCTTGAGCGTTTTGTAGCTCAATTTCCTTCTCCTCCACTTCAATTGCCTGTTTTGACACATGAAATCTTTATGGAAGGTAGCTTGAGTAGAATTACACAAACGATGCCTATTGACATTTCCGTTAAACCGGGAATTCTTGAGAACATCCATATTGGGGTTACTTGTTCTTCTAATGAAGTCCAAGTTTATACTAGCCTTTTTTGTGAGTTCCATGATGTCTTTGCATGGTCCTATGAAGAAATGCCCGCCATCGATCCTAGTATAGTGGTGCATGAAATTCCTACTGATACCAGTTCAAAACCTGTTCGCTAGCATCTTCGTCCGGTGCACCCTAGAAAAGTTGCCGCCATTAAGGCTAAAGTTGAAAAACTTCTACGAGCTGGTTTTATCTATCTAATTCCTTTGACAGAATGGGTCTCTAATATTGTTCCTGTAGATAAGAATCAGGGAACTATTCGTGTCTGTGTTGATTATCATGATATTAATCGAGCTTGTCCTAAGGATAATTATCCCACTCCCTTTATTGATCAGATCATTGATGACCTCCCGGGAGTGATATATTTTCCTTAATGGACAGTTTTTATGGTTACAATCACATTAAAATTCTTCCGACTAATCAACATAAGAATGCCTTTATCTGTCCTTGGGTTACTTTCGCATATAAAAATCTCCCTTTTGGCTTAAAGAATTTGGGGCTACATTTTAGCGAGAGATTTTGTATGCCTTTCACGATATTCGACACATCGTTTAGCCTTATTTGGATGACCTTCCCACTCATTCATCTAATTGTATAGACCATCCTAACCATCTTCGTTAGATTTTTCTTCGTTGTCGACGTTACGATATTCGTCTTAATCTGCACAAGTGTGTCTTCTATGTTGATTCCAGTAGACTCTTAGGATTTATCGTATCCAAAGATGAAATTCACCTTGATCCCCTGAAGTTTTAGGCTATTATTAATCTCCCTTCTCCATCCTCATTACATCAGTTGCAGAGTTTGCAAGGTAAGGGTAATTTTCTACGACATTTTATACCTAACTATGAAAAAGTGGCTTGGGGATACACGCGTTTATTAAAGCAGGGCATCCCATTCTGTTGGGATGAGATTGCTCAAAAATATTTTGAGGCCCTGAAGACGTTGCTTGTCAATGCTCCTTTGTTGCATCCTCCTAACTATCATCGTGATTTTTCCCTTTATTTAGCCGCCGCTTTTAGTACAATTGCCATGGTTCTGGTACAAGAAAATGATGACAGTAACGAGCATGTTATTTATTACTTGTCTTGTAACCTTCTTGACCCTGAGATGAGCTATGCACACATTGAGAATTTAGCATTAGCTGTGGTCCAAGCCGTTCATCGTTTTCGTCATTATATTCTTTTGTGTATGGTGACTGTGATTTCTGATTGCAACCCCATGACCTATATAGTGTCTCGACAATTGCTGGGGGGAAAATACTCGAAGTGGATTGTTATCCTCCAAGAGTTCAATTTGGAATTTACTACGGCCAATTTGAAGAAATCATTAGTCTTTGCTAATTTGATTTGTTCCCTACCTTCAGACTCTCCTCCGTATCGTCCTGAGAAATATATACCAGACGACACTCTTTTCTTGATTAGCACCCTCAATCCGTGGTATGGTGATATCATCTTTTATCTCCAGACTTCTACTTTCATATCTGAGTTTACAAAGGATGCCCGTCAACGCATCTGTCATCAGTCGCAGCCTTATCATATAGTCGGGGATACCCTTTATCGCGTCGGAGTGGATTCCATTCTTCGTCGATGTTTAACCCTCAAGAAAGTTGAGAAATCCTTCAATGATTGTCACAATGGCACCTATGGCGGTCACATGTCTGGTTATGCCACTTCACAGAAGATTCTTCATGCTGGTTATTTCTGGACTTGTATCTTCGAAGACTACATTGTCGCGGTTCATAAATGTCATGATTGCCAGGTTTATCAACACAATATGCGTACGCCACCTGCACCTCTTCATCTTGTCATTACCATTGGTCCCTTTGCGAAGTGGGGCATCAATTTTATGACGTGTAACGCTCACTCGGCCAGGGGGCATGCTTGTATTATCGTAGCCGTGGACTACTTCACCAAATGGGCCGAAGTAATGCCTACACTTGTTGCCGACGGTAAGACAGCTGCTCAATTCATACTCAATCATATCATTGCTAGGTTTGGTGTCCCTCAAGCCATTTTCACTGATCATGGTTCCCATTTCTAGCATTACATGGTGGCCGAGTTGACTTCTATGTTGGGTCTGCATCATGACAAGTCAACACCGTACTATCCTCAGGAAAATGGCTAGGTTGAAGCTGTGAATAAATTTCTTGTTACCATGCTTCAACGTACGATTGGGATCCATAAATACAATTGGCATCTCATGTTATTTTTAGCTCTTTGGGCCTACCGAACCTCAGTTAAGAATGCAACCGGATTCACCCCTTTTAGTTGGTTTATGGGCTGGAAGCCACTCTTCCGATTGAATGTGAAATACCTTTTCTTAAGTTCGTTGTTGAATTACTGCCGAACACTTAACCCGAAGAAGAGTGTATCCTTTATCTTGAAAGGTTAGATGAAACCCGCCGCTTTGTTTCTCTGGTTATCAAAGCACAGAAAAAGCGGGTCAAAGCTCATTTTGACCAATTAGCTTCTCCTCGTTCTTTCGTTGAAGGAGATCTTGTCCTCCTGTACGACCAAGCTCATGATAAGCTGGGGGCAGGTAAATTTCAACCCATGTGGCATGGGCCTTACATTTTTAAACGTGTATTGCAGAATGGGGCCTATGAGCTCATTGATTAAGAAGGTCATATGTTAGAACAACCCAGAAATGGGTTGTATCTCAAAAAGTATTATGCATGAGTTATTCATGCATGATTTGTGTACATAGGTGTTTTTTCAATTTTTGTACATGATTTGATTTGGTGTGCTTTGCAAGCATTTTTCTGCTTATTTGGGTCTTTCTTATTTGTGCAGATGTTTATTATCCTTTATGTCGGTTTCGCGGATGGTGCTTCCCTCAGTACCAAGAATTTGTCTTCAGTAACCTGGATAATCTATGATCCTGCTGGTGAATTGATATAACTGCAAGGTATTTTTCTAGGACGAACTACAAACAATGTCACTGAATATAGTGTTTTTCTTGAACTATTAACCAAGGCGATCAATCTCGGCATACGCACATTGGTTGTAAATCTATATTCACAGCTTGTTGTTCTACAACTCAATGGTCATTATTCAGTTAGAAACCTGTACATTTTGAGATTGTATTTACGCATTCGTTTTTTGGAAATACTTTTATCACATATCAACATATTCCTAGATGAATGAATGCATTAACTGATATAGTGGCTAACATTGTATTAGATAGAAATTTGCGTAATTTGTAAAATCATCATCATGTGAAAAGATCCATATAGGAAAATAGTTGTGTGTGTGTGTGTGTGTGTGTGTGTGTATATCGCATGTTTCATCAGTGTACATCATACATTCAAAAAATATATGTGTGTTTTTTGTTACATCCTGAGACCCCATGTCTCTCAAAAATACAGATATAAAGCCTAGGTGTCTAATCAGCATGATGCTCATGATAACATGTCACTACCCGTACAAGCCACCTCAGCAAGCGGTGAATATGGTTTGACACCCTGACGGTATGTCTCTGGTAGGCGCGAGGTACATCGTCAAATCGTGCATAATCCGGGATTCCATGTGTGATCCCTTCTAGGTTGCACATGAGCTCCCCTTCCTCGCTTCCCTCACCATGAGGGTCGAAATCACAAGGAATTCACCTCGCTATTGGAGACATGCCCGTAGGTCTCTCTAGGCCGACATCTGCAAATTCATGGATTTAAATTCAGAACATACATAAACAAAAAAATTCATAATACTCATGAAAATTAAAATGAGTCTTACCCAAATCTTCATCCCAATCCTCTCCCTCCATGAGTGGGAAGTCCAGATCACCAGTAAAATCTGTACCAGAGTAGAACCAATCCTCCAGACGATCAATTGTCGACGAAGCCAATCAAAGAAATCTGGTCTCCAGGACATTTGTTGACCGCCCCCTGCCCTTGGCATCAGAGCCACCCATCGGGCCATCCATGGTTCTCTCGCTAGTGGTGTCGAGACTATGACCTCCTGACGCTGAAATATTGGTATTCGTTCCAGGAAGAATGATACCAAGATAGACCCATAACCAAACTGCTTCAATTTGGTCTTCTTGCATTTTGTTAGCTAGAATTTCATGTTTATTGTCACAACCTCTGCCAAATTGTAGATGGTCGGTGACAAGTAGTCTACATCAAGAAGCAAATGTGTTTTTTTTGCTTCGTGTGGTGCTTGCGATCTCATAGCTTGTGTGATGGTATGCAGCACTACTTTTAGTGTTAGGTCTGGGATAGTTTGGATGTCAACTTTCCCACTCCCTGTTCCCTTCCGTGCCCCTGGACATACTCTATCCATCACCATGGACACACTCTCCATGCAAGGCCGGGTACCAGTTAGGATCAGTGCTTCTCCCCTTCGCGAAAATATTGTGATAAAATAGACATCAGACACATCAATATCAAGTTCTTGATCTCGAAGGATGAACTTTTCTTGGTCCTCATCCCATATGCTGATCAAATATTGTAATAGCTCTGGATGAGCATGGAGACATGGTGTCAAAAAGAAATTCTTCAGTCCACAGTCCCTGAGAGCTTCCATTCATCTCTCATTTTCCATGGCAAGCTTGTCTTCTTCGTTGTGTTCCCATTCTTTCCATTCTATCACCATTTTGCTGCTTTTTACCTGTAAACACATTCATATGAGTGATATTAGCTTTTCGGTAACTTGGATTTGTAAATAAATGGGGTTTGTGTCTTACATTATGCACAAAAAATGGTTAGCATCGTTGGCACGACTGTTTTCCAAACAGTCGTGCCAATGGGCGCACCCTAGTGCAAAAAATTGGGCGGTTGGTGCGACTCCATGCCTCAAACCCGCGCTAACCTATGTGCCCTAATTTTCATACTTCCTCCCCCAGATTTCATAATTAGAAGTTGCAGGTAGTAATAAATGACTCAAAATGAAGGGAAGGATCTCAGCTCTTACCTGGAACTGATGGATTTGAGATTGATCTACTGGATTGTCCTCTATCTTCGCTGCAAAATCACCCAGTAAAATGGGTAACTATTTGCTCCACAAGAGGTAAAAAGTGAAAGTAATTGTTTTTTACCATTTTTGGCATTTTATAACTTTTTACAACCCTAATTAGGTTCTAAGACATGTTTTTTGATTATTTTATTATATTATTTTTCGAAAAATGGATTTTACACATTTCTCTTGTGCAGCAACAGGTTTTTCAGGACATAGTGATGAAGTAACAAGTTAAATTTTATAATTTTTCAGAATCGGTAAAAACACGAAAAATTCACTACTAAAGTCAAATTTTAGCTCTTTTCTGACTCTCTAAAACTGAAAAGATGGTCGAGACTCTTATCATTTCGAACTCGTTAAATGGCTACAAAATGGTATCTACCTAGTATACGTTTACCCCTTTTCAGGCTGGGATAGATTATTTACGAAAAAAGAATATTTTAGCCTATCGTGACTACGAGGTTCTTTCAGATATTTTTTTCTACCTTTTCGGATCTGAGAGACTATTTACGAAAAAGGGCCATGGTGGAGTTTTCTTTTCTTACTTCTTTTCAAACTCTCTAAACATGAAAATATGCCGAGTTCTCCCTTTGTCAGACTCGTTAAACCCTAAAGACATCGGATTTTGTCACCATGACGTTACTCAAGTTCCTCCTTCCTAGGGCTTGTAAAATGTACTAGGATGGATTTTTCCGAAGGACAAACTTACAGCACAAGCATATGCTATCCCCTTCAAGCTTGTTTTAAAAAATAATTGGGGTACTCACTAGAAATGGTGGGGGAAAATGGAACCAAGTTTTATTTATGTTGGTAGTATGTCGCTCTTGAACATTGCACTTGTCTGCATTCGTGTCAGGTTGGGGACATCTCATTTCATCCTTTTTTCCATGGGTTTGGGTAATATCTTTTGACCTCTCATCTTCTCTTTGCCACGTCATCATGACCTCATAACCTTTGATGTCAAATACTACCAAATCCAGTGTCGTGCTGCTAATATGTTCAAGAGAAGTTTGCCTCTACAGTTTTCAACCTCCCTTTGATTCTCTGTTGGTCCTGACTCACTATTATCATGTTCCTCCGTCTCGTATCGATGATGTGGGAAACATTATGGCCCACCTTTGATCAGGTCACTTCATGTCGTCTTCCACTCATTATCCAGAAATTTGATCGAGAGACTCTATTCTGGTACCTTGGAGCCTGCATGCCTTAATGGCAGGTTTTTCGCATTCAACGTAAGGTCCACATCATTGGCCTTCGATCGAGTGATTCTGCGGATGTTTGATGCCAGATAATTTTTCACATCCCATGGATTGTACCGGTTGTACCTTGAGAACCATTGTCATTATTGGTGGTTTCTCTTGTGCCTGTTAACAACTTTCATCATTGGCTGGTAATCAGGTAATTTTCTTGCATGTTCGACTTAAGCTCATATATTCGCATGCTTGAATTTGTACTTTTTCAAGTCAAGATGGAACGTAAGACCCTGAATTTTGTTTGATAAATTCTAGGCTACGGATTTTGGTGGATTTTTATGACTTATTACATGACTCTTTTGATTGGATGGTTGTGCCCATACCTGATTCTATTTGTTGATCCTTATTGCTGGATGGCTGCGTCCATACCTTGGATCTTATTTTTTATATATACTCTATTATGAATGGTTGCGCCCATGCCACATGTTCATGTATTAGAGATATCAGTTGTATTTGTAATTGCAGGTTTTTCTATAGCAGTGTTTGGTTCGAATGCATTCTCATAAAGCATTTCGCCCCTCCCTCTCCCTCGAACCTCCTTCTTTAGGGGGAATATGTTACACAGCATTTTTTCACTGTCCCTGCAATCCCCATCTCACCCATTGGAGGGTCATTTATGTGACCAATAAGCAGTTTCATGCCTTTCAAATACCATCATTATGTCCCTTTACATGAGATTAACATTTCTCTTGTTGACAATTCCCTAAGAAGAGACTCAAAAACCCTTGTTTTTTCCTTGGCGCGAGTAATCAGTTATGCCCTCACACCGAAGAGGAAAATTAACACTGGGCTCACGCCACCTAGCGCTCTGTCCTAGTTTTCCACCCACAACAAGCTGTTTATGGAATTTTTTTTTAAAATAGAGGTGGATATTCCACTCCAACCACCTTGAGGAAGAGTCATTGGGAGTGGTTGAACTGATAAACCACGGATTTCCTCCTTTAGGTTTATGGATTCCACCTCTTATGGGAACTCCCTAAAGGATAGGCCTCCCTCCCACCTTTGTAGGGATCCTAACCTCCTCCTTTTCCTCTATAAAAGAAACTATCTCTCTTAGAACAAGCTAGCTGAATGAATGAATAGTTGAACTTAGAGAATTATATATACTATAGCTGAATGACTAGAGAATATAGAAGGAATTACGTTGAGGAGAGCTTGATTCCATGCCTTCATCCCGTCTGAATTCCCTGATGAGCATTTGAGACGCGCTTCGCCTGAACCCCATTGGAGACTGCGACGTCAAAGCATCGGTTGTAATTCTTTTTTCTATTCATTTATAGACATGACTACTGTTTGGTTCCATTGTTGTGTTATAATGTTTTTTTAGCAAAATATGTTTAGCCCTCTTTGACTGGTTAATAGTTATGAATGGAATGTTGTCATCTTGTATGTTGTTCTTGTTTTCTTTTTCTTTGTGAAGGTATCCAAGCATAATGGTGAATGGATTGTGACTTGCCGAAGCAGGAGTGAGAGGCCACCACTACTATAGCAACAATGACAGTGTTGGATTCCAGGTAGGTCGATCTATTGTTTCCCTTGTTCATTCAATAATTAGGAAGCAACACTTTAGCGGGTCCCTTTATTTCTAGACCCACTCTAGGGCTAGAGGGATTGTCTCTGTCTGCAGAGAGGATTTACCTGCATAACAAGGATTTATCAGGTTGACAGGGTATTATAGCAAGTTTGTTAATAATTATGGGAGAATAGCAGCACCTCTAACAACATTACTGAATAAAGATGCATTTTCTTGGACTCAGGAAGCAACTAAGGCTGGTTTTATCTACGCCAGACTTCAAAAAAAATATTATTGTGAAATGTGATGCCTAGAGAAATGAAATTTGTGCTCTTTTATTGCAAGAAGGAAGACCCATTTCTTTTGAAATTTTTCCAATCAAAGGAAAGTATTTACACAAACCTATTTATGAGAAGGAAATGTTGTCAATACTACATGCACTTAAGAAACGATGACCTTACCTAATGGGAAGACAATTCAATGTAAAAAAAAATCACAATAGTCTTAAATACTTTTGATAACAAATATTATCTTCAAAAGAGGTACAAAAATGGGTCACAAAGATGTTGGGATGTGAATTTGAAATCATCTACAAAAGGGGAAGAAAAATGTTGTTGTAGATGCACTATCAAGAAAGGATGAGTATGTGGAAGAATTTCTTTGTGTCATTTCTATTATACAACCAAATTTGATAACCAAAGCAAGGGATGATTGGAAGAATGACAAAGAAGTGTGGGCACTCATTCAAAATTTGCAACAAGATCCCAATAAATCTGATACATTTAGCTAGAAAAATGATTCATTATGGTACAAATATCACTTATACCTTTGTAAGAATTCCCAACTCAAACAAAATATTCTTTTAGAATTGCACACCTCTCCCTTAGGAGGGCACTCAGGATTATTTAAAAAATACCACAAGGTTAAGAAGGATTTTTTTTAGAATGACCTTAAATATGATATTCAAAATTTTGTGGCAAAATATTTGGTTTTCCAACAAAACAAAGTTGATACAATTAATACCCTGAGTCTATTACAACCTTTATCCATTCCAATTCAATGTTGGCAGGAGGTTCCAAGGGATTTCATCACAAGTTTACCCAAGTCAAAAGGAAAGAGTGTCATCATGGTGGTAGTTGATAGACTTACCAAGTATGCACACTTTTTTGCATTATCTCATCCATTTAAACCCAGTACAATTACTACTACATTTATGGAAACAATTCAAAAGCTACATGGAAACCCAAAGATTACTGTAAGCGACAGAGATCCCATTTTCACTGGACCTTTTTGGACATAATTATTTTCTTGTCTAATTAATAAATTAGCTCATAGATAATCTTATCAAACTCAATCTGATGGGAAAATTGAGATAGTGAACAAATTTTTGGAAGGATATCTTCATTGATTTGTATCTGATAAACAGACACAATGGGTGAAGTAGTTGCCTAGGTTGAATGGTGGTATAACACTTCCTTCCATATTGCAACAAATATGACCCCGTTTATGGCACTTTATGGATATCATCCACCGTCCAATACATCATCTTCAAGAGAAATTTCTAATGTTCAAGCACAGAAAGATCACATCGAGCATCAACAACAAGTTCTCCAACTCTTGAAGGACAACCTCACTTTGGCGCAGAATCGAATGAAACAACATGAAGATCAACATCGTAGCAAAATAAGTTTTGATGTAGGCGACTAGGTATTTTTAAGGCTACAACCATACAAAAACATTTCCCTCAAGCAAGCTAAGAAGGATAATAAATTATCACCAAATTATTATGGTCCTTACAAGGTGTTTCAAAAGATTGGTACTATGGAATACAAATTAGAGCTTCCTACATCTTGAACCTGAATGCACCCAATTTTCCATGTTTCATGCTTAAAGAAGGTTATAGGTGACAAACTCCAAGTTCAAAAAATATTGCTAGAACTTTAAGAGTAAGAAAAACCCATATTGGAACCTGAAGCAGTCACAGAAACAAGAACTTGACATCTAATAAATCGATCAATTTCAGAGTATCTCATCAAGTGAAAGAAATCACCCGCTAAATAGTCCACATGGGAGGATGAAAATTTTATACAGAATAATCTATAACTACTCAAGTGTTGAGGATGTTAGTGTTAGAATATACATTCTTCCATCAGTGATCAATATCATTCCTTGATTTTTCATTTTAGGTGTCTCATTCTGAAATTTTTATAGCATTCCATTAGGTCATGCTAAAAATTGTTTCACTGATGGTAGCCTCCTCAATAAAACTTCACTCTCCCTCAAAGAAACACATTTTTTGACTCTCTTCCATGTCTTCCTAAGCATAATAACACCTATGAAAATCTCATTTCACCATGTTTTGTCTCAGTTAAAATTCAACCATGGAAGTCAGGTTTCAAATTCTCACTAGGTTATTAGGGTTTTTTTTTTCAAGGTCCAAAATGCATTATTCCATCTCAATAAAGTGAGAAAAAACAAGAGAGTGACTCAATGATATTCTATTTTCATCTACAGAAGATTATCACTATGTAAATATCATATTTTCTAAGTTGTAATTTTGATTCCACTTTATTTTCATATCAAAATGTCATTTTGATATGAAATCAAAAATGTAATTTATTTTTTATTTTAAAATGTAATTTTATGTTTTATATGTAATAATTCATTCCCTAGCTTCCAACTCAAATATTCATGCCAAACTGATATAAAGGAAAGCCAAAAATACATCAATTGATCAACCTGCAAAACAAAAAATTCATATGTCAAAGAGTATCAGTGTGAAAGTTTGAAAAATGAAAAGTGAACATAAGGAAAGTGGGTTTTTAAAGTTATAAATAAAATTCACTAAAGTATAAAACCCTCAACACTTCAAGACAAAGCCCATTTGTCTCATGCATTCTCAGCAAACTTCAGCAAAGAGAGAAAATTTGAATTTCATAGTGTAACTGGGAAAACTGGAGCTGGTCGTTGCGCATTCAGCAGGTCGATGTGTGTTTAGTAGAGACGTTACACATTCAGTAGGTCACTGCATGTTTGGATGAAGTTTCTAGTGCAATTTTTAACTGTCGTTGCATGTTCTCCTGGTCGTTGCGCATTCAGGAAGGACGTTGAATGCTCAACGGGTCGCTTTGCGTTTGGAAAAAGTTTCTAGTGTAACTTTGAACTGGCGTTGTGCGTTCCCCCAGTTGCTGCGCATTTAGGAAGGACACTGCAGGTTCAGCAATTCATTGCGCATTCACTCAGAAAGTGCCAAAAAACCCTCTTTTAGCCTGCCACTCCACCAAATTATGCTCAATATCTGCACAAGGGTTCTCAAAGATTCATTCACCAGTAACTAAACAAGCCACCCTCTTTTTTATGTATGGTTGTTCTTCAAGTCAAATTCAAACCTATTTCTAAAGAAAGAAACCCTAATTCTTATTGAAATATAATTCAATCCCTAAACCTTATTCCTAACTGTCATACATTCTCCTTCACATCCCTAAAATAATTCTCCCTTTTCCCTATCTCCATTCCCTAAACAATCTCATCCCTTATAGCCCTAAGTCCTAGGGTTTTTGCTAACCTAAGCTCCCTTCACATTCCCATTTCCATCATTTTCCAACACTTCCCTTCACTTCATATTCCTTCATTTCATTCCATCATCCCTAGGGTTTTTGACAACAACCATGGCTGAAGAGGAGAACAGAAGTTCTAATGAGGAAGAGGGACAAAAGAGAAATCCATATAAGAAGGGAGGGAAAGTCATCAGACATGAACCAGCAACTACTAGAGATCTTATGCCATCTCCCTCACTATTTCATTCTTTAAGCATGTAGGTCATTTCGAATTTTGTGAAAAAGTTCAAAGAATCCAATACCACACTATGTTGACAAGATTTTTCATCTCTAACCTTCATGAAAAAATTTCACTATGTCCACTGACATTATTGCAGCTGCTACAGGAATCCCAAATGTAGGAGAAATATGGTTTAAACAAGGAAATCTCAATCATTATTATTATGAGCCATATATTAAACCAAGGTACAAGAATGAAAAAAATATTATTTTTCATTTCTCCAAACTCCTTGATAGATATGTCCCCATGATGAAAATCATCATGAAATACTTCACCTATGAGGGAAGGTTTTCTAGACTCTATTCCTAACATATCCAGCTCCTCATGCACTTCACTAGAGTTAGAATTCTTCACATACCCTATTATCTCTTCCGGAGCATTGATAATATGGCATTTATTTTCCAAAAGAGAGATTATGATCATCAAATGCAAAGTCTCTTTCACCACTCCCTTATCAAAATGATAGTCATGCATCAGCTTGATCAGTTAAACATTCCATGGGACACCTTTATATCCAATGAGATTTTCACTACTCCACCTATTCAACATGGCCAGAATGTACCTTCATCATCTCATCCTCCCTCATATATCCCTCCATCTCAGCCTACTATTCATGCATAATTACCAAATCAGCTCCATTCACCTCACATTGAGCCTTCTTCTTCACCTTTTCTAACCCTACATCATCATCACATCATGATTCTGAGTCAACAAGCAGTGATGAAGACATTGAGGAAAAATGGGCTAGTTTGGTTGAGGTTCAGGCATTGCCCAAAACTTACCAGAGAGGCTATAGGCATGTGTTTTCTTCACTTTGAGTGAAAGGTGCCATGTCCTATTCATCAACACAACAGGTAGATAAATGTAAGGAAAAGGTGATAGAATTAGAAATTGATGATGAGGAGGACAATCATGAAACAGAGCAAGAATTTCAGTTGATTGACCTAGGTGAGGAAGATGAAGACAAAATCACCAATGCAGTAATTAAAGGTAAATATCCTAAGATTAGTGAGCTCCAAACTAATCTTGAGAGGGCTAAACATGTAATTCATTTTCTTGAGCAAGAAAATCAACAGCTGAAACCAAGCAGGCCATCAATGAGGTAAAATGCATCAAAGCACAGAAAGAGGCATAGAAGGATAAATACTTGCTTGAGGAAAAATTGTAAAGGTTTTTTGAATTTGATGATGATGAGGATTAGCCTCCAAGACATAGACCTAGGACTAGAGGGCTGAAAAGAGCTCTAGCCCTATAGAGACAAAGGGAAGTTGACCTAGCAAACCAACTTACACTAAATGAACATCTTGCTCTCGAAATCAATGAGGATAGAGAATCATGGCTTGATAGAGTTAACCAACACTTGGAGCAACTCTTGTACAAGGCTCAAAAGAACAATGAAATTCAAAGAAATATGGCAAAGCATTATGCCATGAGGAACAAAATCGCAAGGGCCAAGATCAAACGAGCCCATGCAAAAATTGAAGCCTTAACCAAGCAAGAAGAGAAAGAGAAGTTAGATATACTTTCCAAGGTGTCACTCGATGCCTCAAACACTTGATCAATGAGTACCCCAACAATTTAAAAAATCAAATGGAAAACTTGTCATTTTGTTCATTTCTGTGTTTTTGAGGTTATTTTATACACGGAAAATTTGCTAAATGAGTAGCACCTTGGACGCTACGCTCTTTTTGTGGTAACCTAATGGAAAAATGGTCACCACTAGCAGATTTTTATTGATGAGGACATCAACCCTGTGAAGTTGCAGAGTTTTTGAGGAAAACTGGTCCATAAAAAAGTCAAAAAACCATCAAAATTCCATGTTTCTGCCTCAAAATCTACCTGGTCATTTTGTGTTCACTAGTCTCAGGAGAAGTGGTTTTTGACAAGGAAAATGGGCATCATTTTGAAAACTGGAGGAATTTTTGGAAAGAAGACTCAAAGTGATTTCCAATGAGACATCATGGAGTAGATTTGGACACTGGTAAGGCACTCAAATTCAGCCTTGAACAGAGGTCATTTTTTCTGCCTGGACACTGCGCGTTTTACAAGGAAATTGTGTTTTTGCAGTCGTTAAAAAAAAATTGAGTTTCACTCCAGTTTTGACTTTTACCTTGGGAAATGTTGAATTTACCTATGTAGATGATTAATATGAATGTAATTATCATGTTATTTGATGCAGGAGCATCAAGGCCATTTTTCATTTGTAAATATGTGATAAAAGGGGGGTGTGACATTTTTAATATTTTATTAATTAATTTGTTATTTTTAATAAAATAGGAGATAATTTGGAAAAGTGAGGATTTTGTAAATATTATTTTATTAAATAAAAGGATATGAGAGAAATATATTAGGAGCAAAATTAGAGATTATGAATTCTATGTATGGGACTTTGTTGAGTCCACACCTAAAATATAGGTTTAGTTGAGGATTAGGTGGAGAGATATTTTGAGTGAATTAAATGCATTATTTGTGTATAAATAGGAGTGGGTTTTGTGAAGAAAAATACACTTGAATGGTTGAAGAGAGAGTGAGGGTGTGAGTAGGAAGCAGGTTTCTGTGCAAGCCTTCGGGCAATTTGTAAAGGGCCATCGATCTTGAATATCTGGCCAAACAAGAGTTGTAAGTAATTTTGTTTTGTTTCAGATTATATATGTTTTGG
This sequence comes from Pinus albicaulis, assembly GCA_034641835.2. Taxonomy (NCBI): domain Eukaryota; kingdom Viridiplantae; phylum Streptophyta; class Pinopsida; order Pinales; family Pinaceae; genus Pinus; species Pinus albicaulis. Next base: position 97,294,849 of record CM076584.1, read on the forward strand.
TTGATTGGGAAATTTCTTGTTAGATTTGTAATAGAGAGTTGAATAATGTGCCTTAGCTGAGTGATTATGAATGGTTGAAATCCATAATAAAGAGTGAAATGATGAATCTGTGGTAAGGAACTTGTTGGCATCGATTTGTAGAAATCGATAACTATTTGTGTTGAAACCCAAAGTGGAAATCTAATGAGGTTGGATGGGATTGAATATAAATGGTGTTAAATCTCTACGTGAATGGTGGCTATAGTTTATGTTGAACCAGTTCTATTAAGTATAATTGATTTCCGTAATCATTAGTTGTTTAGCGCCTAAATCCACTAGACATAATCATGTTCAGAACTAAAGTCGATTTGTATGAATACATCTGGTTTTAATCTTTGTAAGGTGACTCTGCACATAATTTGGGAAAATCGATGTTATTAATTAGACAAAACTCTGATATTATTTAAATAATGTCGATGTTGTCAAGATATACAAACAGCGCACATTTGAATTAATCTGCAGACAATGAAGTAGATGAAATTCGATGGTTTTTTTAAGCTTATGGTAAGAGTGAAGCGATGGATGAGTCGATAGTTTGAATCTCTGTTTGCCAGAGTAATTGATTCCTGATTGAATGTCAATGCCAGCGCAAATCTGAGTCTACATTCACTGTGAATTTTATCTGATATTTTGAGTTCGAATGCTGTTTATTTTGAGCAGAAAAAAGGTCGATTACCACGTGGAAAAGCATTGATAACCAATTCAATGGAAATGGAGTCACGCTGTGGGTGGAGTGTACGCAATATTTTTGAGTAACTACTGTATGAATTGATTTTCAGTACGTGTCACATCTGCAAACCATGCAATTGCCAAACGTTGGTGAGGAGAATAGGTTTATAATAAAAGGGTAAAGTTGTTTAAAGCCAGTTTGATTTCAATCGATTGAAAGTTGATTGAAAGTTCTTTGCGAAATTGTTCAGATCGGAAAAATTTGCCAAGTCTACATGCAGGGTAAAGGCGGAATGGGCGCACTATGAAACTGTGTTCATAGAGCTGATCAGCACGAGGAAGAGCTTGTGTAAGATTTTACTGTGATAGCTTTGCAATTTGTTTGGAGGCTGATGCCAAGACTCCATCCAGCGTTGCTTGAAGCCTGTCAGCACTGGAAAAAAACAAAAGATTCAAGCAGTATTGCATATCCTAAAAAGGAAAATTGCAAGAATCGAACTGAGTGAGGTATGATGGTATTTGCATAAAGTTGTAATGCATATATGGTGGTATTAAATTTCTAGATTCAGTGTTAACACATGGGTGCATTTGTTTTATGGAATTCTTATTTGAAAATCCGGTATTAAAAACCATATGTGAAGCGATGGGTAGAATGCGTTGAATAGTGTGCTGGTTGTTGAATCTTGAATACAGTCTTGAACAAAGGTGTGGTGCTGGTGTGAACGTGTGGTGAATGGTAAGTAAAGAACAAAAGATACAAGTCGAAGAATAGAATTGACGGGTTTATAAATTGAATTTCATACGTTCTTCTATTGATCGTATAATTGTTGGCTTGTGGATTTCAACCAAGATATGGGCGGAATATTCAAATGATACATTTAACATTGAATTGTTAAGAGGTTGAAAGGCTGAATTATGAATGAAGTGATAAAAAAAAGCCAATGCAACAATACTATTGATCACATTGTGTGACTTGAATAGGCGTGACCAATTAAGAAAAATGATTTGAAGCATGGGTTTTTCTAAACCATAGAAATTTGTGAACAAGATATTTGAAGAGCTTCCGCATGAGAATGGGAAAGTGTGAATTTGCCAGTGATTGAGATTTTGATTTGGGTAAAAAGTTGAGATGCATGTTTATATGCATGGATTTAAAGATTTTGGGTATTGCAGGGTTGGCCCTGCATCATTTTAGTATCAGAGCTTGGCTCTGTTGAAATGGAAAATGTTTGTTTTTCTAAATGAGTGCAAGAAGGTTTGGTTGAAGAACTCAAATGTATTTTTGAATGTGTGTTGAATACTGAAAGGAAGATCATATTTTAAAATTGATATGCAAGCTACACAATTGCAGTGAACAGGATTGCAGAAGCGAATGGAGGACAAGATCATGCAGGATCTTAAAGGTGAGATGATTTCCTGATTTGAAATTTATGATTGAAGTTTATGGTTGCAGACAAGATGATGGTAGTGAACCTGACATTCATTTAAAGGCTGAATAAGGAGGAAAATTGCAGTGTCCTGAAGTGAAAGTGTTGGAGTTGAGAGGTAGCCTAGAGAGAGCAGAGAGAGTGCTCAAGGGGTTCTAGAGGCAGTGAACCAGTACTTACCAAAAGACTGAGTGAGGAGAGCTTGGTGAGATAAGTGGCAGCAGAAGAGATTGTTGTTGCAGAGGCTAGTGCAACTCATGGTGAGTGAGGAACTCATGGAGAAGCTGATCATGGAGGATCAGAGAAGAGGTTCAGAAGAATGCCACAGAGGTGAGATGACTGATGAAGTCAAAGAAAGAGAGATTGCAGTAATGAAGGTACAATTGCAGGTACTAGAAGAATGGCTGCAAGAGCAGGAAAATCAGAATAGAGGATGGATCTTTCCACTGAAGGGAAAGAGAATGATTTGGCAACCATTGCAGATGAAGTTGAGGCAAAGTGTGATTGCCTTATTGAAAAAGGAACTTAGAGTTCTTGAGCCAGAGATGGAATTTGAAGATTCCATATACAGATATGTTGAAAGGGGAGTGTTGGAGGAAGCATTCAAGACTAAAAATTCTTGTGGTTTTAAAACTAATGAGTTGTGTATGTTTGCAGGTGCAGTACAGGGAGATGAGCAAGCTTTAGAGTTTGTTCAAGAAGAGTTGAATCTGAAGGTTGTTCAGATCGATGCTGAGAGAGCAAGATCTCAGGAGGAAATGAAGACGAAGGAGTCTAATCAGAATGTTGGTGCAGAGAGAGAAGGACCAGTTGATGATTGGATAAGAGTTGGTGAAGGTATGGAAAATTGTGTGAAGTTTCCGAGTTCTACTCCTAATGAAATTTTTGAATTGTATAGGAAACTAGATCTTCAGAGAAGAGAATTGGAGAGGCAGAGGAATTACGTATAGGATAATTTGTTGAGGAAGCAAGGTAAGAAAGTTTTCATGAATGATAGTAGTGAAGCAGAGGATGGTAAGAAGGTGAGACTAGCTGACAGTCTCATGGTGAATGCAAATCAGCATACTGATGCGCTGACAAAGAATTTGGAAAGGAACTCAGAGCAGCATACTGAAGTGTTGCCAAAGGAAGCTGAGGAAAAAGCCAGTGAAGATTTTCTGAGTCCTGAAGAAGACTTGGAACTGCAGAGGATTGAATCAACAAGTGAGACCATTGGGTCTTGTGATTTTGAAGCTGACAATTTGATTGTGTTTACAGGTGATACAGAGGACAGTTCATCACTTGGAATTGTCTTGGAAGAAGAAGAACTATTGTAGGTAGAAGGTGAGACAATCATGTCTCATAAGCAGAGGCTTGTTACCATGGGTGACAAGAAAGAGTTGGCTTGTCTGTATGGCTAAGAGAAGACTGGTGGACAAAATTTTGGAAATACTACAGTGATAGAGGATGAGACTACAGTATTCGAAGAACTTGATTTGATTGCCAGAATCAATCAAGATGATGATGGACAATTACTGAAGATTGTCGAAGAGGAAGATGGAGGTTATGCTGGAGTTAATTTGTAGCATGTTGATGAAATGCTGAAATGTTTGCTAGAGACATTTGAACCAGAGAAAGAAGTTGCAGATGAAATTGCAAGTGACGAGCAAAAGAATGTTGCAGAGGGACAGGATGTTTGGGAGGCGGCGACATTTATGGTGGCAGTTGAAGCAACATGTGGGGTAACATCTGCAGGAGTAAAACCAATGTTAGCAACATTTATGGTGGTAGCTGAAGCAACATCTATAGAGGCAGCTGAGGCAACACTGACAGCAACAACATCTATGGGGGCACTGGAGCCTTATGTTTTTTCTAACAATTGTTTTGTGAGTACAGGTTTTATTGCAGACGCTGGATAAAATTTGTTAGATAGAGAAATTGAACTGATGAGGTGGATGATGATGAAAGTATCCCGGAAGAGGCCAGCAACAGTAAAACAGAGGAGAAGCAACAAAAGAAAGATAGCAGAAGATTGTGAAAGCCTAGTCAATGGGGCGATGCAACATAAAGTGTGGAAACCTGGAGAAGAACATCAGAAAGAAGCAGCGACAAGTGGAAAGTTGCAGCACAAGATATGGGATCCAGGCATACACAGATCCGAACACATGATCAGGCGATCATGATTAATTTCAACATTGGGAGTCTGATGCAGGAGCATCAAGGCCATTTTTCATTTGTAAATATGTGATAAAAGGGGGGTGTGACATTTTTAATATTTTATTAATTAATTTTTTATTTTTAATAAAATAGGAGATAATTTGGAAAAGTGAGGATTTTGTAAATATTTTTTTATTAAATAAAAGGATATGAGAGAAATAGATTAGGAGCAAAATTAGAGATTAGGAATTCTATGTATGGGACTTTGTTGAGTCCACACCTAAAATATAAGTTTAGTTGAGGATTAGGTGGAGAGATATTTTGAGTGAATTAAATGCATTATTTGTGTATAAATAGGAGTGGGTTTTGTGAAGAAAAAGACACTTGAATGGTTGAAGAGAGAGTGAGGGTGTGAGTAGGAAGCAGGTTTCTACTTGCAAGCCTTCAGGCAGTTTGTAAAGGGCCATCGATCTTGAATATCTGGCCAAACAAGAGTTGTAAGTAATTTTGTTTTGTTTCAGATTATATATGTTTTGGTTGATTGGGAAATTTCTTGTTAGATTTGTAATTGAGAGTTGAATAATGCGCCTTAGCTGAGTGATTATGAATGGTTGAAATCCATAATAAAGAGTGAAATGATGAATCTGTGGTAAGGAACTTGTTGGCATCGATTTGTAGAAATCGATAACTATTTGTGTTGAAACCAAAAGTGGAAATCTAATGAGGTTGGATGGGATTGAATATAAATGGCGTTAAATCTCTGCGTGAATGGTGGTTGTATTTTATGTTGAACCAGTTCTATTAAGTATAATCGATTGTCGTAATCATTAGTTGTTTAGCGCCTAAAGCCACAAGACATAATCTTGTTCAGAACTGAAGTCGATTTGTATGAATACATCTGGCTTTAATCTTTGTAAGATGACTCTGCACATAATTTGGGAAAATTTATGTTATTAATTAGACAAAACTCTGATATTATTTAAATAATGTCGATGTTGTCAAGATATACAAACAGCGCACATTTGAATTAATCTACAGACAATGAAGTAGATGAAATTCGATGGTTTTTTTAAACTTCTGGTAAGAGTGAAGCGATGGATGAGTCGATAGTTTGAATCTCTGTTTTCCAGAGTAATTGATTCCTGATTGAATGTCAATGCCAGCGCAAATCTGAGTCTACATTCACTGTGAATTTTATTTGATATTTTGAGTTCGAATGCTGTTTATTTTGAGCAGAAAAAAGGTCGATTACCACGTGGAAAAGCATTGATAACCAATTCAGTGGAAATGGAGTCACGCTGTGGGTGGAGTGTACGCAAGATTTTTGAGTAACTACTGTATGAATTGATTTTCAGTACGTGTCACATCTGCAAACCATGCAATTTCCAAACGTTGGTGTGGAGAACAGGTTTATAATCAAAGGGTAAAGTTGTTTAAAGCCAGTTTGATTTCAATCGATTGAAAGTTGATTGAAAGTTCTTTGCGAAATTGTTCAAATCGGAACAATTTGCCAAGTCTACATGCAGGGTAAAGGCGGAATGGGCGCACTATGAAACTGTGTTCATAGAGTTGATCAGCACGAGGAAGAGCTTGTGTAAGATTTTACTATGATAGCTTTGCAATTTGTTTGGAGGCTGATGCCAAGACTCTATCCAGCATTGCTTGAAGCCTGTCAGCGCTGGAAAAAAACAAAAGATTCAAGCAGTATTGTGTATCCTGAAAAGGAAAATTGCAGGAATCGAACTGAGTGAGGTATGATGGTATTTGCATAAAGTTGTAATGCATATATGGTGGTATTAAATTGCCAGATTCAGTGTTAATACATGGGCACATTTGTTTTATGGAATTTTTATTTGAAAATCCGGTATTAAAAACCATATGTGAAGCGATGGGTAGAATGTGTTGAATAGTGTGCTGGTTGTTGAATCTTGAATACAGTCTTGAACAAAGGTGTGGTGCTGATGTGAACAGGCGGTGAATGGTAAGTAAAGAACAAAAGATACAAGTCGAAGAATAGAATTGACGGGTTTATAAATTGAATGTCATACGTTCTTCTATTGATCGTATAATTGTTGGCTTGTGGATTTCAACCAAGATATGGGCGGAATATTCAAATGATACATTTAACATTGAATTGTTAAGAGGTTGAAAGGCTGAATTATGAATGAAGTGATAAACAAAAGCCAATGCAACAATACTATTGATCACATTGTGTGACTTGAATAGGCGTGACCAATTAAGAAAAATGATTTGAAGCATGGGTTTTTCTAAACCATAGAAATTTGTGAACAAGATATTTGAAGAGCTTCCGCATGAGAATGGGAAAGTGTGAATTTTCCAGTGATTGAGATTTTGATTTGGGTAAAAAGCTGATATGCATGTTTATATGCATGGATTTAAAGATTCTGGGTATTGCAGGGTTGGCCCTGCATCATTATTACTATTTACTAGGGTAAATACATTAGGTAAATCAAACATATGAGGTGTAATGAATCCATTCAATTAATATAGGAATGAGTCACTTTTCTCATCCTATACTCTAGCTATCAGTTCATATTTTTGTGTAATAACTCCCTCACCTCATATATTCGACCCCTGAGGATAACTGGAGGTGGTTTTCATGTCTATTTAGCTCAATTTTTCACATGATTCAAAGGATGGAATCAGTTTCATTTTTCTATTTGATGAAGGGAACTTGTACTCAGTTTTGGCCAAGCTAATAAAGAGGACTTGCAACTACATTTATGGGATACCTATGGTATTGAATGTATTTCATTTTTTCTTCTTCAGTGACATACGTTTGAATGTATTTTTCATTTCCATTTCATGTCTAAGACTCTAAGTTTTGATCTTTTATAAGTTTTAAATTCAGAATACATGCTAGTCATGCTTTGTTTTGGGTAACTTATCATATTTTGTTTCATTATCTTATGTCTGAGAGAAACACATATCTTAGTCTTCCCTCGGCCTTTTTAAATTTTCTAAACCATTCCATAACCATTATTTTCAAGTGATTTTCATTATACCTACCTTTCCCCGTTCATCCTTGTAACCCTAAATCTATTGCCCTGGCCTAGCTTTTCCTTGACCTAATTCCATTATCTGTTGATTTACCCGGCCAAAACCAAATCAAAACAACCCCTTGCACTCATTATCTAGCCTAAAACCCTAATTTCTCTAGCCCTGCTGACTATGACCCTTTTGGAGAGAGCCCTCTCCGTCTTGATAGGGTTAGCTATCAAGTCAAAAGCTTGGTTTGTGGTTACCTCTGTTTGTATTCCTTCCTCAGCCTTGGGAATCTGGTGGAGTGATAACATACTATCGCCATTGTCGGGGAACTAAGAGATAAAATTTTCCCTGGGTGTACAACAAATATCTATCGGAAACTGATCCATTGGATGATAGGATCAAGTTTCGTAAGGTTGATTTCATAAGTGCAGTGCCTCACAGCAGATTTGGATTCTACAAGATACACCAGAGTGAATCCAAACCCTGATCCAATTGATACCATTGATTATCCAGAGAAATTATTTCAAAGACACTGAAATAAAATTTCGCATATTCAATCAAGGCCAGCTCCTTTGGTAAGATCAGTATCTCTACCTGCAAAATTGCTTTCTCTAGAAGATATACCCTATGACATAAAATTTGAATTATATTTATTCAAGTCTAAATCCAAAAATTCTTTGTTATATATAGTTTTTTATCCTCTGAGATTATCCAAAGTAAAATATTTGTCTGAATCTTATTTAAGGTCTTTGAAAGATTGGTTTTTCAAAGAAATCAAGCCTAAATCTGACCTAGACATTAAGGAGTGGATCAAATTTTATCATCCTAAATAATTTTTTGTTACATATGAACCTCAAACTCAATCAATTTCAATATATTCATTTGCAACTTTAACTTCATCATACATACCTGCTACTTCAGCACCAATATTTTTAGCTCCTTTACCCATTCAGCCCATCCCTCTGGTTGTTAACCCAGTTCACCATCTAGCCGGAATTGTGGCTCGTTTTGCACCTTTATTTCTTTCTGGTAATCTTGCTGATATGCCTCAAGGTATGGTCAAAGGCTTCCCCTTTTTTATGAAAACTCTAAAATCATTATCCGTCAACACATAGCCAAAATCACAACCTTCATATATTTGGAGGAGTTAGATGTAAATAATGCCAAGATGTGAATCATTGCACAAATTTTTCCATGTGAAGTCAAAGTTTGGTTCCTTTCCCTAGCAGCAAATTCAATTAGGACTCCCGTTGAATCGACTGATGCTTTCTTATCTAGGTGGGATGAAAATAAAATCCCTTTGCAGATCCTTGTTGAATATGATTCCTTGAACCGTAATCCCAATGAATCAGTGCCTGGTTACAATGCCTGATATCTCAGAATTTATAATTACATTCCTAATGAAATGAAACCACCTCCTGGTTTATCTCTTCTGCGTTATCCCGATGCCTTTGACCCAGATATGGCCTATTCATTGAGAGAAATAAATATCACTGCCCTTGAAGACATGATAACAAAATTTAGTGAGTGTTGAAGTAAATCTATTAATTAAAAAGGCCAAACTTAAAGGTGAATGCAAAGTGACTATTAAAGAGGAACCTTCCACTTCATCTAATACCAAATTTGATGCCTTGCTGAAAACCATGGAGAGAATGGTTGATAGGATGTCTATTTCAAATAAATAGACTGAGCCTCAAATGAGAAATCCAAACTTCTAAGGCCAGCAGCAACCTCAGTTTCGAATAAAGCAGTGAGAAAAAATAACTCCTGAAACACTCCAGCAGTACAAAATCAGAACACCACTTGAATCAGCAGAATTATGCCCAGAGTGATGAAGAGGAAGAACCAATGGTAGAGGAGAATCTCCTTTTCACAGCCGATGGTCAGCCCATTTTTCTCACCGAGGATGAATAATATGTGGAGAATACAATTTCACCTAATGACAAAATTTTCATAATGGTGAATTACCATGAGTTAGAAGTAGAATTTTATGACTATCAGAGAGGGTACTTAAATGCATTGAGTTCCCAGTTAAGACAGTATACCTTGAGAGGTCGGGATGTTCCAATAACTCCACTTCCAAAGAAAACAATTTAGAAGAAAGAAGTATCACCGAAACAAGTTCAGAATAAGGGTAAAGAAATTGTAGCACCGAACCAGAATAGAAATAATCAACCTACTACAAGTGCACCATTCAAAGAAAGATACATTCAGAGAAAGGAAGCTACACCGAGATATCATGTTGAGAAAAGGGATGTTATCACGAAAGAGGTAGACAGAACTACACCTTTTAATTTTGAGTCTGAAATTTCTAAATTAAAAGTGTCTATTCCTCTTACCAAATTGGTCAAAATTGATAAGTTCAAAACCCATGTATCCAAAACCTTAAAGTTGACCCTTTATTCGACATGGTTAATGTAGAGGATGATCAGCCTGAGTTGAAATTTGGTCTTTCCATTGATGGCCAATCCAAAGATAGTGAAGTCCCACCATTTTATTTGAGTCTTAAAGTTCATCAATTCATTATTCATAATACTATGTTAGACTCTGGGGCTTCTCATAACCTCATGCCCAAATCCATCATGGAAAATCTTGGCCTTGATATTACCCGCCCATATCATGATCTATACTCTTTTGATTCTGGTTGTGTCTGCTTTTTACGTCTAATCAAAGATCTAGTGATATCCTTAGAAAAAATCCCAGCCAAAATGTCTTTATGGATGTGGTAGTTGTTGATATTCCACCACGTTTCGATATGTTGTTGTCAAGATCCCGGGGGGGCAAATTAAGGTACACTGTGTTGTGTAGGTAAATCCTCTCTACGGATAGAGACGATCCCTCTAGCCCTAGGGTGGGTCTAGCAGCAAGGGAACAAGCTAATGTGTTGGTTCCTAGTTAACGAATGAAATAGGTTGGGACAGATTGTCCTACTTGTAGTCAAACGTGATTGTCGTAGTTGTAGCAGTGGTGGTCTCTTGATCTCTGCCTCGATAGGTCGCGGTCCTTTAGAAATGGTACTCGGGTGCCTGCACAAAGATCAAAGGAAAAAAGCAACATACAAGACAATAATTTCATTCATAACTATCTAATCAGTCAAGGAATATTAAACATATTGCGTAAAATGAACCATATCAACACAAGATGGGAACTAGACATTAGTCATGTATATATTAATAAAAAGAAATAGATTACAACCAGAGCCTTAATATCACAGCCTCCTTCATCGGGTTCAATCGAAGCCTGTCTCAAAGGTTCGTCAAGGAATTGGGATGAGGCGAGGACACAAGCCTAAGCTCTCTCTCGACAAGGGTTTCTTTCTCTGCTCTTTCTCACCATCTATCAAAATATTCACCAATTCCTCTTCAGCTATTCAGTTGTTCAGCTAGTGTATCTATGTGAGATAGGTTTATTTATAGAGGGAGAGGAGGATTTTGGGATCCCTCAAATGGTGGAATGGAGGCCTTATCCTTTGGGAGGTTCCCCCAAAAGGTGGAAACAAGAGGCCAAAGGAAGGTGTTTTTGGTTATGCAGGAGAACAACCCAAGCTAACTCGCTCACGAAGTATTTAGCATATAAAATTCACCTCTATATTTAAAAAAAAATTCAAAAATATCTTGGTGCGGGCAGCTCACTGGGACAGAGCACCAATGGGCGCGGGGCTCAGTGTTAATTTCCCTCATTGGCGCAAAGGCATAAAGGCCTGCCAGCGCCAACCTAAAAGCATGTTTTTTTTATGGTATTCTCAGGGAAAAGTTAACAAAGTGTTCTCCTCATGGCAAGGGATGCGATGATAGTCTTTGCAAGTCATGACACTTCATATTAGTCACAGTCCAATGTGCGGGATGGAGATTGTTGGGATGGTGACAAAATACTGTGTAACACACTGCAATTAGACTTTTCCTACGCCACTATCCCTATCTTTGGTCAAATGAGAAATATATACTGTGAGACCAAAATGAAGTACATGATCACTAATAAGGAAAGGCCTAATAATCATCCAATCAACAATGTACATACATATTTAGAGTCATTTATATTGTATAATGATTCCATGTTAAATGATATAGATTATCAAATAGTATAATTAGAGGATGTTCCTGAAGTTTAAGATTGTATTAGAATAGTGTTAGAGAAAGAGAAAGAAAATCTGCCTACTGTAACCAAATAGCCATCAGAGAAGGTAGATAAAAGTTCAGAACAGCATGAAGAATCAGACCGCCAAATAGTGTCAAGTCAGAATCAGGATTTTCAAAATGGTCTTTGGAGCATGGAATTTGATGGTTCCATTGGAAAAGATGGAGCTGGCATTGGTTTATGGATTTGCAGGCCATTTGAACAGAAAAAACAAGGTCCCAAATAATGTAAGGTTGTGTTCCTACAAACTAGCATTTGATTTTACAAATAATGAGGCTGAATATGAAACGCTCATTACTAGTTTGAAAATTCTGAAGAAATTGGGATCTAGGAGAATTGTAGACTACGGTGATCCAGAGCTACTGATCAAACAAATTAAAGGTGAGTGCCAAGCTAATCACCCTAGGATGAGGCAATATAGGAATGTAGCACTTAACATTTTAAGAATGTTTTCTGAATACACACTTAAAGTAATGCCTAGATTGCAAAACGTGATGGCTGATTCGTTAGCTACTGCTGCGAGTAATTTCAGATCTACAATTTTTTCTAATAAAAATTTTGAGATCCATATAAAGCACAGGGCAGCCATTCCAGATAACTTGAAATTTTGGCAAGTTTTCTAGGATGACAAACAAGTGAATAACTTCCTGCAGAGTGAAGGAGAATTTGAAAATTGTTCTATGGACAAGGTATATGATAAAGATGACCAGGTTATTTAAGCAAATAAAATTAATATTGTTGAGTTAAAAGACAATAATATTCTGAAAGGTTTCATACCTTTGGAAGAGTTATTTGATCAGGATGATGTGGCGAGAAAACCAACTTTGGTTCCCACATAAAAAGGAGTAGAAGATGTGAATATCGAAATAGCCGATCAACCGAAGTTCATCAAGCTCTCAAAGTCCTTTCCATCAAAGGTAAAGCCTAAATATATTGATTTTTTTACTGATTTTTATAATTTTTTTTCTTGGGATTATTCAAAACTAAAGGTGTACAATCAAGATATCATTCAGCACACAATCCCAATCAAGCCAAACCAGAAGCCCTTTAGATAGAAGCTTAGGAGAATAAATCCAAAATCGTTTCCATCCATTGAGAAGGAGATAAACAAGCTTTATAAGGTAGACATCATTGTTCCAGTAATATTTTCAGATTGGATCTCCAATTTGGCTCCAGTGCAAAAGAATACCAGTGAGATTCGACTTTGTATATATTTCAGAAATATGAACAAAATGTTGTTGAAAGACAATTACCCATTGCCCAAGATGGATCACATTCTCTAGCAAGTTGTAGGAGCCAACAGGATTTCATTGTTGGATGGCTACTCATGTTACAATCAGATCCTAGTACATGAAAATGGTTAGGATAAGACATCATTCACTACACCATGGGGTACCTTTAAATATTCCAAAATGTCATTCGGTTTGAAGAACATTCAGGCCACTTTCCAGCATGCCATGGACATAGCTTTTGGTAATGAAAAATATTTTTTCCTGGTATTTTATTTAGATGATCTGACTACTTATTCAAATTCAGATGAAGAGCATTTACATCATTTAAGAGTTTTATTCCAGAGATGTAGAAATTTTTGGATTAGCCTAAATCCTAAAAATTTCTTGTTTTCTATGGAAGAGGGTGAGTTGTTGGGACACATCATCTCAAAATATGGAATCTGGATAGATCCCGCTAGAGTTGAAGAAATTCAGAAAATATATTTCTCTAGAAACAAAAATTAAATTCAAGCCTTCAATGGTAGGATAAATTTCCTACGCAAGTTCATTCCCAACCTAGCAGAACATCTCATAGAATTAACCAATATGCTGAAGAAGGAAAATGATGTTAGATGGTCAGATAATGTGTGTAAATCATTTAGCTCAGTAAAAATTTCTTTAACCAAACATTTTGTCCCAGTTTGGTTGACCCAGAAAGATAATCACAGACAACGTTGCAGCTTTAAAAGCAAAGAAGATGACAGAATTCTGAGATAAATATAACATTAAATTGGGTCATTCTATAGCATATTATCCGCAGGGTAACAAATTGGCAGTCTTCCAACAAGTCTCTAATCAGCATCATCAAAAATATGTTGGAAGCTAACAAAAAGGATTGGCACAAGAAGCTAATAAATGCATTATGGGAAAATCGTGTAAGCAGCAAAAGATCTATCAGCATGTCTCCATTTCATGTAGTTTACAATGTGGATACAATTTTCCCTACTTCATTGGTTGTCCCAGTCATGAAACTTCTACAAGAGGCTGGAAGCGAAGAAAATGATATTCAACGAAGAATAAACCAAATGATCCACTTATAGAAAACAAGGGAAGAAGTGTTTCAAAACACTTCCAAGCTTCATGATAAGATCAAGTAGATTTATGACAGGAAAACTAAATAAGATGATCTCAAGATTGATGATGTGGTACTCTGCTGGGATGTTATGAATGAATAAAAATGTAAGCACGAGAAGTTTGATAATATATTGAAAGTTCCATTTACAGTTGTAGATTCTCATGGACAGAATACATATCTTTTAGAAGAAATGGATGGGAAAAGTTGCTTAGGAGGGCCAGTAAATGGTAGATCCTAAAGCAATATCTCTTGTGATTTGAAAATTTCAAGAAATTTTCATCCTCATTGTATATATCAGTTTAACATTTCTGCAAGTGTGAAGTGGAAAAAGCATTGGAGTTCGGAGCCCGGAGTGAAGGCCATGGAGCTTCATTAGAGTTTCTACTTTTTCAAGTTAAGTTTACATTAGGGTAAGTTCAATTTTGAGTCTTTGTTTCAGTAAATTCAAGTCAAATTGAGTCAGTTTCATTCAGTTTTTGTCATTAAATTATCAAAAATTTAGTCCCACCTTTCAGTTTCAGTTTCAGTTATTTTTTACCGTATTTGTCCCAATGGAAGAAAAAATTGATTTGCTCAACTCAGAGATCTGTGGTTCTTGACACCTCTGTCAGAGCTGCCATCCCCAATAAGTTCAATGTTAGTGTTAGAATATACATTCTGCCATCAGTGATCAATATCATTCCTTCATTTTTCATTTTAGGTGTCTCATTCTGAAATTTCTATATCATTCCATTATTTCATGCTAAAAATTATTTCACTGATGGTAACCTCCTCAATAAAAATTCACTCTCCCTCAAAGAAAAAAAAAAATTGACTCACTTCGATACCTTCCTAATCATAATAACACCTATGAAAATCTTATTTCACCATGTTTTGTCTCAATTAAAATTCAACCATGGAAATCAAGTTTCAAAGTCTCATTAAGTTATTAGGGTTTTGTCTTTCAAGGCCCAAAATGCATTATTCCATCTCAATAAAGTCAGCAAACACAAGAGAGTGACTCAACGATATTCTATTTTCATCTACAGAAGATTATCACTACGTAAATATCATATTTTCTAAGTTGTAATTTTGATTCCACTTGATTTTCATATCAAAATGTCATTTTGATATTAAATCAAAAATGTAATTTATTTTTTATTTTCAAATGTATTTTTATGTTTTTTATATGTAATAATTCATTCCCTAGCTTCCAACTCAAGTATTCATGCCAAACTAAAAGAAAGGAAAGCCAAAATTCCATCAGCTAATCAACCTGCAAAACAAAAAAGTCATATGTCAAAGAGTATCAGTGTGAAAGTTTGAAAAATGAAAAGTGAGCATAAGGAAAGTGGGCTTGTAAAGTTATAAATCAAATTCACTAAAGTATAAAAACCCTCAACACTTCAATACAAAGCCCATTTGTCTCATGCATTCTAAGCAAACTTCAGCAAAGAGAGAAAAACTGAATTTCAGAGTGTAACTGGGAAAATTGGAGCTGGTCGTTGCGCATTTAGCAGAGACGTTACGCATTCAGCAGGTCGTTGCACATTTGGACGAAGTTTCTAGTGCAATTTTGAACTGGTGCTATGTGTTCTCCTGGTCGTTACACGTTCAGAAAGGACGTTGCACGTTCAACAGGTCGTTGTGCCTTTGGATGAAGTTTCCACTGAAATTTTGAATTGGCACTGTGCGCTCTCTTGGTCGCTACGCGTTCAGGAAGGATGTTGTGCGTTCAGCACTCGGAAAGTGCCAGAAAACCCTCATTAGCCTACCACTCCACCAAATGATGCTCAATCTCTGCACAAGGGTTCTCAAAGCTTCATTCACCAGTAACTAAACAAGCCACCCTCTTTTCGATGTATGGTTGTGCTTCAAGTTAAATTCAAACCTATTTCTAAAGAAATAAACCTTAATTCTTATTAAAATATAATTCAATCCCTAAACCTAATTCCTAACTATCATACATTCTCCCTCACATCCCTAAAATCATTCTCCCTTTTCCCTATCTCCATTCCCTAAACAATCCCATCCCTTATAGCCCTAAGTCCTATGGTTTTCAATAACCTAGTCTCCATTCACATTCCCATTTCCCAACACTTCCCTTCACTTCATATTCCTTCATTTCATTCCATCATCCCTAGGGTTTTTGACACCAACCATGGCTGAAAAGCAGAACAGAAATTCTATTGAGGAAGAGGGACAGAAGAGAATTCCATATAAGAAGGGAGGGAAAGTCATCATACATGAACCAGCAACTAATAGAGAGCTTATGGCATATCCCCTCACTGTGTCATGCTTTAAGCATGTAGGTTGTCTCTAATTTTTTGAAAAAGCACAAAGAATTCAGTACCACCCTATGTTGACAAGATTTTTTTTATCTCTAACCTTCATGACAAACAGGTCACCCTTGCCGATATCAATTTCACTATGTCCACTGACATTATTGCAGCTGCTATAAGGATCCAAAATGTAGGAGAAAGATGGTTTAAACAAGGAAATCTCAATCATTATTATTATGAGCCATATCTTAAACCAAGGTACAAGAATGAAAAAAATATGATTTTTCCTTTATCCAACCTCCTTGACAGATATGTTCCCATGATGAAAATCATCATAAAATACTTCACTTGTGAGATAAGGTTTTCTAGAATCTATTCCTATCATTTCTAGCTCCTCATGCACTTCACTAGGGATTAGAATGCTTCGCATACCCTATTATCTCTTCCATAGCATTGATAAGATGGCATTTATTGCCTAAAAGAGAGATTATGATCATCAAATGCAAAGTCTCTTTCACCACTCCCTTATCAAAATGATAGTCATGGATCAGCTTGATTAGTTAAAAATTCCATGGGACACCTTTATATCCAATGAGATTTTCACTACTCCACCTATTCAACATGGCCAAAATGTACCTTCATCATCTCATCCTCCCTCATCTATCCCTCCATCTCAACCTACTATTCATCCATCATGACCATATCAGCTCCATTCACCTCATTCACCTCACATTGAGCCTTCTTCTTCACCATTTTATAACCCTACATCATCATCACATAATGATTCTGAGTCATCCAGGAGTGATGAAGACATTGAGGAAAAATGGGCTAGTTTGGCTGAGGTTGAGCCATTGCCCAAAACTTACTAAAGAAGCTATAGGCATGTGTTTTCTTCACTTGGAGTGAAAGGGACCATGCCTTCTTCATCAACACAACAGGTAGATAAAGGTAAGGAAAAGGTGATAGAATCAGGCATTCATGATGAGGAGGACAATCATGAAATAGAGCAAGAATTTCACTTGATTGACCTAGGTGAGGAACATGAAGACAAAATCACCAATGCAATAATTAAAGTTAAAGAGGCTAAGATTAGTGAGCTCCAAACTAATCTTGAGAGGGTTAAATATGTAATTCATTTTCTTGAGCAAGAAAATCAACAACTGAAAACCAAGCAGGCCATCAATGAGGTAAAATGCATCAAAGCACAGAAAGAGGCAGAGAAGGCTAAAGCCTTACTTGAGGAAACATTGGAAAATTTTGGTGAATTGGATGATGATTAGGATCAGCGTCCAACATAGAGACCTTGGACTAGAGGGCTGAAAAGAGCTCTAGCCCTAGAGAGACAAAGTGAAGTTGACTTAGCAGACCAGCTTACACTAAATAAATAGCTTTCTCTAGAAATCAATGAGGATAGAGAATCATGGCTTGATAGAGTCAACCAACACTTGGATAATCTCTTGGCCAAGGCTCAAAAGAACAATGACATTCAAAGAAAGATGGAAAATCATTATGCCATGAGGAACAATATCGCATGTCCAATCTCAAACGAGCCCATTCAAAAATTGAAGTCTTAACCAAGAAAGAAGAGAAAGAGAAGTTAGATATACTTTTCGAGGTGTCACTCCATGCCTAAAACACTTGATCGCCAAGTATCCCATCAATTTTGAAAAAAATTTGGCAAATTTATCATTTTGTTCATTTCTATGTTTTTGAGGATATTTTATACACAGAAAATTTGTTAAACACGTAGCGCCTTGGACGTTATTCTCTTTTTTGGGGAATATAATGGACAAATGGCCACCATTATCAAATTTTTATTGATGAGGACATTAACCCTGTGAATTTTTAGAGTTTTTGGAGGAAATCTGGTCCATCAAAAAGTCAAAAAGCCATCAAAATTTCATGTTTCTACCTCAAAATATGCCTGGTCGTTGTGCGTTTACTAGTCTTGGGAGACGTGGTTTTTTACAAGGAAAATTGGAAAAAATTTTAAAAATGGAGGTATATCT
The DNA here is from genome assembly GCA_034641835.2 of Pinus albicaulis. NCBI lineage: Eukaryota > Viridiplantae > Streptophyta > Pinopsida > Pinales > Pinaceae > Pinus > Pinus albicaulis. Next base: position 97,312,879 of record CM076584.1, read on the forward strand.
AGAAATTTGACTCAAAGGGCTTTCCAACAAGCCATCATGGAGCACATTTGGACACCGGGAAGGCACTCAAATTCAGCCTTGAACAGAGGTCATTTTTCTGCCTGGGCGCTGTGTGTTTTACAAGGAAATTGTGTTTCTACAGTCTTCGGAAATTTTCTTAGTTTCACTCCAGTTTTGACTTTTACCTTGGGAAATTTTGAATTTACCTATGTAAATGATGAAGATGAATGTAATTATCATGTTATTACTATTTACTAGGGAAAATATATTAGGTAAATCAAGCATATGAGGTATAATGAATCAATTCACTTGAGATAGGAATGAGTCACTTTTCTCATCATATACTCTAGCTATCAGTTCATATTTTTGTGTAATATCTCCCTCGCCTCATGGATTTTACCCCTAAGGATGATTGGAGGTGGTTTTCATGTCTATTTAGCTCATTTTTTCACATGATTCAAAGGTTGGAATCAATTTCATTTTGCTATTTGATTAAGGGAACTTGTACACAGAATTTTTCCAAGCTAATAAAGAGGAGTTGCAACTACATTTATGGGATACCTATGGTATTGAATGCTTCCATTGTTTCTTCTTCAGTGACATATGTTTTAATTTATTTTTCATTTCCCTTTCATGTCTAAGTTATGATCTTTTATAAGTTTGAAATTCAGAATACATACTAGTCATGCTCTGTTTTGGGTACTACTGATCATATTTTGTTTCATTACTTCTGTCTGAGAGAAATACATCTCTTATGCTTCCCTCATCCTCCTTAAATTTTCTAAACCACTCCATAACCATTATTTTCAAGTGATTGGCATTATACCTACCTTTCCCCATTCATCCCTGCAACCCTAAATCTATTGCCCTGACCTAGCTTTTCCTTGACCTAATTCCATTATCTGCTGATTTACCCAGCCAAAACCAAATTAAAAAAAACCCTTGAACTCATTATCTATCCTAAAACCCTAATTTCTCCAGCCCTCCTGGTTGTTACCCTTTTGTAGAGAGCCCTCTCTGACTTGATATGGCTAGCTATCAAGTAAAAAGCTTGGTTTGTGGTTACCATTGTTGGGATTCCTTCCTCAGCCTTAGGAATCTGGTGGAGTGATAACAAAGGACAAAAATTTTTGAAGGATATGGGCATGTTAGGTCCCTATAATAACAGTGTATATATTCATTTTTCTACGAGTACAAATGAGAAAAAAGTAAACATGATATTCTTCGTAATTTTTTGTACAAGTCAGACGAAGAAAACTTGGGGTACCTTTGCCATATTGGCGAGCGAGAAAAAGGTAGAAAAAAATTGGCTCGACCTTCTTCGTGGGAGTTTTATGAGCCCAAATAAGTAAAATCAAGGTTTTCTGGGTTTCACGAGTGAGAAAAATACCATTAAAATAATGCTCATGTCGGGCGCAGAGTGGTCAAATCTATTCAGACAATCACTCAAGGAAAACATCAACAAATTAAAAATATTGCAAATCACTTACAAGAATGGAAGCTGAGAAAAAATAGAAAGGTTGCATTAGAATTAAAAAATCCAAGTGTTTAGGCATACCTCCAAGGATATAAATAGGAGTATGGGATCCTCATTTGTACTATTTTTGGTTGGAGAGATATTTTGACTTATCAAAAAGGAGCAGAATTTTCAAGGTAGTTTGCACATGATCCAGGAAAACATTTCCGATTGTTAGTTCCAAGTAAGAGAATGAACCCTCTCCTCTTCATTATTACAATTTATTTCAGATTTCAACATAGGTTTTAGGTTTTCAATAAATCCATAGATGGTCGAGTTGGGTAACACATTTGACTAGGAAAAAGGATGCGCTATAACGTGATTTATGAAATGGGGAGCTATGTTATAACACGTTGATAACCAATGTGGACCTGCATTACCATGATACATGTTTATTAAAAAAAAAAAAAATTACACATTTTAGGCTTACTAGACTAGATGGAAACAAATATAAATAATTTCTAGTGCAGGTTAGCTCTGAAAAGAGGATGGCATGGAGTGAAAGAATACATGAAAAATAAGAAATGAAAATGATAAATGATATGGCATGCTTAACAACATTGAAAGGATGTGTACTTTTAAAGTATTCTCAAAAATATTTAATGAGGGCACAAGAAGATCTTTTGGAAACCATAGTTTAAATGTGGGATGAACCCCAGAGTGTTTTCATGGTGGGGGATCAGGAGTTATAAATCATTATAGATTATATATACTTCCTTATGGGGTTATCATGTTGAGGAGCGAAGTTAAACCTAGTAGGAGAAAGAGTGGATCCTAGAATGAGGAATGAAGAAGATGAGTTATCATATTCCAATCGAGAGAGTGAGGAGTAGATCATTGTGTTCCATTATATTCATTATTGTACTATTGGAAATTTCCAACAGTATGTGTGTGGCACCTAATTCTTAGATGTTGATCAGGGTGCATTGCATGAGGCCATAATTTTTCAACTAGTGCGAGGGTCTTCTTGTGGTGGTGAAGGATGAACTAACCACTTACAATACAAGGGCCCACAGGGAGTTTGGGTATGGATCATTAATAATGGCCTTATCATTAGAGAGAGTGCTCATGATGAGGCCATGGGTGCCACTACCGACTGTAGATCCGAGAGATCCTAGGATGCAGAGGTGGAATTAGCTTATGCCTCGAGTGGAGGTGGGTTGATTCCACAGTATTTTGAGTTGTCATTATTTTCATGGTTCTAGATGCAGATATTGATGATTGAGTACTTCCATTTCGGGATATATTTCACCCAAGATTCAGAGTTGGTATTACCACCATGTACACAGTGGGGACCTCTAGGTAAGAAGATGGATTAATGAAATTTTTTGGCTTTTGAAAAATATGTAAATTTTTTGGTTTGGATATAGAAAACTAAAAAAAGGTCTGGTATGACACAAATGTGGTACCAGTTCATCCTGCGGGTATTTCTTGAAGGGCGATGCAAGGAGAGAAGTTGACAGGGGCCAGAGTGGAAATAGGAGTTGGAGAAACAAAAGAGGAGGTAGATAATACATAGAGCGTTTGAGAGGAGGATACCGGAGGGACGATCGATGGGAATTCCACCTCTTTTAATGAGAGAGATACCAGTTGTTATACAGATTAATCCCTCTTGCAGACAAGAGTGATCTCCCTAGTATTCAATGAATAGCTAGAAACAAACATCCATTTGAAAACCTTTTTATCTATAATAACTGCATTTCAGAATTATTATAAGAAAGTAAAGAGGGCATGATCCTACCTTTAAATCCAACATTTGATATACTCTTTTATCCACTCACTCCAAAGAGGCTTCTCCAATAAGTACAACCTGCAATCAAAGACAAGAAAAAAGAATCAAAGCATCTGCAACATATGATAACTAAGAAAAGCTAATCCAACTTAGTGATCAAGGAGTCTAAGTATTGATGTTATTCAATAAGCATAAGAACAACTCAATGAGAAAAAGAGATCCATATGTATTATCTTGAATAAAAAGAGTAATCTTACAACCTGATGCCTTGATGTCGTACAAATTTCTCCTGGGGTCCTGAACAATTCGTTTCTCCTTCAGTTTGATAAGCCCTCTTTTCTAAATACCAGCATGGAGTTATGGACATAAGGGTGTGATCATTCTCATGCCAACAACAACTAGTGTAGAAAGTATGCACTCTTGGGAATTCTCTTCAGCAATTACTTTTACAATCCAACAGCTACCCTTGAGACTGAAACTTGAGCTCAATTTATAGGGAAATGGAGGTAGTTTCAGTTCCATGAAGAGGGGGATGGATTCCTCTCATGAAGGGATTTGAGATCCATGGACCAATGGATAAGCTCCATGAGTGGAGGGATAAAGCTCGAACTAATCGCGCCTCTAGAAGCTTCCAGTTGGGAGAATATTCGACCAGCTAGGCTTCTAGAATTTACTTTTTCTTTTATTTGAATTTTTACGGGGGTCCGCAGGTAATAGTAGAAAAGCATGTGGGACGTGTTTCTGCGGTTTATATACCAAGTATCCACGGACCCGCAGGAAAAGGCTATAAAAAGTGTGGAGGTAGACTTTTAAAGGTTTTACAGAGCTTTTCTCCAATTCCAAGACTTGATTAAGGAACATTAGGGTTTTTTACTTCTAAGGGAACATGATATAGGTGGTGATAGACCCATATAAACAGTCAAATTTCATGGTGAAAACATCATGTGTAACAAATTCCCCCCTAAAGTGTGAAGTCTGAGGTTATTCTAAAGAGTGAAGCACTTTATCATTATGAGGATTGGATTGGAGAGACCGGTCGAAAACCTGTAAAAAAATTCAATGCAAACATATATATATATCATCGCTGAGCTAGGCATTCCCGTACTTAGATAAAAGACTAACTAAATGTTCTAGTACAGATATGATTTCAATATTACATCAAAATTAGACACAATATGGGTGCAGCCATCTGTCATGAGTAGTCTACTATATCATGAATAATAAAACTCCTCGCAGCCTAGATGGTGGAAACTAGATCCAGGGTCTCGATTTCCATTTCTAGAACTAGTACGATTCTATCCATGTGATTGATTGTGTTGAAGTCGAACATGGTATAAACCACTTGATTACCGGTTAGTGATGTGAACCGTTAACAACTGTGAGTGAAACCACCAATAATGATAATGGCTCTCAAATTACTCCAGTACAGTCTATGAAGTGTGAATGAATGATTTGTAGTCGAACACTCATAGAATCATTCGATCGAAGGTCAATGATGCAACTTGTCGTCAAAGGAAAGAAACATACAATTAGGACATGCAGATCCCAAGGTACTAATAGGATTCTGGATCAAATTTCTAGATGATGAGCTGACGTCGATATAAAATTATCTGTCGTAGGAAATCCCATGACATAGAACCATTAGATCAAGTTTTGAAGAAATATTTGCAAGGAATGACTTAGGGATGGTCAACATAAATTGAGACAAATGTTTGCAATGAATGGTTTATTTGAACTCTCTCTTGAACACATAACGACACTACATATGGTTTGGCATCATTTGACCTAAAGCTAATATCAAGAAACCAACTTGAGACTTTCAATGTGGTTTGATTAACTGTTAGACAAAGGATTTCCCAACCTAGGTAAAATTGTGACAAAGTGTCGTATTCAAGAGTGGCATGTTGCTTTCTAAACAAGGGTGACAACTAGATTCTTTTTCTCTCTTTTTCCCCCACCATTACTGGAAAGTACCTCTTTATTTTTTACAAGCTTGAGGAGGATAACATTTGCTTGTTTTTGTAAGCTCATCCTTTGGATGAGTCCATATTAGTATTAAAATCAAACCCTAAGAAGGATTTTTTCGGTCCTGTTTGTAATCGACAGGTCCTTCACTGTTAAATTTTAACGAGTCCTATATAGGAGAAACTCGACGTTTTTCAGTTTTAGAGAGTCAGAAGAAAAACATAAGTAAACTCATGGTTGTTCTTTTTCGTAAATTTAGTCTCTCAAGCCGAAAAAGGATAAAATAATGCAGGATAGAACTCTATTGACCATGATTAGTCAACGTATACATTTTTCATAATTAGTCCATTTTAGTCCGGAAAAGGGGTAAACTTATACTGAAGGAACGATTGTTCATTTATGTTAAAGAGTTAGAATATTCAAGCACTCAGTGATCTTTTCATATCTTGAGAGTCTGAAAAGGGCTTAAAAGAGAACTCCAGGGTTTCATTTTTCGTAATTTTAAAGAGCCCAAAAAATTGATAAAAGTATACTCAATTGGCCGAATTTCAATTTAATTTACAAGTAGGAAAAGACAGAAAGAACTCAGAATTTTCATGTGTTTTACGAGAATGAAAGATAGAAAAATAATCTCATGATTTTCATGAGTTTAATGAGTCTTGAAAATAATAACCAAAATGGACTCAAGATAGTGTTACACAGCATTTTGTCACCATCCCTGCAATCCCCATCCCGCACATTGGAGGACCATTTCGGTGACTTATATGTAGTGTCATGCCTTGAAAAAAGTGTCATTGCATCCCTTGCCATGAGAAGAACACTTCCTCTGTTGACTATTCCTGGAACAGACCATCAAAAACACATGATTTTGGGTTGGCACTGGTAGGCAGTTATGGCCTCGCGCTGATAAGGGAAATTAGCACTGGGCCCCGTGCCCATTGGCGCTCTGTCTTAGTGAATTGCCCGCGCCGAGCTATTTTTGAAATTTTTTTTAAATATAGGAGTGAATTTTCCATTTATAACCACTTCATGAGCGAGTCATCATGGGTGGTTCGACTAAATAACGTCGAGCACCCTACTTTGGCTTCTTGTTCCCTACTTTTGGGAAAATCTCCCAAAGGATAAGGCCTCCCTTCCACCATTTGAGGGATCCCAACCTCCTCCTCTCCTTCTATAAATACATCTCTCTCACATAGATCCAGCTAGCTGAATGGTTTGGATAGCTGAACATTTTGGAGGAAGCTAAAACAATCTGATATAGCTAGTGTGAGATAGAGCAAAGAGAGAGAGACCCCTATCGAGAGAGAGCTTAGGCTTATTGCCTTGCCACGTCCAAATTCCCTGAGGAATGCTCAAGACGTGTTTTGAATAGACCTTCTAAAGGAGGCTGCGACGTCAAGGCTCATTTGGTTGTAATCTCTTTCTTTCTCTTAATGTATAAATGAATGATGTTTTGGTTCCCGTCTTGTGTTGATGTGATTGATCTTATACAATACGTTTAATTATCCTTGTCCAGTTAGATAGTTATGAATGCAAACATTGTTTCGTATGCTGCTTTCATTCTTTGATCTTTCTGCAGGCATCTAAGTACCATAGCTGAAGGACCATGATGTGTTGGGATGAAGATCAGGAGACTGCCACCACAGCTACAACAACTACGTTGGATCAAAGGTAGGAGAATCTATCCCAACTTAGTTTCATTCATTAACTATGAATCGATGAATTAGCATGTCCTCTTGCTGCTAGACCCAGACTAGGGCTATAGGGATCTCCTCTATCCGTAGAGGGGATTTACCTACACAACAGGTTGGTGACTCCATTGGGGATTAGTTTGTGTTTTTCGTCTCGTTGTTTTTTGAGTGTTTGGCTTGTCGAGTCGAATTTGGTCGTTTAATAATTTTTCTGCTTTACTTGACTTTCCTGACTCTTTTAAACCATCATGTTTAGTTCTAGAGTGTCAAGTTTTACCTCTGCTCAGTGGTTTTATCTTTTTCCCATGGTTTTATAGCTTGGCACGGTTTTTCCTTGAATATTCGCGTTGATTGGCACATGTTTTTTTTTTCACAGGTGCGCCAACCCCTGTTAGGTGTGGATTACAGCCTAACAATCATGCCAAATCCTTTAGGATTTTATTTAACCTCTTTGCTGAGTTTTTGTTAGTAGTTCTTGGCTCTGGATTGGTTTTTTGCCTTGCAATTGGTCTATTAATATTGTTTTGACTATGTATTCTCGGTCTTCTTAGCTGTTTTTCCATCATCTTATCAGTGGAGTTTGTAGCTTTAGGGTTTCTAGGTGCCTTGTGTTGCTTGTTCGGCCCTCTCCTCACTGAACCTTCTGAGTGAAGTTTGAGTCACTTTGATCTTTGTCATTTCAATTCGCTACCTAATTTTATTAATATTTCTCGATCCTTCGTGCCTTTGGTTTGTTGGATGATCACTTTTGTTTTCATTTGACTCTCTATTTCATCACTTCAAGAATATATTACATTACTTGTTGGATCGTTTTGAAAGCCCTTCATTTTCTTGGAAACGTGCATCCTTGTTTTGAGTGTGTTTATGTTTGTATTTCATTTCATTTATTCTCTTTAGATATTTAAATTTGTAATGGTCAAAACTTATACTTGTTTTTCTTTTTAGTGTAACAATGCATTGTGTGCCTCATTCATCTAAAAAACAAAAAATTGCATTCTTTCGCTTGAATTGAAAATGGAAATTTTATTTTGCATAACTAGCTCTTAGCGAACTAGGAAAGAGTTTTCGTTTTCTCATTTGGTTGTATTAGATGCATTAGTGAAATTATTCTCATGTTTCAATTGATTTCTACTTTGTCATAGATTCCTATCCTTCTCTTAGCTAGCATTCATTGAATGGAAATGATGTTCTTTTTCATGTAGTATGCATTTATGAATTCGAGTTCACATTCAGTAAGGCCTTGAAATCAAAACATTAATTAAAGATCAACCTTAAAATGAATTCAATCAACCTAAGGAAGAATTTAAACTAATGTACATATTTTGGAGGTCTAGGCTAGTGACGTGTTCCAATGTCGTTAAACCTAGTAGTTTTCGTTCACCACCTGGCATTAGACAGCACTAGTACGGACTTGTGCTCCCTGTACCATCATGTATATAAAGGGATACCCTCATAGGTTGCAATCCTTTATCTATATGAAGCCGAGTCTTCCACCCTATAACCGTGATACACCGAACATAGAATTTTGGGAGACTACCTGCACGTACGTCAAATCCTTGGTCATTTCTCTTTCATTTTATCACCAAGGTGTATATGGAAGTTCATAGAAACCATGTACACCCTCTTGCTTAGATTACCTGAATTAGTCATTTTGGTCTTTTCATGACTCTCTAAAAGTGAAAATATCATCGAGCACTTGTCCTTTCACGGTCGTTCAATCTGAAAGTGATAGAGTCACCTTTTGCCTGTTTCTCGACCCTTAAAATATGATATGGCAAAGTTTAGTTTCAATGTGTTTAAATATTTACTACCCATGGAATATTCCTGGTTAAAGTTATCTTCCTTAGTGTTTTGTTTTAAGTTTATTTCCAATGGCAACGTTTCTGGAGTTTACCAACCAAGGACTCCCCCCTGAAGGGAATCTTGGTCCTTTTCCTGCTTTTTGGAATGTTGGCGCTCCTAATATGGTAACATTGTCCCTTCCTGGGTTAACTGTTGGTTTTTCTGTATGGTTGTTCTCAACCTCGATAGTCTCGAGTATTCCGCCCTCTATAAAACCATCTCCTGTGCCTGAACAGCATCATGTTTATTCTAAGGTGGATCTCTCCCCTTCTTCGCCTATTTCTTCATCAACCTCTCCTACTTCACCTCGTGAAAGTCTGGATTCTAGTAAACAGGTGACTAAGAAGAAGAAGAAGAAGACGAAAAAGAAAAATTCATATAAGAGAGAATCCCACTTTACAAATATTGCGCCTCAGACACCTTCCCTTGATAAACCATCCAACCTTCCATGAAAAGTCAAATTCCCTTGCATGTTATGAAAAGGTGACCACCTTCTTCGAGACAGCCCTGGCATTCCCAAGGTTCTTGACGTATGGTCTGACGGTTGTCCAATGTTGCCTTTGGCTTTTGGAAGTCATATTGGTGGCATAGCTTCGACTAGCAATGATAAGACTCATAAGAAACAGGGTAAGATTACAAATCCCTGTAATTTGTGTGAATGGTATCATCCCATTCACCTTTGTCCGTACATGGTTGAAGCCATTAGAATGTTGGAAAACCCTACTATTTCTGCCACCTGCCTTCTAGTTGGTTACCAGAAGCTTCCTTTGAATCCTCTGCTAGTTGATTCCACGATCGGTCAAGATTCATCCTTGGTCGACCCCATTCCCCCGAAAATTCAAATTCATGAATTCGTTCCCAACCAACCATTGGTTGTGGAATCGGTCGATCTGATCCCACACATGGTTCATCAGGTCTTTTCCATCGAGAATGGATCTCATACCCCCCACGTTCTTCTTGTTTCTTCATATTCCTCGAACTTGGAGACAGATCCTTCTATCCTTGTGATTCAAGAATTTTCTCTTCCTACTCCCATTTCTATGGTCCAAGAAGATGCTCCTCTTTCTCCAATAACACTAGGGGATGACCATCTTAGTTATATGGTACCCCCTCCAAGTAGTTTGGTCGCTTCTTTTGATTGGATTCGATTTGCGGGATACCGTCTTCCTTCGTATGTGCCTTTTGAGATCAAATTATAGACCTTCGATATGGTCGTACCTAGCAAAATTATAGATGAAGGTGCATCTTTAGTATTATATCTTCAACTACTTGGAAAGATTTTGGTTCTCCATTGCTTGTGCCCGTTACATAGAATATGTTGGCGTTTAACAGAGGAACTAGTAAACTGTTAGGGATCCTTCCAAATTTGCTTGTTACTTTGGAAGGGAAAATCGTCTATATAGACGTGATGGTGGCCCAATGCCCCTTGGATTTCAATTTACTCCTAGTCATGACTATGCTTATGTTATGGGTGATTTTTTCTCTTCCTTGTTTCGTGTGATCTATTTTCCACATGAAGTTCGGATCGTGACCATTGATTAGCTCTCATTCTTTCATCCTGATGTGGCAGTTGGCCCATCATCATCCTTTCTGGGTCTTTATCTGCCGATTTTATCTTCCCCACCATAGGTTAATTGTGTGGCCACTTTTTCGTTGCCCTCATCTAGTGATAGTGCCATCGAGTACCATCTACTGGGGGCATTCAATCGTGATTTCCAAGATGTTTTTCTCCCATTAGATGAGAACCTCTTGGAAGCCATGACCTCTTATTCGTCATGATGCAAGTTTGTCGGAGCATAGTTATTTTTCTTGTGTCAAGCTCCTTAAAAAAGGAAACAAGCTCTTCGGAGCATAGTTCGTTTCTTGCGTGAAGCTCCTTAAAAAATGAAACAAACTATTCTGAGGATAGTTTGTTTACTATGTCAACCTCATTAAAAAATGAATTAGGTCATGAGGATAGTTCTTTTAAAGTTTAAACCTCGTTATAACAATGAAACACGTTCATGTTCAATTCGATTCTTTGATAATATCTCGTAAGATCCCAGTCGAGTCTTTCCTTGATCTCGTAATTTGAACCTTCACTCCATCTGCTTTTCATTAACTGCAGATGGACTGAAGCTTGGGGGGCATGTACGTAGAATTGAGTCACCATGTTGGGGGCATGCCCACTTTTCAAGCATATTTATCTGTGTTTCAAGCTTCTGTAAAAATGAAACCAATCCCAAACATAGTTTACCGTTGTTTTCAAGCTTGCATAAAAATGAAACCTTTTTGGCTTGGTATGCTTTGTGAACATTTTCCTACTTATTGTATCATTACTTATTGTTCAGATGTCCATTACCCCTTTTTTCGGTTTCACGGATGGTGCTTCCCACAGTACCCGGAACCTGTATTTAGCAACCTAGGTGATTTATGATCCTGCTAGTGAGTTGATATACCTTCAAGCTATCTGTCTAGGACGAACCACAAACAATGTAACTAAATATAGTGTTGTTATTGAACTATTGACCGAGGCCATTGCTCTCGACATTCATGCAGTGATTGTTAACCTAGACTCACAGCTTGTTGTTCTTCAACTTAATGGAAATTATTCTATTAGAAACCCCCACATCTTAAGGTTGTATTTGCGTGTTCTTTTACTGGAAAGACATTTTGATTAAATTACATATAAACATATTCCTAGACGAATGAATGCATTAACTGATACAGTAGCTAATATTGTATTAGTTATACATTTGCATAATTTGTAAAAAAAACCATCATTACATGACAAGATCCATATATATATATCTTGAGTGTTTGCATCCATGTGCATCATAAGTTCAAAAAATATGTGTGTTTTGGTTACATCTTGAGACATCATGTCTCTCAAAAAATATGCAGAAATAAAACGTAGGTGTCTACTCGGTGTGATGCTCATGATAACATGTCACTGCTCGTACAAGACGACTCAGCAAGCGGTGAACATAGTTTGACACCCCTGCAGTGTGTCGCTGGTATGCGTGAAGAACATCATCAAATCGCGCATAATCTGGGATCCCATGGGAGATTCCCTCTAGGTTTCGTATGATTTCCTCCTCCTCGCCTCCCTCACCATGAGGGGCCACATCAAAGTCGCAAGGAATCCACCGTGCTATATGGGACATACTTGTAGGTATCTATAGGCCAACATATGCAATTACATGGATTAATGTCAAAACATGCATAACAAAAAAAAATCATAATACTCATCAAAATAAAAAATGAGTCTTACCCAGTACTTCATCCCAATCCTCTCCTTCTGGGAGCAGGAGATCTACACCACCAGTGAAATATATGATAGAGTAGGGCCAGTCCTCCATGAAAATTAGATGTAAGTGAAGCCACTCAAATAACTCCAGTATCCAGGACATCTGTTGACTGCCTCCTGACCTTGGCATCAGAGCTGCCCAAAGGGCCATTCATGGCTCCTGGGCTGGTGGTGTCGGAACCATTACCTCCCTACACTGGAATATTGGTAGTCGTTCCAAGATGAACAATACCAATATGGACCCATATCCAAACTTCTTCATCTTGGTTTTCTTGTATTTTGTCAGTTGACGCTTCATGTTGATTGTTACCGCCTCTGCCTAGTTGTAGAGGGCCGGTTCCATGCAATCTACAGCAAGAAGTAATAATGTTTTTGTGGCCTCATGCAGAGTTTTCGATCCAGCAACTCATGTGATGGTGTGCAGCACTACCTTTATTTCCAAATCTGGAATAGTTTGGATGTCCACTTTTCCACTTCCTGATCCTTTCCTTGCCCCTAGACACACCCTGTCAATAACCATAATCATGTTCTCCATTAAGGGCCGAGTGTCAGTAAGGATTGGTACTACCCCCCTCTGCGATAATCCGGTTATGAAATAAACATCTGAGACTTCAATCTCAAGTTCTTGGTCATGAATAATGAATTTTTCCTGATCAACGTCCCAGACATTGATCAAGTACTGCAACAGCTCAGGTTGAGCTCTGAGACATGGTGCCATAAATAATTTCTTGAGACCACAATCTCTGAGAGCTTCCATGCATCTCCTATTGCCCATGGCTTCCTCATCTTCTTCACTATGTTCTCGTTCTTTCCATTCAATCACCATTTTGTCTTTTCACACCTGCAAAAACATCTGTATGGTTTCCATTAGCCAAATCCAAATCTTTTGAATGATTTAATTGGGCCTATTGATTAAATTTACATGCTTAAAACGTCTATCACGGTCAGTGCAACTATTTTAGAAATAGTCGCGCCAATTGGTGCGCCCTCGTTCAATTTTTAGGCCAGTTGGCACATGTCCATGCCTGATACCCGCGTCGACCGTCGCACCCTAAGTTTTACAAAATCCCTCCATATATCTACAAAATTGGGTTTGCAGGTAATGAAAGTACTATCAAAATGCAAGGAAGGATGTGAGTTCTTACCTGGAATAAATGGATTTGAGATTGGTCTTCTGAATTGCACACTGTCAATTCCACAAAATTGCAGTGAAAAACGGTAACAAATTTATCACAAGAGGTAAAAGTGAAAGTTAATTTATGTTTTACCGTTGTTGTGTAGGTAAATCCTCTCTGTGGACAGAGACGATCCCTGTAGCCCTAAGGTGGATCTAGCAGCAAAGGAACAAGCTAATGTGTTGGTTCCTAGTTAACGAATGAAATAGGTTGGGATAGATTGTCCCTACCTATAGTCCAACGTGATTGTCGCAGCTGTAGCAGTGGCAGCCTCTTGATCTCTGCCTCAAGAGGTCGCGGTCCTTCAACAATGGTACTCGGGTGCCTGCACAAAGATCAAAAAAAAAAAGCAGCATATAAGACAATAATTACATTCATAACTAGCTAATTACTCAAGGAATATTAAACATATTGCGTAAAATGAATCATATCAATAGAAGATGGGAACTAGACATTAGTCATGTACATATTAATAGAAAGAAAGAGATTACAACCGGAGCCTTGAAATTGCAACCTCCTTTAGCGGGTTCAGTTGAAGCGTGTCTTGAAGGTTCGTCAGGGAATTGGGACAAGGCGAGGACACAAGCCTAAGCTCTCTCTTGACAAGGGTCTCTTTCTCTGCTCTATCTCACCATCTATCAAAATGTTCAGTGATTCCTCTTCGGCGATTCAGTTGTTCAGCTAGTGTATCTATGTGAGATATTTTTATTTATAAAGGGAGATGAGGAGGTTGGGATCCCTTAAATGGTGGAAGGGAGGCCTTATCCTTTAGGAGTTTCCCCCAAAAGGTGGAAACAAGAGGCCAAAGGAAGGTGTTTGTGGTTATGCAGGAAAACAAACCAAGCTGACTCGCTCACGAAGTAGTTAGCATAGAAATTCTGCCTCTATATTTTTAAAAAATCCAAAAATAGATTGGCACGGGTAGCTCACTAGGAAAAAGCGCCAATGGGCACAGGGCTCAATGTTAATTTCCTTCATTGGCGTGAGGGCATAACAGTCTACTAAGGCCAACACAAAAACATGTGTTTCTGATGGTCTGCTTAGGGAAAAGTCAACATAGGAAATTTCATCCTCATGGAAAGGGATGCAATGATGCTCTTTTCAAGGCATGACATTTCATATTAGTCACAGAAATGGTCCTCCAATGTGTGGGATTGGGATTGCAGGGATGGTGAAAAAATGTTGTGTAACAAATTCCCCCTAAAGAATGAGGTCTGAGAGAGAGGGAGGGGTGAAAATCGTTACGAGAATGCATTCGAACCAAACACTATTGTCAGAAGACCTACAAGTACCAATACAAATGATATCTCTAATCCATGAACATGTGGCATGGGCACAGCCATCCATAATAGAGTACATAAAAATTGAGATCCGAGGTGTGGACACAACCATCCAACAATAAGGATAAATAAATAGACTCAGGTATGGTCACAGCCATCCAATCAAATTATTCATGCATAAATTCATGATAAACCAAAATATCCCACAACCTAGATCTTATCAAACAAAACCCAGGGTCTTGTGCTCCATCTCAACCCGAAAAAGTACAAATTAAAGCATGTGAATATGTGAGCTAAAGTTGAACATGCAAGAAAGTCACCTGATTACCAGTCAATGATGAAAGTTGTTAACAGACATGAGAGAAACCACCAATAATGACAATGGATCTCAAGGTACCAAAAGTACAATCCACGAAATGAGAGCAATGATCTAGCATCGAACACCCACAGAATCACTTGATCGAAGGCCAATTATGTGGACCTGTCGTCGAATGCGAAGAACTTTCCATTGAAGCATGCAAGCTCCAAGGTACCGGAAGGGAGTCTCTAGGTCAACTTCCTAGATAATGAGCTAAAGTTGACAACAAGTGAAATGGTCAAAGGAGGGCCATAATGTTTCTCACATCATCGACATGAGACAGAGGAACATGATGATAGCGAATCAGGACTAAATAGAGGATCAGAGGGAGGTTGAAAACTGCAATGGGAAACTTCTCTTGAACATATCGGTGACACGACTCTGGATTTGGAAGTATTTAACATCAAGCGATCTGAGTTCATGATGACGTGGAAAATATAAGATGAGAGGTCAAAAGAGATTACCCAAACCCATGGAGGAAAAAATGACGAAATGAGATGTCCCCAACCCGACACTAATGCAAATGAGTGGAATGTTCAAGAGCGACATACTTCCGACACAACTGAGAACTGGTTCCATTTTCCCCCACCATTTCAAGTGAGTACCCCAATTAGTTTTGGAAAACAAGCTTGAAGGGGATAGCATATTCTTGTCATGTAAGTTTTTCATTCAAGCAAATCCATCCTAGTACGTTTTACGAGCCCTACGAAGGAGGAACTCGGTTACGTCATGGTGACGATTTCTGATGTAATTTAGTTTTAACAAGTCTGACAAAGGAAGAACGCGGCATATTTTCATGTTTAAATAGTTTGAAAAGAAGCGGCAAAGGAAACTCTAGCAGGTCCCTTTTCGTAAATAGTCCCTCATACCTGAAAAGGTAGAAAAAAAAATATGAGAGAACCTCTTAGTCGCGATAGGCTAAGGTATTCCTTTTTCGTAAATAATCTATCCCAGCCCAAAAAATGGGTAAACATATACTGGGTAGATATCATTTCACGGCCATTTAACGAGTTCAAAACGACAAAAGTCTCAACAATATTTTCAATTTTAGAGAGTCAGAAATGAGCTGAAAGTTGACTCCTCCTGGAGGAACGAGTGGCATTAAGAGTGGAAACTGGTTCCAGTGATGGTGGAACCACTCAGAACAAGTAAAGGTCAAGAGGCTAGCTAACAAGACCACTCATCGCAGATGTTCCTCAGGAATGGGTAAAATAACCAAGTGAGGGCATATGATCAGCCAACAGATAGTGACGATGGAATGATAAAACCAAGGCTCATCCGAAAAAATAGGCTGATAAAATGGAAATCACGAGAGGTAAAATGGGAATGGTTTCATTTTTACACAAGCTTGAAATTAGGAAACTCTACTTTAATTTGTTTTCATTTTTACACAAGCTTGAAACAAAGATAAACTATGCTTAAAACAGGTTTCATTTTTACACAAGCTGGAAACGGAAACAAACTGTGCTTGAGATTGGTTTCATTTTTACGCAAGCTCGAAACAAAGATAAAATATGCTTCAAGAATATGCATGCCCCCAGCATGGTGACTCAATTCGAGGTACATGCCCCCCAATCTTCAGCCCATTCACTTGAGTAGACTACTAGTTACTAACAAGTGGATGGAATGAAGGTTCAATTATGATATCAAGAGAAAGACTCGACTGGGATTTTACGAGATCTAATCAAAAACTCTAATTGAATGGGAACGTGTTTCATTGTTTTAACAAGGTTGACACATTAAAAGAACTATCTCATGACCTAATTAATTTTTTAACGAGGTTGACATAGAAGACAAACTGTCCTCATAACACCTTGTTTCATTTTTTAAACAAGCTTGGCACAAGAAAAGGAACTCTGCTCTGATGACCTTGTTTTATTTTTTAAGGAGCTTGACACAAGAAAATGAACTCTGCTCCAAATGACCTTTCATCATGATGAATAAGAATTCATGGCTTCCAAGAGGTTCGCATCTGATGGGAGAAGAACATCTTGGAAATCGTGATCAAATGCCCCCAGTAGATGGTACTCGATGGCATTATCACTGAAAGAGGGCAACGACCAAGTGGCCACATAATTAAACTGTGGTGAGGAAGATACAAACAGTGGATAAAGACCCGAAAAGGATGATGGTGGGCCAGCTTCCACCTCCACACCAAAGAATGAAAACTAATCAATGGTCACGATCCGACCTTTGTGTGGAAAATGGATCACACGAAGGAGGGAGGAGACAAGTGCACCTATGGCATAAGCATAGTCATGCCCCAAGAGTAAATTGAAATCCAAGGGGCCTGGAACAACCATCACGTCTATATATACGATTTTCCCTCCCAAAGTAATAGGCCACTTCGGAAGGATCCCTAATAGTTGATTGGTTCCTCCGTTAAAGGCCAACATATTTTGCATAACAGGAACAAGCGATGGAGAACCAAAATATTGCTAAGTAGTTGAATATAGAACACTAACAGATGTTCCTTCATCTATAATCGTGCTAGGTACGACCATATCGAAGGCTTGTACCATGATCTCAAAAGGCACATAAGAAGGAAGGAAGTATCCCACAAGTCGACTCCAATAGAAGGAAGCGACCAAACTTCTTGGATGGGGTACCATTGAACTAAGATAATCATCCCCTGGTGTTACCAGAGCAAGAGGAGCATCCTCCTAGACCACGGACATGGGAGCAGGAAGAGAAACTTCTTGAATCATAGGGATAGGAGGATCTTTTTCCAATTCTGAGGAATCTGAAGAAACAAGAATAACGTGAGAGGGATGAGATCCACTCTCGATGGAAAAGACCTGATGAATCATGGATAGGATCAGATCAATTGATTCCATGACCAATGGTTGGTCAGGAATGGATTCATGAATTTGAATTTCTGAGGGAATGGGATCGACCAAGGATTAATCTTGATTGATCATTGAATCAACTAGTGGAGGACTCGAAGAAAGCTTCTGGTAACCAACCGGAAGGCAGGGTGCAGAAAAAATAGGGTTGTCCAACACTCTCATGGCTTCATCCATGTACAGACAAAGGTGAATGGGATGATGCCCTTCACACAACTTACAGGGATTGGTAATCTTACCCTATTTCTTAGGAGTCTTATCATTTCTAGTCGAAGATGTGCCACAAATATGACTTCCAGAAGTCAAAGGCAACAACGGATGGCCATCAAACCATGCTTCATGTACCTTGGGAATGTCAAGACAGTCTCAAAGAAATTGGTCACCTTTGCACAACATGCAAGAGAATTTGACTTTCCATGGAATATTGGATGGTTTATCAAGGGAAGGTGTCTGAGGCACAACAGCCACAGAGTTAGCCTCTCTCTTATCTAATTTCTTCTTTTTTGTCTTCTTCTTCTTCTTCCCATCCACCTGGTTACTACAATCCAAACATTCATCAGGCTAAGTATAATAGGAGGGCGAATAATAAGGCGAAAAAGGGGAGAGGTCCACCTTAGAATCAACATGATGTTGTTCAGGTGGAGGGGATGGTTGTACAATGGGCGGAGCATTCGAGACCACAGAGGTCGAGAATAACCAAACAGGAAACCCAACAATTAACCTAGACATTGACAATGTTTCCATATAAGGAGCACCAACATTCCCAAAAGAAGGAAAAGGACCAGGATTCCCTTCGGAGGGGATTCCTTGGTTGGTAAGCTCCAGAAATGTTGCCACTGGAAAAAACCCTTGAAAAACACTAAGGAAGATAAATTTAACCAAGAATATTTCGTGGGTAGTTAATATTTTAAGACAATGAAACAAAACTCTGTTGTTTCATATTTTAAGATTCAAGAAATAGGCAAAAGGTGACTCTATCACTTTCAGGTTGAAACGAGCGTGAAATGACAAGAGTTTGATGATCTTTTCACTTTTTAAGGAGTCACGAAAAGATTGAAATGACTACTTAGGTAATCTAAGCAAGAGGGTGTACCAAGTTTCCTTGAACTTCCATATACACCTTGGTGATCAAATGAAAGAGAAATGACCAAGGACAAGATGTACGTGCAGGTAGTCTCCCCGAATGTTGTGTTCGGTGTATCACGGTTACAGGGCGGCAGACTC
The DNA here is from genome assembly GCA_034641835.2 of Pinus albicaulis. NCBI lineage: Eukaryota > Viridiplantae > Streptophyta > Pinopsida > Pinales > Pinaceae > Pinus > Pinus albicaulis. The sequence goes on from CM076584.1 coordinate 97,331,797, forward strand.
GGCTTCCTATGGATAAAGGATTTAAACCTAGGAGGGTCTACCTTTATATACGTGATGGTACAGGGAGCACAAGTCCGTACCAGTGATGTCTAAAGCGAGGTGGCGAAAAACAGCTACTAGGTTTAACGACGTCGGAACATGTCACAAGCCTAGACTGCTAAAATTTTTGTGTTAGGTTTCAATTCTTCCTTAGATTGATTGGATTGAATTTAAGGTTGATATTGAACTAATTTTTGAGTTTCAAGGCCCTACCGAATTGGATCTTGAATTCCTAAATGCACACTACATGCAAAAGAACACCCTTTCCGTTCGATGAATGTTAACTAAGAGAAGGATAGAGATCTTTAACAAAGTAACAATCAATGAAAACACAAGAAGAAGTTCACTAATGCATCTAATACAACCAAATGAGAAACAAAAAACTCTTTCCTAGTTCATTAAGAGCTATTTATGAAAAATAACTTTTCATTTTTTATCCAAACAAAAGAATGCAATTTTTTTTGTTTTTTACATTAATGAAGCACACGATGCACTATTGCACTAAAAAGCAAAGAGAACACTAGTTTTGAGCACTATGAATGTAGAGATATAAAATAAATAATTCAAAAGAAATATAGACATAAAATGCACTAAAACCAATGATGCACTCTTTCAAGCAAACATAAGGCTTTCAAAATGACCCAAACGAGCAATGTGATCTATGCTCGAAGTGACGAAATGGAGAGTTAAACGAAAACATAAATGATCATTCAACAAACCGAATACATAAAGGATCAAGAAAGACTAACACAATTGAACATTAAATTGAGATGACAGAGATCAAAGTGACTCGAATTCAGCTCAAGAGGCTCAGTGAGGAGAAGGTCGAACAAACAGCAGAAGACCTAGAAACCCTAGGGATACAAAACTTCACTGATGAGATAATGGAAAAAAAACTGACGAAAAAATCCTACAGAGTCAAAAAAATCCCAAAAATATTAATTACAAATCAAAGAAAAAACATAGAGCTAAGAACTACTGACCAAAAACTCAAGAAGAAGGTCAAACCAAATCCTGCAGGATTCGGCGCGACTGTCAGGGGGTAATCCGTGCCAAACAGGGGTTGACGCACCTGTAACAAAGGAAACAAGCGCCAATTGGCGCGATTGTTAAAAGAAAAAATGCGCCAAGCTGGAAAAATATGGGAAAAGGAGAAAACCAATGATCAGAGGTCAATCTTAACACTCTGGAGCTGAATAGGAGGATTCAAAATAGTCAAGCAAGCTAAGCAAGGTAGAAAAACAATCAAACGACCAAAGTCAACTCGACGATCGAAACTCTTAATGAACAACAAGATGACAAAATCACATTGATCCGCAACAAAGTCGCCAAATTTTTGTGTAGGTAAATCCTCTCTGCGGATAGAGATGATCCCTCTAGCCCTAGGGTGGGCCTAGCAGCAAGGGAACAAGCTAATGTGTTGGTTCCTAGTTAATGAATGAAATAGGTTGGAATAGATTATCCTACATGTAGTCCAATGCGATTGTCACAGCTGTAGCAATGACGGCCTCTTGATCTCTGCCTCAACAGGTCGCGGTCCTTTAGCAATGGTACTCGGGTGCCTGCACAAAGATAAAAGGAAAAAAGCAGCATAAAAGACAATAATTTCATTCATAACTAGCTAATCAGTCTAGGAAGATTAAACATATTCTGTAAAATGAATCATATCAACACAAGATGGGAACCAAACATTAGTCATATATATATTAATAGAAAGAAATAGATTACAACCAGAGCCTTGACATCGCATCCTCCTTTAGCGAGTTCAGTCAAAGCGCGTCTTGAAGGTTCGTCGGGGAATTGGGACGAGGCGAGGACACAAGCCTAAGCTCTCTCTCAACAAGGGTCTCTTTCTCTACTCTATCTCACTGGCTATCAAAATGTTCAGCTATTCAGCTGTTCATCCTGTGTATCTATGTGAGATAGGTTTATTTTTAGAGGGAGAGGAGGAGGTTGCGATCCCTCAAATCATGGAAGAGAGGCCTTACCCTTTGAGAGGTTCCCCCAAAATGTGGAAACAAGAGGCCAAAGGAAGGTGTTCTTGGTTATGTAGGCGAACAACCCAAGCTAACTCGCTCATGAAGTAGTTAGCATATAAACTTTGCCTCTATATTTTAAAAACATTCCAAAAATAGCTTGTCATGGGTAGCTCACTAGGACAGAGTGCCAATGGGCACGGGGCTCAGTGTTAATTTCCTTCATTGGCGCGAGGACATAACGGTCTACCAATGACAACCCAAAAACATGTGATTCTAATGGTCTTCTCAGGGAAAAGTCAACAAATGAAATGTTCTCCCCATGGCAAGGGATGCAATGATGCTCTTTGCAAGGCATGACACTTCATATTAGTCACAGAAATAGTCCTCCAATGTGTGGAATGGGGATTGCAGGGACGGTGACAAAATGTTGTGTAACAACCATATTTGGCATTTATAACTTTTTAGAACCCTAATTAGGTTTTAAAGCGTATTTTTTGACTATGTAATATTCCAAATTAGGAACAGCTACACTATTGGGAATATCTCAAGGTATTACCAATGTGGAGATCAGCAATACATAAACATGAGCTGGAAATAGCAGTGAATACATTAATACAAGAACGCCAGAAGATCCACATAACCATTACATTATATTATAGTAGCCTCAATGTATACAAGATCTTGAGGAAATGATCTCTCAAGTTAGGCAATGCAGCCCCAATGAAACATATACATGACAAATGAAGAAATACTGCTATACAAAAGAAGCCCTGGCTATGACTGCGCAATCCTTGAAGGATAACTGCTGAAAAATGATATCAATATATGGATAGGACAATATATAGCTCAAATAAATAAGGGGGAGCAAGATCTCAACCCTGGAAACATAAAATACACAATCCTTGAAAGGATTGGCTGAAATAAGTACAAAATGGAAAATCTGTAGAAATGTCGGAGTTGTTGGGCAGCAGCTCCAACTCAAAAAATAAAAATGGATGTGTTATTCCCTAAATCTACCTCAGGCTGAAAGAAGGCAGAGTTCAGGGTAACATCAAACCACGCTCAGTCTGGTAGCTAGCCCTACCGGAACAGGAGAGGGCTCTCTCTGGGTCAATCTCAGCAAAAATAATCAATGGGGCTTGAGATGACTTGAAATAAAGGCTAATTTTAGGCTAGGTATATAAGTAAAGGATTTTGGTCTTGATTTTGGGGTTTTTTTTGGAAACAAAGGGAAAGGCAGTTTTGGGTTCGGGGATGAGGCCTAGTTTTTGCAGAGTTCTGAATGGGGCAAGGAAGGAAATTGTTTTGATGCTTTAGATTGAATGAATGGATAGTTCTGACCGGTGAGGAGCTGAAGAGGGCAAGAGGCTTTCAAGGATCCTCTTCAAACAGATGAAAACATGGAAAATTAAACAAAACTGAAGGCAGAGCAAAGCAAGCTAATGAATTCCACCTTTATCACTCATTTGTTTAATTTAAGAAGAAAGGAGAAAGGAAATTATACACATAAAAATCAGTGAAATTACAATCACATAGAGAAAACACCACCAAAACATAGAGCCACATGGATCCCAAAGAGGGCTGCAAACCCTGGTCTATTCCTTTGCCAAAATTGAAGAGATGAAATGTACAATGAAGTGCCAAGAAATCCCAAGTGTCCAACCTCTGAAATGACTGAGAAAATACAAGATATAGACAAGCCTAACTCATCCCCATGCCTCTATGGGTTGAGATCACCATTATAGGAGCTGTTTCAACCATATCTAAACTAAGAACTGGAAAATAAGAAATGAAACAACTTGCCTCTATATGATAGGAAACTGATTCATTCACTTACATTTCACTTTTTAGTGAATGAATCTACTTGGATGAGTAAAAATGTGCCAAAATTACATCATGGTCATGAAATTACATCAATTTACATCAAGAGTTACATGAAAAATTCAAACTGGCCAAAACTAGGCGAAATTCTGAGCTGCTGAGTAAAAAAATAGGCAAAATTTCTCTATGCATCGCGCCTGAAATCTCTATGCGTAGCACAAGTTTGAGGCTGATTTTGAGGGCCTTCCCGAAGTCCAAATTGAGTGCAGGATAGCTCGTTGGAAATAACTACCTGTATGATTTCCAATCCAAGTGTAATTTCTAGATTTGGTTTCCATTTTCCCCTCCAAAAATCAAATCTCCCAACACTGCTTCCTGTGTGTGCAAAAGGTGGCAGAAAGACCATTTTTAGGGTATTTTTGGCCCTTTAGGCAACCCAGAACTTGATGAAATCCTTAGGTAATCCATGGGCATGCATAAATTTTGATGAAAAATCCAGAAATGTGAAGCTTTCCTCCAGAAGAGCTGCCAATTATAAGCGCGCGCCAAATGGCGCTACACGTCGAGCAGGAAAATCTATTTTTAGGCCAAAAAATTCAAAATTGACAAAATTTTTCCCAAATTTCTTGAAATTTGGGCTGAAGGTCCCTCATCAAGCACTATTCTAGGCCAAAGAAGCTTCGGCCAAAATTTGGAGTCTATCATGCCTTTTACGACGCTTTAGTGCCCTCCTTAGCCTCGCCTTCAGGATCTTGATCCTCGCTTTGCAAACATGATTGTGCGCCCAATAATGGTTCTTCATGTGTCTGAGCATGTTATTTTCTTTTTTTTCTTCTCCAATAGCTTCTCAAGATGAATGTTGACCCTCTCAAGCCAAGTCTCTCTATCAGCCTCAATCTCCTGCTCAATGGGTGTCATCTTTGTTGGGCTTCTTCGGGCAGCTTGACGGTTCTCATGGATGTTTTGCAACTCCATGATTGTCTGCTGATCCTCCAACTATTTGTTCCACTGCTCCAGATAGTTTATGATCCATTGAGCTCTTTGCAATTTGTCGGTCAATGTTTCTATCTCAGCCTTCTGCTCCTGAATGATCTCTCTCAACTTTGAGCTTGGAGAGCTCAAATCCTCATCAATCAATATGAAATCAATATCCTGGCCTCCTGAAGGGCCCTCGTCCTGCATAGGCCTCTTACCTTTGTCATGTACCTGTGCTGCTGATGATGGAAATGAGACCCCTTCCACCCCCGGTGGAGATAGTACTCATCGGGCTGCTGCAAACAATACTCTGGTGCCTCTCTGATAAGTAACAAACACTAGCACACTGATATGCTCTGTCTCGTGACCTTCAAGCTGATGTGAAGGTTAACCTGCATCATGGACAACCTCCGGAGGAACCTAAGGAGCTGTGAATAATTCATGGGAAAATAAATCCTCCCACGTAATACCCTGCAATCCAAGCTGATTTACAACAACAATCTTGATGAGTGCATAGTGATAAATATTGTTGTACTATTGCTCGGGAGTCTTCTTCTACACAAGAGTGGTCATTCGCTCGATGTTGCGGCACATGAAATAAGGTATGTCCATCATCCTCACTCTAGTGAAATGCATCAATAACCTGATGTGGTATGCATAGAGGTGTGAGAATCGGCCCTCACAACTGAAGTATCTGATAATGAGTTTCATCAAAGGTGCATAGGATTCCTTTAGAAACCGGAATGGGAATACCCTGCTGAGCTGTCTCACATAGCTAGGTCTGATGTATGGTTCATAATGCACTCTGTCCACCTGTTGTCTCTTGTTCCACTGTTCACCCACATTCGGTATTCCAGTTGCTTGAGAAATGGTTTCCGGTGTCAAGGTGAAATTTACACCAGCAAGAGTTACCTGACCATCATGCAAATGTAACACAAACAGACGAGCCAACTCCTGATGATGCTGAATCCTAGCAATCATCTCACAATAATGATAGCATGACTGCTCTCGAAAACATGCCATGGAAAGCGGGCAAGCCTGCAACTGATTCAATGAGGTGGGCTCTTCTCTCACATGTTTGCCACCTTTACGAGACCTTCTCTATGCATGTAGCTCAGTGGTAGAATCACTATCTCTGTCATATGATGTATCAGTGTCTGTCTCCATGGTAGTTCAAGGTCTATGTTTGGCTTGAATGTGATGAAGAATGAGAATTTGGTTGTTTTGTCTTATTTGCCAAATATGTGCCAAAGGGAAGGGACTGTGGAGAAAAATAGGACAGTGGAGATAATGAACTTCAATCAAGTGATATCAGAGGTGTAGGGACAGCCACTGACTATTTGGGAATTCTTGGGGTTTGGGGATTTTTATAAGTGAAATGGGAAAGCGGGAATGAAGGTGAAATGAAATGGCTTGGGATGGGGAAATAGGGCTTTAGGAGTGAATGACTCTTAGATATGTAAGAGGATAGTGTATTGATGAAATAACATTGATGGGAGAGAAACAACAAGGGGAGAATGGAATATGTGGCACAAAATTGTTTTAAAACACCAATTTCAAACCCTAAGAGAGCACTTCTTAACACAATGATAGGGTTTAAGCTTTTGGAATTCAAACTCTTATATTCCCCTTTCAAACAACACCAAACATTTCTTAATGGTAATTACAAGATCATTTGAACTTACATGGGGCAAATGGGACGGAGAAATTTGAATTTTTGTGGGGCAATGATAAAAAAATTCATTGTCTGCCCTGTGCACCGCGACAGTAGCCTAATGCGTCGTGACAACTATGTGCATCGCGCCAGTTCTGTTTTGCAAGGATATGAGAGGCTTTGTGCGCCGCAACCAGCAAGTGCGCCGCGACCTTCACCCAGTGCGCCGCGCAGGTGATTTCACACACAGTCTCAGCTTTCAAAACCTGATTTCGCCCTTTCACGTTTTGACTCAGCTTCAATGATGTCTTTGGTGTGAAAATGAACTGTTGAATGTGAAAATATCTTGTATATACAAAAAAATTTGATTTTTGATTTAGAAAACCCACTTTCTAATGTTGCAGACTTTGGCACTTTGCACTTTTTAAAATAAACTTTGTTTTTGTTTGTTTCCTTTGATTTCTGAACTGATGATGAAACTCTTGTCTATCTTTTGTAGGGATAGCTAGCATGGGATTTGGCAAAGGCGACCAGGGCTGCGCCTGAAGAACTTTATAACTGAAAAACTTTTGAAAATTACATTACATTTATTACAAAGGATTAAATTGATGATTTTTCTTCAAAATAGAGTTTTGAAGAAGAATCATGATTAAGCATTATGACGATGAAATTTTGCACTGAAAACTTATTTTGAAACCTCCCTCATGTTCCTGCTGACATTATTAGACATTCTGAAGACTAAATTAACGAAACCCTATACCTAATGAGACCTAAAAACCCTAAAATGACTCTTTGACGAACAGGAGGCCAAACATGACTGTGAATGACTTTAAAATTGATTTTGATGAACAGAAACAGACCAGAAGGTACATGACATGAGGGATATGAATGAAAATACCCTTCCGTCAGATGATCAATGCTCCTAATGGAATGCAGCTGGCTGAACTGAATGAGACACCTAAAATGCAATGCAACAAAAGAGATTTTGATCTCTGACGGAGGGATGAAGATACCGACTCTAACAGGATGGAGATAGTTTTTGATGCTGCAAATGATGGCTGAATCTCATCCAAAGGATCTCTCAGGTGAAATTCTGATCCAATCCCTGAAGATATCACCCTCCAAAATAGTGGAGCAAGTCCCCACTGCAGTTGCACTCAGAAATAACACAGTCTAGAGAAGGGACTGCGCTATTGGTGAAGGGAATTGCTTGGCCTGATGCCAATGATCTGTAATAAGCTCCAGAAACTCCCTCACTAACCTCCCAGAGGAATAGAAGCTCCCTCCTCTGAAAGATGAGTCAAGGAAATGGTGTGTGGAGTCCTCCACTACAACACCCAGCAACACTGCGTTATAATTGAGCAGAAATAACGCAGTAACTGAAAGGAGTAGCCTTGGCCTTGAGCCAAGAGATGTGGAGAATGAAGAAAAATCCCTCAAGAGGCCTCTCAAAAAGTTGAAGAAATCCTAAACAGAAATTCCCCGAAAATTATTGCTAAACAACAAAAGAATGCACAATGTCTGAATAGACAATGAAATCAATAATCCAAAGCATGAATAACAATGGTTGCCTTGCTCTCATTTTAAACAAGTGAAAGCTTTTTATCCATGGGTCCCATTCATTAGGGTTTCCTCCACCAAATATCCTCTTCTTCATTCACACTGTATTGTCTTCTAAAGTGATCCACTCCTCCTATGGCAGCGTTTTTAACCTAGTCAAACCTGACCTTGTCTTCATGCATTTGCCCCTTTTCACACTTGAGGGTGAAAAATGAAGCTACTCTGATGATCCCTTTCACATTATGAGGGATTTTATTCATGTCTTCAATAATAAATGGTTCCCTTACCCATTTATTAAGCTGCTAGGTGATAAAAACAAAATTTTAATATTCCATTTAGCTATGTGCTAAAATGGGAATATTACAGTCCTCCCCTCCCAAATGTTGCTTGTCCTCAAGAAACTACAAGGATAGGACTGTAAAATATCCACTCAAGGCATGGAGTCTGAAATTTGTTGTGGAACATCTTCCCCAAGTGGATCCTCCATCCCCAAGAAATCATCCATACAAAATGAGTTACCTCCCAACATGGCAGCTCCTGAAAATCACCTTCCACCATTGGTTCCTGCAATGTAGGTGGACTGAAAATCTGATCTTGTTAGAAAAAATAGACTACCCCATGTTGTCCTCCTCTCCACTTAGGATAAATGTAGAGTATATGATGATCTTGGGCTGCAACAATGTTGCCCTCCAGTGGCAAGATGAAGACTAGACCTCCAAGGATCTCTTCCCCAGCATTATGAAACATGTTGTCCCAAATCATCTCATATGTGATGAGTTGGAAGTCACCATCATATGGCATCCAATCAATCCTATGTCTCACCTCAAATGGAAACAATTTTTTTGCTGTAGTGGCCACATATCCTCTCATGCTCCCATTAGAACATGCAATGCAAATAATGTGGGAGATCTCTCCCCCAAGGGACACATTCAACCAATGTGCTATTCCCCCAATCATGCTCTCAATAAATAAAAATACAGCAGCAACATAATGAATCATAATGAGAGCCAGGATTTCTGTCATGTGTGGCAAGGGAAAAGGATAATGGTCCCTCAATTGTAACCAATGCAGTTTGACCCTCAACTGCAAAAGAGTGTGACAAAAAGTGTGGCCTCTCAACCACTTGCTTGTTGTCCCACTCTCCTCAAATGTATGGAGAAAGTGAATGATGTATGTTGCAAGGTGACCATGTCCTCAAAAATACATTTCCTCCCCAAGTCCTCCTAGGGAGTGGTCACCAATGGTACTCATGGCCTAAAGTGGACCATGGGGTCTAGAAAAAATAATGCTCCTCCTTGGAGCAACATCTTGTACATATATGTTTAAGGGATGAATATACAAATCATCATGCAAATAAACAATACCCTTACCATAATTTCTGCTCATGCAAATGGAGTGGCTCAAAAATGAGTCTCCTCTCAAAGAGAAAAGAGGTGGCTTTGCTAACTCCTCCAAATATTTATGTATCTCTTCCATCTGCACATGATCTATGCATATCCTCATATGCTGATCTGTCAATATCATGCATGCAAGATGATCCTGGGAGTACTCCACCAACAACCTGGAGCTCCAACATGGATCTATCCTTCATAGTGACAGCGTTGATGATTCCTCATGAAGGAAATCTGTCATATGGTCATATCCTTCTTTGACATATCCCATGCCAAAGATGCAAGTTGGAAGGTTGCTATCCTTCCTTTGCTGCTTCTGCCACAGTGCAGAATCTGAAATGAGAGTGGGTACAAATGATGTTGAGAGAATGTGTCTCTCCTCCCTGAGTCTACCCAAGACTCTCAGCGCTGTACAGCTATCTCCCAAGGTCTCCACCCTCCTGAAATCAATGAGTGGTGCCCCAACATGTGAAGCATCCATCCTCCTTTGCTGATATAGTGGTCTCCCCGGCAAAATATCTTCATGCAAGGAGACACTCTCAGCAAGATTTGACTGAATATATGAATGGATAAAACTCTCCATGCTTCCACTACACAATCCAATCACCTTCTTAGGTGCATCAACCTCATAAAATAGACAGGGATGTGTGCTCCTCATCACATCATGATGGTCATCCTCCCTATCCTCTCCTTGTGTCTCCATGGTTCCACACCTCCTCCACAATGGCACATGAATTGTGCCTTGATCTCCATACATGAGATCCTGGGGACTTCCTTGCAAGGATGCAAGAATCCCTCTACCTGGAGCAAGAGCTCCTCCTTCCTCTCCATGAGGCACTAGATAATCTCTAGGTGGCACAGCGTTGTTGCCCTCAGCCTCCTCAACATAAATGGGAAACCCTCCAACAATGTTGCTGAAAATATGGAATCTCTCCCAAGGTAGAAGTAATTCCTAATCATCAAAGGCCAAGGAGTATCCCCTTTGCACCATGATAGTACCATCTCCTACTCCTACAATATCATACAATAAATGAGAGCAAATCTTCCCTTGATCTCCAAAGAATGACCCCAGCAACAAATGTTTTTGTTGCTTCCTCATGCTCTCATCATGCAAGATATGTGTTGAAGACATAGTGAATGATATGAATGTTGCATCATCACTATGCACCCATACTCTTTGCTTCTCCATGATGCCAGCATCATGCCACATATTTTCCATCCTCATACCCTTGGAAATAGTGTATGCCAAGTGATGGAAAAACTCCTTCAAGAGTAACCAGCGCAACCAAGCCTCCTGCTTTCCGGTATCATAAATCTGCAGGTAGCCCACTAGCTTCTTGCTCACCATCCACATCCACTCAACCAATTATGGATGCCTTTTTCCATCCTTCCTCTTGGTACTCCTCCCATGAGGGCTACCATCATCCCAAATCATATTCCTGCATTTCATGGGATCTTGAAATGCAATCTTCTCGAGGATCAATTTGACCCTATGAGGATCCAAATAGGTGGTAGGAAAAAACCTCCCGTCAAGATGTGCATGGCTCAAGGAATGTCCAACACAGTCATGAGAGATTTTATCCATCCAAAGATGTCCTCCATCTTCTATCTACTCCTGTGAGAAGGAAAGAACCTCCTCAAGCTGTTGAAGAATATTGCACTCCATGATGTGTGGGAGTGCACCTCCATTGAAATCTCTGTGAGATCTCCTCCTTATGCATGGCCTTCCAAAACCCAAGAGGCCTTAGATCTGCTATCAGTAGAAGTCTCTCTTTGAGTTGTGGAATTCTCATTGAGAGAGTTTCATCTAGAGAGGAGAAAGAGTTTCTTATCTCTAGATGTTTACTCCTTCTCACTGCTTCCTTCATGGCTTCCTGAATGAAGTTGTCCTTTGAGTGCTCACATGAGGAATGGCTCCTCTTTTCTCAATCACTGCTCTTGTGTAGCGCAGTGATATTTTTCTGCTCTAGTTCAACTACAGGCAATGATATAGACCCATCCAAAGTGTTTTCTGAAATGACAGGAGATGGATTTTTAATCATACCTTGGTGAAGTGTGGAAGCTCCTTGCAGGGCTGCAAGAGTTTCCTCCTCATAAGTGTTGGCCTCCCAAACTGTTGAAGATGAAGGCTCCTCCTCCATGGACTCAACAGCGCTGGTACATGCCTTATTAGTTGGTGGTGAGGGCTCCTCCCTCCTTTTCCCAAACCTTCTAATCAATATTTGAGAAAACTCAACAAGAGTAGAAAACCTTGTATGGCTTAGATGGCTAATCCACCAAATATTTGCTTCACCTTCAAGGTGCAGCGCTACAATTTTTACAGCCTCTCTGTTTACTACAAGATGTAGCAAGAAGAAAACCTCTAGCTTCTTCACCCAAACCTTTTCTGCACATGTGAGTGATCCATCAAATGTGGACAATAGAAATCTATTGCCTCTTATCATCCCATAGTTGTGGGGTCTTCTTTCTTCTTTCTGCTGAATAAATTGTGAAAAGGATAGAGTATCTTGGAAGGCTCTAGGTTTTGATCGGTATTCAGCAAGGTACTCACTTAGAATTTTGAATTCCAAGTGTTCCTCGTGCTTATGGTTCTCTTCTTTGTGAGAGTAGGAAATGCATGGTCCTTCCTCTTCTCCTTCTTCAGTCTTCTTGACCTCCTTGGAGAGGTCTCCTCTGGATCTGAAAATAGATGAAAGTAAACTCATCTTCTTCATCATCTTGATCTTCTTTGGCTGAGACTCACAGGCTGAGCCAGAGATCATGCTTTGATACCACTGTAATATTCCAAATTAGGAACAGCTACACTATTGGGAATATCTCAAGATATTACCAATGTGGAGATCAGCAATACATAAACATGAGCTAGAAATAACAGCGAATACATTAATACAATAATGTCAGAATATCCACATAACCATTACATTATATTATAGCAGCCTCAATGTAAACAAGATCTTGAGGAAATTGTCTCCAAAGTTAGGCAATGCAGACCCAATGAAACATATACATGACAAATGAAGAAATACTAATCCATGAAGGAGAAATGCAGCAAAATGATATCAATATATGGATAGTAAAATATATAGCTCAAATAAAGAAGCGGGAGAAATATCTCAACCCCTAGAAAGATACAATACAAAATCCTTGAAAGGATTGGCTGAAATAAGTACAAAATGGAAAATCTGTAGAAATGTCGGAGTTGTTGGGCAGCAACTGCAACTCAGAAAATAGAAATGGATGGAGATAGCTGCTAATACTAAAAATTATGGCTGAATCTCATCCAAAGAATCTCTCAGGTGGAAGGTTGATCCAATCCCTGAAGATCTCACCCTCCAAAATAGTGGAGCAAGTCCCCACTGCAATTGCACTCAGAAATATCGCAGTCTAGAGAAGGGATTGCACTGTTGGTGAAGGGAAGTGCTTGGCCTGATGCCAATGATATGTAATAAGCTCCAGAAACTCCCTCACTAAACTCCCAGAGGAATATAATCTCTTTCCTCTAAAAGATGAGTCAAGGAAATGGTGTGTGGAGTCCTCCACTACCACACCCAGCAACAGTGCATTATAATTGAGCAGAAATAATGCAGTAACTAAAAGGAGTAGCTTTGGCCTTGAGCCAAGAGATGTGGAGAATGAATAAAAATCCCTCAAGAGGCCTCTCAATAAGTTGAAGAAATCCTAAACAGGAATTCCGCGGCAATTCTTGTTAAACAGCAAAAGAATGCACAATGTCTGAATAGACAATGAAATCAATAATCCAAAGCATGAATAACAATGGCTGCCTTGCTCTCCTTTTAAACAAGTGAAATCTCTTTCTCCATGGGTCCCATTCATTAGGGTTTCCTCCACCAAATATCCTCTTCCTCATTCACACTGCGTTGTCTTCTAAAGTGATCCACTCCTCCTATGGCAGCGTTGTTAACTTGGTCAAACCTGACCTTGTCTTCAAGCATTTGCCCCTTTTCACACTTGAGGGTGAAAAATGAAGCTACTATGATGATCCCTTTCACATTATGAGGGATTTTATTCATGTCTTCAATAAGAATGGGTTCCCTTGCCCATTTATTAAGCTGCTAGGTGATAAAAACAAAATTTTAATATTTCATTTAGCTATGTGCTAAAATGGGAATATTACAGACTATTTCGCTATGTTATTTCGCGAAATGGTTTTACGTGTGTCTCTTGTGTAGCGACAGGTCCTCAACGTGATGGTGATGAAGTAACGAGTTGTATTTTATAATTTTTAGGACTCGGAAAAAACATGAAAAATTTATTGTTGGAATCATCTTTCAACTCTTTTCTGACTCTCTAAAATTGAAAAGATTGTCAAGACTCTTTTCATTTTGAACTTGTTAAATGGCTGTGAAATGATATCTACCCAGTATACGTTTACCCCTTTTTCGAGTTGGGATAGATTATTTACAAAAAAGGAATACCTTAGCCTATCGCAACTAAGAGGTTCTCTCAGACACAATTTTCTACTTTTTCAAATTTGTGAGACTACCTATGAAAAGGGACTACTGGAGTTTTCTTTTCTGCTTCTTTTCAAACTCTCTAAACATGAAAAGATGTCGAGTTATTCCTTTTTCAGACTCGTTAAAACCTAAATGACATCACCGATTTCCTCCTTCCTAGGGCTCATAAACTATACTAGGATGGATTTTTCCGAAGGACAAACTTACATGACAAGCACATGCTATCCCCTTCAAGCTTGTTTTCCAAAAATAATTGGGGTACTCACCAGTAATGGTGGGGGGAAATGTAACCAGTTCTCAGTCATGTCGGCAGTATGTCGCTCTTGAACATGACACTCATTTGCACTCATGTCGGGTTAAGGATATCTCATTTCATCATTTTTTTTTCCTCCATGGGTTTGGGTAATCTGTTTTGACCTTTCACTGCTCTTTGCCACATCATCATGACCTCAGATCCCTTGATGTCAAATAATGCCAAATCTGGAGTCGTGTCGCTAATATGTTCAAGACAAGTTTCTGTTTCACCTCCCTCTGATTATTTTTTTTGTCCTGATTCACTATCATCATGTTCCTATGTCTCATGTCGATGATGTGGGAAACATTATGGCCCTCCTTCGACTAGGTCATCTCCTGTCAACTTCAGCTCATTATCCAGGAATTTGATCTAGAGACTCCCTTCCGGTACCTTGGAGCTTGCATACCTCAATGGCAAGTTCTTTGCATTCAATGATAGGTCCAAATAATTGGCCTTCGATCGAGTGATTTTGCGGGTGTTCGATGCTAGATCACAGTTCACATTCCATGGATTGTACTAGTCGTCCCTTGAGAGCCATTTTCATTATTGGTGATTTCTATCGTGTCTGTTAACAGCTTTCATCATTAGCTGGTAATCAGGTGAATTTCTTGCATGTCTGACTTCAACTCACATATTCACATGCTTGAATTTGTACTTGTTCAGGTCGAGATGGAGCGCAAGACCCTGGGTTTTTTCTGATAAGATCCAGGCTGCGGAATATTGTGGTTTATCATGACTATATGCATGAATATTTTGATTGGATTGTTGTGACCATACCTGAGTCTATTTTTTGATCCTTACTGTTGGATGGTTGCATCCATACCTTGGATCTCAGTTTATATGTACTCTATTATGGATGGTTGCACCCATGCCACATGTTCATGTATCAAAGATATCAGTTGCATTTGTACTTGCAAGTATTCCGACAGTGGTGTTTGGTTAAAACGCATTCTCGTAAATAATTTCACTCCTCCCTCTCTCTCTCGGACCTCATGCTTTAGGGGGAATATATTACACATCATTTTGTCACCATCCTTGCAATCCCCATCCTGCACATTGGAGGACCATTTTAGTGACTTATATGTAGTGTCATGCCTTGCAAAAAAAATTATTGCATCCCTTTCCATGGGAAGAACACTTCCTCTGTTGACTATTCCTGGAACAGACCATCAAAAACACATGATTTTTGGTTGGTGTTGGTAGGCAGTTATGGCCTCATGCCGATAAGGAAAATTAGCACTGGGCCCCGTGCCCATTGGCGCTTTGTCTCAGTGGACTGCTCGCGCAAGTTGTTTTTGGAAATTTTTTTAAATATAGGAGTGAATTTTCCATTGCTAACCACTTCGTGAGCGAGTCAGCATGGGTGGTTCGACTGAATAACATCGCACACCCTCCTTTGGCTTATTTTCCCTACTTTTGGGAAAACCTCCCAAAGGATAAGGCCTCCCTTCCACCATTTGAAGGATCCCAACCTCCTCCTCTCCTTCTATAAATACATCTCTCTCACATAGATGCAGCTAGTTGAATGGTTTGGATAGCTGAACATTTTGGAGAAATTTGAAACAGTCTGATATATCTTGTGTGAGATAGAGCAGAGAGAGAGAGACCCCTATCGAGAGAGAGCTTAGGCTTATTGCCTCGCCACATCCAAATTCCCTGATGAATGCTCGAGACACGTTTTGACTGGACCCGCTGAAGGAGGCTATGACGTCAAAGCTCATTTGGTTGTAATATCTTTATTTCTCTTAATGTATACATGACTGATGTTTTGGTTCCCGTCTTGTTTTGATGTGATTGATCTTACGCAATACATTTAATTCTCCTTGACCAGTTAGATAGTTATGAATGAAAAAATTGTTTCGTATGTTGCTTTCATTCCCTGATCTTTGTGCAGGCGTCTGAGTACCATAGTTGAAGGACCGTGACATGTCAGGATGAAGATCTAGAGACCGTTGCCATAGCTATGACAACTAAGTTGGATCAAAGGTAGTAGAATCTATCCCAACTTAGTTTCATTCATTAACTAGGAATCGACACATTAGCATGTCCTCTTAAGACCCACCCTAGGGCTAGAGGGATCACCTCTGTCCATAGATGGGATTTACCTACACAACAGATACGTTTCATTTTTATACAAGCTTCAAAAATAAGAAAAATTATGCTTGAGAGTGGTTTCATTTTTACACAAGCTTGAAACGTAGGAAAGCTATGCTTGAGAGTGGTTTGTTTAATTTTTACACAAGCTTGAAACAAAGGAAAAATCATGATTGAGATAAGTTTCAATGCCCCCCAAGTGTAACCTGCAAGAGAATATTCCCGCCAAGCTTCATTTCATTCACCTAAGTGGACTACTAGTTACTAATAGGTGGATGGAATGAAGGTTCATTTACGAGATCAGATGAAAGACTCGACTTGACACTTATGAGATCTAATCAAAGACTCAACTCAATTAGGAGAGGATTTGTTTCATTTTTTAATGAGCTTGACATAGGAAAAGAATTATGCTCATTACCTGATTCATTTTTTAACGAGGTTGACATAGTAAAAGGAACTCTCCTCAAGGTGACCTGTTTCATTTTTTAACGAGGTTGGCACAGGAAAATAACTATCCTCACTTCCTTATTCATTTTTTAATGAGGTTGAAATAGGAAAAGAACTATCCTCAAGGACCCATGTTTCATTTTTGAATGAGGTTGACATAGGAAAAGAACCTTCCCCATTTCTTGATTCATTTTTTAATGAGGTTGACACAGGAAAAGGACCATTCTCATGAAACCTTATTTCATTTTTTAATGAGCTTTACACAAGAAAAGGAACTATGCTCAAGGGAACATGTTTCATTTTTTAATGAGGTTGACATAGGAACAATAACTCTCCTCATAATGGTCTGTTTCATTTTTTAATGAGGTTGACACAGGAAAAGAACTATCCTCATAAGGGCCTGTTTCATTTTTTAATGAGGTTGACACAGGAAAAGAACTATCCTCATTATCTGATTCATTTTTTAACAAGGTTAACAAAGGAAAATAACCATCCTCATTACATGATTCATTTTTAACGAGGTTGACACAGGAAAATAACCATCCTCATAAAACCTTTTCATGGCTTCCAACTGGAAGAAACACATGCCAAGGGACACTCCTCGATCATGGCTTCCAAGAGATCTTCATCAAATGGAAGAACAGTTCTCTAGAAGGAACACATGTCAAGGGACTTAATAGGGATAAGAAAATCGCATTCAAATAATCCCATATGGTTTTTCATGTCAATTACCAGATCTAAGTCAAAGGAATTCAAGAAAACAGTGAGAGGCTCTCTTGCATCGGTAAATGAAAACATGGGACTAGTTGCCACATAATTAACCTGTAGCAGGGTAGATACCAATTCCTTATAAGTAAAATTCAGGGATGTCATATTATTAGTAGTCAAATCAAGACTAACGAATGAAAGCTGGTCAACAGTCATAATGTTTCCATTTTGAGGGAAATACATCACGTGAAAGAGTTTCAATACGACAGCTTTCATTGCATAGATATAGTATCGCCCAAGGAGGAAATTGAAATCCAAGGGGCCTCAGACTACCATAAGATCAATATAGATAGTTTTACCTTCCAAGGTAATAGGAAACTTAGGAAGGATACCTAAAGGTTCACGAATGGTTCTGTTAAAAGCTGACAGATTTTGTGTAACATGCACAAGCTGAGGGGAAGCCAAAGCTTGCCAAGAAGTTGAGGATAATACTAATAGAATCACCTTCATCTATATTTGTGCGATGCACATTCTTACCACAAGCCTTCACACACTACTACATTTTGGGGTAAATTCCGACACTTGGTTCTGACGCTTTTGACCAAATGTCGGAAATTTCCCCAAATTTTTTCAATATCGCCCGAAACCGTCGCTATACTGAAATTTATAGAAAAGTGTCGCAATACCGACACTTATACAAAGTGTCACAATTGCGACGTTTGGAGGAAGACGTCGCAATTGTGACACTATGCCCCAAAGCGTCGCTATTGTGACGGCTGCCTCCAAACGTCGCAAGTGCGACACAATGTCTAAGTGTCGCAATTGCGACGTTTGGAGGCATCTGTCGCAATAGCGATTCTTTTTTCGTCGTCGGTATAACGACACTTATATGTGCGCTACATAAAAATACGAAACTTATATGTGTGCTACATAAAAATAATTTTATTAAAAATATGAAACTTATATCCATCGCAATAGCTACATTAACGTCTGATATCACGCGCGCATTCGCCCTCTGCTCTTGCAGAACATCATTCGCCCTCAGCTCTTGCAGAACAGAATTTTCCCTCAACATTCGCCCTCAGCATTCGCTCTCACCTCTTGCAGAATAGCATTTTCCCTCAGCATTCGCTTTGAGCTCTTGCAGAACAGCATTCGCCCTGAGCTCTTGCAAAACAGCATTCGCCCTGAGCTCTTGCAGAACAGAATTCGCCCTGCATTCGCCCTCAGCGTTTGCCCTCAGCTCTTGCAAAATGGTAAGTTCGTACTGCAGGCCCTTCCTCCTATAGTAGGGTTGACTCTATTTGGGTTTTTTTGGTCAATTCCATTGGATTGTGTTAGGCTGTATGGTTCTCTCTAGATGTCAAGAATCAAGATTTAATACCCTCTATTATCTTCATCACCCAATACAAGATTTAAATTTTTCCCAAAGAAACGCTTATTAATTTGGCAGCCATTATTTCTCCCTGCTTTAAAAACCCTACATTTAAATAGCTTGAACATTACATTTCAACTTCTAAATCTATTAGTATTTCACCTCGTCATTCTCGCTCTTGTAGAACAACATTTTCCCTCAACATTAAGCCCTCGGCTCTTGCCAGAGCGACATTCACCTCACGACATTTGCCCTTTCGGCATTATACGGCTCTTTGACATTTTTCCTAAGCTCTTGAACATCATTTAAATTTTCGGCATTCACCCGAATGCTAAGCGCAATTAAACTTTTCAAGCGTTAAATAGACTCTTGTAGAGCGACATTAAATACCGGTCTCTGCAAATGGTAAGTTCTTACTGCAGGCCCTTCCTCCTATAGTAGGGTTGACTCTATTTGGGTTTTTTGGTCAATTCCATTGGATTGTGTTAGGTTGTAGGGTTCTCTCTAGATGTCAAGAATCAAGATTAAATACCCTCTATTATCTTCATCACCCAATACAAGATTTAAATTTTTCCCAAAGAAATGCTTATTAATTTGGTAGCCATTATTTCTCCCTGCTTTAAAAGCCCTACATTTAAATGAAAACAAGCATTGCATTTCAACTACAAAAATCTATTAGTGTTCAAATGTACATGTGTGCATCACTTGTGTAGGGTATTCCTTTTCCACTTTCACATTATCCAAGAATGTGTGCAGTATATTTCATATTTTTTGTGATTTAGATTATCTTGAAAAGGAAAGGTAAATTATTTCCCATGGAAAAAGAAGGTTTTCCCTTTTTACTACTGGAAATGGTACAACAAAGTTCCATTTCTACCCGAAACTCCTATGAAACAGGAACCAAATAAATGCCATGTCCTCAATGGACATCATTTGGCTTTGAAAATGGACATTGCACCGTGTTGTTTCTTATATTACATCACGATATTTTATTAGGTCATTTCTTGTTTCTTGAGATGAAAAACAACCAAAGAAATTGTGAAGATCCTTTCAAGAAATAAATGACCATTTCTCAATCATATCTCAACTATTTTTTATTTTATTCAGTGGTTGCTTACTTTGAGAGAAATTTGACACTTGTATAAGGAATATAACATAAAAACACAAAATGGGAAGGAATTGATGAGGTAGATGTCCTTTAGTTGTTGTCAATTAAGAATTGATAATACACGATGCATGTTCTGTACTAAAAACTAGATTCCTTCCTGGAGTTAGGACACAGAGTATTGAATCAAAGTTGTAGTTTCTAACTTCTTGTATTGGTTCATCAATCTTGAAATTCAGACATTACATGTCTTCATTTCTTCATGTTTGAATAATTTGCATCATATCGTACAATAGGAAATTAGGAATTATGACTATTATTACTTTATGGATATGTTAAGTTACTTTTAAGTTTGCATGGTTTAGTGTGAAATTATTCTAGTGTGCCCCTAGGCCCAGGTGAAGGAATGCTAAGGACTGAGAGCCCTAGTTTTTAAATGGTATTGTTTCTTATACCCAAAAACCCCTCAACATCACTTCTTATTAGTTCTTAACAATAGTGTTGTAAACAATTTGAGAATTGATATAGCAAAATCTCGCACTTCTCAAGATAAAGTCATAAAGCTAAAATGTGATACCATGTGTAATTCAATAGCCCCATTGTCACCTCACCAACCTCTTTTCACTTTGGGCTAGCTCTCCTCCAACTCAAGGGGGGTTATCCCTAGTAGATGTTAGGGATCTAATGGCCCAACCAAACCAAGTCAAGAGCCCCCTAACTCTCTATGTTTACTACTATCAATCAAAATATTGAATAATAGGGTCAGACATGCATCCTGAAGATAAAATTGCCAGGGTATTTTTGGGTAATTTCAAAGGGAAAGTCCCAAAACACATATAATCAAGGAATTATAACGTGATTTCAAACATTAAATATCAACAAAATCGTTTAAAGGATATTGAAAGGAAAAATGTGATGGAAGATAGAAAGTTCCTTACTTAAATGCTCTAAGGATTTTTCAATAGTTGCTCCAAAAGCTTCACTTCAAGGCCCTTCAAGATCGTCTCCAACAATGCTATACCATCAGCTTCAACAATGTTGCTCCAAAAATTTCCTCAAGGTCTTCACAACAATTTTACTAGAAGTTTCTCCAACAATATATTCAATAAGGTCTTCATTGTCAACTCGTCTCTTGTTTGGGTGCCTTAATGTGCAATGACATGTTTCGAGGACTGAATTCAATGCAAGGCATATTTGAAACTCTAACTCTGTCTTCCGGTGTCTTATTAGAAATTATTTCAGTTTTCATTTTGTGTTTTCAAGTTAGATATTGTTTTCAATTTTTTACATTTATAATTTTATTGCAATGTGGCAGACTGATCAGAGCAGTGCAGGAACAACCCCGAGACGGGATGATCGTGGAAAGAGGCCAACGGAAGAACATGTAAAGTGCTAGCATTGCTCTATCTTCAGGTATTTTAGTTATTTACATAATTGAAATAATATTAATTTTGTTCAAATATGCAGACACCTAGCCATGGTACGCCTGATGATTCCCTCTTTGAGGAAGAGCTTTCTTCATCCCTATCTCTAGTGTTCTTGTTGCGAAAAAAGGCATGAGATGCAAGGTCGAAATTTAATACTTTGATAGACGCGCCTCAAACACCTGAAATAGAAGAGAGGATAAAAAAACTTATGAGCCAGCTAGAAACATATCAGGTAATAATAAAAATTCAAAAGGATATTTTTTTTGTTCTGCATGAGATGAATTGTGATAGTTTGATTTTTAATTTTACATTGACTAAACTAACAAAAATTTCTTTTGTATGTAGCGTTTTCTGGCACTTGCTGAACCCGGTGTTGGTGGTAGTGGGACACAAGGGCAAGAGATTTCCCAGCAACCCTCTCGTACACCTTCTACTCCTTTAGGTGCCAACCAAGAAACACACCCTGCCCAAGTAGACACCCAGCCAACCGCTGAACGTGTTGGCAATGATGAGGCTGATATGGCCAACTACATTATTGCGTTTCCTGGAGCTACACGTGTCAGCTCCACAGGGACCATTAATGGCATGTTGTTGGTGAACGATGAAGGTGTCCCTATAAAGCACGTACAAATCCCAGGTAAATTTTAATATTTTAACTATTTCATGTACTTTATCTAAAACATATTTATCATGATTTTTACTTTTAAATTAATGATAATATCTTTTTTTTCTATGTAGGAAACAATGAGTTCTACAGGTTTTTGGAGAGCCATGCATTGGTAATTTTGAACAACCATAGTAGAGGTGGGAATTCAATTCCAACTTTGTGAAAAAAGAACTTCTATATTATCTAGAAGCCCTTTTTGAGGTCAGCACATTTGACAAAACAACGGTGGCTCGGGTAGAAGGAAAATATTTGAAATATACCAGGGACACCTATAGGACACAATTGAAATTTAACCCTAGATACGAGCGTCCTCTCACAGTTCCATAGAGTGAGTGGAGAGCACTCATCCATGACAGAAAATAGAAAAGAGCAAAGAAAGAAGGAAAAATGCCAACTAGACCAGCAAGGTAAATTACAACTTTAATTCAATAGCTTTAATTTTCTCTATGTCTACTTGAAATTAGCTGCAAGAATTGTAATTAAGTAGCTAAACATCTTATAATTAATTGTATCGTCTTCCAACGTTTTTGTAATCCTATCAAATATGATTAAAAATACACAATCATATGTAATGTAGGGTGATGACTTCGGAACAGAAACTACAAAGGAAGATAAAAATATCGCTTTCCATTTCGGCTATCAAGCCGTAGTTGAACGTCACAGAAGCTTGGGGCAGGTCCCAAGATCCATAATGTCTGATAAGGTAAAACATTAACCTTTCAATATGTTTGTTTTCGTCCATAAATTTAATGTCTAACAACTTTGTTTAAATCAAGGAAGCAGCACTACCGACGAGGAAAATAGCCCAGTTTTAGAGCCAGATGTAGATGATCCTCACGTGCAACCTGATCATTGTAGTGGGGACCAAGCCGAAAATGCTACTATTAGTGAGGGTCGTGACGGTAATTAATTTCCACTTATAATTTTTTCTAATTATACCTTGATGGTTTTCCTTATAACGTTTTTTGTTTAAATGACAGAGAATGTTTCCCTTGAGGATCTTACCACCAGAGAGGAAGACAGGGCAACAGTCCCAACGGCGACAACTGGTGCACCAGGTAAATAATCTCATTGCAATTTTTTATTAATATTACCGAACTAGTTCAATGATATTTAAAAACTGACAATTAAAATTTAATATTATCTGTTTTTGTAGGCGATGCCCTGTCACTGGATGAGACCAGACATCGTGACTATGCAACTAGGTCAACGACGACAACTGGTGCACCGGGTAAATAATCTCATTGCAATTTTTTTTATTAATATTACCGAACTAGTTCAATGATATTTAAAAACTGACAATTAAAATTTAATATTATCTGTTTTTGTAGGCGATGCCCCGTCACTGGATGAGACCAGACATCGTGACAACGCAACTAGGTCAGCGGCGACAACCGGTGCACCAGGTAAATAATCTCATTGCAATTTTTTTTATTAATATTACCGAACTAGTTCAATGATATTTAAAAACTGACAATTAAAATTTAATATTATCTTTTTTTGTAGGTGATGCCCCGTCACTGGATGAGACCAGACATCGTGACTACGCAACTAGGTCAGCGGCGACAACTGGTGCACCAGGTAAATAATCTCATTGCAATTTTTTTTATTAATATTACCGAACTAGTTCAATGATATTTAAAAAATGACAATTAAAATTTAATATTATCTGTTTTTGTAAGCGATGCCCCGTCACTGGATGAGACCAGACATCGTGACTACGCAACTAGGTCAGCAGTGCGGGTCGAAAGGCATGAAACAGGAGCAGAGCACAATGATATTGATGATGTAATTAGGAGCATTAGAAATAGGAAGAAGAAAAAGAAAATTTGATAATGTAAAATATTGTATTATTATAAGACAAACGTTACCATACTTGGAACGTTTTTTGCGTTATATAAAAAACTCATTTATCATACTATTTTTATGTCAAGCATTAATTGCAATGTTTCCTTGCGTACTTTTGTTGAATTGTTTTTTTATTAGTTATTGAATATTTTTTTTTATGCTCATGAAAGTAAAAAATGAAATATAGATTGGGTATTGGGGAATTGAGAGTGATGTGAGAGGGGGGGGGAGGGGCCATAAGAGCTTCCACCTTCACGTGGTTGGCCTTGTTTGGTAGAGAATAATTTATTAGAGCGATTTAATCTTGGAGCAAACCACCCTCGATCCAGTGTAGCAACAAAAAAGTCACTGTTGACTTAGTTGCTACTCTTTCAGATCGTGGGAGGCTTGTTCCAAGTTCATGCGACTCCAATAAATTGTTCTTGAAACGAAGAGGAGCTTATTTAGGTCTGTTTTGACATTTTCAACATATGTTCTAACATTATCATAAGAATGCATCTTAGAGTAAAAAATACTACATCAATTACTTGTATTTATTGTATAGATAATGATGGATTTTGATTGACTTGGCAGTGCAGGTACAAATCCTCTTGCATCATAAGCAATACAACTTGTCAACCAGGGTCATGTCCAGGATATTTTTGCTTGTGCGCTTGACCAGGTTCGTAATGTCACATTTTGTAAGTTCCTTTACGGTTCATAATTCAATATTAAGCTTGTTCATGATTATTATCTAGGTTTTTTGTATGTGTTTTTTCATCTATTTGATTGTAAGCAACTATGCATGTTTCCTGTTGTTCACTATGATTTCTCCCATTACCACTCCCAGGATGAATCTGACTTTATTGTTACATAGGTTACTTTATTGTTACTATGGTTTCTCCATTTACGATTTCATAGGTTACATCATGTAAAGTTGTCAATCTCAGGTTGGTGATGAGCTTTAGTTCTCCAGATTTGGGGCTTTTCTGATATTTTCTCCCTCATGTCATTCCTTCATCACCTCGCTGTTTGAGCATGCCAATTTTCTACCATTTGTACCAATTGGCACATGTCAATCTCTAATTGGTGCCACATTTCACCTATTTTCAGTGAGATTTTAGGGTTTCTCTAACATAGCTTCAGAAATCCGAGTCAGTGCCTGCTTGAATATCGTCACATAATACTCATGGTTTGGATTGATGAACATGTTCTAAATGGTTGGTTGATTCATAAGAACCACCCATATATTCATCTTGATATATTTCAGAAGTTTTCTCGGGTTTCCTTTTTCACCGTTTCTAATGGGTGGGATGGTGTGGGGTGATCCATCAATACTAGTGCTCTTGTAGTAGGGAATTTGTTTTTGGGGATATAAAGGAGAATTTGATGTAGATATCCCATTGCATGCATTCATAGATGGGCATGAAAGGTCAAGAATTTAAATTAAAAATATACAACCTCTAGCATGGCAACCTGAAGGCCGCGAGAGACACTGGTTAAAGATTGTTTTGTGCTGGCCTTAATATAGTCGTGATTTCTTTCTATTATATTAATGAAAATATATAGTCCAGTCTCATTAAAATGAGGATTGTGGTTGTATTTCTCTTTGTTTGTTTCTCTCTTAATGCTCCAGAAGTTGCCAAAAGTTGCGATATTTGTTTAGTTTTCCTGTTACAACTTAAAAGTGGTTTTTAGCAATGGGAGTCATGTTTTTTAAGGTTCATACTAATATGAAGATCTTGTAATTCTATATTCAGCATAAGAGAAGATGGCCTCTGATTTGGGCGGTATGACAACAATTGCCACATCTACCTCATTGGGTAACAATGGAAAGGGGAAGAAGTTGGGTGCAATGTTTGATAATTATGGCAGACAATTGTCTTCTCTTTCGGTTTTTTCACCCATTTCCTTTAATCGCTCAAGCAGAAGAGGGACTCTGAGATTACGCGACAGAGAGAAGGTAGTTAATACAAGAGCTATGGAAAAGGAGTTTTACTTCAACAAGGATGGCTCGGTGACAAAAAAATTGCAGGTCAGAGAAAAAATTATGTTTAAAGGAAGGTCACCTGCACGTGAAACTTCACTGCGGTGGATCTTTCCTTGTCCACTTATATTCGATTTTAATGTGTTATTTTAATTTTTCATGGAGGGTTGTTTTGGCATATGGTCTGGCATTCAATTTCACACTTACTAAAAGCATTGTCAATTTGTCTTGCAGGCGGTGTGAACAAACTTGTTGATCTTGTTGGAGTCACCCTTGGGGCGAGGGGAAAAATTTTGTCTTGGAGAGCAAGCATGGTTCTCCAAAAATAGTTAATGATGGTGTGACAGTAGCTAAGGAGGTAATTTGTAGATGTGTGCTCTGGTTTTCTTTTTAACTTTGTATTAGTTCCCCCTCTTGAATGTTTTAGATTTGGTAGGCATAATTTGAAAACTCAAAGGTGAAAAAAAACATATTTGTTACCCAGTGGTCTACTTGGCCTATGGACTAGCCACATTAGATTAATGCATAAAGCTTTTCACAACAATAAAAGGAAAGGGTTATGGCTTAGTCAAATTTTATTGTTATTGACAGTGTAATGAAATGTATCTCAATGCTATGGTTTTGGCCTTTTTATTGGTTGAATTAGAGGACCCAGTTGAAAATATTGGGGCCAAGTTGGTAAGGCAAGCTGC
Organism: Pinus albicaulis; assembly: GCA_034641835.2. NCBI lineage: Eukaryota > Viridiplantae > Streptophyta > Pinopsida > Pinales > Pinaceae > Pinus > Pinus albicaulis. The sequence continues at coordinate 97,358,315 of CM076584.1, forward strand.
GGCAAAGACAAATGATTTAGCTGGGGTTGGAACCACAACATCTGTTGTTCTTGCACATGTTGGAATATTGAAAAATTCTAGAACAATGAATGGAGAATAAATCTCCCTTCCTCTAACACAGAGAAAATAAAAAATTCTTTGACAGGAGACAGAGTTTCAATACTTTGAAAAAAAACTTCTATTCCCTTCAATAACTCAAAAAAAAACTATTACACTTCTTCCTCATTGAGAGGGATTACAAAATTATGACTAATACAAAATGCAATGCATAAAACCAACTCACTGTCTATTCAAAACAAACATACTCTGTCTCTAAAACACTCTGCTGTGTTTTTCACTTTCGCACTGTTGTGCATACACACTTAAAAAGTTACACTCAGTCTTTCACTTTTTACACACTGTTGTGTAATAAAAAATTTACGTATTGTCTATAAAAAAAACTACCAAGCTTTTTTGTCCTTTTTATTTTTGTATGTCGTAACATATAAAACATATTATAATAAACCCTCTTTTTAAAAAAATAAAATTAAAACTAAATTCTATGGCCCACCTTTCATTTCGCATATGATATATATATCACATATGTTTAAAACATATGTATATATTAAAGCATACATAAAATTAAACTATCAAAACATTAAAGAACTCTTTCCGTCGGACTTCAAAAGTCTGAATAGATTGAATTTCAAACCAAATTCGCGTTCCAAAATGGGATGCTAACGTCTGCCTAATTTGTAACGCAAATTCTCAATCCAATGTGCCTTATAAAAAATTCGGGTCTAGTTTTCAGGTTTTCAGATTCCCTTCAATTTCATGCGATCCAATATTAATGCTCCACGTGTCCTCCTTTTGAATTTACAAAACTGGGGGGTAAATTTCTGTTTGTTTAATTTCTGGTTGGTGAATTGCGTTAATGCTGGTTGTTGTGTTTAAATACAATCTTGTACAGAAATATGGCTGTGGCCGTCTACAAAAAAAACTTGCAGGAATTTTAAATGCTGAATTAAATTTCTGGATGGCATGCAAGCAACCTCCAAAAAAATATGTTGCTGCTGCATCCGTCCTTCTGCTGCAGCAGTTGAAGTTAAAATTCAACAGCACAGGGTTTAATAAGTGAGGGTGTAAAGGTAACTTTTTGTCGATAGTATTGGATTAAGATCATCTATTCATTTTTGTAGGGTCTTATGGTGTTTGGTTTTTTAGTTTTGGGTTGGGCTTATTGAGTCTAAGATAGTTTTTGAGTGAAAAAATTGTTATCAGGTATTAAAAAAATTTGGTTCTTTTGTCAAAATTTATGATCTTGTTAGGAAATACAAAACTGACAATGGTTGTATCTTAAATTTGTGGAAAATAATTTGAAATGAAACCTTTTTTTTTAGGTTGTTGCAGCAGGTACAAACCACGTTCAAATTACTAGGGGCATTGACAAGACAATAAATTCCCTTGTTTCGGAACTCAAATTTTTTTCAAAGGAGGTAAACGCTTTCCTTTTGAGTAGGTTGGTTTTCCTTTTTTCTGATGGTTTGGTGTATCTAATTGAATTAGTTGCCTAAGGTATTTTTGGTTGCAAACTCCTTTTCATTTTTCATACAGTATTGGCCTTGTGGAATACATTTGATTGTGTCGTCTTGTTAGATCTACAACATTTGTATTTGTTTAGTCTTATGGCCGAGGTGCACTTTTATTATGGAAATAGTTGATGCAATATTGTCATTTAATCCTTACTGCAGGGTAGCATGTTGAGAAGTTTCTTGTGAAACATTTGGTATTCAAAATGACACTTGATCCTATACGGCATCATGCACTTGACTTCAAAATTCATATTCAAAGTGTGCCAGACAATTCTTGCAAAATTTCAAATATTTATGTTGTTTTAAACCATTATCTTTTTCATGTATTGGATGCTGAAAATGAGAAAAATACTTTGGTATGAAACCAACTGGTGAATAATTTTCAGCAAAACAACCACTTCCAAGACATGATTTAGAAGTAGAACATATGTACTTATGAAGCATAGAAATATATCCTTGATGCATTGTCAATGTTTGGCTAGGGTTATTTTGGAGAAAATAACTCCTTATTCCTAGAATAGTGATCTTCAATACAAGTAAATGCCAGAGAAGAGAGATCATCGTGTGACATAAACCTATTAACAAAAGTGAACAGGGAATGATTATTAATTATGGCATACTAAGTTGTCGGTGATTTTGACTATTTGTCTTTAACATGTAAAAATGTTAAATTCCAAACTTACATCATCATGGTTTGGCATCATGAGCTTGACTAATTGTCCACCATGCTCATAATTTCATTGTTGTCTTCATATCTATAAAAAACGTTTCAAATAATAATAAAAAAGTTATATAATAAAAATCCAGACCTCCATATTGTTGCTCCTTGTGAGACAAAGTCAAAATTGCATTACACAATCTGACACATAAGAATCTCCTATATCCCGGTGGTATGTATCCAAATTCTTATAATAGTGTCTTCAAGACTTATGTTGACATTGCCAATGAAATATTTAAGCAATGAAAGATGGAGCCTTCTTCATTGTTGTATATGTAACAGTCTTTTATTAATATAAATATTGATGGTTTTGTCTTTCTGAAAATGAAATGTAAAAATAATTTATTGTGGTCAATTGAAAAGTTTTTTTTTCAAAGCTTTTCATTATGGAAGGGCAACATAGATATATGCCCTTCTAATTGAAATTCAGACCTGCCCTTCAAATTTGATCACTGTGTGGGACCTTAACAAACAATAAAACTATATTGTCGCGCGTTATATAAAACATATAACAAAACCTTTGTCAAAACTTCAAACAAACCCTTTAGCCATGGGTATTTCATCACGAATTGATCATTTTACCATGTACCTTCTTCTAGAGGAATATTCTTCCACTTGATTAGGTACTTCATAATGGTTATATGTCAAAGAGATATAGAATGTTTATCTATAACTTTTTGTGGTTCAAGAATCAACTTTCATTCTTCATCTAATTTTGGAAGTTCTATTTACATTGGCATATTTTTTCCCAAAACCTTTTTTAGGCATGATACATGAAAAACCTTATGAATGCAAGAAGAAGGAAAATATAACTTCTATACCACTTGTGCAATCCTATGAATAATTATTTAGGGCCATAACATTTTTGAGCTAATTCTTTATTCTTCTTTTTCTTGAATGAAGATTGCTTATAATGCTATAATCTAAAAAATACCCAATTACCCTCCTCAAATTATCGTTCACTTCAATGTTGTTCCCCTTGTTGTTTTATCATGTTTCATCTCATTTGAAGGTTTTCCATAATAATTTTCAAAGTTTCTTTAGTATTTTCCATATGTGACTCTGTTTCCTATACTTTGGACTTATCTTGCAAAAAGTATGAGATACTAGGAGTTGTATATCCATAAAGGGCCTTAAATGGAGAAATTTTAGTAGATGTGTGATAGGTAGTATCATATTACCATTATTCCTTGACGAACCCACTTCATCCATTAAGATTTCTTTTCTAAAGAGTAACATTGTAGATAACCTTAAAAACATTTGTTAACTATTTTTTTTTTACCATTTGATTGTGTTTGATATGTAGAACTCATGGCAGCTAGTGTTTCTCCACTCATATTAAATAATTATTTCCAAAAGTTTCTTGTTACTATTACTTTAGGAAAACCATGAAGACTATGAATTTATTTCATGGACACTTCTGCCACTTGGCTTGTTTTTTATGTACTTTGAGCTTTACAAAAAAAATATACAAAATTTGTCTATATAAATGACAACAAAAATGTAATACTTACCTTTATATTTCAGTAACCCTGTAATAAAGTCTATTGATATATCTTCTAGTCTTTGAATATGTATGTGGAATGGTTGAAGTAACCCTAGAGATTTTACTATCTCTCTTTTATTTATTATGCAAACCTGACCTGCTCTTACAAAATTTTGAATATCTTTCTTCATTCCTTCCAAAAATATATTTTTTGATCCTTTGAGATGTTTTAAGGAACCCTGCGTCCTACCATCAAAGAGACATGGGACTCCCTTAATATTTTTTTATTAAAATATGCTTGCGTGCATAAAAATATTCTACATTTGCACCAAAGTATATCTCTCTTTCACTCCCAATGCTCCATAGAGTTCATCCCATCCTTTATAAATTTTAGTTTTTATTTAGTACTATTGTCATTTTTCCATTATGGCAAGCTTCTTCTAGCCACCTAGGAATAGAAAATGTAATTGGATATAAATTTGAGGCCTCTTCTATTTTAGAAAGAGCATCATGTACTAAATTTTCCTTACCCTTTTTGCAAATTATCTCAAAATTAAAACTTTTCATTTTTTCACCTCATTTTTGTTAATATTCTAATGAAAATCATAGCTTCAAAAAATACTTTATGCTATCATGGTATATCTTGACTTTAAAGTACCTCCCAATGATATTCCATTTTTTATTGCATGTAATATTGCTTCCATTTATTTTTCATACGTAGATTTCACCAAATATTTTCTTTGAATTCCTTGCTTTTAAAAGCCAATGATATCCCTTATTTTGTTAATGTTACGTAAATTCCTTTTCCTAGTGCCTCACACTCTACTATGAATGTTTTACCAAAATTAGGTGCAACCAATGTTGGTGTAGAAGACATGGCATCCATTAAAAGAGACAATGCCAAAGTAGCCTCATCATTCCATATAAATGATATTTTCTTCAAGAGATATGTGAGTGGACTTGAAATGCATGCATAATTCTTAACAAATGATCAATAATATCATGTAAGTCTAAAAGATCTTCTAAGAACCTTGATTTTCTTAGAAATAGGTCATTTTGTAATAGCTTGCATCTTTTGAGTCTCCAACTTCACTCCTTCCTTTAAAACAATATGAACCAAATACTCGAATTCTTATTTCCCAAAAGCACATTTGGATATTTTTACATAAAAATGATTGTTCTCAATAATTTATATAAATTTTCTCCATGTTTAGTGTGGTATTCCCATGATTTATTATAAATATGTGTATTATCAAAGAAAACCAACACAAATTTTATAAGATGGGATCAAACAAAATTGTTCTTAAGTCGAGCCCGCCGGACTTCAAATGGCAATAAACCATAATTCAAACCAAATTTGCGTTCCAAAATAGCCTGGTGACGTCGGCCAATTTTGTGACACGAAAACCAATTGAATTCCGCCCTAATCTTTTTCGAGTTCGAAGTTGGGCTGGCGTACAGAGGGAGAGTTGTGACGCGAATTTCTTATCAAATTCATCCTAATCTTTTTCAGGTCCAGATTTCCACTGTGCGAGCGGCCCAAACAAAGATCCGCTCCAATCAATTTCTTCCATGTGTCCTCAATCAAATGTTGCCTTGTTCCCAGATGCGGGTGCATTCGATGGTGTTTAAGGCGATGGGACATGGATGTGACGATTTCATATCAATCGCATTAAGTTTTAACGTTGTTCAATTAAGTTCCAAGTTTTTCACATCTAATCGCATTAAGTTTTAACATTGTTCAAGATCGGACCTCCACTCCTGTGAGCGATTCCGCATGCTCCAATATGATCCGGCCTTCGGCTCTCATTAATGATTAGAGATTAATTATGATGGGCGTCCTTCGATTGCATTGCATTCGGGTCGATAAAAAGGCATTTTGCTATGGTTTTTCAAATGAGCCAGTTGTTGGGTTACACTGCCTGCTCACTGTGACGAGAAGGAGAAGTGGCCAGCTGAACTACTGCTTAGACCTTGTTGCATATCTGCATTTCTCTCGGTCTGGTCCTTGTCTATCTTCCTCTGTTTCTTGGAATTCTGCTTCTCCGTCTCCTCTTGTGACCACTGCTGAGATTGCACCCATGCCTCGCCTACGTCAAAGGATGTGTTTCCACAGGGGGAGCACTAGAGGTCAACCCCTACACGCTCCCTCCATCCCCTCAACCGAGTCGACTTCCCAGTCCAGTGATTATCACACAGGTCACTATCTAGATACTATAAGTGGGCAGGGTCGGGTTCTAGGATCTGGCCACTGTATGGGCTCCCCTGCTCCTCATTTCCCCACAGCCTCACCTTCTCCCACGACGCACACTGCACTTTTTTCCTTTAATTTCTCTCTGAACCGCCCACGAATCAGAGCTTCAATTACTGTGGTTTTCCGTGAGGAGGCCCAAATGGAAGAACAATGCACCCATCCGGCGGGTCTGAGCTCAGAAAAAGTCGGCCAGCATTCGGGCCTTCAGGAGGGGAGAAATGGCATGACTGTGGAGGTAGCACCTAGCGATCCTAGACCTTCTAAAGGATGGTGCCGAATCGTCGAGGAGCCGAAGGAGTAGTTTGGTTAATTTATTTTTCTTGCTTCGCAGCCCACTTAATTGGGCTGCTTTTAGATTATTTTACTGTGCTGGACCTTTGTAATATTTTTGAATTCTATAAATTAAACGTTCAATACTGGTTTCCTCGTATGAGGGCAGTCTTCTTAATTTTTTGATTTTTTGATGACAAATTTTCCATGAGTCTGGGCAATGTTTTTGACTTTGGTGTAATTTTATTCCCACTATTAATAGATTAACTTTACTTAGAAAAAAAATGTTGCCCTGTTTCTATTTTAAACCTGTTTTTTGAAATACAGAGCCATGTTTATATGGTCTACGTATTATACTCTTTCTCTGTATATCTACAGGAACCTTTTTTCTATGAACAGGGTGGATGCTGTAGTGGGCTACTAATGGAAACAAGCGAGCCTGAACCTTACATCTCAGATGAAACAGATGGTTACCAATTTTGGAATCAAGCGAGCCTAATCTTACAAGTGAGCCTGGGTTTCTGCAGATGGTTTTTATTTCCGGGAACAAGCGATCCAGAACATATAATTGACCCTGGGTTTATACATATTTTTTCTCTATCATGGATACTTTTTGTGTGAGGTGTATATCAACAGTACATGTCTCTGCACATTTCTTGTATCCACTTTATGATACTATTTTATGTGTTGACAGGTTATCACTCTGCCTTCAAAACTAGAGATGTTGGTTTATTGATATGGTCTAATGGTATTTTTATATTTTGGACATATCACACTCCTCACATGATTAGCGTTTTTCTCTGTTCAAGTATTTTGGGTACTTTAATTTGTATTTGGAACAATGGACGTCGGTACTCTATCTGTTGCTTTACTATTCTACATACTGCTATTTCACTTTCTTATAGAAGCCTCGGGCATATTTGGATGCTTTCTCAGATTGTCGATAATCTCCATGTGGACCGTTACTGGGTTTTATATCATGCCCTTGTATGTGACATGGGGTATTTTTCTATCATTGTCTGGGGTGGGACTTCCACTTTTCTGGATGGATATTTGGGTTCCAATCTTCAGATGTGAAAATGTAATGACTTCATGGACTGTTTTACTTCATATAATATATTCAAAACAGCGTTTTTCCTCTTTTAAAGTTTCATTTCTTTTTTTTAAATTGAACCCGCCGTTGGTATACCGACGCCTTGTAAGCGTCGGAATTGCGACAGCTTAAAAATGTCGTACAAGCGACAGTATAAAAACGTCGGAAGAGCGACGTTCAAAACGTCGGACCAAATTTCGTCAGAATTGTGACAGTTTACAAATGTCGGAAGAGCGACGTTCAAAACATCGGACCACATTTCGTCAAAATTGCGACAATTTACAAACGTCGGAAGAGCGACGTCCAAAAGGTCGGACCACATTGCATCGGAATTGCGACAGTTTACAAACATCAGAAGAGCGATGTTCAAAACGTCGGACCACATTTCGTCGGAATTGCGACAGTTTACAAACATCAGAAGAGCGACGTTCAAAACGTCGAACCACATTTCGTCGGAAGTGCGACCGTTTACAAACGTCGAAAGCGCGACAGTTTGGGAAACGTTGGAAGAGAGACGCTTGTTTAGAAGCGACGAAAAAAGTGTCGATAGTGCGACACTTTTTAAGTGCGTCGGAATTGCGACGGTATGGAAAACCACATTTTTCCCGTCCTCGAACTGTCGCTCTTACGACGACTATGTGTCGGAATAGCACGAATTGACCGTCGGAAATTCCGCCAAATTTTCTAATGACAATGATTTGGAAATGGATGGAGGAAGGAAGATGAGGTTCTGTAATTCTATTCCAATCAAAGGAAAAGACCTCAATACTTGGAGGGGGTTCAGTAGGAATAGGTGAAATGCCCCCATGCGTAGAAGAATCTGATGTAATAAGAAGAACCTAAGTGGTATTAATTTCACTCTCCACAGGGAGAGAGGGATTAACCTAATGTGAAATTAAGTCGACCACTTAATCAACTAATGGATCATCAACCTTAGTGATATAATTTTCACTCTTCAATGGAAGAGCGGGATTGACTGTACTTGGAATTAGATCAATCACTTCGTCACTTTACGGTAGGTTGGGAGAAAGTTTACAGTAACCAGTTGGAAGTTTTTTTTGTGGAACAGTAAGGTTTTCCAACAATTTTGAGGCTTCATTCATGTGAGGAAAAATGTGAGTTTGATGACTCCCCTTTGCATAACCTACAAGGAAACCTAACTTTACCCTTTTTCCCAGGAACCTGACAATCACTGGTTGATGGATCAACAGTAAGAAGATGGGATTTTTTCGACCATACTTCCAAGACCTTAAAAATACTAGGACAATTGATAAGGAAGTGGTCACCCTTAAAAATTTTGCAAGGGTATTTGGGTTTACGATGCATGTTGGAGGTTTCCTCAACACTACTAACACTTATAGCCATAGTTGGTTGGTTAAATTCTTTCTTATCTTGCTTCTTCTTCTTCTTCCCTTTCTTCTTCTTCTTAGCCACTTGGTTACTAGCGTCAAGGCTTTTACCAAGTGAAAAGGAATAAAGGGAGGAATACATGTTGGGCGAATAAGGTAAAGGGTCAACATGAGGTTGGTGATGTTGAGATGGTGAACTCTGTTGAGGTAAACATCCGGTTGAGGTGGAACAATTTTAGTATTAGAGGCCAACAAAGTTGAAAATAACCATACCAGTAAACCTATGGTAAATCTAGGTAATGAAAATGTAGCCATATAAGGAGGACCAACATATCCAAAGCAAGGAAAAGTATTAGGATTCTCATTAAGAGGGGTTCTTTGGTTGGTAAATTCTGAAACAGTTTTCATTAGATTCAACTTCAGTGAATTTTATTAACAATTAAAAAAATTAAAAATTCACAATTCAAATTCACAATCCACACCTATGGTATCTAAAATGTAAAAACAAACAAATGAACACGCGCTATCAAATCTAGGATCAAACCACATACAAACAGTTTTTTTCACAGGGAAATCACTAGTTGGTGATGAAATCCAACGTTGTAGAGATCAATGTGAAAAAATAGCAGAAAGGAACAGTTACCCTGACAACATGCTTAATGAAATAGTCCAGTGTAAGTACCCCCACTATGTCATCTCCAAGTGAAGTGCACCCTCTGGAAAGTCCATGTGAGTCTAGTCAGCATCTGCTCCAGGTACGGTGGGACCTTCCCTCCACCATCACCTTGGGAAAAATCCTAAATATTATAGCCACTAAGGTCACCAACTAAGAAAAATGCACCTATGGGAACAGTCTACGATCTGATATACACGCAAGGGTAGAGTATAAAGCTCAATCCCCTTGAAATCTCCTCGACATGGTAAATCTAAGGTTTGCTAACAAGTGACCCCAGGCTCCTCGACAATGGTTAATCTGAGGTTTACCGTTGTATTACATGCACATATTTTATCTTTTCCAATGAGATAGGTACGATTACCTCACTGGGTCTGACATGATCTCGTGTTTCACTCTTTTAAGAAGAGCTTCCCAGAGCACAATTGCAACAATTGGAATTTTTCCTTACCGCAAGATAATATTGTTTGTTTAGTTGCTTTGGAAAGTTAACTAAAACCTATTCCAAAGCACTAGCCTAAGCTAGATTGGTGGAAAGAGCCCTAGAAAATGTGAAAATTATCTAGATGAATTTTATTTAGCGTTGTTTTATTTGGGTTGTTATTACTCAAAGGGTGAATGGATATGAAACCAGTAGTGTTATGACCTAACCCAAAACTAAATGCAATCGAATATGATAATGTAATATTTTCAATTTAATGAATCCTAACTAAAGTAAGGAGAGAGTTTCCATTCACTTCCAACAATGCAAAAATTGATAAATAAGAGAAAATATAACAAATTCTCTAATGCACTAATTTCAACAAGAAAAACTAATGCTAATCAATTCCAATTTTTATTTTTATGTTTTTAAAACAAGCATAAGACATGTAAATTCAAATCAAAGAAACTGATCTAAATCTACGATTGATTTTTCCATAATGTAAACTATGCAGTTGTAATCTATGCACAATTCACTTGAAAACTATGCAAATGTAATCTATGCACATTTTTCATTCATATTTTGAAAATGAGAATTCTCGTACACAAGACGATTCCAAATCAGCAAAAGAACAACCAGACTATTATCCTTCACTAATTTAATCTAAGGAACAAATCAAGTGTAATTAAAGAAAATTGGGTTAGAATTTTAAAGGTCAAAAATAAAAACACTCAAAGGCGATTAACACTCAGACACAATTTAGGGGAAATTTTTTTTGCAAAACCAAAATCAAAAAGATGCAAAATTGTTAAGAGACTGAGACAAACCTCGAAGTAATGACCAAAGGAAATCAAATTAAGAATTTATCAAAAAAGAAACTCAAAACACCCAATTAACTTAACATAGACTAACGAGACTGTAAATGGATCAGGGAAAACTTGAAGAATCAGGTTATCTAGCTCTAAAAAAGACAAATTTTAATTTTTTCAAAAAAATTCTAGGGGTCCGCAGTTTCTAATGGAAAACAGAGTAGATCCGCACTATTTTGAATTAAAAGCTGAGGAGGTTGTCGCACTGTTTTCTGCTGAAAACCACGGAGGCAAGGAAAAATTCTGAAAAAAAATAAATAATCAACTCTCTTTTTTAGGGATTCTTAAAAGTTATCTTCCCAACTTGACTTAGAGAATTCAAAATTAGAAAAATTAAAATTCAAACTGAAAACAAATAGAGAAAACTAAGTTCTAGTTCCCCATTGGAGTCGTCATTTTGTTATGAGGATTAATCCCTCTTGCGGACAAGAGTGATCTCCCTAGCATTCAACGAATAGCTAGAAACAAACATCCATTTGAAAACCTTTTTCTCTATAATAATTGCATTTCAGAATTATTATAAGAAAGTAAAGAGGACATTCTCCTACCTTGAAATCCAACATTCGATGCAGTCTTTTATCCAGTCGCTCCAAAGAGGCTTCTCCAATAAGTACAACCTGCAATCAAAGACAAGACAAAAGAATCAAAGCATCTACAACATATAATAATTTAGAAAATCTAATCCAAATTAGTGATCAAGGAGTCTAAGTATTGATTTTATTCAATAATCATAATAACAACTCAATGAGAAAAAGAGATCCAGATGTATTATCTTGAATAAAAAGAGTAATCTTACAACTTGATGCCTTGATTTCGTACAGATTTCTCCTGGGGTCCTGAAAAATCATTTCTCCTTCAGTTTGATAAGCCCTCTTCTCTAAAAACCAACATGGATTTATGGACATAAGGGTGTGATCATTCTCATGCCAACAACAACTAGCGTAGAAAGCATGCACTCTTGGGAATTCTCTTTAGCAATTACTTTTACAATCCACCAGCTACCCTTGAGACTGAAACTTGAGCTCAATTTATAGGAAAATGGAGGTATTTTCAGTTCCATGAATAGGGGTATGGATTCCTCTCATGAAGGGATTTGAGCTCCATGGACCAAGGGATAAGCTCCACGAGTGGAGGGATAAAACTCAATCTAATCATGCCTCTAGAAGCTTCCAATTGGAAGAATATTCGACCATATAGGCTTATAGAATTTACTTTTTCTTTTATTTGACTTTTTATGGGTGTCCACAGGTAATAGTAGAAAAATGTGTGGGGGTTGCCGTGGTTTATTGACCAATTATTCGTGGACCCATAGGAAAAGGCTATAAAAAGTGCGGAGGTAGACTTTTAAAGGTTTTACGGAGCTTTTCACCAATTCCAATACTTGATTCAAGAATGTTAGGGTTTTTTACTTCTAAGGGAACATGATATAGGTGGTGATAGACCCATATGAATAGTCAAATGTCATGGTGATAAAATAACATGTAACACCATTACATCTCTAAAGGAATATTGTGGGTGTACCGAAAAGGCTCCTAGTACCATTGAGGAGATTAACACAAGCAGTAGTGAGCTATCATGACCAAAATGCTTAGGAGGACTAATGGATAGATGATGTTCTTAGGGTGTCATGTGTGGTAAATATTGTAGCTATTTTTTATAAACATTCAAGTTTTTGGACTATTTTGATGTGCTAAAGACTTGCGAAGAAACACTGGATTGTGAATGCTATAAATATTATTAAGATGCATAACCACTAATTGAGAATCTAACCTAACCATTAAGTGAGAGATGCCAAGGGAAATGGCCTCCAAAATTATTTCAATAAAAATAGTGTGCTCAATGACATTATTGGTAGCGTGACCAAGGAATACTCCACTATAACTAAGGAGATATGAGGAAGGAAAATAGAGCACCCAAGAAGCTGATGTAATGTGTCAAGTGTGATAATTGGTACCATCTGCATATACAATGTAAGGTGAGGGTAATGAATACATATGTGAAAATAACAAGCATAAGGCAAATAACTAAGACTAACCAAAACAACAAAAAGAGAAAGTAACACACCAAAGGAAGAAAAACATAGTACATAAAGTTACAAACCATAGGCTAACGAGATGTTAAGCATAACATTCTTTCAGATAGAGCCCATTTCAAGGCTCTAGGAGTGGGTTTCCATCACATTCCATAATTTTATAGGCACCTTTATAAAGGACCCGAGTAACAATGTAAGGACCAAGCCACATGAGTTGAAATGTTCCTACCCCCAAGAGGTTATTTTTTTGGTCATATACGAGAACAAGGTCACCCTCTTAGAATGAGAAAGGCTTAACATGCTTTTCATACTGAGATTTAACCTATCTCTTATGTGCTTCGAGAGCCAATGCAACATCTCAACAAGTTTCATCTAGTTGGGGAAGGGAAAAAAAACATTCTTCTTCATTATAAGTGTTAGGATTGAGTTCAACAACAAGATTCAAGTATGGAATTAAACTTAGTAGGAAGGACTAATATAGTAGAGGGAGATACATTAGAAGAGTCCATAGGACCATGGGCCTTGTTAGTGTCCTATATTATAGTATTCAAAAACAAGTTTAGTATTTTAAATTGATTTTGGTAAAGGTGTAAAGTTTTTGATATGATCTCTTAGAGATCAAGCTATTGGTCTTAGTAAGGAATAAAGATTTCATTATTCATATGATTATCTCAGGGTGTGTGAAATGTCATGTAAATAGTTATTAATTCCCTAAGAAGTTGATGAACTAAGTATAGGGTCATGTCTCATAAAAAATCATGTGTGACGTCATAGTGTCTTGTCTTCTTATCATTGGCACAAATTTATAGGGTTAATATGGTCAGTTAGGGTGTCAAATCACATTTTTCCAAGACATCACATTGGTACAACGATTATGAGACCTGCGTTGCAATTTTGACAGTTGTTGTTTTTCATGATTGAGGTTCAAAATTGAAATTATTGCCATTGAAACACAAATTTAGTCACCCTGGGAGTTCAACGGCTCGATTAACATCCAAAAATACCATAAATCCATTCATTCTTCCATCAAGAGCTTGCTAGGAATTGATTAGGGTTAGCTGCGCAAAATCTGTAAGGGAGGCGTTGCGCTCACAGACAATCGTTGCAATCTTTAAATCCAGTGGTTAATCACTATTTATAGGTTCCAATTCCAAATTTCCTTGTATCATTTGTCTTACATGTTTTCAAATTTTCTCTTATCTATTGAAGAAACACTCACGCAAGCCTACAAAACTCAAATTTTTAAGCTCATTTTGTTTCTTGTCTGAGCCTAGAGAATATGATTCACTGTACCTCAGTTGTTGTGTTTATGTTGTCACCTCCATAAAACACCCAAATATTTGTTTTCCACCTATATTTTGAAGCCTAAAATTCCTTTTAACTGGTCTGGATCTTTACATATTATTGTTGCTACCATCAAGGATCAATAAAACTCCTCCCCCCATGTGTTGTGCTTTTTGTCATGCCCGTATTTTTAATTTTCCATTGTTGAAAAGAAAACAACAAGCTGCTATTTTGGGTTTGAGAGGTGATTTTTTTGTCCGAGTTTTCTATATAGGATTTCCCATCCTAAAATTTCCATAAAACTCTTACCTAAATCCCTATTTCTATAATTTATACCCTAATGTTGCGCTCAATTGGAAAACACTAAAAATTGCATTCAGAAACCCTAGAGTTCATCTTTGCTGTGAAAATCATGACAACTCCAGATATTAAGAAACAAAAGGGAGGATATCTAGTTAGGTTTTAACTCCAAGACCTCATATTGATAAAATCAGACCCAACAATTATAGTTTCATTTGAAAAATTTATCTGCATTATATTTTGTGAGAAGATCCAGGGTTATAGTGTGCAACTCATCAAAGATTTTGCCTTGAATTTCACTAGGTTGGATGTTAAGATTGAAGAGCTCACTTTTCCAGTGTCATATATCACTATTCCAGTTGCAACAGAGATTCCTGTATAAGGAGAACAATGGTTTAAGGGAATCGCCCTAGACATATCCAATTACGAAATTTTCTTGAAACCAAAGTACAAAAACAAGGGGTATGGAGCTATTGTACCAAGAGAATACCTATTTGAACCCTACAACAAACTACTGAAAGTAATATAGAAATAATTTACTTGTGAAGGCATATTTGGGAGAATCTATGAGTATTATTTTAGGATTTTAATGGACTTTACAAGAAAAATCCCTTTGAATTTTCCTTTTTATTTGTTTGAAAGCCTTAGTAAGATGGAAAACAAGGTGCAAGGTAAGAAAATAGAAGTGGAACCCAATATTTTCCATTTATCTTTGACCAAGTTGTTGGTGGTAGAATAGCTAAATAAGAGAAAAGATCATGGTAAACATTTTTAGATTCATAAAATTTGGTAGCTGAGTTACCAACTAGCCATTGGAGTAAGAAGGACACACCATCATATGTGGCAAGAGATATAAAATCACCAGTTTAAAGTTTCAGTTGATATATCAGAAAAGAACAAGGGTAACAAAATAAAATCCATCTATCACCAAGTATAAAGGTAAAGAGAATATAGTAACAAAATGCATTCAAGAGTTAGAAGCTCATCAAAAAGAGTCACCAAGTCTTCTGCGAGAAATTTTGAGACACGGGAGGAAAAGTCGGTGCAAGAAGAGAAGAAATTTGAAGTGGATGAAGGGAAACATACTTTCAATAGGTTGAGGATGTAGTCGAATAAAGCCCAAAAGGAGATCATTAAACTTAAGAAACAAGATGAAAGGGCCGGGAAAAATATATATGACCATTTGAACATGTGTGAGCTAGCAATGTCAAATGCTAATTATATGCTGAAAAAGACTCTTCCTTTACATGGGAAGCTCAAAAGCATATGCAAACAGAACCTTGCCTTGAGGAAGGAGCTAAGGGCTTCTAAGAAACAGTTGTAGGAAATACAAGAGAATGACAAAGGTAAGCTTGATTTGTTGATTGAAGCAGCCAAAGTTTGAGTATTGGAACAGGTAAATCAAAACAATTTTGGTTTTTTACTTTTTGACCAAGTATGCTAGTTGAATGGGGTTGGATAAGGAGGTTTAGAATTTCATATTTTATATGAATTTTTTTTAGAATTCAATCAATCAAGTTTTGGAAGCTTATGAAACTTTTTCAAAAAGGAGTTGTTGACACAACAATTTTTCATTTTTCATAAGGCATTAGGGTTTGATGGGAATGAGAAATTTTGTAATCTTCTTGGTGAGTGTGGACTTGAAAAGGGTTTTCAATATTTTCAGCATCAACAACATTTTTTTATATTTTTCATAGACCTCAACATTGGTCAAAATCATGAAGGACATGTTTCACTACGCTTTCATACAAGCATTGTGCTTTCATATAGGTGTTCCGCTTTTGTTGTAGGTGGATTTTTGAGAGATGGAAGATTTGCAGAATGAAAAGAGGTTTCTCAAGGGGAAAGGGATGATGTACATGCTATTTCACATGTGCATCAATATTTAGCAATTCATAAAGTGATCGGATCTATATGAACCATCAATTCGTTGTGCTTATGTGTTGCGTTTATGATAGACTAGGAAGTTGTGTAGTGTCGATGTTGTCCTTCCACACAGTTAGCCCTTTGATTGTGGAATTCATGTCTAAAATTTAGGAAATTAATATTTATGGTCATGATTAATGTTTTGAGGCGTATAATAACTTTGAAACTCAATTTAGGTATTGTATTTAATGTAAATTTGTTTTAAAAAACCTAAGTAAAAGCAGTTCCTAGTTTTTAGAAAAGGAATTCTATATTCGCTACAGTAGGTAGAAACATAAATCCTTTTAGAGAATTTGGTTCCTGGAGGTGAGACTTGACTGTTTTTTATATATTTATCATTCAATTTTTATTAAGCAAAGGTTTGGTCATGATTTAGAAGAAGAGACACTGTGAAATTGTATTTTTCTAATATATTTTCATTGAATGAAGAATATTGAGGTTTGATTTTAGAGGGATTTCTGCGTTAGTTTATATGGTGATGTGATTCCTTGTATTGTAAGTTTTATTTTTGTTATCATCATACTTTGAATGTATGTCTTCATTTTTATCTAAGTAAGGATTTATCTTAGAACTCACTATTAAAAGTGCTATGTTACAGTTTGCTAAACAATCAATTTTTTTCCTGTTTAATGACATTTAAAACTCATCCTTCCAGTTAGATGCACTATATGTCATTATGAATCATCCATTTACTCACCCTTCTACAATGAATTTTATCAAAAACACTAGAAGGACTTCCCACTTACCCTTGTATAAAGATACCTCATCTCTTCATATTCTCACTGTAAAATCATCAAATTAACATGACTCCATGCCCAATGAATATTTCTTCTCCCATGCAAGGAAACATTTAAAACCTATATCCCTCTAAGCACTATACCTATCCTAAGATTTAAGTGACAATATGTGGATAGAGAGAGCCCTCTCTAAAGCTAAAAAGGCTATATTCCAAATTCTAAGTGGTTAGTGGTTACGTTTGGGTTCCTCTCCTCAGCCTGGAGGAATTATAGAGTGCTAACATTCCCCAACCAAGGAAGGAGGAGATTCAAATGTAGATTGAATAGCTTGATAAGCTAGTTTCGCCAGTGACTGCGACATTTTTTCTCCAAATAATTCAATGGTGGAAGGGGTTGGGATGATCCACAGAGTTTTAGATCCAACAAATATAGTAGAGACCATATAAATTGTAATGAATAAAATAATGTAAATAGTGATTAATTAGTTAATTAGTAATTAGGTTGAAAGGCCATGTATGATAAGACATGACCTTTCATGAAGAGGCACCTGCGTAGGTATATAAGCAGGCCTCATTTGTAACATTCAGTGTTAATCTCATTCTTCATACATTTTATATAACAATATTTGTATCCTAAATGGATATTCTAATATTCCAAGTCTTCTGGAGTATTTAAATAGAGAAGGAACTTTGTTCGCTTCATTTGGTATCAGAGCAGTTCGATCTTCTGGCCGCTCATCGCTGCACAGAGCTATGCTCCTAGGTCCAGGCCTTTGGCCATAAAAAATTCAACATTTTTTTCATTGAAGCATTTCACTACCAGTCTTGGAGTTTCTCCATTTTCACCAGTAGGCCTTTGGCCAAAATTAAAAATTTGATGAAACAATAAAGGGAAATTTTTGAAAAAAGAAGAAGCAAAAACAATATATATATATATATATATATATATATAGTCAAAAATAATTATAGATATATATATATATATAAGTTTAAAAAAAAAAAAAGATATATATATAAAGTAGTACATATACGTACATACCAAGATAATTTAAAAATAAAAAGGAAAAAGAAATAAGGAAGAGTAAATAAGGTTATTTTGATTATTCAAAAAAAGAGATATATATAAAGTAGCACATATACGTACATACCAAGATAGTTTAAAAATAAAAAGGAAAAAGAAATAAGGAAGAGTAAATAAGGTTATTTTGATTATTCTTTAAGTGGTTTACAAGCTCATGGTTTTAGAATGCCCATGGTATTTGCAAGGTAAAATAAGAACGAAAGGAAAAAAAATCTCTGTGTGAATGGTAATTTTACTTTTACATGGAGAAAATTAACCAAGTAAAATACAAATAAGTGGACATATATTTTATAGGTGAATATATGTGAAAAGCCACGTTTCACTAGAGTTGTAACCTTTCAAAAAAAACAAGTTAAAAAAAAAAATCAATTGTTAAAAAAAAAAGTATTATGAAAGTCAAACATCTTCTTACTAATTAAAGAAGATTTCATAAAAAGAAATCAAGGAATTAATTTTCAAAAAAAACGGAAGGAAAAATATTATTAAGGATTTCTTAAAATATTAAGGAATCATTATTAAAGCTCGAAGGTTTATAAAAGGAAAAAGAGTTTATTAAAGTTTTAAGTATTAAAAAGTGGAAAAGTAGATAAATCATTATATTCTAAAGATTTTATTTAAAAAAGGAATATATACATATATAAAATAATTTGAGCCTTTTAAAAAAAAAATTAGTGAAGGATTCATTACCAAAGATTGAAGGAATATTAGTGAAGTATTCATTAAAAAATATTGAAGAGGAAAATAATAATTATTTATTATAAATATTATGAAGGGTCACTTTTAAAAAAAAGAACCCCAAAGTTATCTTGACAAAATGGCGTCCAAAACAGACCTAAAGGACGGAAAATTTCCTAAAAATTATAGTATGTGTGTCGATGCGCTAATTGAAATTAAAGGGTCACTAGCGGGAAAAGATGTTCTCATATCTATCGATTTTACTCAAAAGAATAATTATGATAGTACCGAATGTGCTAACCAATTAGTGATCCTTGAATTAAGTATAACTGAAGAAAATTCATTTAACACAAATGACAAACAATACAACATAGAGAATTTACACCTAAGTATTGGGGAGTATTCGTTTGTCTCGCAATTCACCATTAAAACCTTATTTTCCAATAATAGTGATATAGTTATGGGTTTTCTCTGGATGGAATCACTAGGGTCATTCATCCTTAATACGAAAAAGAATTTTTTGACATTTTCTTACAAAAAGAAAAACATAACGTTACAAGATGTCACGGTGAAGCCGAATTCACTAACACCGGAAGACATATTAGATATCGCAAGAGTAGTTCTTCTAGAAAATAAAAAAACAATACAATATTTGCAAGGAGAAGTTGACGAAATCACAACTAACAAGAATGAAGAAGTTGCTCGCCTGAAGGACCACAACGATAAATTACTAACGCAAATTAAGAAGCTAAAGAAAGACAAGAAGTCATTGGAAAACAAGATGCAACTTCTTATCGAAAATGAAGCATCAAAATCTCCAAATATAGAAGTTCAAGTTGAAGAAGAATCGAATGTTGATCCAGTAAATGTCTCAACTGAAGAAGACGACAAGAAAATTGCAAAAGATGAAAACTTAGATGTTGTAGTTCCAACAAGGAACATTATAAGTGAAGGCTCTATAACCAGCTCAATAACATCGTTGCTGGAAAAAAATCAAATAAGGAAAACCAAAAAGGTTCCCTATCGACATCCAAATCATGGGAGCAAACAGCTCGACCAAAATATGTATTCATAACTAAATCAACAAGCTGATATTCCAAATAATACTAACAAATCATCACAAGTTGCCAGTCATAGCAAGATTCCGCAGAAGATTGATTTAGGATGGTCTGATCCATTCTCAATGTGATAGTTTTTTTTGTCACTTAGAGGATCATATCAACTTGTATCGACAAGGATGACTGCCCCGAGACGAGAAGATGTTCATAGCAGGAAAATAAATCGAGGCCTTTTATCGACAAGCTTTGAGGACAAAGATTTTTTAGGGGAAGGAAATGTAATGAATAAAATAATGTAAATAGTGATTAATTATTTAATTAGTAATTAGGTTGAAAGGCCATGTCTGATAATACATGACCTTTCATGAAGAAGCACCTACGTAGGTATATAAGCAAGCCTCATTTGTAACATTCAATGTCAATCTCACTCTTCATACATTTTATATAACAATATTTGTATCCTCAATGGATATTCTGATATTCTAAGTCTTCTAAAGTATTTAAATAGAGAAGTAACTTTGTTCGATTCATAAATTGTCATAGGAACCTCGAGAGGTGAGAGGGGGAAACACCCTAGAAGTGAGGATCCCTTCAAAAGGCCAGTACCAATACTAAAAAAAGTTTCAGGAGTATTGCTAGTGTGGATTATAATCGCAAGCGTGCGAAAAAAAATCCCACTTTAGTTGTGCATAACCAATATCCCTAACATCAAAGATGGTTGCCAATTTCTTTAGATCTACAGTTTTTTGACCAAGACAAATGCTACAAAATCCAGATCTATGCAGTTAAAGACATTAAGCAGTAAATAAAATCAATAATTTCTCCATGCATCCAATAGACAAGACAAGAATATTTTTAAAGAATTTTTGTATTTATGACACCTGGAAAGGGAACATAGAAATATGTTACCAGTCCCCCTCAATGGGATGGGTTCTTGTATGTCCTCAGCGCTTCAGATCTAAGATCCTTCTCTCTTGATGGTGTAGAAAACCCAGACAAAAGTGGGACTCAAGGGGAGTTCACAAGAAAAAAGATAGAAACATATGACAATGATGGAGGATCAAATTCAAACCAAAAGTATAGATCCGGAGTGATATTTAGGCAAAAAAAGGTAGTGAATGAATGGAAAAACCCTTCTATTTATAAAAAAATATTGAGTTAGTCTAGATATTTGTGCATCATTAAAATATTATTAACCAAATCTAGATCCAACTTTTATGGAATATTTTATTATATTTGTTGGAGGGAAAAATAATTTGAATTTGGTCAAATTCCCTTATTTGTAAATAATAAATAAATAAATTATTTATTTATTATTTTAAGAGTGTGGTTGAGTAATAATTAAATAAATAGTGATTTATTAAATTATTTATAAATGATTTAGTCAAATTCAACAAGGAATATTATTTAAATAAGGTTTAAATAATTATTCCTAGAAAATAATAAGATAAATAGTGATTTATCTAATTAATTTTCCTATTTTGGGTTAAATATGACCAGGAATATTAATTAAACTAATGTTTAACTAATTATCCCTTGAGGAAAATCAAACAAACTAGGATTTATTCAATTATTCCTCATAGGGTTTCCTGTTTAGACCATAAAAAACTTAATAAATAATGGACTACTAAGTTATTTTTCATAGTGAAATAAATTTACTTAGGGTAAAATTGGTCTTACATGGTATACTTTGGTCCATCTAATAGTAACAGGTTAGATGACCAAAAAATTTGTAACAAATTTTCCCCCAGCGTGTGAGTGTTAGGAGCTAATCGTATGACCGAAGTACGTAATAAGAACTCAATCACCAGACACCGAAAGGGGAGTAAGAGAGAGAGAAATATAAGGTAGACCAAAGCGCTAAAGGACAAGACCCTGAGGAGGTGAGACTTATAGGTGCGACAACTATCTTTTATGAGTGAGTACTTGTTCTACAAGAGGCGGGGGAGGCATACCTATGCCCGTCGAGATAACAAAGTACAAAGAATAATGCATCCAGTAAACAAGGGACTGAATTATATAGTACATGCTGGCATAAACATGGGCTAGATAAAAACATGATAATGGATCCCACATACATATTGTGCCTGGGATAACAGCCAGGACTTATACAATAATATCTTAGTACATGAGATATAAGTACAACCAAAGAGGCCCTGTAAACAAGAGAGGGCTCTGAAAATTTGAATGATACATGAAAACTAAAAGGCACTGCAAGTGGCTGAGGCCGAAACCATCCAATCTATGGAGTTGCATCGAAGGTTGTAATGGAGAGGTTATCTGGGAATATGGGGGGCTACCTGAAGGGCCACCCCCTCATGAGGTCTAAAAAATATCACACACACCCAAGAATCACCAGTACAATCTGCTGCATCATTAAACCATCAAGTATATGGATCACGAGCATGCCGTAAGGAGCGAAAGCTGAGAAAAAATCAAGTCAAATGGCAATAAATGGTCCCTTTTCCTGATCTGAGGCACCAAACAAGAGTAGAAGTTGGAACCAAGGTACATCGCTCTCTAGACCTGTCTTCTGGAATGAATGAGTTGATGTCGACAGAAGGAGGTCCGCCATAGGTGAGGCAATAAGGGATCCTCAACTAAAGTAAGAGAGATAATAGTAAAGCAACTGACATGCTGACACCATGGATGATGGTGGAATGGGGATACTGAGTAGCGGGCTAATGACTTCCCTTGTTAGAGCATTAAGGGCATGGATGACCTGGTATAAAATGACACAATATCAAAGGGGATATGGGACAGTGTGATTGAAGGCCAAAATGTGTGACACGAGAGAGGAACCAAGCAATGAAGGATGGAGGACTATAGCAGGATACAAAGGGACTCGGGATAGACTCCGTGGATGCGATGATGACTCAACTAGGATGCTCTAAACAAGGGCGAATCGATGATGTTGCCACATAGCAAAGGTCTAGTGGTGTTGTGTGGATTAATCTGTCTTGCGGACAAGACTGATCTCCCTAGTACTAAAAGTATCTAGCAACAAACAGCCAAATAAACTAATCTTTATCTAAAGCATATATGATCTACGAAAAGCTCTATAGAGGTGTAAAAGACTTACCGTATGTCCAGTGCTTGTTTGAAGTCATTTTTGTCCCTCGCGCACTTGAAAGAGTTTTCCTTGTTAACCTACAGTCACAAACAAGAAAAATATTACATAGCACCTATATAGAAATCATCATAAACCATGCTTATCATAGTGATCAAGGAATCTATGAAATAAACCATTAACTGAAAGCTTATTGAGAAAAATGAGTATATTTGTATTAATTTCAAAAGAATGAAAACCTTATAACCTGAGCCTTGATGTTGCACAGGTCTTCCCGGGGTCTGAAGTAGGAGTCTCCTCTACTTTGATAAGCTCTGCACTCCTCCAACCAAGACGAATAGAGGTATGTAATCTCTCCTCACAAAATTATTAGTCAACTGAGTCTGAATCTCAACAGCACTTAACTTCAAATATTCTAAAGCTTGAACTCCCCTTGAGGCTACCCAATGCCTCTTTTTATAGTGGAAAAGAGGAGGTTTTCTGTTCCAACTATGAAGGGATAGAATCCTCCATCAAAGGGATAAGCTCCTCACATCAAGGGGTTAGCTCCATAAGGTAAGGGATACATGCACCTCATAAGAGCGGTTCTATCACCGCAAGATATTTTCTGGAAGCTTCTAGAATTCACTTTTATTGAGCTTTTTGGAATTTACTTGTGCCTTTTTGATCTTACAGGGGTCCGCACCTTTAACACAGATAAAGTGAGTTCAAGTACGCAAGAGAGCTGAACATTAGGTGCGGGACCGCAAGAAAGATAGAGAGAAAGTGCGACACCAAAGTTTAGGAGATTTTTAGGAACATTTCTCTGATTTTCAAGGCTTGACACGAGGAACTGATATGTTAAACATGAAAAGGGAGAAGTATGAGTAATAATGAGCTCATACACATAGCAGAATGTCAGGATGACAATTTTCAGTGTAACAGATTGCCCCCTAAAGTGCAAAGTCTGGAATAGATGATGCTGAAGTCTGTCATATATGAAGAGTGCGGTACTTTATCATTTCAAGGATCATCCTGTGGACACCCCAGTCATAACCTGTAAAAACATTCAATGAAAAATATATATATATCATCACTGAGGTAGGCATTCCCATACTCAAATCAAAACTAACTAGAAACTAATTCAAACTGTTCTAATACAGGAATGATTTTGAGTACATCACAGTATAGACATGTGTAGACACAATATGGATGCAGCCATCTATTTATAAATAGTCCATTGTATAAATGATAATGAAATTCCTCGCAGCCTGGATGGTAGAAACTAGATCCAGGGTCTTGATTTCCACATCTCGAACTAGTACGATTCTATCCATGTGAATGAATGTGTCGAAGTCGAACATGGTAGAAACCACTTGATTACCAGTCAATGATGTAAACTGTTAACAAGTGTGAGAGTAACCACCAGTAATGTCAATGGCTCTCAAAGTATCCAGTACAATCCGTGAAATGTGAATGAATGAGCTGAAGTTGAACATGTCACGGAATCATTCAATTGAAGGTCAATGATGCAACTTGTCGTCGAAGGTGAGAAACCTACCATTGAGGCATGCAAATTTCAAGGTACTGACGATTTCTAGATCAACTTCCTAGATAATGAGTTGTCTTCGATAGAAAGTGATCCGTCGTAGGCAAGCCCACAACACGAAATCATAGATAAAGTTTTGAAAATATATTGGTAAGGACTGACTCAGGGATGGTCAAAATGGATGACAGATATTTTGCAGATGAAAGGTTTATTTGAACTGTCCTCTTGAACACATAACGACACTGCAGATGGCTTGGTGACAATTTACCCAAAGCTAATACCCAGAAACCGGATGAAGACTTTCAATGAGGTTTGATTAACTGTTAGGCGAAGGATTTCCCAACCCAGGTGAATGAAAGTTTCGTGTTCAAGAGTGGTTAACTGGATTTTTGAAAATTCAAAATACAACAAACAAGTCATTTTTCTCTCTTTTCCCCCACCATTTCTGGCAAGTACCTCTTTATTTTTGACAAGCTTGAGGAGGATAACATTTGCTTGTTTATAAGCTCATCCTTCGGATGAGTCCAACTTAGTTTAATATTCGAACCCTAAGAAGGAGTGGTTCGTTCCTGTTAAAAATTAAACAAGTCCTTTACTGTTAAATTTTAACGAGCCCAGTATAGGAGAAACTCGGTGTTTTTCAATTTTATGGAGTCAGAATAAAAAACTTAAGAAAACTCCATGGGTGTACTTTTTCGTAAATTTAGTCTCTCGATCCCGAAAAAAGGATAAAATTATGCGGGAGAGAACTCTATTGACCGTAATTAGTCAACGTATACCTTTTTCGTTAATAGTCCATTTCAGTCCGTAAAAGGGGTAAACTATAATGAAGGGACGATTATTCATTTACTTTAATGAGTTCGAATAATCAAGTGCTCGGAAATCTTTTCATGTTTAGAGAGTCTAAAAAGGGCTTAAAAGAGAACTCCAATGTTTCGCTTTTTCGTAAATTTTTGAAAGAGTCCAAAAAAGTGATAAAAGTATGCTCTTTGTTGAAAAATGGTCGATTCTCCTGAAAAATCCAATTTCTGCACAAAAACTTGAAACATTACACATACCTCTTTAAGATAAGTAAAAATGCTTTCAAAATATCTTTTTTAAAGTGAAAAATAAACAAATTAAAAATTTATCTATTCGAAAAAACTTATAAAAAAGGACTTTTTTCAACTTCATTTTTACCGTTCAAGTTCAGAGTGAAAAGTAGAAGCTTTTGGGTAAAAAAGTTCCTGTGAAGATTCCGGAAAATTTGTTTGATGAAATCGAGAACTATCAGTCCCATGTAATCCACAACCTCTTAATCTTGCATTTCATCTATTTACAATTCATTTTTAGGCTTTAGATTTTATTTTTAAGGGAGAAAAGTAGTTTAAGAAATAGCCTGCGGAGGTCCGCAGGTGCCACACATGGGACCTGCGGACCCCGACTTTTTCCTACGTAGAAAAAATTCATGGGTCCATACTTTTCCTACAGAGCACGTGCATTCCTACGCACTGTTTACAATGGAAAAGTGCGGTCCCCGCGTTTTTAAATTTCAAAATCAAATTTCTCATTTGGCGCCCAAAAATTTTCAAATTAGATTGTTTTAACATATCTTTTTATGCATTGTAGGATCAGCAAGATGTTGATTTGGAGAGAACGTGAGCATGAGGATGTGGATGACGTCGCAATGCTCCATTTGCACACAATGCAAGCATTAAGAGCATGCGGTTTGTATAAATTATGGGCCATTCAGGGCATGAGGGCACAGGTAGACCTCCTGACATGGCTGGTAAATAGGTGGAACGTGCAGGACAAGTGTTTCATTATCGGCGGCCACCGGCTCGAAATTGAGCTGGAGGATATTTATTTTCTGACTGGTTTGTCCAAGAGGGGCGAACAACTTTCCTTGTTTGGGACTAGGCTAGGTGGCCAAACTGTTGCTAGTCTTCGTCAAGAATTCTGTAATGATGAGGCAGACCCCAGGGACAAACGGATTGATATAAAAACTATCATCCATCCCAAGCTAAAAGTTATTGCATTTACTGTTACCAGACTGTGTGGGAGTACAGCACTGCATGTAGCTACTAGTTCCCAGATGCGCATCGCTGTGGACTGTTTTCAGGGCACCATTTTCAACTGGTGCGAAGCTGTGTTGGCCAATGTAAAAGGCCAACTAACTAGAGTGAAAAATGGCAAAATAAATAACTTTGGATATGGATCCATCGTGGTCACTTTTTCTCTAGAGAGGGTACCTATGCTAGCTCCGTAGAGTATTCTTGTTGATGTTGGTCAACCCCGAGAACCTAGGATGGTTCGTTGGGTTGCATTAATGGCCCATCACAATATTGAGGGCGTTGAGATTGTTCAATTTCCTCCTTCATATTTTTGTTGGTTGGACCGCCAACTTTTTGTCATCGAGGACTTTCCATACGCCGGGATAGATTTCTGCGGCGACCAGGAGATGACTCTCCCAGTAGGGGAACAGTGGGATGAATCAGGTAAAATCATTTTCAACAAGTTCTAAATTCTAATTTTTTTTTATTTTTTATCGTCTTGACAATTAATAACCAAAAAAATTTTGAATGCAGATGTGGCCCCACGGCGATCAGCCCATCTCCAGCCTTATGACAGAAGACAACCAGTTGTAGCCGCACCAGCCCCAGTAGGCCAATCAGCAGAAATCTTGTCTGATTTAGAGCATCATCTAGAGCGTCTGACTCTAGATATTCCAGAGACGGACATAGATGAGATCCCACTCAGATTGCAGAGATATGTGATTGGTGTTCCAGGACCTTTTAGGAGGTTCATGTGTAGGGTGGCCCGGGTAGTGGTTTCTTATCGTGATCACCATCAGTGATGGGATGATCATGTTGTAGACTCATATTTTTGACTTTTGTGTTATCATTTTGCCGATCATAAGGTGTTTCCAACCTATGATCGAAGACGATGTATATTTTTTTAAAACACTTCTATACTATGATATATCATTATTTACCAGCTATCTGTGTATATATTATGGATGTTTTTTGTTTTACTTTTTTTATCATTGCAAATGTCGATTTATCATACTAGAAGCAACTGTGTCTGCTAATGTATTTAAATGTCTTGGAATATGTTGATATTCAATGTAATCAAACTCGATTTCCAAGAGATAAACTCTTAAAAATAACCATAATAACACTGGATTTGTAATGGCATAAACCCTGTTAAGCTGTAATACAACAAGTTCATAATCCAACCTAACAATCAAACTCTGAATTCCAAATGATATGGATTCAGATAATAACTCAATCACTGCACTATACTCGGCAATGTTATTCGTTGTTTGACCAAGGCTTACCCCATGCATGGATACTAACTCATCAGAGGGTGAATAGATAACCCAAGCTGCGGAAGAAATTTTCTATGTACTACGACAAGCACCATCAGCAAAACCAATGTAGGTTTGAAGAGACGTCAACATCTGCAATATCAGGAGTAAAACTCAGATGAGCAGGAATAGTGATAAAAAACACACTTCTAAACTAGGCATGTTTTTCTAATCTAAGACACACCAACAGTAAAGAAATCTAATCTAATAAAAAATTTCCACACAAAGTTTAAGCATAATATCGCTTCAGATAAAGTCCATTTCTGGGTTTATCTAAAGGGACACCGTCAAAATCTATTAGCTCATAGGCCCCTTTTGCTATCTTTCGCTTAACAATGAAAGGACCATGCCACACGGGCACGAATTTCCCAACTTGTAGCTTATCGTTGGCTTGATCATAAATTAAGACTAGGTCTCCTTCTGAAAAATTTCGAGGGGTAACACTTCTATCATACTGAGCTTTTATTCGTTTAACATGAGCCTCGTTTGCTATCACAGGATTTCGTCGATTCTCATCCAGCTGAGACAAGTACAAGAAACGTTTCTCCTCTTCAAACGTAGCTGGGAGTAATTATATGGCTAATTTCAGTGACGGAATTTCGCATTCAATCGGCAACACAGCTTCCAAACCGTAAACGAGTTGAAAGGGAGTGAAACCAGTTGATGTTTTTACTGAGGTTCGATATGCCCAAAGTGTTGAAAATAACATGGAATGCCAATTCGTTTTGTGAATACCAATAATTCGTCTAATCATGGTGACTAAAACTTTATTTATGGCTTCAACAAGACCATTGGCTTGCGGATAATATAGAGTGGAACTATCATGGCACAGGCCAAGTTGATCTATCAGTTCAGTCATCATGACATTCCGAAAATGACTTCCATGATCTATAATAATGGCTTGAGGAACACCGAACCTAGCAATTATGTGATTGAATACGAAAGTTGCAGCAGTCTTGCCGTCAACCAAAAATGTAGGCATCGCCTCGACCACTTAGTAAAATAATCTACTGCTAAGATAATATACACATGCCCCCCGGCTGAGTGAGGGTTACATGTAATAAAATCGATACCCCATTTCGTGAAAGGACCAACAGCAATTATGGGATGAAGAGGAGCGGGTGGCGCGCGCATCTTATGATCAAAAAGTTGACAATTGTGGCATTTTCGGACTGCATAAATACAATATTTGAATAACGATGGCCAGAAATAACCAGCACGCAGTATCTTTTGGATTGTGGCATACCCAGACATATGACCGCCACATGCTCCAGAATGGCAGTCATTTAAAACCTTTTCAGCTTCTTCATGAACAAGACAGCGTCGGAAAACAAAATCCGCTCCACGACGATAGAGTGTATCACCAATAATATTATACTGTTGGGATTGGAAGCGTATTTTCCGTCGCTGAGATCGTGAGATTTCAGGCCGAAAATATTGGGTTTGGAGATAAACAATAATATCTCCATACCATGGATCGAGAGTACTGATAAGAAACAGAGATTCGTCCGCAATGGGCTCTTTTGCCACAGTTTCGATATCAGTAGAGGGGAAATCACACATCAGTTCCGCAAACACCAAATATTTATTTGCCTTGGATTTTTCAAACTCCAAGTCAAATTCCTGCAGGATGACTATCCATTTGGAATACTTTCCCCCTAGCAATTGTTTGGTTAAAATGTACATCATAGGGTTGCAATCAGAAATTACTGTGGTTTTACATAACAATATGTAGTGTCTAAATATTTGGACAGCTTGAACAGCTGCCAATGCCAATTTCTCCACATGTGTGTATTTGATCTCAGTCAGATGTAGATTCCAACTAAGACAGTAAATCACATGTTCAGTGTTAGATTCATCTTCCTGAACTAAAACCATCCCAATAGTGGAATGAGAAGCAGTGAGGTACAAAATGTAATCCTGGTTGTAGTTGGGAGGATGCAATAACAGTGCATGGGTCAACGTGTGTTTAAGTGCAACAAAAGATCAATCAGTGATCTCATCCCAAAAGAATGGAATGTTCTGTTTCAGCAACTGGGTAAAACCCTTTGTAAGCTCGGCATAGTTAGGAATGAACCGACGTAAAAAGTTTGTTTTTCCCTGCAAAATTTGGAGTTGGCATAAAGTCGAAGGAGGAGGTAATTTAACAATGGCTTCAACCTTCGACGGATCAATGCGAATGCCTGCTTTCGAAACAACAAATCCCAGTAAACGACCCGACTCTACACAAAAAAAACATTTGTGTGGATTCAGCCTAATTCGATAATGCCGACATCTCATAAATATAGCTCGTAAGTGAGTGAGGTGGTCGGCCCTGCGTGAGGAATGAGCAGGTAAATCATCGAGATATGGTTGCATAATGTGCTTAATTTCATGAAATGCGTAAGAAATTTCCCTTTGAAAAGTTGCTCCAGTGTTCTTCAATCCAAAGGGTAGCTTGCAATAAGCAAACGTCCCCCACGGACAAATAAAATTTGTTTTTGGCTGATCAGCAGGGAGTATGTTTATTTGATTATACTCGAAAAATCCATCCATAAAGGAAAACATTTCACTACCGGCACAATCATCGATTATTTGATCGATATAGGGAGTTGGATAGTTGTCTTTGGGAAAAGCTCGATTAATATCCCTATAATTGATACATACTCGTATCGTTCCTTGTTTTTTAGTCACAGGAACAATATTCGATACCCAATCCGTTAAGGGAATTGGATAAATGAAACCTGCACGAAGTAATTTTTCAACTTCTGCTTTGATAGCAGCAGCTTTTCTAGGATGCATTTGACGTAAACGTTGACGAACAGGTTTGGCATCCGGGTAAGTCTTAATTTCATGTACGACAATTGATGGATCAATTCCTGGCATTTCTTCATAGGACCAGGCAAACACATCACAGAATTCTTGAAATAGGGCTTTATAAGTTTGAATTTCATCTTCAGTACAACAAGCACCTATATGAATGTTTTCAATTTTTCCTGGTTTTACTGAAATGTCAATTGGAACTGTTCGAGAAATATTTTCCAAATTTAACTCAGAATCAGGATTTCGTAATGGATTCTGGGGTTCTTTGACATATTCAGCAGTAAAAATTGAAGTGAAATCATCTTCAAAATGATCTAGTTCAGGTAAAAATGAAGATCGATGATGTAGATCTTCCCATGGTGAATCATCAATAGAAAAAAATTCACAAATCTGCTCATCAGTATGAACAAAATCAGGAAATTCCGTTGTGGCTGAACTGGATATAGAAGGTGATTCCTCATGGATGCCATTCATTGGATCAATTTCGGTTGAAGAGGGGTCGGAAAGTGACTGTACAGCCTGGTATGCAATTTCAGATGGACTCAAAGGCATCATGCCATCAATTGAATCTAACTTGGAGTCGGAAGGTACGATCCAAGGATCATAAAACATAATAGTGTCTGACGAAATCATGTGAATAGTTGCAACAGAAGGTGATACGTTAGCAGCAGGAAAGGAAAAAGTTCCTAGTAAACCAGAATCTTTAATCAAACCTACTCCAACATCCTTATAAGGGATAGCTGCTTTACCAACGTGCTGGATTGTTTCTGTAGAGGCTGGGTCGAAAGAAAAATAAGTTAACTGATCTATTGTAACAATCCTTCCTTGATATGGAAATTTTATGAGTCGAAAGACCGAAGAAACAACAGCAGTCATATCATAAGTCCAACTACGACCTGGGAGAAGGTTGTAATCTAGAGGGGCATCAACCACTTCCACATCTATATTTACGATTTTACCTTCGACCCTTATGGGTAAATCCTGCAAAATACCAAAAGGGTGGAAACCTCGACCATCAAAAGCCTTAAGAATCGTCGGAGATTGGTTGAGTGTAGGAGAACCAAGAAATTTCCAACACTGAATCGACATAATACACGTTGAAGCTCCCTCATCAATCACAGTCCAATAGATTGGTTTGTTTTTTACTAACACTGTAATTTGGAAAGCCATTTGGTGAGGTAGGCGAGGTGTACTATTTTCTAAATCGAAGATTATAAGGTTAGAATCCTGAATATCTACAGCTCCTATGGCAGAAAAAAGCAATTTAATCTGTGTTGGGCATGATTGCAGCACTTCCAAAGCCGACATTGTTGAAGGGGAAATAGCTAAGTCTTCAAAAATGTTGTAATTCTGAGCAGCTCTTGCATGTGGATTGAAAGCTGATTTACGAAGAACACCTTTAGCAGGCGGTTTGATTATTAAGTCTGGATTTTTTTTCTCGATCTGTAGCGAACCAGAAACAGGAGGAGGTGTAGTTGATGTATTTGCATTAGAAGATTCTGCTTCTTTACCATCAACAGGATTCTTAGTACCATAATCTTGCGCTCGCGTCGCAATCCTTACATGAGACATCATCAAAATTGGTTCTTCTAAGGCAATCGAGGTGGAACCAACCATCTTGCTATCTTGAGTTGGAAAAGGATCCTTCAAGACAGCAGGTTGTTGTGAACCTTTAACGAATTTTGCAACCTCTGCTCAATGTGGCCATTCCTTAGTAAAATGATCCTCGTCACAAATGTAACAAGGATAACGAGGTTTTCATTTTTCTTCATTGGATTCATTTTTATCAGTTTTCTCTTTTGAATTCTTTTTGTTTTTATTCTTCCCTTTCTTTTTACCACCGGATTTAGATTTAGCCGTAGATGTTTCTACGACATGAATGTCGGCAGAAATTTCGGGGGAAGATTCTCCTTTCGGGGAATCTGGTAAAGTTATAACAGGAGAAGAATTATTTGAAAATTTCTTCTTACTTTTAGTATTGGTTGTACCAATCATACCATCAGCGGCATGAGACCTTGGAGCAGTAGCTATTTGACCTTTTTTTGGAAGGTCGGGGATTTTTTCGTGTAAAGTACCTGACTGCGTATAAACGAGGTCAAGGTACTGAGCTTGAGAAATTACTTGCTCTTCAATAACAACACCAACCTTAGCTACAACTTTAGTGATCTTGGGTAACAATGATTTAACAAACCATTCTGCCAAAATTTGATCCGGAATGTAAACTTTCACTAAACGCCTTCTACGTCGCCATTCATGAATATGATCAGAAATATATGTGGATGTGGATTGTTTCATTGAAGTTAATAGTTCTGTGCCATTGTTGTATCTGATAGGCAACTGAAAATGAGTCAAGAAGGCAGTTGCTAACTGACTGAAATTATTAAACGAGCCTCGTGGTAACTCAGTGTACCATTTGGCAGCAAGACCAATAAGAGTTCTTTGGAAAAGACGTAAGCGAATCGAATCATCAATAATTGAATTAGGCGCACACCAGATGTGATTTGATGGATCCTCTCCTGACTTACCTTCGAATTTCGATATATCACTGGGAAACTTATGCGGCATTGGCGGCTAGTACGGATAATAGAAAATCGGATCATTCGTAAGGCGCGTCAAATCAGGTAAATCCAAAGTTGCAATAAATGGTAACTGACGGTTAGGGTCACGAAAACCTTGAGTAGCCAAAGCAGTTCCAGGAGGTGGATACCCAAGATAACTGGGAATCAGATTTGCGTTAGGAATTGTATAACTTCCCGGAAAACCAGGATTAACCGGACCAAACTGGGGTTGTTGAGGCTGCTGATAAGTATAGCCAAGGTACGGTTGATACTGATAACTTGGATTTTGTGAACCGAGACTGAATTGAGGATATCCCTGGTACGGTTGTTACGTGAATTGTGGTTGACTTGTGACAACTGTACTTGTACCGGCTTGTCTTGTAGGCATCTGAACCGAAGTCTGAACTGAAGGTCTTGACTGGGGTATAGAGACTTGAGGGATTTGTACGAATGCAGGGATAGATGAACTCGGTGTTACAGATACTCCAAAAATAGGTGTTACAAGTTGAACAGATGTTGCAGTAGTTGCAGAAGTTTGAGGTGGAGTCTGAGGTGTACTAGGCGTAGACTGCTGAATAGAACTAGGTACAGGAATTTGAATGGTAGGCTGGACAGGTTGCTGGGTTGGACCAGAAACCAAAGGTTGTCTAGGTTGAAAAGGCAACTGCACATTAGGCTGCATATGCTTTTGATATTGGGACAGATCCCACACCATATTCATTCCGGGGTATTGTCCCGCAGAAGGTTGAACGTAAGGACCATAACCTGGTTGAACGTAGGGCTAATAAGTAAGTGGTAAATTTCCGGCTCCTTGAATAGATGACTGACCAGAAGGCTGTTGGTAACCTTGAATTGGGTACTGACCTTGAGGTTCATAACCCTGAGGTGCGTACTAAAGCTGGGGTTGATAAGGACCCTGAGGAGCATATTTAGCTAGGGGTTGACCCTAGGGTATGTACTGTCCTAAAGTTTGATATCCTTGAGGTATGTACTGTCCTTGGGGTTGTCCCCCAAAATAATATGATTCCACAGTTTGTCCTGGGAAAAAGCTACCTTGACGTTGCCCCCCAGGTGGTAACTGACTTCCTGAAGGTTGGCCCCCAGGCAGTAACTGACTTCCTGAAGGATTCCCCCCAGGCGGTAACTAACTGCCTTGAGATTTCCCCCCAAGCAGTAACTGATTTCCCTAAGATTTCCCTCCAGGCAGCAACTAACTTCCTTGAGGTTGCGGATTCGGAATATTACCAGGCACCATAAAGATTTGCTCTGCGTTCGAATTTTCAATTTTAATTCCACTTAAACCAGATGATAACACTTGTTCAATTGGTTGAGGAGCTGCTCCAGAGAAAGTACCAGACAAAGCCTGATATCCCGAAGGAACAGAAGGACCACCGTGTAAAAATGCTTCCGGTGTCTGGGAAAACATGGATGACTCTCCTGCCATAATGGATGATGGATAGTAACCTCTGGGTGTTGGATAAAATGGAATTCAAGGTGGAGAAAAAGAAAGACCCAGATTCTCTAAAAAATTCGTTAAGAATAAATACCAAGCAGTAGTTCGAATAGGGCTATAGAAAATAGATTCACGTTCCCTAAGATTTAAAGACTGAGGGGAATCGGGAAGAGATAAATCTTCATCTGGATTAGTAAGTTCTTCAATAGAAATTAGTCCAGATGGAAGATCGTCAGTGAAAATACTTCTTACTCTAGGTGAACCAGGATCGCTAGAAGTTGGTGTAATAAATCCTGAAGATGTTTCCAAAACAGAAGGTTCAGTTTCAGGTTCAGAGATTTCAGGTTCGTCAGCTAGTTCACTGGAAGGAGAAATACTACCAGTAACTTCAGAAACTAAAATCGGCTCTTGAATGTGTTTTGTGATGGGTGTTTGATAATCAGTATGAACTACTATAGATGAAGTTCCAACTTCTGTTGATTTAATCCTACCGCTACTAGATGATACCAAAGCACAAAGCCCTTCAAGCTGATTTGGTGTATATTCAGGGGGTTTCCCTTGTAGTCTCCGGGATTGTCTCGGCAATTCCACCACGATTAAATATTTAACTAATCACACGCAAACAAAGAAAATTTCAATGAAAACACCTAAAGTCTCTAAAGAAACAAACAACTGAATCACACGCTTAAAAATCTAAGAGTTCAAACCACACACAAATAGTAATTTCCCGTACTAAAAACACTAGTTGGTGATGAAATCCAACTTAGTAGAAATTTAATACAGAAAGGGCGGTTGGAACAGTTACCCCGACAACCTTCTTAATGAAACATACTGGCACAAGTTTCCTCACAAAACCATCTCCTATGAAGAGAACCCCCCAGAGAGTCCAAGTGAGTCTAGTCGACGTCTACTCCAGGTACAGTGAGATCTTTCCTTCACCGTCACCTTAGGAAATAATCTTAAGTTTGTGGACACTAAGGTTACCAACAATAACAAATATAACTGGGGGAACAGTCTACGATCTGATCCCACGCGCAAGGGCAGAGTAACAAAGCTCAATCCCCTTGAAGGTTCCTCGACATGGTTAATCCGAGGTTTACTGACAAGTGACCCTAGGCTCCTCGACAATGGTTAATCCAAGGTTTACTGTTTGTAATGCGCGCAAAATCTTCTATCTTCCCCAATGAAACAGAATTGATTGTCTCAAAGGTTCGGAT
Source organism: Pinus albicaulis (assembly GCA_034641835.2). NCBI lineage: Eukaryota > Viridiplantae > Streptophyta > Pinopsida > Pinales > Pinaceae > Pinus > Pinus albicaulis. Next base: position 97,394,088 of record CM076584.1, read on the forward strand.
ATGATCTCGTGATTGACTTCTTTAAGAGAAGCTTCCCAAATTATACAAATTACAATTGGATTTACTTCCTACCGCAAGATTTGTCTACTTGTTTTTTTTTACTAACTTGGAGAGTTAATTACTCCCTACTCCAGGATACTAGCCTAAGCTATGTTGGTGATAAGAGCCCTAGAAAATAAAAAGATTGCTAGATTAATTTTAATTAATCGTTACTTTTAAGAGTTGTTTCTTAAGTCAATGGGTGCGGAAATGAAACTCTGATGGTGTGAAGACTCGACTTCCAAAAAACACTAAAAATGTACCTAAAAATGATAATCAGATCGTTTCCTTTCAATGAAATTCTAATTAAGAAAGAGTTGGAGAATGCAATTCTTTTAATAAACAATTCCTTCTTTAACATAAAGAACAATTGAAAGAAAATATTTTTGTCTTTTCAGCAATAACTCAAAATGGAACAAATTATCAAAGCTCACAAAAAAATCCTTTCACTTTCAAAAACTTGAAGCTACAAAACAAGTTTCCTTCAAAAGAGATCTACAAAATTTTAAAAAGCACTCAAAACTACAAAACTAATTCTGAGATCTACAAACTTTAATAATCTAATTGAATAAAAGCTTTAAGATTTTTTTTTGAAGAATGTTTTACTTAGTTATTCAGAAAACTAAGGATCTATTCATTCAGAATAAAAAACAGATCAAAAACACTCAAATATGTTTTTATAAAAAATGAAATTCAAAAACCTATAACAAAGTTTCTTTTCGAAGATTTGAAAAGAAACAGGTAGCTCTATTTCTCAATAAAGGATGATTTCAAAATCAGGTCAGATTCAGCAAAAAGACAAAATACCAATGTAATCTCAGGTACTTCAAACAGTCAATGCTTTGAATCGCTACAAAGACCAAGTGAAAAACAATCCAAAACGCAAAACTTCTAGAAAATCATCAAAACACCAATACTGCTAAGATTCGTTCACAGAAAGCTTTTGACAGAAACAATCATCAATCTGGGCAGAAATCAAAAACTCTAAATCAAAATAAAGATAAACTAAAGAAAGAAATCTAAATTTTTTCAAAATTTTAACAGGGTCCACATGTTTGCAGAAGTAACAGGTGCAGTACCGAACTGTTTACTCAAGAAAAGATGCGAAACTTCCCGCACTGTGCAAAGAAGGCAAAGTGCGGTCCCAGGAAAAATTAGAGAAAAACATAAAAGATCTCAAAATGTTCAAAAACAGAGAAAACCTAAGCTACCCAGGCAGATGTCTATCAATCAAAAACTAGGAAAAACATTTCCTCAAATCAAAATAAAAGAGAACCAAAAACAACAAGTTCTTTCCCCAGCGGAGTCACCAATTTGTTGTGTGGATTAATCCATCTTGCCGACAAGACCGATCTCCCTAGTACTAAAAGTATCTAGCAACAAACATCCAAATAAACTAATCTTTCTCTAAGCATATATGATCTATGAAAATCTCTATAGATGTGTAAAAGACTTACCGTATGTCCAGCGCTTGTTTGAAGTCGTTGTTGTCCGTCGCGCGCTTGAAGGAGTTTTCCTTATTAACCTGCAGTCACAAACAAGCAAAATATTACATAGCACCTGTATAGAAATCATCATAAACCATGCTTATCATAGTGATCAAGGAATCTATGAAATAAACCATTAACTAAAAGCTTATTGAGAAAAATGAGTATATTTGTATTAATTTCAAAAGAAGGAAAACCTTACAACCTGAGCCTTGATGTTGCACAGGTCTTCCTGGGGTCCGAAGTAGGAGTCTCCTCTACTTTGATCAGCTCTGCACTCCTCCAACCAAGACGAATAGAGGTATGTAATCTCTCCTCACAAAATTCTTAGTCAACTAAGTCTGAATCTCAACAGCACTTAACTTCAAATATTCTAAAGCTTGAACTCCCCTTGAGGCTACCCAATGCCTCTTTTTATAGTGGAAAAGAGGAGGTTTTCAGTTCCAACTATGAAGGGATAGATTCCTCCTTCAAAGGGATAAGCTCCTCGCATCAAGGGGTTAGCTCCATAAGGTAAGGGATACATGCACCTCATAAGAGCGGTTCTATCACCGCAAGATATTTTCTAGAAGCTTCTAGAATTCACTTTTATTGAGATTTTTGGAATTTACTTGTGCATTTTTTATCTTACAGGGGTCCGCACCTTTAACACAGATAAAGTGCGTTCAGGTACGCAAGAAAGCTGAACATTAGGTGCGGGACCGCAGGCAAGATAGAGAGGAAGAGAGACACCAAAGTTTAGGAGATTTTTAGGAACATTTCTCTGATTTTCAAGGCTTGACATGAGGAACTGATATGTTAGACTTGCAAAGGGAGAAGTATGAGTAATAATGAGCTCATACACATAGCAGAATTTCAGGATGACAATTTTCAGTGTAACAGGTGGGGACCATAAAAACATGAGTACAAGATAGTTACTCCCGATGAAAATCGACACGAGTGTGGACAAGTATGGAGACAAAGTGGTGCCCCAAGTACGAGTGTGGAAAGTGAATAAATTTGATTTTGAGGAGTGGTGAAGTGACCCTTCTTGGAAAAAATGTGTCCAGGTGAAGTATCAAATCACAAAAAAAATAAAGGCTACCCATTTGAGAGCTCACTGAGAGCTTTCCAACAGTGTTGATGGTTTGTCAAATGGAGCTAGGGTTTGGTCGCAGTTGGCGAAAGAAAAATCTGGGGTTTCTCTTTTAATAAGGCATTTTCCCTCCTATTTAATTCATTTTCAAGTGTAGTTGTTGTGAATGTAGAGAAGAGAAAAGGCCCTAAATCTTGTGATGATCGTAGTGGACAAACCGACCGTTGGAATCGAGATCTTTCAGTTTCAGGTAAGAGGCCTAACCCTACTCTTTCATTTCACTGGATTGAAAGTTCAATTTAGGCACCCAGAGCTCAGGAATAGACCCCTAATCTTCTTCATAGCTGGTTCGCACTTTTTGGGGAAATATCTACAACCTGGGTAGTAGGTTTTGGGCAGAAAATTGTGACCTATCCCAAGATTTTCCTAAAAAGTGCGACCTGTCAGAGAGGGGGATTTTGGTGTTGTTTCTTGGATGAGAGCTGGGTTTTTATTGTTGACTGAAATCTTTCCTTTCTATACACTGAAAAATGTGATGGGTTTATGCAAATTTGGTAGAATTGAGTATCAAATAGAGAGAGAGAGATATCTGGACACATTACGGTCGAAGATCCGAGAGGATCATGGTGTCCGCAGTGCATTGGCCAGGTTTGGGGTCCTAAATTTTGTGGAGAACCCTTTGATGAGAGCTGGGGAGCCCTTGTTGGCCTAGATTGTCAGCTATTGGGATCTGGATCACGATATCTTTATATTGCAGGGGCACTGGATCGAGTTGACTATCCAAAATATATATTTTCTGACTGGCCTCCCACCACTTGGGATGGTGGGGAATACGCAGCCAGTTTTACCGCAAGGGCAGAACATCATGGAGTTTGTAGAGCACCATTTCCGACCAGGTCTCCATGTGAAGGGGACAAGGATACCGATCGGGGATCTAGAGAGGCTAGAGACCCGTGTTGTGGCCACAATGGTGCTGCGGATCCTGGGAAACCAGGCACTCCACCACATCACTGGGGGTCAAATGATACTTGTTGAGAGTGTGTTGAGTGGGACCTACTATGGGTGGGCCCAAATGATGTTTTCGTCATTAAAACGATAGTTGTCACTATGCAAGCGAAAAGTGAACCATTACTGTGCATATGGCACAGTATTGTGCTCACTCTTCTTTTAGAATATCTCGACACTCTGTCCCCACATACAGATCCACAAAGGGGGCCCAAGAGAGCCCAAGATGTGTCACTAGGGGCCGCTACTATGTAGAGGGGGAGGTGGGGCAGTCGGTCAGCTGTTCTGACTCGAGTTTTTCACTCATTGGGATCAGATGACATTTTAGATAGACAACTATCCCTATAGTGGGATGAGTTATCGTGGGGACCTAGATTTTCCACTGCTGCCTGGCCGAGTATGGGGGAACGATGGTAAGTGACAAGTTGTTGATATTTTATGTGCATATTAAAGTTTCAGAAGATTGTATATGGTACTGATTCATTCACTTTTGGTATGCAGATACAGCACCCGTGAAACTGGCCAGGTACATGGGACAGCCCATAGTAGCAAGAGATTTAGGACCTAGTGAGGTGAGAGCACCACAAAATGAGGATGAAGTGGCCCTCCTAGAGAAAATCCGTTGTAGATGTGAGATGCTTCTGGCCGGTGTTTCAGAGCGCGGCTAGAAAGACTTGGATGACCAGTACATAGAGCCATGTATTGGTCTACCCTCGGAGTGGCAAGGGGTCATGTGGTGCATGGTGATGGCCGGACAGGGGATGTGTGATCTATGAGCTGAGCCATTGGCTCTGGATCCTCTAGATAGTGATTAGGTGTAGGGGCATGTGGTGCCCCCAGTTTTGAGTTTGTGTAACATGCTATGGGCATGTAAAATATATCAGAGTGGATGGACTCTAAAACATTTTTAACGACACATATAATGGATATGCATTGTTTTTATGGTTTATGTTATTGTCTTGTGTTAAAGGCATGTGATAAGCCCCAATCTAGAAAATTGTTTTCAATGCTATCTACATAGTGATTTTGTGCTCTAGGTACATGACTGAATGTAATGATTTAAAATTCACGCATCAAAAGCTTCACTCATAAATATCTTCTAAAAAGGATACGATTATGCACATGATAGACACCATTCAATTGCATGACAAGAAGCAGGGAATATAAATGAACATGAAGGTGAAGGATGTGATGGGAAAGGGCAACGGCCAATAAACCTTGCACTGCATCATATTCGGCCTAGTTATTGGTGGCAGTATCAATTCATACATCATTCGAGATAAAAAGCGAATGTAAAGGGGTAAAAATGGCCCAACCTACCGAGGCTAGATTCCGGGAGTAGTGACTTGCACCATCGACATAACCGATTTAAGGTGTGGATGGGAGGTCCATATGAAAAGTGCCACAAGACAACAAATGAGACGATGATGAAAAATTTTGGCAACCCAAACACAAGGTAGAAATCAAACAAACACTGCTAGAGGGAGTGCTCTAGGTAGGATGTCTACCACCCACACATCGACGGGTGGGTAGTGTGTGCGAGCTACCTTGGGGGCAACTTGTTCTCAGGCCGTGAAAGTCACTATAGACATAGATGGTGCCATTCCTCTTATGGGTGGGAAAGATGAAGTTTGGGGTGGAAAAGGCTTCCATGATGTCGTCATCACAGTAAAAGATGGGGTGATTGGTGGAAGGGTGACCACATGACATGGAAAATCTACCTGACTCATCATCATGAGAAGAAAGGTTCACATGTGCATCATCTCAGGGGGTGACGGAAGAACAAGCAGATAAGGGATCCACTGATTTTGATCCCAGGGTGATCATGGAATGGATTTCAAGTGAAACAGAAGGGTAACCCTCAGAGGGAGCTTCCACTGTGGATCTCATGAATGATGACAGGTAGAGGATGATGGCCAAATACTCTGTCATCTCGACATCAGGAGGGGGAATGTCAATGGGAGCAGAGGTATCCTTAGGTTTACCCGAAGCATACTACGCGAGGACGGGAGAGGCGGACTATTTATGTTCAGTCTTTTACTCCCGAACTACCTCCAAAGAGGCGCGGTAATGCGAGAGGCAGGTACAATGGTGGGTATAATGGCCATGGAGATCACACAAAGCACAAGGCTAGTTGGTGTGAATAGTCTTGTGGTTTTTGGTTGTAGTCGATGAAGGAACAGAGGTTTCCAGAACCGTAGACTCTGGGAACGCGACATTAACCATGGGCTTGATGCGAGGAAATTCAGGACAATGATGGGTGGCATGACCGACAACATCACACAAATCACACGGAGGGGTACGCTTTGGAGGTTGAGGAGGAGAAGTGGTTGTTTGGGCATTTTTTTCCTTAGGTGCTTTCTTACAAGCTTTTCCCCCCTCACCCAAATTTGTCACAACATAAGTGGGTTCTTGTTGAGGTGGCTAAGGCACGGAAGCATGGGGAGGGGTCATGGGGACTGGTTGAACTGGGGTCAAAGCAACATAATGTTTGGGCTGACCAGGCAGGATAGTGGCTGGAGGATCAAAGTATCGTATTGGGATCCCCAGGGTCATGTTAGGAAGGGATAAGGTAGCCATAATAGGTACAGAAAATACTCCAATAGGGGGAGCTAGAAATGGTATCTGACCGGAGGGGTAATGGCCAGGAGGGACTCTCCGATATGGTGGAGGCCAAGAGGAACTATGCCAGGAGGGTAGAGAGGCTCATGGATACCAGCTGCAGATTAGGGGTGTTGAGGAGGGGGTCTTGAAAGGTGAGTCGAGGTGCTAGGAGCAGGTTGCGGAGGGCGGGGTTGATGACTAATAGAACCAATCCACTTGAGGTCAGATCGAGATGATTACATCATGCAAATGTTTGATGAGCTAGGATCAGAGACAGGAGGAGAAAGACTAGGGAATGAACCAAGCAAAGAGGAGTCTTTGTAGACTCTGGGTGAAACACTCGTCAAAGGTTTGAATATTTGTTTATTGGCCACCAAAGAGATGATGGACTCAGGGGAGGTCTGAGACTTCGGTTCATGATATGTCAACTGGTGGATGGTGACAATATTTTCATTGTGAGGAAACCATATCTTATGGTGAACCGCAGATGGGACAACAGACATCACATAATTGTAGCTACGACCCAATAGAATGTTGTAGTCTAAAGGGGCATCAATGACTTCCACATCAACACAAACAGTCTTTCCACAAGAGTAATAGGACAATTGTGGAACAGGCCTATGGGCTGGGAAGAGTGGCCATCCCATGCTCGGAGGGTGATAGTGGAAGGGGCCAACTCAGGACATCCGAGTTGCTTCCAAACCGAAGCGGACATCACATAGTTGGATGCCCCCTCGTCAATGATACAACGAGGGACGTTGGCATTCTGGATCTTGACGGGGATTTGGAAGGCGACGGAAGCAGGAAGGGGAGGATGTTCTGATCTGTCAACATTGAAGACAATCAAATGATCATCTGAAGGATCCACTACACCCAAGGAATTTAGTAGAGCTTTTCGTTGTAAAGGGCGCAACTGGAGGAGTTCCAGTGTTAAGATGGAAGAAGGGGATTGCGCCAAATCATCTACTATACTATACAAATGGGTAGCTTTACCAGAAGCAGCATTTCGGTATAATGGTCCCTTGGGGATCTTGGTATGAACCTCTGCCTTAGGTTGAGGGATCAGTAAAGGACCATTGGTTTTTGAAAGAGGCTCAGTGGAACCTGAAGAAGGGGGCTCGAGGGCAGACGTAGCAAGAGGCTTGTTGTATTGACGGGACCGAGTCTGAAGGCTGAGGTCAATGGTAATGGGTTGGTCAGAGTTCATCATGAGAACTTGGTAATCATAGGTACCAGATGGAGGAGTTTGAGTGGCCGCCTGACCTTCAGGGGATTGGGTAGCCACGAATCCTTGATGAGGGAAAGGATTGGTAAACACAGATGGCTGGATAGGTGCAGCATGGGGAGGAACCGAAGGGGAGGATTTCTATCCTCGGGATGTTGCTTGATCTTCCCACATCTACGGCATCTGAGGTAAAATAGGACAATCATGGGTATAGTGACCTTAGAAATCGCAACAAGAACAAGGTTTATTCATGCAAACAGTCTTGTCCTACTTGGGTTGAGTGCCCTATTTCTGGTTAGCAGCGTTAGGTGTATTCCCTTAGGGATTGGGTCCTAGATTACCTGGGGAAGATTGGTTTTGGTTGCCTTTCCTCTTCTTTTTGGAAGGAGGAGTATTAGTCACGCCCTGTTGTGCATACACTTGCCCCTGGGGGGGTGGTGGCTACTGTTACGGGGGGTGAGAAGGCAAGGGAGGTTGAGGTGCTAATGTTGGAGGAGCTAGAGCACTAGGCTGCAGATATGGAAAAAAAGGAGGTTGGGCAACATTGTGGTAAACAGGTTGGGCAAAAGGAGGAGGCATGATGTATCCTAGATACATGCTACCGGGAGGGGGAAAGTGTTGGAGGAGCTGGCCCCTCCCTGAGGAAAACCATAACCCATGGGAGGATGAGTATATGGATGAGAAAGGGCTCCAACGATACCGTCAGTGGCATGGGATGCCCCCAGTGCATTGGCACCACTGGGTCTAGGGAGATCAGGTAAGACGGTATAAACATAACAAGACTATGCATAGATAAGGTCATATTTCAACGCAATCTGGAGGGAGGCTTCTTTGGTTTGAGGGAAATGAGATGCGACGTCTTTTCCAATAGAAGGAAAAAGGGATCTGAGAAACCAGTCCATGTAGACATGGTCTTCGAAGGTAGGGGCTCGACATAGGCTCTTTCTTCTCTTCCATTCCTAGACATGATCAGATAGGCAGGTCGCAGACGATTGACAGAAAGAGGTCAAAAGTTCGGTACTAGTGTCGTAATGAAGGGGAAGCTGGAAATAGGACAGAAAAGCACTGGCAAGAGTCGCAAATGTAGTATGAGAGGAGGATTCTGTTCAACATACCACTTAGAAGCTCCTCCAGTAAGCATACATTGGAACAACCGAAGACGGACAGAGTCATCGGTGATGGAGTTAGATGAACACCACATGTGGAAAAATCCAACATTGTTTGTAGGATATTCTCTAACAAGACCTTCAAACTTGGGGATGTCGGAAGGGAGCTTGGTCGGCATAGCAGGCCAACGAGGATCATGGTGTATGGGGTCATTGATCAACAGGTTAAAATTAGGAAGACTAAGACCTGCCATATAAGGGATCAAGGGAGAAGTCAGGATAGTTTTTATTGTGGTCCCACTAGTAGTATTGCAAGCATTAGGGTTGGGGCTACCACCAAGTCCTGAACCAGACATGGTGAAGGTGACAAGAGGAGAACCGGGGATAGAACCAGATGGCGTGGGGACCCGGTGGAGGACTAACTCGAATCCTACGCGGAGGAGTAAGTCTTCCTAATAGAAACTGAGGATGAAGGCCAAGAATTCTCCGGGATAAATGCCTTGGGGGCACAATGATGGAAAAACAAACACAGATCACAGAAGGAAGAGAGACCAACAAGGGCAAGCAGGTGCAGGATCAAATTATTACAATGTCAAAACGAAGGTAGATAGGTGTGGGATCAATTGATTACAATGTTATAGTCTTGGCCTGGCGGTGTAAACCAGGCTCTTTTCACTTAGGGTGTGTGCATGTTAAGTGTGTTAATTTAAATTTTTAAACCCAGACGTGTGTAGAGAAAAAAGAAAAAATGTGTTGTATAACTATAAATAAATCTTCAAATAACAATAAAGTAAACTGAATATAACAGAAAATAAACAGCTAAAGATGCATCAATATAAACCCAACGAGGCAGGCTTCCCAACTAGTCTATGGGTGGGAAAATCTAGTCAAAACACACAAAAAATGGCCAATGGATCTAAGTTTAGGAGGGACAAGGATCTAAAGGTCAGATCTACTGGAAATAGGTGCAGATAACAGAAAAAATCCAGAGGGAAAAGTGTTGCAAATGAGATGGCGAAAGGCTAAAACTTGGAGGGAAACGGAGGGGACCCTAGAGGAGGACCAAACAAAACTAAAAAGAGGTGTTTTGGATGGATGAATAACCAATCTGAAATGGATCTGAAGGTACAGGATTAGATCTGAAAAAATGGTTGAACACACTAAAATCTCAGATGACCTGCTTCAGCTAATCTCCTCCGAGAAAGGTGGAAGCGTACTAAAGCCCTAGGGGGCTAGGTTCCTAATTCAACGAGTAAAACATAGCAAGTATAGGTCTAAAACGGGTGGAGATGAAGGTTAGACAACATTGAACAGTAGCCTAGACAAACCTAGAAAATTCACAGAAAAAATCCCGCAAAAAGTACAGGTCGCAGTTTGACCTGTTTTCAGCCAAGGTCGCATGTTTTAGGCATTTTTTTGCGTCCTGTAGGTTGAGGTCGTAGGTTTTGGCCCAAAAAGTGCGACCTGCACTTCCGGGACTCTCAGGAGCAGGTTTCAGAAAAAAGTTTCGTCCCCGCTGCGGTTGATGCCCATCACCTGCGCAATAGGCCCAGAAACACACGGAAGTTAGAATTTTTACTATTTTATAGTTTTAAAGGTTAAAAACAACATCAAGAAAAGAAAAAAAAGAAGCTGAAGAAAAACCGTAGGGGTTGAAGTAGCTGGTCATGCAAGGATCTGAAAAACGACGACAGTCGTAATTATAAACCCTTGTGGAGTCGCCAATTGTTAGTTTGAATTATAATCTCACGCGTACAAAAAAAGCCCACTTTAGCTGTGCATAACAAACAGCCCTAACATCAAATATGGTTGCCAATTTATTTATATCTGTAGTTAGGTGACCAAGACAAATTCTACAAAATCTAGATCTATGCAGTTAAAGACATTAAGCAGTAAATAAAAGCAAGGGTTTCTTCATGCATCCAATAGACAAGACAAGAATAATTTTAAAGAATTTTTGTATTTTTGACACCTGGGAAGGGAACATAGAAAGATGTTACCAGTCCCCCTCAATGGGATGGGCTCTTGTATGTCCTCAGTGCTTCAGATCTAAGATCCTTCTCTCTTGATGGTGTAGAAAACCCAGACAAAAGTGGAACTCAAGGGGAGTTCACAAGCAAAAAGATAGAAAAATATGACAATGATGGAGGATCAAAGTCAGACCAAAAGTATAGATCCAGAGTGATCTTTAGGCAACAAAAGGTAGTGAATGAATGGAAAAACCCTTCTATTTATAACAAAATATTGAGTTAGTCTAGATATTTTTGCATCATTAAAATATTATTAACCAAATCTAGATCCAAATTTTATGGAATATTTTATTATATTTTTTGGAGGGAAAAAGAATTTGAATTTGGTCAAATCCCTTTATTTGTAAATAATAAATAAATAAATAATTTATTTATTATTTTAAGAGTGTGGTTGAGTAATAATTAAATAAATAGTGATTTATTCAATTATTCATAAATGATTTAGTCAAATTTAACAAGGAATATTATTTAAATAAGGTTTAAATAATTATTCCTAGAAAATAATAAGATAAATAGTGATTTGTCTAATTAATTTTCCTGTTTTGGGATAAATATGACCAGGAATATTAATTAAATGTTGTTTAACTAATTATCCCTTGATGAAAATCAAACAAATAAGGATTTATTCAATTATTCCTCATGGGGTTTCGTTTAGACCATAAACAACTTAATAAATAATGGATTACTAAGTTATTTTTCATAGTGAAAGCAATTTTACTTAGGGTAAAATTGGTCTTACATGGTGTACCTTGGTCCATCTAATACTAACAGGTTAGATGACCAAAAATTGGTGTAAAAAGTACTACCCATTAAAGGGACATTTCTAGGGGTTGATAGTTGAAAGTATGAGATGCAAAAAGAAACCTGGTCCAAAGTCACAAAATTTTCCTTGGTGATGAAAATAGATGAGTCGAAAAACCAATGAGACAATAAATTTCATGGCATAATTCCAACTATGCCCCAACAAAAGGTTGTATTCAAGCATATGATCAACAACTTCAATATCGACCAAGAAATTATTCCCCTTAAGAGTAATGAGAAAAACAGTGAGATATGCCTTAGGGATGACAATACGTCCATCAAAATATTTCAGTGAATTAGATGGAAGAGAAAGTGTGGGAGAAGCAAGGGCCAGCCAGCAAGAAGTAGCCATTACATAGGTGGATGCACCTTCATCGATGACAATACGGTGAATGGATTTACCTCTCATGTGAACTTGCACTTGAAAGGACAGTTGGTGTGAGATGTGAGGTGCACTATTGTCCATGTCGAAGACAAATAGATTGGAATCCAAAGGGCTAACCCCACCTATAGCCAAGTGTAAAGATTTACATTGTACTGAAAAAAATTGTAAGACTTCAAGGGTGAATATAGCACAAAGAGCCTGCACAAGATCTTCTATAATTCTATAGTTTTGGGCAACGTGGGCATCAGGATTGTAGTTTGGCGAAGCACCCCTTTAGGGGGGAGAATAATAGGGTTGGAAACAAGTCTCCTGATATTAATACCATTAAGTAGAGGTGGATTGGAGGTCAACAGGGTATCCAAAGGGTCTAATATAGGGTTACCATAGTTTTTGTATGATGTTTGGAAACTAACTGTCTCATAAGGGGAAGACGGTTGATGGTCCTTCTCTAGAAGGAGTGGGGTGGGAACATCCAGTGTCCTCTTATGGGGGTGGAGTTGGATTCCCAAAAATATTTTGGTGTTGCTTTTTATGATGGGTAGGGAAAGGGTTTTTCATGACAACATGAGTCTAAGGAGTGTCCTTTTGCACAAGAAATTCAATGCACTCTTGAAAGCGACAAAATTTATAGTTTAAATGGTCCTCAAAGAAAATATTGCAAGGAAACATCATAATTTTCTCTTTCTGTGAGCCAAAATTAGCAGTAACAAGGGATTTTTGTGCTTGAGTGTTATGAGCAGGTGGTTGTTCTTTAAAAGGAGAGGTAATTTTATTGTTCTTCTTTTATTTCCACTGGTTTTTTGTGATGACTGCACAAAGTTAATTTTAGTTGACGAAGGAGCAATAGTGTGAGCAGGAACATTTGAGGTGGGGTAGTAGTAATAGATAACTAGGAAATTTGTTTGCTCAACTGCTTGATAAAGGTCCTAGATCCAACACTCATGAGGATGTAAATGTGAGGACCAGGTTGTTGTGTAATGACAATACTGGAAGTACGAGGAGAATTGAGGATAAGGTAATAAATAATATCTGATTGAGAATAAATGAGATCTAAGTGTTAGGCATGACAAATGACTTGTTTTTCAGTGACGGCATTAGATAAGGCAACATATTTCACAATAGGAGGTAGGAGGAACTTACATAACCAATCAAATAGTAAGTAATCCAGAATGGGGGGATTTACTAACCTTTGTATGTGTCTCCATTCATGGATGTGATCAAAGATGTAAGTGGAAGTGTTATGGCATAAGGTAGTCAAGAGTTTGGTTCTAGTTTCATAATGAATTGACAACTGGAAGTGCTTTAAAAACTCCATAGCAAGTGTACTAAAATTATTAATAGAAGCACAAGGTAGTTTAATGTACCATTTGGATGTGTTTCTATTCAATATGTGTGGGAAGAGTTGAAGCTGGATACTATCATCATCATTGAGTTAGAAACACACCAAAGGTGGTAAGTGGTGACATGTGTAGCTGGATCATGTCCCTATTTCCCCTCGAACTTGGGAATTTTTGTAGGAATATTATGTGGGACTAGAGGAAAAATTAATTTATGATTTATAGGATCATTGGGCAACTTGTATAGACCTGGTACATCAAGAGTATCCAAGAATGGAAATGGATTACGTGTCGCCGCATTAGACAATGGAATAGTTGAGTGACTAGAGGGACCAAGAGGTCCTCCCATCATTGGGTTTCTAAAAGGGTACGCATGTTGTGAACAATAGTAAGGTCTTGGAGGTGGAAATTGAGTTGAATAAAATGACAGGCCATAAGGCATGCCCCCAACCTAAGGAAGGCTACTAGTGAATTGGTTTCCCCTAGGATAGAAGTTGCCCCCAGTAGGTAAAGGTGACTGAGTTGGGAGATCCCAAGGAGATGTAGCAAGTCTAGGAAAGAGAACACCATTGGCCACATAATATGGACTGGTTAAAGGACCATCACCAATGACATAACCACCAGTAGGAAAGGCATCAATCAAAGAAGGATTTGGTTGTCCAAAGGTTGCTTGGGGGTAGGAGTGCCCCTGATAGGAAGATGGGTGCTAGAAACATTTCATCCACTTTGTAATGGAGGGGGTATTTGAGCTAAGCAATGGATTCCAACCAAAATGGTTTTTGAAGGTTTTGGAGTTGGAAACACCCAATGCGGTGGGAGTTGATGGACCAGGATATGAGACAAAAAGAGTTGGAGTGGTAGAAACAATGAATTGATGAGCACCACCCAAATTGGGTGTAACTGGGGCTCCTTGAGTAACCATATGTTGTAAAATGGGTTAACAAAAAATAGGTGTGTAACTTGATGCATGTGGGTCGGGTAGAGGCTATAGAAACAGTTTCCATAAAGGAACATGATTCACTAGCAAACATCGGGATGTTTAAATGGGAAACTAGAGAAGGCATAGAAGGAAAAGGAGTGACCTGAATCAATATGGACTGCAGAGGGTCAGTGAGGGGAGGATTACAAGGAAGTACAAAGCATTCAATAAATAGATCTTATGGTAGGATATACTTTGGGTCAATAAGGTGCAATTCAATGTCTGAAACTGGAGACAAACTCCCCTGAACAGAGGGGGAATCTGTTTAACTCGTATGTTCCTTCACAATGAGTGGGGGGAGGCATTCCAAGCATCTAATCCGATGAGGTATGGTAGTATCCATGATGAATGATATATTTCTCACAACTTTATTATTAAATTGGTATATATAGTGTTAGTGACAAACACCACACTCCTAGAAAGAAAAAATACCTAAGAGATCAACAATCAAACAAGACTTCTTCCAATAGTCAAACTAGCTGGGGATGGAACCCAATATCGAAAGACTATGAGAAAAATATGCAGAGTTGGGATAGAGACAATTATGAATACTCCTAATCTTCACTCTAACCTCAGTGTTAAGGGTGCAAGAACTCTCGTGGAGACGATTTACCACCAAAAAACCAAATATGGAGTAGGTTCGTCTATATACAGGTACTAGAGAAACCTAAACTAGTCACCTTGTGTATATTCCCTAAAATTTTGGACACTACACTCTACCTTCAAATAATTATCACATACAGCGGGGTCATAGTCATAGGCAAGATGTCACACGGGAAGGGAAATTGAGTCCCCAAATCAGCCTTGAAATTCCTGAAGGAATCTCTAGTACACAAAAATTCCTACAAAATGCACTCAAAGTTAGGCTACCTTCTCATAGGCCCTGATCTTGCCTCACATTTGACTCTTGTGTGAGAGGAGCGGTCCTAGTCAACGAGGGTGCAATAGGGTTTTCACTCTCTAGTGACTCTAGTCTAGTTTTCAACCTTGGGGAGTTGACTTCACAACATAAACAAGGCCCTATCCTAGACTATTGTGTGTTTTCCATGCTAAAAGAGTTTCTAATGAATATTAGCTAACATGATTTATTTTAGGGTACTTAAAAGTATTCTATCATAGTTTCGATGTATGAAGTTTGCGATGAATCTAACTCAAACCATGCAGATAATGCTCTTAAAAATTTCTTTCAATGAATAATGGTTCTACAAGGAGAGAGCAAAAAAATTCGTTTCCCAAAGTAAAAAAACACAATGAAAATTCCAACACACTTAAGAAATGCATACAATCACACTCAAAGTAAATGCACACTACTATGAAACAAATAATCAAGAAGATAAGCAATATATATATATATATATATATATATATATATATATAATGTTATTTTTTTAATTTTTAATTTTATTTTAGGATGCAAGCAATGAAATCTAAGATAATATTCAAAAGAGAAAAAATGAATGTAACAAAAGTAATATGATTTTAGGACAATAGAGACTCAAATAAAAAATTAGGAAAAATACATACATGGAATTCCACAACGAGGGTGAAAAAACGCAGGATCAATACAATAACGCGGGTGATATGAAAGTGGTAGTGCATTATATCCAAGGATAATGTAATATTCCTAAATTAGCATGTAGCTAATTGAAATATTAAAATCTAATTTTTCTTTCTTGTTTGATGAATAAGTGGGTAGGGAGACCCATAAATCTCTTTATTAGGAATAAAACCACTTCTCATGTGAAAGTGGATCATATTTTCAGCCTAATAAAGTACCCTAAGGTGTGAAAAGGAGCTAGAGCATGTGGACTAGGTCAACTTTGACTAAATCAACAGCGATGTCATGGAGGAGTGGCATTCAATGAGGGACAGCGTAGTTTTAGATGGAGACACATTGCACGGAAGTAGTGTCATTAATGGATGGGGATTAGGGTTTGGAAGCTCATTTCTTATAAAATGAAGAGGATGGAAGCTATATTCATTATGTATTGGTATTTTATATTTCTGAATATACGGTATGTTTAGACATATAACTTTCTTTGGTTGTTTAGATAAGATTGTAGTGTTGTTTAGCACAGGGTGTTCCCGATCTGGAATCCTACCTCTTTCCTTGAGAGGCCTCTTGGAAGATTTTTCACTACATTCCACTATTAGGCATTTGGCCAAAGCTTTATTCTTAATGTACAATGTAGTTTTCTGTTGAGAGGTTGTGTTGTGTTGCAGGGCAGAAGTTGTGGAGGTTTGATTTGGGAGATTTCTAAGCTAGATCTCATTGGAGGGAGGTTCCTTTCTCTTGTGAGGCTAGTAAAGAAGGCCCTAGAGCTTTATTGACACATTTGGAATTAGGCCATAGTATTTTTATCCCCTACAACGCAGTTCCAGTCCATGACTGCGTTATTTTAGGCAACTCAAAAAAGGGCCGAAAATCCAAGGTTAACATCTGGTCAAACCATTTCTGGGTTTTTCTAGGTTTTTGGCATAGAATCCGTGGTTAAAATCCTAGATTATTCTGAGCACTCTAACATCCTTCTGCACTTGGTTCTTCTCCTTAGTAGTAGTAGTTTCCAACAGCATCAGTAGTAGCAGCACAATGTTTCTAGTGCTTGTTTTCTTTAGTGTATTCCAGCCATCTTGTGGCTTGAGTGCATTCCTTTTGGAGCACTGTGTACATTCATATTTGTTGTTGTTTATAATGATATGACTAAATTGTTTCTACTCATAGTTATAATGCCTTGATGTAAAATTCAGTTGTAGCATATTTCTGGCATTTTCCAGATCTTAGTGCTATATTCTTGTTTTGCTTTATTTGGAATGTTGAATTTTTTCTATATTCCTTCTTTTCCCATTTGGGAATATTACAGTGTTATCAGAGCATAATCTTGGCTCAGCCTATGAAGACACTGTACCTATGTTATCAGAAGAAGAAGAAGCTTCTCGCGAAAAAGAGAAGGCTTACAGAAGAGACAAAGGCAAGTCTCCATTATTCGAAGAAATGGAGGGAAAGAAGTTTTAAGAACTTCTTCTCCAAGCTATGCATGAGCTTAAAAGATAAATCAAGGGAATGAGGAGGGAAAGACATGAAGGTCCCTCAAGAATATTTACACATGAAGAAAGCTCTAGTTCTTCATATTATGTGTGTGAGCATTCAGCCACACAATCAGATCTACGACGTGGTACCATGCCTACATTCTTGGCAAGAGAATAAGAGGAAGGAGAAAAACCAAAGGAGGAGACCCCTGGTGACTATCTCCAAGAATATGAATCTTATTCTAGAATATTCAAGGAGCATCTAAACTTCCAAGGATTTCGTCAACTCAAAGAAGAGAGGAGACCTAGTAATCATAATAGAAGAAGAGGGTGCATGCAACACACTTTGGGTAGATTCTTTCTACCTACTTTTGATGGGTCACCCAAGATCACATCCAAGGCTTGGGTAAAGGAGCTAAACACATATTTCCAGCTACATCAAGTTTCAGAAGAGGAAGCCATTAGAGTAGCAGTGTTGCATCTTGAAGGTAAGGCTTATGCCTGGTGGTTATTTGAATCTTCTTCATTGAATAATGAAAATATATCTACTTATGCAAAGTTCACTAGGAGGTTAGTGAAAATATTTGATTTGAAACAATCTGAAATTTCCTTGGGAAAGAAAACCAAGCTCAAGAAATCAGAACCTTTGCATGAGTTGGAAGGATCCATAAAACCAACTCCATTTCAGAACATTGTTGAGGGGGTTAAAGATTTGCAACATGCTTTGCCTAGGGAAAAATCCCCACTTCAGCAAGAATTGTCTTCTCAAGAATAATACTTGAGGATTCCTCCTTCAAGAGGAGATCAAAACAAAGGATCTCTTAATTATGAGGTATTCTCCATTGATGAGGAGAAGGAAGACGAAGAGATGGAAAGATCCTCTAGCGTTGTGACAGTAGCAAGAGGTCCACTTCTATTTGGAGATGGATATGAAGTAATTTCTTCAACTAGAGGAGCTCTTGTATCTTTGCAAGGAGTTCCAAAGGATCTTACATGTAAAGATCATGAGAAGCATGTGTCTATATTGATATGCAATGAGAGAAAAAAATGGAGGAAGTGTGTTCCAACATTGAATCTAGTCTTGGGGACACACACTATTATAGATCATTCCTTTGTGATCAAGACTTTTCACACCAATGAGATTTTGGGTGTACATGAGTTGATTACACCTAAAGAAGACACCTTAGATTGTGATGACTTGTAGGAGGTAGGAGAAGATGAGAAGGAGGGCCAACATCCAGTGATTCGAAAAATACACCCCCATCCTTTTTAGGAGGTTTATGCACAGAATCAGGAGGATGATTTGCGCAGTGAAAGCAGGGAAAAATCAGTCCACTCACATATAAAACCTGCTTTAGGCCTTGATGTGTCATTACATGGAGGAATTCCACCAGTGAGGCCCCCTGATTGGAAGATGACAATAGAGTTATCTCAACATGTTGCACCACTCATAGATCCAAGAGGAGTGGGAAAAATGGGAGGTCATTTTACAACGCTGAGAGTCTTGGATGGACTCAAGGAGAAGGGAGACATTATCCCCACATCATCATTACCCACTATCATCTTAGATATTGTGTTGAGAAAGGAGCAGCAAGGGAAATATTGCAGCATCCCGGTGTACGACTTTGGCATAGGAGATGTCAAAGAAGAGATTAGCAACATGACAGGAGCTTCACATGATAGATCAGTAGCACTGTCATTATTGAGTATTGACCCTTATTGGAGATCCCAACTATTAGTGGAATACTCCAAGGATCTCTTTTCATGCCGAGTACTTGATGACTAGCTATCTAATGGGAGATATGCAGTGATAGATGGGGTCATCTATTTTCAGAGTAGAGTCTTCTTGACTAGAGCCTCTAAGCTCAAGGAGAAGCTACTAGATGCATCATATGAAGGGTTTCTCTCCAAACCCACTGGTTTCATAAGAGCATATTGTACTATCCTGGAGGGATTCATTTGGGAAGGCTTCAAAGATGATATGCACCATCATATGAGGAGATGCATGGATTATTTGGAGGATGAGGAGAGACATGATTCTTTGGTAGAGTTATCACAGCCACTTCTTTTCTCATTGGGAGTGAGAGGAGGCCCATCTATGAGCCACCATACTAGCTTGAACCAATTACATGGTAAATATTGTATTTCTGTACATCATGATTCATTTACTATGTATTTGTATTTTCTTAAAATACATGTGCAGGGCATTGTTCCAAGAAGGGACACTTTTCCTTCTAGACTTCATGGTCTACTTGAGGCCATAAGTAGCATTTATGATGGCCACTCCCTAGGAGACCTTGGGGAGATGATATCTTATGCAAGGTATGCTCAATTTTCACCATACACCATACACCTTCTCCAAGCTTGTGAGGAGATTGGGGCAGCAAACAAGTGGTGGGGAAACCACCAATCATGCCATATTCTGATGCAGTTAGGAGTAAAACTACATTAGTTCCACTTGAGGGACCATTGTTCTTCTCCATTACTATATATGGCAGTTAGCATGACTTTTATTGTGATCCCATATGTTGATGATGTTCTTATTATTGTTGGGGACATGATTGGAGGGTTGACACATTGGTTGGATGTGTCCATTGGGAATGGAACTTCCCACATTTATTCATGCTTCAAGGGGAGCATGGCACATTATGTGGCTGATACATTATATCACTTGTTTCCTTATGAAGGGAGCCATATTATTGACTTATGTCTTTGGGAGGAACCTCTCACATGGGAGGAGTTTTTCTATGAATTACCATTCTGGAGGGTGATTCATTTTATATGGATGATAGCTTGGAAGATGGAGCTTCACATGGGGATGAAGGTTCCCTATATTTTGTATATATATCCTTGCATTTGCTTGAGGACAAGCAACATTTTGGAGGGGAGTATTGTAATATTACTAAATTAGCATGCAGCTAATTGGAATATTACAATCTAATTTTGCTTTCTTGTTTGATGAATAAGTGGGTAGGGAGACCCATAAATCTCTTTATTAGGAATAAAACCACTTCTCATGTGAAAGTCAATCATATTTTCAGCTTAATAAAGTACCCTAAGGTTTGAATAGGGGCTAGAGCATGTGGACTAGGTAAACTTTGACCAAATCAATAGCGTTGTCATGGAGGAGTGGCATTCAATGAGGGACAGTGCAGTTTTAGATGGAGACACATTGCATGGAAGTAGTGTCATTAATGGATGGGGATTAGGGTTTGAAAGTTCATTTCTTATAAAATGAAGAGGATGGCAGCCATATTCATTATGTACTGGTATTTTATATTTTTTAATATATGGTATGTTTAGACATATAGCTTTCTTTGGTTGTTTAGCTAAGATTGCAATGTTATTTAGCACAGAGTGTTCCTGATCGGGAATCCCACCTCTTTCCTTGAGAGGCCTCTTGGAAGAGTGTTACACAGCAATTTGTCACCGTCCCTACAATCCCCATCCCGCACATTGGAGGGCTCATTCTGTGACCTGTGAGCAGAGACAAGACTTGAAAATACTTTCATTGCATCCCTCTAAAGATGAGTTTTCATTGCCCTGAAAACATCTCTCTGCAAAAAACCCTAAAAATATCTCTTTTTCCATTGGTGCGGTTCCATAGTTCAGCCCTCGTGCCAAGGGGGAAAATACTCCAAAGAGGGCGCGCCAATTGGTGCTCTGTCATAGAGCCGCACCCGCGCCAACCATATTAAGAGGTGTTTTTTAAAAAAATAAAAGGCGGAAGTTTCGTCCTAACCAATTCCTGGATTGATATCTATCTTGAGTTGGGTGGTTTGGCTACGGATTTCCATAGAGAGGAAGTGGTTTGCCACCTCTCATGGAAGCTTCCTTGATGATAGGGCCAATCCCATAATTATAGGGATCCAAACTCCCCTTCCTCCTTCTATAAAAGCTTGCTCAAATCCATGGCAAGCTAATCTCCAAGTTCCCAAGAGCTTTCACATCCTTATGCTGCAAGAGCCTTCTTGATTCCCTAAGGCAAAATCCAAGCAAGGAGACTATTGCCAAGTATCCCGAGAGAGAGGCTTGTCCCATCCTTGACAGGTTTTATCGACACATGTTCTGCTGACGACCCGCCAAAGGAGAATTCATCGTCGAAGCTTTGGTTGTATTCTTCTTTTGACTCATTAATGTTAAGCGACTATCGGTTATGGTTCCACTCTTGTTCTTGATCATGTTCATGAGTTATGTCCTATTCGACTGACATATAGTTGTATGTATTGGGTTTTATGCTTGCGTTTGTGTTGTTTCTTGCATGTGCAGGTGTCTGATCACGGAGATCGTGAGGATTGTGATCTGACAGGGCAAAGGAACGGGAGCACCACCTCTTCTACAAACGACAGTGTTGGATTCCAGGTAAGCCTTCCTCGCAAGTCGGTTTATTTACGATTAGGAACCTGCACTGTAGCGTGTTTGATTGTCGCTAGACCCGATCTGGGCTAGTAGGGATCGCCTCTGTCCGCAGAGGGGATTTACCTTCTCAACAATTTGGCGACTCCACTGGGGATCGGCTTGTTGTTTGATTTGAAAACTATAGACGAAGCCTGAAGCACAGCCAGATAGCCTTCGAAACACTTTTGCTCTGCATTAGCGGAGTAGATCAGCGCTGCTTCAGTCAATCTCCGGTTTGGTTTACGGACTGAAAAACTTGGAGTTTTGTCTTCTCTTTCCAATCAACTTCTTGGCCTTGCTTGCTTGGTCAGCTCTTTGGACTGGTTTTTCCAGTTTGTTTGGCTTTGTTTTAGCCTTGTCATCACTTGTCTGTGTCTGAGGTTGCTTGTTTTTTATTTTTCCATAGTAAACTCGGCTGGTGCGCTTTTCAGTGTGACAGTCGCGCCCATTGGCGTAGGTTGCCTGTGTATCACCTGCGCCATTGCATTTCTAGCGCTAATTTCAAGCTCACGGTCGCGCCAATCCTGTGAGCTATTAGGGTTTGCTATGTTTCATGCTTTCTGAGGCTGACTTGTGATTTTGATCTTGTTTTTTTGGCTGTTTGAGTGCACTGGAGCCTAGTTTGACTGGTTGTAACCTCCATCCTTTGGTTGTTTGCCTATTTCTTTCGATTTTGCATACGAGCCCTAGGGCATCTTGGTGCCTTTGTGAGTCGAGCCTCCCTTGGGAGTTCTTGGTTTTCATTCGTTCAGTCGACTTTGGGATTGCTTCCTTGCATTCGTTTGACAGTTGTCTATCATATTATTGTGCTTTTTGAGTGACTGATTTCGTTTTCATTCGAATTTCACTTTGTTTCGTTCTGGGCCTAGATTACACGGCTCATTGGTGTCTTTGGGACTTTTCTTGGTTTTGAGAGACTTTTGGTCGATTTGAGATCTGATTGTTTGTGTCATTGAGTGAAATTTGCTTGTTTTTTCTCTCTTAATATCATTTCTCGAATTGCTTTTCATTTGTTTTCGGTTTGTTTAGTGCATCTAGCTATCAAACATTGAAAATTAAAAAAAAAAATTCTTTTTTTCTTTTGGTTGATTAGTGCAAATTGGAATCTTTTCGATTTTACTAGTATTTAGTGAATTTGAAAGAAAAGCTTTTGATTTCATTAGTTGCATTAGAGATATCACTGATTTTCTTCCGATCATTTTGTTTGTGTAAAAAGCTCTTAACTCTTTTGTAGCTAGCTTTCATCGAACGAAATGATATACTGTGGCATGTAGTTTTGCATTTAGGAGATTTTTGAGACATCACATTCGTTAGGGCCTGAAAACTGAAACGTAATTGAAGATAAACTTTAAAATCTACTCAATTTACACTAAGGCAGCATTGAAATCTAACGAAACACATTTAGAGGTCTAGGCTAGAGACGTGTTCCGGCATCTTTAAACCTAGTAGTCGTCGTTCGCCTTTTGGCTTTAGATAGCGCTAGTACGGACTTGTGCTCCCCGTACTGTCGGGTATATAAAGGGAGACCCCACTAGGTTTCAATCATTTATCCATAGGAAGCCGAGTCTGCCGCCCTATACCCGTGATACACCAGACACATCATTCGGGGAGATTGCCTGCACGTACGGAAAATCCTTGGTTGATTTATTTTTCATTATTGAAACCAAGGTGTATATTGCAGTTCACGGTTATTTGGTACACCCTTTTGCCTAGTATTCCTGAGTAGTCATTTTCATCCTATCTGACTCCCTAAATTTGAAAGGATCACCAAGCGCTTGTTCTTTCACGCTTGTGTTAAATTTGAAAGAGATAGAGTCACCTTTTCAACCGTTTCTCAACTCTTAAAACATGAAACGGTGAAGTTTCTTATTTTTCAATGTGGTAAAAATTAATCACCCACGATTACATGCCTTGTTAGACTTTGCTTGTTGACCATTTGATCATTTGTCTTGACTCTTTTTCAGCCCGTGTGTGTGTTTGATCTTTTTCTCTTGTCGTTTCTGCCACAGTGGCAGAACCCTCGGTTTCGTCTACTGGTAGTCCTTATACGGACGATTCATCAGAGGTTTCACAATCCTCTGCTGAACCACAGCAGCCCATTGTTTCCGAGTTTCCTGAAGGGGGACCGGTTCTTTCTGAGCAACCCTTTGGGGGACCAGTTGAGTTCGATTGGCCCTTTTCTAACCCTGTGTCTAAATTGAGATTAGGAGCTTATTTCCTTTCTCTTACATCGGGTTTACCTTTTATAGCTATTTTTTTCCTCCTAGTCCTCGCCGTATATTACGAGATCTAGCGGCAAGCTCAAACATGAGTGATTCTGGTGAGGAAATCCCAACGTCTGGTGAAGACTATCAGCTCTTCCCATGAATATTATTTTCAGGAGACAACTCTGAAATAGTTTTCATGTCAACGTCCAGTCCCTCATTACCATTGGGGTACAGGTCCTTGGTTCAGATCATTTCCGCCGCTGCCTCTATGGGAGTGTCAGCTCCTTCTCCGAGGCCAGCTGCTCCTTCACCGGGGGTGTCTCCTCAGACGCCTGTTACTTCTATACCCATTTGACCCACTGTCTGTGTGGCCGCCTCTACACCCATTGTCACGGCACTCTCCGCCAGGGCTATGCCGTCTCCTGAAGACGTTTATTTAGCTACTACTATACCAGAGAACATCTCTCCGGAGGAGTATCGGTTGTCCCTGCAACAGCCGAACCCCGAGGTTGGACCATCCTCCCAAGATCCCAACCGCTCTTACTTTTCACACTATGCACAGGATGGTACGCTCGTGTATTCTTTTCTAGGTCAACATGATGAGCATGGGGACATTTTGTGTCTACCCGCTCCTGAGGCTTACCTCCATGTCAAGGTTTACCTTATAACCAGGCTTATAACCCGCAAGGGAAACCTTTCCAAGGCCAACCTTCGGGCCAACCTGGCTATCCTTATGACCCACAGGGGCAGCCCATGCAAGGCTATTCTGCGGGCCAGCAAGGGCCATCGTACGGTCCGCAAGGACAGTATTAAATCCCTTCCGGTCAACCTGTGCAGCCTCAGCCGGGGTACCAACCTGGACCGGTCTATGGTCCTGGGGGGAAAATCCAACCTTCTCAACCTATGCAGCCGCAATATCCTGTTGTTTCTAACGTTGCATATCAGCCAGGACCACCCTATGGTTCTGCTCTAGGTCAAACCGGTTACCAACAATCACCTGGCCCTATTCCTCCACCAGGCCAACTGGCCCATCCGCTACAGCCTGGTGTTCTGCCTCCAGGCCAACCGGCCCATCCGGTACAACCTGGGGCTCCTTTACATTCAGGTCAACCTGCGCAACCGGCGCAGCCTGTCTATCTGGGTCAACCTGTTCACCCAGGGCAGCCCTCTCAGCCGGGTCAACCTGTTCATTCAGGGCAGCCCGCTCATTCCATTAACCCTGCCCAGCAGCCGATTCATTCGATGTCGCAGCCAAATCAACAGCTGCGCCCTAGTTATCAGGCTCCACAGGGTTCCACCTATCAGCAGCCGACTCATCCTCAGGGCGGTTATTACCCTCATGGTCAATCTCAACTGAATTATAATCAGCCCCGAGGCTCTTAGTATTATCCTCCTCCACCCGGTTCTACCTATACTCAGCAGCCAAATCCAAATGCTTCTTACACTAGGCCGACACATAATCAGGGTCCGTACTCTGGTTATCAAGCCCCACACACTAGTTACCAGCAGCCAAATCAGTCTGTTTATACGACTTACACCCCCTACGGTCAGAATCCTACGAGACAGAACCCATGGGGGCAAGGATATTCACAACCATTGTGGAGTACGGGTACCGGTCCTCATCCTGGGCCTGGCATGCCGGTCAATCCGCCATTGCCATTCCTGGCCACCTTGGAGTTGCCGGATGTTTCAAAACTAACCAATGATTTGATTTTTCATAATCCGTATTGGCCTCCGGTTCCTACCAAGATACCAGCTGATTGCCCCAAGTTTGAGGGTAAAGCTGGGGAGGACCCTCAAGCGCATGTGATGACGTATCATCTTTGGTGTTTGTCTAACTCTTGGGTCGATGATTCAATTTGTCTGTGCCTCTTCCAGCGCACTTTGACTGGAGCTGCTGCTAAGTGGTACATAGAGTTATCCCATGGCATCTTCCAAGATTTCAATTCCTTATCCATGGCTTTTCTAACGCACTTTCAGTTACCGGTTCGCTATGAAGCCAGGACGCACCTCCTGACTTCTCTGAAGCAAGATAAAGCCACTCACATTTCTGATCACATTCATGAGTGGCAGCGCCGTCGTAGACTGATCAAGTTTCATAAACCTGATCAGATACTAACTCACTGGTTCACTACCTCCTTCGTGAATAAAATCGCCCAAGATATTGCGATGGGAGCGTGTGTGACGGAGGAACAAGCCATTGCACGTGCCCAATATCTGGATCTTGTGTATTCTTAGTCTGGCATGCTTTATGATATCTTGCCTGATGCCCCACGGTCTGGAACCTCTAAGGCTCCACCTACCCCTGTAGTGGATGGTGTCATTGGTTCTGTGTCTCAGAATTCGAAGAAATCTTCGAATGGGAAGTAGAAGTCTAATTCTTCCAACAATACTCCTGCTAATCCCGCCCCGTCCGATTCTGGCAAAACCGTGGAGGTGAACGCCGTTCAGGCCAATCCTACGGAGAAAACCTCCAAAGGGAAAAAGAAGGGAAAAGGTAAATCTAAATCCGACACCCCGAGGCCAGAATCCAAATCTCGTACTAAGGATGGTTCTCGATGTAAACCAAAGTACCCCTGCCTCATTTGTGAAGGAGACAATTATACTAAGGATTTTCCACGATGACCCGAAGTTAGTCAACTTCTCAAAGGCTCCAAAAAGACTCCGGCAGTTCTAAAAGAGCCATTCCCATCTCAGCAGACCCAGATGGTTGAACAGCCGTCACCATCTGCACCATTTGGGTCCCAAGTTTTTATGATGAATGGTGCTGCACCTATCTCTGTCGCTACGCTTTCGAAGGATTACAACGAATCGCGGCAGGCACCCGGGAAGGCAGTTGCAGATGGACCACCTCCCCCACCTATCTCCGGTTCGTTGGAAATCGAGAAGCCTACTCCTGAACCTGTTGTGAAGCCACCTTCTAAAGGTGTTCTTCGAAGATCTTCTTATAATCTGAATGCTCGTGACGCTCAACACTACAGTATTGTTGAGGATTTGGCACAGGCGCCTTCTGCTATGTCTGCACTAGTAGTTATTCAAAGGTTTCCTTCGCAACGGAAGGCTTTTCTGTTTGCAATCGGTGGCATTGATCCCGCCGATTCGAGTCTTCTCACCTTCGATTTAGAGAATTTCACTCCCCGACTTCCACATCAGATCGCTCTTCTTATTCAAGTCGGGATTAACGGTCTTAACATCCATAGGGCCGTTGTGGATGAAGGTGCCTCTACCTGTGTTATGTCGTCTGCTTGCTGGAAGGCCATTGGCTCTCCGGCCCTTTCGTCATCTCCTAATGCCCTAGAGGCATTTGATGGTCGGGAATCTAAACCCCTGGGTGTTCTCAAGAGTTTAGCGATCACTTTACAAGGGAAGACTGTCAACATAGAAGTAGAAGTGGTTGACGCTAGGCTCAACTAAAATATACTTCTTAGCCGCAGCTAGACTCATGCCATGCTCTGCGTGCCATCCACTGTTTTTCAACTTCTTAAGTTCCCTCACAAGGGAAAAATCGTTATGGTGGATCAGTTGTCCTTCTTCACCTCCACCTCTGAGAACAACGTTCCATACATGGATCAGATTCTGAATCCCCCTGATAGTGTAGGACCCAGTCTCTTCAAAGACCCCGTCCTCATGGGTATTTTTCCCGCACCACCACCGCACACCGCTCAAGTTAACATGATTTCCAGGTCTGATGACCCCTGGCTCATCCCTACGCCTGAGTAGGTGTTTGAGTTTGTAGAATCAATGCCCTTGACTCCAGTAGAGATTAGCTACTATGAAATTGTTGCTACATCTGATCCTCCACCTCCTCAGCATGATCCTTTGAGCATGGCTCTAGATGTCTACTCTAAATCCCCCTGGCTTGGTCAAGTCGATTCACCTGATCCTCTCAAAGAGACTTTTCCTTCCGATGAAACCATCATTGAAACTATGTCTCTTGAGGTGCTGCCTTGGAGCGATGGACATCATCGTTCCTCTTTTATGCCTAGCTTGGGGGCAATGTCAGATTGTCTAGAGCGTCATGTATCCGATCATCTCTCTCCTAAGCCTCCTCCATTAAGCTCGTCAGAGCACAGTTCTTCCTCTTGTGTCACGCTCCTAAAACAATGAAACAAGCAGCTACGAGGATAGTTCTTTTAAGTGTGTCAACCTCGTTAAAATAATGAAACACGAGCATGTTCAATTCGAGTTTTGATAGATTTAGTTCAAATCTCTTTTGTTTTCAACCTTCACTCCATTTCCTATGGACTGAAGCTTGGGGGGCATGCACCTCGAATTGAGACACCATGCTGGGGGGCATGCCCATATTTTAGTGTACATAAGTGTGTGTTTTTCATTTTTGTGCATGTGTGGTGTGGTGTGCGATGTAAACATCTTTCCGCTGATCGAGTCTTCCTGATTGTGCAGATGTCCATTCGTCTGTTTGTTGGTTTCGCGGATGGTGCCTTCCGTAGTACCAGGAACATGTCTTCGGCGACCTGGGTAATCTATGATCCTGCTGGTGAGTTGGTCAACCTGCAAGGTGTGTGTCTGGGACGTACTACAAATAACATCGCGGAATATAGTGTTGTATTAGAATTATTAACTGAGGTTGTAAACCTTGGTATCCGTGAATTACTTGTGTATCTAGACTCACAACTTGTATTATTACAACTGAATGGTCATTATTCGGTCAGAAACCCATCCATTTTACGTCTGTATCTGCGTATTCGTTTACTGGAAAGAAATTTTGACTATATTACATCTCAGCATGTACCCAGGCATATGAATACATTAACAGATGCAGTAGCTAATTTGGTGTTAGATAGACATTTGCACAATTTGTAAATCATCATCACATGTAAAAGGAAAATCCATCCAGAAATATATATGTATATATATAGATATCGAAATGTTTACATAGTGTGTGTCACATAGAATCAAAATATATATATGTTCGTCTTAATACATCCGGTGACGACATGTCTCTCAAAAAATATGCATGATAAAAGTCCTAGGAGTCTAATCCGCATGGTGCTCATGATAACAAGTGACTGCACGCACTAAACGTCTCAGAAGTCGGTGGAGGCGACTAGGCACTACCACCGTATGTCTCTGGTACGCCATCAGTACATCTGCCAGCCGGGCATAGTCTGGGATCCCTCGGGCAATGCCCTCGAGATTCTAGATTAACTCCCCCCCCTCTGCACCCTCTGCCTGAGGATCAGGTGCAGGAAAAGTCCTCTGCGCGATAGGAGACATACCGGCTGGTCTCTCTGGGCCCACGTCTGCATACATATAAAATGTGTCAGATGGATATGTATTAACAAAAAAAATCATAAAACATAAAAATCAAAAAGAGAAGAGGTCATACCCAACTCCTCGTCCCAATCATCTCCTTCTGGCAGTGGGAGATCTGGGTCTCCAGTGAAATCGGTTCCTGCATATGGCCAGTCTTCCACTACGATCAAATGATGTCGCAACCACCCAAAAAACTCCGGCCTCCAGGACATCTGTTGGCCTCCTCCAGCTCTGGGCATCAGTGCTGCCCAGTGAGCCATTCTTGGCTCTCATGGAATCGGCTCAGCTGCTATGGCCCCTTGGCCCTAGAAGATTGGTAATCGTTCCAGAGTGAATGATACCAGGATGGAACCGTAGCCGAACTGTTTCAGTTTGGCCTGCTTGCACTTCGTGAGCTGTCTCTTCATGTTTATCGTCACTGCTATGGCCCAGTCAAACAATAGGGGAGTCATACACTCTGAGGCTAGAAAAAGTTGGGGCTTTGTGGCCTTGTGCGGTGCCTGCGACCCCACGTGATGGTATGCAGCACCACTCTCAGTGCCAGATCAGGAATGGTGTGGATATCCACCTTTCCACTTCCTGATCCCAGTTGTGCCCCTCGGCACACTCGTGCCATCACTTGCTCCATTTTCTCACCAGACGGTCTGCTCCCTGTCAATATGGGTACCGGACCTCTGTGTGATAGTCTGGTTATGAAGTACACATCAGCAACCTCCAGTTCTAACACTTGATTCCGCAGCTTAAATACTTGTTCATCTGTGTCCCACATATTGATCAAGTATTGTAGAAGCTCGGGTTGAGCTTGTAAACAAGGTGTCAGGAAGAACTTTTTTAGCCCACAGTTCTTGAGGGCGTTCATGAAAGTTTCATTTTCCATGGCTTGTTCATCCTCTTCACCATGCTCTCTCTCTTTCCACTCAATCACCATTTTGCTCGTTTTCCTGCATCAACATGGTCACAAACCCTTAATTAGATCTCTGATGAGCTTCAAAATTCATCCAAATTGATTAAAATATTGAATTTTTAGGCGGAAAATTGGGTTCCGCCGCTGGCGCGGCTATTTCCTGAACAGTCGCGCCAGTCGGCGCGAGCCCTTTGCATATAAAATCCCATTGGCGTGGGTTCGTGCCCGATACTCGCGCCAATGAGCGGAGCCCTAAAAATTTAAAAAGTTGCCACAGAAATCGAATGCATGATGGAAAATTATTAAAAAACAGATTGAAATGGAGTACAAAGAAGCGCCTCTTACCTGGAACTGACGGAACTCTGAATGGTAGCCCGGATCGATCGCAATCGCTGTCAAAATTTCGCACACAAACTAGACCACTGCTGCTCTTCGGTAAGGTAAAAAGTAAAAAGTATTTTTGTTTTTACCATTTGACATATTTATAACTTTATGAATTCAAAATAGGTCTTGAAAGTTATTTTTCTGAATATTTTAACATATTTTGTCAAAAATGGGTTTTACACTTGCCTTTTCGTGCAGCAACAGGTCTTTTACGCAACTTAGACGGTGAAACGAGTTGTATTTTATACTTTTTCGGACTCGGTTAATACACGAAAAAGTCACTTTGGAGTCATATTTTAACTCTTTTCTGACTCTCTAAACATGAAAATATTGTCGAGGCCCTTGTCGTTTTGATCTCGTTAAAGTGGACACGAATCGACATCTACCCAGTATACGTTTACCCCTTTTTTGGGCTGGGATGGATTATTTACGAAAAGGGAATAACCTAGCCTATCGCGACTAGGAGGTTTTCTCGGGTATTGTTTTCTACCTTTTCGGGTCCGAGGAACTATCTATGAAAAGGGACCGCTGGAGTTTACTTTTCTGCTGTCTTTTCAAACTCTCTAAATATGAAAAGACGTCAAGTTCTCCCTTTGTCAGACTCATTAAACCCTGATGACATTGGATTCAGTCGAAATGACGTTCTCCGAGTTTCTCCTTCCTAAGGCTCGTTAAATGTACTAGGATGGATTCGCCCGAAGGGTGGACTTATATTACAAGCATATGTTATCCCCTTCAAGCTTGTTATCAAAAATAATTGGGGTACTCGCCAGAAATGGTGGGGGAAAATGGAACCAGCATCATTGTCGTGTCGGCAGTATGTCGCTCTTGAACATGGCACTTGTCTGCATTCGTGTCGGGTTGGGGACATCTCATCTCGTTCTTCACTTGCCTCTGTGGGTTTGGATAATCCCTTTTGACCTCTGATCTGCTCATTGCCTCGTCACCATGAACTCTGATCCGTTGATGTCAAATACTGCCAAGTCCACTGTCGTGCCATTTATATGTTCAAGAGAAGTTGACCTCTGCAAGTGTCAACCTCCCTCTGATTCTCATATGATCCTGATTCACAAACAAAAACATCATGTTCCTCTGTCTCGTGTCGATGATGTGGGAAACATTATGGCCCACCTTCGATCAAGGTCACTTCCTGTCGACTTCAGTTCATTATCCAGGAAGCTGATCTAGAGACTCCCTTATGGTACCTTGGAGCTTGCATGCCTCAATGGTAGGTTCGTCGCATTCGACGTGAGGTTTTCATCATTGGCCTCTGATCGAGTGATTCTACGGGTGTTCGACACCATCTCATTGATTCACATGCCGTATATTGTACCTATAGTACCTTGAGAGCCATTGTCATTATTGGTGGTTCCTCTCGCGTCTGTTAACAGCTTTCATCATTGGCTGGTAATCAGGCAATGTTCTTGCATGTTTGACTTCAGCTCACATATTCGCATGCTTGAACTTGTACTTTGTTCTGGTTGAGATGGAGTGCAAGAACCTGGATTGTGTCTGTTGTAATCCAGGCTGCGATATTGTGGATTATTATGATTATTTACATGACTCACTGATTGGATGGCTGCGACCATACCTGAGTCTATTTATCAATCCTCACTGGATGGCTGCGTCCATGCCTTGGATCTAGATTATTGTACACTCTGTTATGGATGGTTGCGCCCATACCACGCATATATATCATGTATCTGAGACATCATTTGTACTTCGCTCCGCAGGTTTTCCGATGGCAACGTTTTCAGTCGGCATGTTCTCGTAAAGAATTTCACCCCTCTCTCTCTCTTTTGGGCGTCATGCTTTAGGGGGCATCTGTTACACAGAAATTTGTCACCGTCCCTACAATCCCCATCCCGCACATTGGAGGGCTCATTCCGTGACCTGTGAGCAGAGACAAGACTTGAAAATACTTTCATTGCATCCCTCTGAAGATGAGTTTTCATTGCCCTGAAAACATCTCTCTGCAAAAAACCATAAAAATAGCTCTTTTTCCATTGGCGCGGTTCCATAGTTCAGCCCTCGTGCCAAGGGGGCAAATCCTCCAAAGAGGGCGCGCCAATTGACGCTCTGTCATAGAGCCGCACCCGCGCCAACCATATTAAGAGGTGTTTTTTAAAAAAATAAAAGGCGGAAGTTTCGTCCTAACCAATTCTTGGACTGATATCTATCTTGATTTGGGTGGTTTGGCTACGGATTTCTATAGAGAGGAAGTGTTTTTCCACCTCTCATGGAAGCTTCCTTGATGATAGGGCCAATCCCATAATTATAGGGATCCCAACTCCCCTTCCTCCTTCTATAAAAGCTTGCTCAGATCCATGGCAAGCTAATCTCCAAGTTCCCAAGAGCTTTCACATCCTTATGCTGCAAGAGCCTTCTTGATTCCCTAAGGCCAAATCCAAACAAGGAGACTATTGCCAAGTATCCGGAGAGAGAGGCTTGTCCCATCCTTGACAGGCTTTATCGAGACATGTTCTGCTGACGACCCGCCAAAGGAGAATTCGGCGTCGAAGCTTTGGTTGTATTCTTCTTTTGACTCATTAATGTTAAGCGACTATTGGTTATGGTTCCACTCTTATTCTTGATCATGTTCATGAGTTATGTCCTCTTCGACTGACATATAGTTGTATGTACTAGGTTTTATGCTTGCGTTTGTGTTGTTTCTTGCATGTGCAGGTGTCCGATCACAGAGATCGTGAGGATTTTGATCTGCCAAGGCAAAGGAACGGGAGCACCACCTCTTCTACAAACGACAGCGTTGGATTCTAGGTAAGCCTTCCTCACAAGTCGGTTTATTTACGATTAGGAACCTGCACTGTAGCGTGTTTAATTGTTGCTAGACCCGATCTGGGCTAGTAGGGATCGCCTCTGTCCGCAGAGGGGATTTACCTTCTCAACAATTTGGTGACTCCATTGGGGATCAGCTTGTTGTTTGATTTGTAAACTATAGACGAAGCCTGAAGCATAGCCAGATAGCCTTTGAAACGCTTTTTTCTGCATTAGCGGAGTAGATCAACGCTTCTTCAGTTTGATTTGGGAGATTTCTAAGTTAGATCTCATTGGAGGGAGGTTCCTTTCTCTTGGGAGGCTAGTAAAGAAAGCCATAGAGATTTATTGACACATTTGGCTTTATTCCATAGTATTTTTATCCCCTACAGCGCAGTTCCATTCCATGACTGCGTTATTTTAGTGAGCTATTGCAGTGGGCAACCCAAAAAAAGGCCAAAAATCCAAAGTTAAAATCTGGCCAAACCATTTCTAGGTTTTTCTGGGTTTTTGGATTTGAATCCATGGTTAAAATATCAAATTATTTTGAGCACTCTAATAGCCTTCTACACATGGTTCTTCTCCTCGGTAGCAGTAGTTTCCAACAACAGCGGCAGTAGCAGCACAACATTTCCAGTGCTTGTTTTCTTTAGTGTATTTCAGTCATCTTGTGGCTTGAGTGCATTCCTTTTGGAGCACTATGTACATTCATATTTTCTGTTGTTTATAATGATATGACTAAACTGTTTCTGCTCATAGTTATAATGTCTTGATGTAAATTTCAATTGCAGCATATTTCTGGCATTTTCCAGATCTTAGTGTTATATTCTTGTTTTGCTTTATTTGGAATGCTGCATTTGTTTTATATTCCTTCTTTTCCAATTTTTGAAAATTACAGATAATGTGTTGGACACAAAGGAGAAATCATGTTAAAACATGTTGATTTCCAGGAACAAGGTGCATTACAAAAAAATTTCTCAGAAAAAAGGCAGGCTGGGTCAAAATCAAGAACTCAAATCAATTAGAACAGTATGCATGCAAATGACAAGAACTCAAACGGTGATGAGATCAAAGATATAGGATCCAGGAAAGAAAATAAATCAGGAAAAAAGATTCTTCCTAGTGGAGTCACTAATTCTACTATAGGTTTTATTGCTTAGATAGATTAAAAAAATACCCTCTCAGGTTTTCTCGGAAATCTGAGACATATAGGATAAGGGATCAACTATTATAAGGCACAAATGATTAAAAAAATCAAGAAATAAAGTGAGATAGGAAATATAATATGAAGGAGGAATATATTTTTCCTCACATGCAGATCCATTGAAATTATGAATGTAGCTCGAAAGTGCTCCTAGTTGGCTCCAAAAGTTGGTCTTGCACATAAAGAAGACTAGATCAATCCTTTAACATCATAACCATTTCACCAATTAAAAAAATATTGAATAAGAAGTTAAGCATTACTGAATGAATCATTATAAATCAAGCTTCCAAACAGTTATTATTTAAACATAGTCAAAATAACAATTGAATAATGATTTCGAAGGAAGAACAATCGATCTATATATTATTCAGAAAAAAGGAAGTTTAGAACCAGACGTCAAAGTTTCATCATAACCTCCTCTAGCTCATATTTCTAATACTCTCTCTTTCATTAATGATGTAGGTAACATAATAATACTATGAATTTTGATCCTTTTCTCAATGGTTAAGTTCTCAATATATATTAAGTGTAGGCTAAAGGATTGTCAGTTTCTCTTCGGTATAAATTGGGAAAAAGGTTTGGATTGGGTGATGTTTCCACATATAAATATGCTTTCAGCCACTTTTATCTTGTTTTTTTGTATAGGAAAAATATGAATATGAGGTCAATGCAATCACATTCCATAGTGTGATATTTTCCAATTATGAACGAGAGTGCCATAATGAGTTAACTTGGGCTCTTATGCTCATGAATGGGTGAGTTTTTGGTAATGCATGATAGGTGAAGAAACAATGTGTTATACTCTAGGGTAACACTATCCACATAGTAAGTGACCACATAGTAGCGCATGATTATAAGAACAAAGGGTGTGTTATATTCATAATAAGGCCATAGAAAAAGGGCGAACTTTGACCAAAGGCACAATGATCTCGTCTGAGCTTATTAGGTGGTGTTTTCAATGATAACAGGTGGTCAGCATTAAACCACCACCGATTGATTTCTTGAGTTCTCCCACTTCATTGGATTTGTGTTATTCCTTAAAAACCACCATTTTAGAGAGCACATATATGCATTGGTTGCCATGCATTTTTTCATTTTTGTATTTCAATTGTCTTGTTGGACTCATATACACCCCTTCAAATTAAGGCAGGGAATGTTGCACACCTAATCCTCTAAGGGTTGGCATGTCATAATTCCAATAACTATCGGAATTCCAAGAGACATCTTGGAATATGAATCCAAGGGTTAGACATATGTATATATATGTACGTCTTTGTGAATAATATGCATCCCACAATTATCCAAATCTGGTCTATCAGTTTGTGTGTTGTTTAATATTTTTAATGCATGTACCAACTTTACATTAAATTCATCAGGGAGATGGGTGGCCAATTAAATGCCACTTTTGAGCGCGACTATTTCCCCAAGAAAATCCCAACCAACTTCTCCTCCCAGAACTTTGAATCCATGTCCTCTATCTCAATCCATTCATGAATTATATTTCACATAAATTTACATGATTATTTCATATAATAGTATTTACATGAATGGTGACAAAAAAAGTCAGTTATAGACCCCACCCTCGTAGAGGAACATTGTCCTCAGTGTTCTATAGCCAAACAAAAACTTTACAGTGAGCTTTATATAAAAACCTATTTTACATTTACATATTTTCATCCAACAAAAAAAAAAGGTTAAGATACCGTCATTTTCTTATTCATATCCCAAGTAGCTTCATCTAGTCAAACGTTCCTCCACTACACCTTGACCTGCTCGATTACTCGAGCATGATCTGTCTCTGATCAAGAATGCATATTTGCGCTGGCTGTAATTCTTCCCCGAATGCCACCTATACCACAAACCAATAAACATCATTATTAGCATCATGTACATACTTTTTAAGTGAAGAGATATTGAAAAAATCTCGTGCCTTCACTATAGGGGGTAATGCTAATCTATAGACCACTGGCCCCACTCTTTCGATAATTTGAAATTGTCCACAAAATCTAGGTTCTATTTTTGTACAAGACCCAATTCTCAGTGAACCCTTCCTTGGTATGATATAGAGCTAAACATGCTCCCCCACTTGGAACTCATGCATTTTGTCCTGATTTCCATAGATATTCTGCCTATCTTGAGCTATTTTCAATTACTTCTTGATGATGATTACTTCCTATTACATTTCATTTAACATATCAGGTTTGATATGCACCCTATTCGATGGATCATTATAGCTAATGGGTGTATTGAACCTTCTACTATATAGAGTCCCAAATGGACTCATCTTCAATGATTCCTAGTACCCATTATTATATAGGTAAATTATACCAAAGGTAGAAACCCCTCCCACCTCCTTAGCTGATGCATGACATGTTAAAAAATGGCAACAAAAAAATCTTGATTTCCCTTGAATTAAATTAGGAGAAAATTGAAATTCCACATCACAAATCAACTTGAATGAGTTAACTGAGTTGTTATCACTCAGTTAGCTTAGTTAATTCTAGTTGATGGCTTAACTTTAGTTGTGTATAGTGATTCCTAAATTTTAGGAGCCTAGGTTGAGCTTAATTTCAATTGTAACAATTAAATTCATTTAAATTGAGTTAAGGACAGTTAAAATAGTTCCAATTGTTGTAGGAACTAGTAGGAGTTATAGCAATGGGGTGCAACTTCATTGTTTAATCAGTTAACTGATCAATTAGCTAATAATTAACTCATGCATGCATGAAATTTGAGTTACCCAGTTGAGATTTGAGTTCAAGGGAAGTGTACTATCAATTCTATAATTATCAAAGTTGTACAGGTGGTGCATGCAGTTAGAGAAGGGCCTATAGGGATTACGCGGTTATGGATGAGGAATTTCCCTAAGTAATAGGGGCTAATTCCCAAGGAAACAACGCAAGAAAATACGAACTTGGGAAAGCAGGAAATTCATTAAGTATTGACCAAAGGTAGCTTATGAGGCAATGAGCTAGATTATAATTGTGCAAAGGTTTCTCAAGCTTGAGCGAGCATTGTATTTCTTCTCTATTTTCTGACTAATGCAATATATATAGGAATGGGTTTTGATCAATTTCTATCCCCTAGATATATCCTCGTGTATGTCTATTAAACCATGATGCATGGTTTTGATATTTCTTCTCAATCGTGAATTTCTTTCCACAGATGAGTAGAGTATATTTGAGTCTTATGTTTTAGAACATTACACGAGTAGTATTGAATCTACAATTAATTTCTACATAATATCAATGCTAGATTCAAAGTAGAGAAGAGAATTTGAAGTTTTCATTGCGGGAGGTTCCAATTTTAATATCAATGTTGCAGGTTTTCTCCAGG
The DNA here is from genome assembly GCA_034641835.2 of Pinus albicaulis. Classification (NCBI taxonomy): domain Eukaryota; kingdom Viridiplantae; phylum Streptophyta; class Pinopsida; order Pinales; family Pinaceae; genus Pinus; species Pinus albicaulis. Next base: position 97,431,673 of record CM076584.1, read on the forward strand.
ACTTAGAACATGGAATTCAATGGAGTCGTGCTTGAGTATGCTTTAGAAGGAAAAAAAAATTGTGACATGGAATATCCACATGGAGGAAGCATTGGATGACAATGGGTTGCTATAATACATCAAGACAGATGTAGCAAAACCCCTAGCATCTGATGCCAAATAACTTGCTCAATGGAAGAAGTATGTGGCTAAAGCAAGGAGAATAATATTGGAGGGAGTTCAAGATCATATTGTATCAAATATCCAAGGGAAATAAACTCCATTCATGATGTGGAAAACGATGACAGACTTGTTTGATAATAATAGTGGCCACATGAAGTTGGCACTCAAAGATAAGCTTCAGAGTATCAAGATGCAAAAGAATGACACGATTTCATAGTACTTGAGCAGAGTGTTGTGATGAACTTGGTAGGGTTGGTGTTACTATTCCAAAGGAAGATTTGGTAGCTCTAACTCTGTTGGGTCTTCACAAGAGTTGACACAATTATCAAGATTATGTCCTTCCTTTCATTCCCAAAAAAAATTCAAACAAATTTCTTGAAAATTAAAATCTATCGTATCCAAATATTGTAACCATTGGACTCCTAGTACAACATCAAAACCACCCATTGGAATGGAAATTATTGGACTATTCAATACATATTCCCCCATGGTTATTTTGATATTATGGCACTTTCCAGAGAAATTTATAGTTCCCCCATTTGCAACCATCACTTGACAATTTGGTGTTGGATATAGGAAGCAATTCAATTCCCTGGCTATCTTACAATGAATAAAATTATGGGTACTACCCAAATCAATCATAACTATGAATTTTTTCTTCTTGAAATGTCATTATATATTGAGAGTTTGAGGAGTGGTAATTCTTTCCAATGCATTACAATATATGGTTGGATTAATTTCTTCTTTATATAGGGTTGGTTCCTGGTGTATATCCTCTTCTTTTGAATTTTCTTTTTCCTTTTCTTCCTACTCTTTATAATCTATGTAAAATAATTTATTCTCAACACACTTATGAAATTTAGTGTATTTGATATCATAAATGTATCACATCCCTTTTACTCTTTTTTCTTCCAAATGTTGTGGTGTCAACCTTGTAGGCTATGGGAGGCTAGGAGTAGCAACACTTCCATATTTATAGTTGTGAGTGGTAGGCTTCCTTGTTGCCATAATTTTACTTTAGATTTTTCTTGCCAACCTAAATTCCTTCACCAATGAGACAGGTTCCCAAATTTGAACCTTGTGTTGGACGTTATCCTTTAAAGTCCCTATGAATACATCAACCCTATGCTCCTCTGGAATATCATTCCAAATGTGCTCCACCATTGAAACCTTTTGTTTGAGATTTATAATTGGCTAAAGAAGGTGTTGCTCTTTGTATCCTCATAATGTGCTATCATTTCCTCAGTAAAAATTGACCAAGTGACAAGTCTTTTATGAGAAAAATTCTATTAATATCATACAAAATGATTTGGTTCTAATGATAAAGTTTCAATGTGTACCTTTTGTGTGTGTTACACATTATGGAGATCAAAATATTTCTCCATTTGTCGTATCCATGTTACTGGATTCTTGCCATCAAAATTCCTCATATAAATATTTGGAATATGGTAAGTATTAAACCCAACATTAGAGTCTTTAAAATCATGATTGACATTCCTTTTGTTCTCATCATTAGTTTCATGGAATGTCTTTTCACCATTAGGAAACATTTCTTGTAGCAAGTTTGTCAAACCTTCTATGTCTTCTTTTAAACCATTCATGTCACCTTTTAAACCATCCATGTCATATTGTAAACTATCCATGTGACCTTTTATTTCTTATTTTAAACCATCCATGTCCCATTTTATTTCATCTTTGGTTTCTCTTTGTGGGAGAGAAATTTGTTTCACCTAGTCCCGTAATTTTTATATATCATGCTGCAATTCTTCCTCTTCATGCGTCATAGTAGAGTTTTATGAGGGCTTAATGGGTATGGAATTATTTTGATTGGTAGGAATATTAGAACCAAGTACTAATATCTATGCTTCAATATTCCCTTTGAATCACTTCAAACTTATTTTTCAAACAAGACTAATGTAAATTTTAAAAACTACACACATTTTTCTTGCATTTAGGATCTCGATATTGAATATGTTGTATCCTTGTAATTTCGGATCTCCAAGGTCTGAAATTATGTATTTTGATAAACCTATGAGTCTTCTTTCCAACCCCATGGGTCATACCAATATTGAAGTCTTCAACAAAGAGTTATTCCCTATCTCCTGCAATGACCTTATTATAGAATAGTTCAGTAGAGTGAACTTGCACAGAGTTCCACGTGTCATTGTTTCTACCTTTGGCCCTAAATTACTACAAGAAAAACTAACATGCGTGCACTTTCAGTCACTTTTTACATAATTCAAAATTGATGCCTGAATTGAAATTTATGATGATTTTCCCTAGGTCACCTATTTGACACTGAATTTTGGATCCTGCATAAACCCTAAATTCCTTGGATCATATCTCTGAAAATATAGCGAACCAAGATCTGAATTTTATACAAAAATTTCATCAATATTTTGGTTCCATGTGGTAGAAATTTCAACTTCTGAAGCCTTGTAAAAAAAAACATTATAGAACTTCCATTTTTGAGGGTTACAGGGGACTGTGCGTTGGAGTGAACGCGTTGCTGCCTGTGCATCTTGATCCGGGCCGCGTTCTTGCTAGGGCTTGCGTCCATGGAGGGGTTGGGCTCTCCCCAGGGGCCTCGTCCCCCTCCCTCACCCTCTTCTACTGAGGCTTTCGATCACTTATTGGCAGGGCTTCCTAAGAAGAAGAATGTTGAAGCTGCGAAATTTGTTAAGAAAATTGATGAAATACCTGAGATCTCTCTTCCAGCAGAGACTCCGATTCAGGTTGCTTTATCACTGGCTAAACGAGCTCTCATAGGCCAGTTCACAGGGCTTTGGCCATCTCCCAAAACCACTGAGAGCTGGGTCAACAGAAACTGGGCGCCTCTGATCAAAGAAAGCGTTACTTCTTATTTTTTGGGGAGAGGTTACTTTCTCTTCGAGTTCGCTTCAAAAGATGACAAAGATCTGATCTTCCAGAACGGCCCCTACTTCATGGGCCCCCAGGGTTTGTATCTAAATAAGTGAACTCCAGACTTCGATCCTGCTGTGGATGTGCCCAAAGCAGTCCCGGTGTGGGTTAGACTCCCAAATCTGCCAGTTCACTGCTGGAATTGGGATTCTCTTATGCATATTGGAAATGCCCTTGGGAAGTTCATCGATCGAGCAAACAACAAGGACCAGTATGACTGCGCCAGGATCTGCGTGGAAGTAGATCTGGAGGTTGGGCTACCAGAGGCCATCAAAATCAAAGTCGGAAGCTGGACGCATGTGCAGAAACTGGACTATGAGCAGCTACCCTTAAAATGTCGGAAATGCCATGTCTATGGCCACTTTGCCAGAGGCTTTCCATCCAAAAATGAGGTTGTGCAAGGGAAGGAGGACGGATGGAATCAATTCAAGCGCTCCAAAACCTCCCATAAGGCTCAAAAGCCGGGAGGCCCTAGTGGCAAAGGTCCCCAACATGCCTCTTCTCAGCAGATCCCATCTAAGTCCGCTCCTGAAAAAAAGTTTGAACTCCTAAGCTCGCACCAAGAGGACACCCAGGAGGTGGAGGTTCAAAAGACAGCATCCCCGGTCAAAGGGACTCCCTCTATGTATTCCAAAGACGCAAGTGTTGCATAAATCTCAAAAGGAATACCTGTTGAAGTCGAGGAAGAGGACCAGGAGTCGGAAGATTCGGAGGAGGAAGGAGAAATAGGCGACTCTCAGGCCTCTGTTAGGAGATCCACAAGAGGTCGCAAAACAGATCGGGAGAAAAGAGAGCAGGAAACGTACAAGGACAAGTTACAGGGCAGCCAACCAACTCTGGAGAAGCTACTAGCAAAAAAGCCGAAGATGGTGAGAAACCAGCCCCAAGGCTCCAAGGGAGCCCAACAGAACAAAGGTAAATAATGAAAATGGTCTCCTGGAATTGTAGGGGTATGGGGAGCAAGATCAAGGAAGAGGCAACAAGAAACTTAATAAGAATAGAAGCCCCGGACATATTCTTTATCCAGGAGACTAAGATGGAGGAAGCAGACTTCCTCCAAACAAGTAAAAGAATCTGGAGTAAAAGCAAAGCAAAAGCTGTCTCAGCCCGAGGAGCCTCTAGAGGGTTAGGCACTCTTTGGAATGATAACAAGTTCTCGTTAATTTCTGAAATTTCAAACACTCACTGGCTGCTCCTAAAAATGCAGCATCTTGTCACTAAAGAATACTTTTGTCTCTTTAATGTATATGTACCGGTCAATGCTGGAGAAAAAAAGGCCTGTTGGGACTCTATAAGAAGCCAGGAAGAATTAGGGAACCTTGACAACATCATTATTGCAGGTGACCTCAATCTCACATTGCATTCCTCTGAAAAGAGAGGAGGCTGCATTGTGCGAGATCCGGCGAGGGAATGGGCAGAGGATCTTCTGCAAGATTGGGATTTGCTGGACATCAAGCCCTCTTTAGGTAAGTTCACTTGGTCAAACAAAAGAGTAGGCCCTGGTCACATAGCAGCAAGACTGGATAGATTTTTTGTACAAAGTTCCTTTCTATTGCTTGGTTTAGATGCTAGTATGCAAATCCTTCCTTGCAGCATATCTGATCATAATCCTATCAAGCTTGATCTCTAGGCTCACCCCGACCTTGGCCCCATTCCCTTAAGATTTAGCCCCCTCTGGGTCAAGGAATCCAATTTCATGCAAATTGTCAAAGAAATTTGGTCTCAGCCAGTCAATGGATCACCCTTCTTCGTGTGGGAAGAAAAACTCAGAAGAACGAAAGCTGCCTTAAAATGCTGGGCCAAAACTCTTTCTAACCCAGCAGCTGAAAGGAAAAATCTCCAAAGTCAACTAGAAGCACACCACTTACTTTTGGAAGAGGCATATGTAACTAGAGAAATCCTCGATAAGGAGATTCAACTCCAACAGCACTTCCACAAAGCCTGCCTGGCAGAAGAAGAGTTTTGGAGGATTAAGTCTCGTTGCCTATGGCTCAAAGCGGGAGACAGAAATTCCTCTTTCTTTCACAAGAAAACTCAAGCCAGAAAATGCTTCAACACCATATCTAAGATTAAGGATGACAATTCCAATCATAAAGATTTTGCAAGCATTAAACGAGCAGCTTTTCTTCACTTCCAGAAGTTGTACAGTGAGGATGCGAATCTGATTCAAAATTTTGATCTTCTGGACTGGGTCCCCCCTTCAATCTCTGCTGAGATGAACCATCTTCTAGAAGCAAAAGTCACCAAGACTGAGGTCAAGAATGCTCTCTTTGCCATGGATCCTGACAAAGCACCAGGACCGGATGGATTCACCACCAAATTTCTGCAATCCTGTTGGCACATTGTGGAAAAATATCTCTACAAAATGGTTCAAAAATCCCAAGACTGTCAAAAATTAGGAGGTAGCACAAACTCTGCGTTCCTTGCTCTCATCCCCAAGGAGAAAGGCACCAATTCCTTCAACATATTTCGCCCCATCTCTCTCTGTAATATTGGTTATAAGTTGATCACCAAAGTAATAGCAAACAGGCTGAAATATCCTCTCCCCACAATCATTCCTGAAAATCAAGGGGGCTTTATTCACGGTAGACAGCTAGTGGACAATTTCATTTTGGTTCAAGAGGCAATTCTCTCAAGCCAGCAGCGTAAGGAAAGAGGTATGGTTGTCAAACTGGACTTAGCCAATGCCTTCGATCGAGTCAGGCAGTGTTTCCTTTTGAATGTTCTGAAAAAATTTGGATTTGGGGAGAACTTTATAAACTGGATTCGGGCCTGTATCTCAGAGCCTTGGATTGCTCCCCTTGTTAATGGCAGAGCAACGAAATTCTTCAAAGCCTCAAGAGGACTAAGACAGGGCTGCCCTCTTTCTCCCCTTCTGTTTGTCCTCCAGGCCTCCGTTATCAGTTTCTATCTAAACAAGAAAATGCAAGAGCAGGAGATCACAGGGCTTTGCATTGCCAGAGGAGTTAAAAGCATCAACCACACCCTCTTCACCGATGATACTTTGCTGCTGGGGGCTGCAACACTACATTCAACCAACAGCTTTAAAGAAGCTATAGACGAATATTGTATGGTGTCGGGAAGTAGCCTCAACAAAAGGAAATGCCATATTTACAGTTGGAATACTCCTCCCAGCTTACTCAGTTCCATTGCAAGGTGTTTTGGCTTTGCAGCCTCTCCAGCTTGGACTTCTTTCAAATACCTTGGGCTTCCTATCTTCCTCAAGAGGGCCTATAGTAAGGATTGGCTCCCCCAAGTGGAAAAATTCAAAAATAAGCTCCAGGCTTGGGGGCTCACCTGGCTCAATATTGCGGGCAAGTCTGTCCTCATCAAAGCTGTCCTTTGCAGTATTCCCCTATTTCAGTTCTCTGTTCTTTTGGCCCCAATTGGCATCCTTCAGAAAATGGAACAGCATATTCGAAACTTCTTTGGGAAGGGGGGCAAACATAATGAGAGGAAATTCCCACTGGTTAACTGGGAGACTGTCTCCAAACCGCTGAGGGAGGGGAGGCTAAACTTCAAGAATCTCTCTCTTCAGATCATAGCCATGGGAGCCAAGCTGCTCTGGAAAATCATTGCGCCCAAGCCTTGCTGGGCCCAATTAGCACTCTGGAAGAAATATTTTAAAGGCAAGAGACTCAGATGCCCGGATGGTCCTCTCCCCCAAGGCGTCTCTCCCTTTGCTAGACTCTGCTCCAAAGCTGCCCCCCTGATCAGCTCCAACGCCTTTTGGATTCCTGGAAACGGTAAGAAGATAAATATCTGGACAGATCGTATTCTGGGTCGTGATCCAATTGGTGATTGTTCCTCTTTGAACGCGATTCGTTGCTGGTTGACTTCTGCTGGGAAAACTACGTTGTGGGATATCTCCACGTGGGATGGGACACATTTGGCAGGCTGGAATTTCTTTGACGTGCCTCCGGAGCTCCTTCAGGATTGCAATTGTCTTCGCTCCATGCTGAACAGTATTTCCCCCATTCATCTGCGCAGAAGAGATTCGTGTGGCTGGGGTTCACTGGCTGCAGGTTACACGGTAGCCCAAGGCTACGCAAAGCTCTCCTCGAGGCCTCACGTCCCCCCGGACCCTGCCCCTTGGACTGCGATCTGGCATCTACACTCTCTGCCTAAAATCGACATGTTTTGTTGGCTTCTTTGCCACAAGAAAATTCTTACAGATGACAAACTACAGAAACGAGGTTTCCATGGTCCGTCCAGGTGCTCATTGTACAGAGAAAATGTGGAATGTGCCACACACTTGATCTTGAATTGTAAATTCACTGTGCAGGTTTGGAGTGAGCTGATGGATTACTGGAACCCCAATTTTGTCCTTCCCTCCTCTATTCCTAATCTTTTTGCAAATTGGCAGAACAGTTACCCCGGTCCTCCACCCAAAAATAAAGTGATAAAAAAGGCGTGGTCTGCCCTCCCCAAAATCTGCTGCTGGCAGATCTGGCTTGAGCGAAACAGCAGAATCTTTAGAGATACTAAGCATGATGTCAAGGTGGTGGCGGCCAAGATAAAATTCCAGTTAAAGGAGAGCTTGGATAATCAAAAAGATGCCTCAAATCTCACTCAATTAGATTCAATCTGGGGTACCTCCCTAAACCTGCAATTTCTTCAAGCCACCAGCAACATTTCCCCCATTGAAGATTGGCAAATAAGGGGGAAGAACAAGGCTGAGTTTCAAGAATGGATCTCCAAGCAACAGGTGCACTCTTTCTTCTTTGATGGGGCATCAAAGGGTAACCCAGGAAGGGCTGGAGCAGGAGGTATTGTAAAAAATACTGAAGGTGTTTTGATCCACAGCTTTGCATGGGGTCTGGGGATCAACTCCAGCATTCAAGCAGAGGCACTGGCCCTCCTTCAAGGCCTTAAATCTCTCTTGAATCTAGAAATCAAGGAGGTTAATGTTTTTGGGGATTCCCAAGTGATAATCAAAATTATGGTGACAAACTCCTCCCCCCGGGATCTTAGATTGGCAAGGCTGATATCTAGAATCAGAATTTTGGGGAAATTGTTTAAAAAGTTGAGCTACTATCATGTGTTGAGAGACAACAACAAAGAAGCAGACCTTGAAGCAAATAAAGTTTTCCTCATCTCTGCTGGAGCAATAATTCAAGACGAGGACGAAACATGGGATCCAATTCCATAATCTTCCAGCTTAAATGTTTTACTGCTTGCTATTGAATCAGTTTGTTTGTATTTTTAAGCTAGGGGAAATCACAAAAATCGAGTGCATAATTGTAGTCAAAAAGAGCTGGAAGCTGTCCACAAGTCTCATAGCACTTCTGGCTATTGATACTTCCTGGGCCGTTCTCCCTCTCATTGTAACCTGAAATCTGGCATTTAGACCCAGCAGTTAATATATCTCATAACCGTTTCTGTAAAAAAAAAAAAAAAAACATTATAGAAAAAATTCCAAGATGACCTATTTGAAGAAGTGAAACCCTAGAATCCAAATCTCTGATACCAAATGTTATGCATCCAACTCCATTAAAATAGAAGAAAAGATAGATCAACGACTTAAAAATTATCCAAATCGAGGGGAAAACTCCTTTAAATTACATAAATGAAAAATTCTTGGATACTTCAAATGAAAAAAACCTCCTTTCTGTATATAGGAATCTAAGGGCTCACAATGTAATCAGAGCCGACATAACAATAATAATGTAAGGGCACAACAACAACAATAGTGGGCTTATACGGGGAAAAATAATCTAAATATGGGGACTGCATGGGCACAACGATAACAATAAGGGGGATATACTAACAATAACAATAAGGTAATACATTAGTATTATAGGGACCTAACAATATTAAACTAACTACACGACAACATAGACTTGCATCTGAAAATTTGCCTAAAATACAACTAATAGTTTACTTGCCTTGAACCTTTGTATTAACTAGGTATCCACCATAATTAGCATGCATGCAGCTATAAATAGTGAATCATCAGTTACTTGGTAGATCACTACTGGTGAATTAAATCTATTTTAATTCACTTAATCTTCCACTAGCTCATCAAACAGTTAGAACTAGTTAAATGGATTTTAACTCAATTATTGGGAGTTAACTTATCCCACCCACACTACACTAGTGCTACAACTGCAACTGGACCCTGTTAATAATAGAATCACTCTACACACCTATTCTTAGACCCTCAACTCGAAATTATTGAGCTAACTAAGTCTATCACACATAGTTGACTATTGAAAGTTGTTATGAGATAATATTACAATTAATTTTCCAATTTATTTAATAAATTGATTGCACAATAATGTATCGCTAGGACCCATCACTGTGTGATTTGTGATCCCACACCAGTGTGTGTGTTGTTTCTGGATGCCAATTTCATTGTTTCTTGTTTCAAATTTCAACGCTCCCTCTCAACAAGAAAGGAGTCAATTTGTCCCAATCCAATACCTTTGGAATTTTATTGCATGCAACACTTCCTAGTGTTTTTCGCACATGCAACTCTCCTGGAACTGAATAGCCTCCAACAAATGAACCAGTATAATGCATCTGTCATCATATTATTTTGACTGATGCTAGCTATTGCACATGTCTACTAGACTCTCTATGTTGTTGCTGACATCTACATATGTGCTCTCTGCACTACTTCCAACTCTAATTTGCGCTCCAGTATTTGACACATGTCACTCTAGTTTCTGTCTTCCTGACATCTGACTGCATCAATCTAACCGATCCTTCCTAGTACTATTGTGTTGTGGGCTCCTCGAAGCTAAGTTTGATCCATGAGACACACCATCTCAATAGACCCTACCCAAATTTCTTCTTGGGATTATATCTGCACATCGCCCCACCTCACACCTGGAGGTATAGCTGAATGTACTCCCTCTGCCCATCTGGCTTGAAATTTCGCCCTTCTGGAGGTCTCTATTTGCTTCACCTTGTAGATCCACCTTGTAATATTCCCAAATTGGAAAATCAAGAATATAGCTCATAATAATGGAAATAGAAGCAATATTAACACATTACATATGAGCCAAATGATAGATCCATGGTATTATTTATAACAGCAATAAATAAGTACAAGATCTTGGGGATCAAGTCCCTCAAGATAGGAAAAAGAAGCCTTTAGTGCCCAAAGGAACCCAAATCATGTAATACACTGTTACACAAGACATTGAAGCAAGTACAGTGCAGTTTTAGTGACTAATACTGCAACTGGGACCTATATAAAAATGGAACTGATAAGATCATGCTCATACAAGGCCAAAAATGGAGATCTATGCTCGCATACACTTTTCCAAGACAACCCAGGAAGGGTTTCTGGAAATGCACAACATATGACTGGTGGATTTAAAGCCATAGGGCTGAAGAGTCACTACAACTGAAGCACATAGAAGGAGGTGGCTGAATCTGATGTATATCTGAAAGAACTCCTCCGAAAGACTCTCTCAATGAAGGGTTGATCCCCTCAATGGAAAACAAACACTCCAAATGGAGCACTGAACTCACCCCTGCAACAGCTCACTAAAATAATGCAGATCTGGACTGGAACTACGTTGTAGGGGATAAAATCACCTTGGCATGATGCCAAATATGTCAATAAATCCCAAGGGCTTCCTTACTAGACTTCTAATAGAAGGAAACCTTCCTCTACTGCAAAACTAGCTCAGAAAACACCTAATACAATCCTCCACTACTACACCCTCCTACTCAGCACATCTTTCAACAGAAACTGTGTTGTACCACAAGACTGAAGCTTTGGCCTAATGCATGATTGTGTAATGTCAGTGCAATACTCTTCCTATGAGGCCTCTCAAGGATAGAGGTGGGATTCCCAATCAAGAACACCCTATGCTAAACAACACTACAATCTTAGCTAAATAGCTGAAGAAAGCTTATATGTCTAAACAGACCATATAATCAAGTATCAAAATACATAAACATAACATAATCCAATATGGCTTCCATCCTCTTCCTTATATAAGTGATGAGCTTTCTAACCCTAAGCCCCATTCACTTATGTCACTACTTTCATGCAAAGAGTCTCCATCTAAAACTGCATTGTCCTCCATAAATTCCCACTCCTCCATGACAGCGTTGTTGATTTGGTCAAAGTTGACATAGTCTAGGTGTTCTGGCCCCTTTTCACACACAATGGGTGCTCAATTAGGCTACCAAGATGTCCTCCTTTCACATTGGCATTGGTTTTATTCTTATTTAAGGAGATTTATGGATCTCCATATCCTCTTATTCATTAAACAGGAAAGCAAAAACAAAAACTAATATTCCAATTAGCTTATTGCTAATTTAGGAATATTACACACCTAGATCCAACCATTGACTTCCCCACTAGTCTTGGGACCACTTCCCATGCACTATTTCTAATAATGGAGTCATACTCCTCAACCATGGCATCAACCCATGTTGGTTGTTGCACTGGTTCCTCAAAAGAGGATGGTTCTATCACAATACACACACTCATAAGAGCCATGTATCCAGTGTACCTGTTTGGGGACCTTCTCTTCCTAAGTTGTGATGTAGGTGCTCCTACATGCTCTGTCGCATCTAGTATCAATCTGTCAGCCTCTCTAGTGTGCTTCCTACCATTTCTGGTGGATTGCTTGGCATGAGTGGTTTCTAACACTCCATGATCCTCATCTTGTGGTTGCTCCACATCCTAAGGTTCATCCTTTGGAAATAAGAGTTCCTCATCTGCATGCAAGTCAAGCTCCCTCTCAAGGGACAATGACATGGCTTTCTCCTCATCAAATTTAACATCTCCCCTGACAATTGTCATCCTGTTAGTCGAAAAATACACCTGATAGTTTTGGGGAGTATCAGTGTACCCCACAAATATATCAACCTCTATTTTTGGTTCTAGATCCTTCCTGGCATCTTTTGTCACATGGAAATAGACATAGGAGCCAAAAATTTTAAAATATGAAACATTCGGTTTCTTACCTGAAAAAACCTCCTCTTGTGTACTCATGCCAAGTGTCCGATGAGGACTCCGGTTCTGCACAAATATCGTTGTGTGCATGCCTCTGCCCACAGATGCAAATATAGGCCCTAATCATATAACATAGCTCATGTTGCTCACAATTGATCTGTTCTTTATATCTGCAGCCCCATTTTTCTGTGGGTTATGAGGTGCAATCAATTCTCTATGAATTCCTTCTTTGGCACAGAAGTTATTGAATTCATTAGAGATATAATCACCACCATTTTCTCTCCTTAAAACCTTCACCTTCTTCCCTGTATATTTCTCTACCAGTGCTTTGAATTCACAAAACTTGGAGAAAACAGGATCTTTCTTCTGCAGAAAGAAGGTCCAACACTTTCTAGAAAAATCATCAACAAAAATCACATAATATATGTGCTTTGTTGTGGAAAGTGTAGAGAATGTTCCACACATGTCTGAGTGAACTCTCTCAAGGATTGTCATTGCTCGGTTCTCCTTCTCATGAAAGGTGGCCTTAGTATACTTCCCCATGGTACATCCCTTGCATGTGTCTATCTACGCAAGAGTACCTTTTGGAAGACCTATAGAAATATCTTGCATGATCCTCAAAGCACTTTGGTGTAGATGACCCAATCTCTTGTGCCATAACTCACCTATATCTTGTTTCACCACCTTCCTTTCTTTACTTCTCAATGGTGCGCATTCATATACATCAAGTTTGTAGAGTTTCTTCACACAAACCCCAATCTTCTTTACCTGTGTTGTGGCGTTATGATGAAGGAATGCATTTCCTTCACTGAAAAATACATCATATCCAAGATCCTCCAACATGGAAACTAAAACTAAATTATTTTTCAATCCTGGTACATGCATGACATATTTTAATAATAAAGGTTTACCTTACTATCTCTGGAAAGTAACTGTACCAATCCCAATAGTGCGCTATACCTCCCGTCATCACCCATCTCGATGTGCATCTAAAGATCCTTCTCCTCCAAGCTACTAAAGAGTTCTTGGTTCCACGTCATGTGGAAATATGCTCCACTATCCAAGTACCACATGTATCCCATCACAGTTGAAGCCATGCATGAGATGAGAGATTGTGTCTGGATTGTGTCGCCCTTCTTCATTTTGATTTTCCTGATTTTTTCCTTGAGTCCTAATTTTTTATGGTCACTACTACTTTGAAACAGACTTATCAAGGCCTTCCACATAGCATATGGAGTTTCCTTTCCATGGAGACTCGAGACAATATGATCTCAAACTCTCTCTAACAAGATTTTCCTCGCCTGTTCTACCTTCTTCTGCCATGCATCAAGAAGTTGGGCATCTGCTGATGCGGGCTTGGGAATATCATTATCTATGAATTCCTTCAACCCATTATCCTCCAACACTGCCTCCAACCTATCCTTCCATGCAATATAATTTGAACTTCCCTCGAGTGCATATTCGAGTCTCAAGCCATTGAAAGACATCTTGATCCGCTTATAGCTCCAATGAAATTACCTGCAAATTTGAATATTGTTCAACACAAACTCAATTTCTTCTCCACTATTGTGATTCTTGGCGCTCTGATACCATGTATAAAATCTCTAACACAGCTCTGATACCATGTAGAAATTATATCAATGGAATCAATCTGATCATGTAATGTATTAAAGAAAGATATTGAATCCTTCTACAATATTTGCATAATATAAAACAAGATCACTCAATCACATGCAAGTAAGAGAAAGAAGTAAATCAATACACAACACCAGATATTCTTGGGGAAAGCAACTGCTCAAAACCCTCCATATTTATTGTATAATCAACCAAGGAATCATGAAACAATACAATGTATTTTTTATCACCATAACCTCATACACTACCAATTTCTTCACACTATTCTAGGCAAAATTGGACAAACACATAGCCAATTATCAGCCTACCCTACTTACGCAATCCCTAGAGAATTAAACCCCTATTAAATAGGAAATCCAGCCTTCCTTTATTACACAATCCATCATGGGATTCCCATGGTTTTATAACTACACATGGGCAGTTTGTCTAAAATACGACTGATAGTGTACTAGCTTTGAACCTTTGTCTCAGCTGGCTATCCACTAGAATTATCATGCATGCAGCTATAAATAGTGAATCATCAGTTACTTGGTAGATCACTACTGGTGAATTAAATCTATTTTAATTCACTTTATCTTCCACTAGCTCATCAAACAGTTAGAACTATTTAAATCGATTTTAACTCAATTATTGTGAGTTAAATCATCCCACCCACACTACACTAGTGCTACAACTACAACTAGACCCTGCTAATAATAGAATCACTCTACATGCCTATCCTTAGACCCTCAACTCGAAATTCTTGAGATAACTAAGTCTATCACACTTCGTTAACTATTCAAGTTGTTATGAGATAAGATTATAATTTATTTTCTAATTTATTTAATAAATTGGTTGCACACTAATGTATCGCTAAGACCCATCATTGTGTGACCTGTGATCCCACACCAGTGTGTGTGTTTTTTCTCGATGCCAATTTCATTGTTTCTTGTTGCAAATTTCAACACCCCTTACCACCCATAACACACAATAAGGGTATATGGAAGCAGTTACTATGATGACCCAACCTCCAATGTTTGGTTATGTAAATGGGGTCATAAAATCCCTCATATTTCAATCTTATTAAAATCCAAAAACAACACCACCATCGCAACCATCTCATCATGAGATTTCCGGAAATATAAATTTTATCAAAATTTGACTCTCAAATCACAATTTATGGTCATTTAATGCTTTTCCAAAAAAAACTCTATCCATGTCAGCAAAGTGCTACCACATGGCTCTTGAATGGAATTCCATCTAATCTAGTGCTCCACATCATTATTTTATGGAATTTCAACTTCGTCATGCCAAAGATGTTGTCCCTGTCCCACCAGTAGACCTTCTATTGCATTTTACAATAGAATATTCAATTGTTGCCCGACCTCCAACTAAGTTTGGGCCAACTGATCCCTTGACCCCTGACTAAGGCCAGGCCCAACCACTACTCAGGATTCCTGGCTAGAAAAATGTTACAAGGTTGTTCCACCCTCAAAATTCCATACCTAAAAAGGTCTTTACCATCCCGACTTCTCACACACTTAGTCAAAAAATATGTTTACGATTCTTCCACTCTATTACAATGTCTCCAATTTGGCCCCAATTCTAATATGGATTGATATCGCGAATGAAGACCTAGGGCCACTCCCTTTTCTAGCCTGATTCAAAGGATTTCTCCTATATAACAATAACAAGAGGAAAATTATCCCAAATTATCACATAGCACACAAAGTATAGCAACACAGAGCTTGCACAGAAAAACAATGTAAAGGAAATAAGTCTTTCTAATCCAATAAATTTTTACCAATATTAACTAGCTTTAAACCAAGCCTATAACTTAACTGAGAATCAACCATATTTATACCATATGCATTCATCATTCAACGAGATCAATAGTATTTTATTCGACATATAAATCAAATATGAAAACAAATTTGAGTCACAGAACCTGTATGACTGCATGCAACATAATAAACTTACATAGGCATTCAAAGCATTTAAATTACAACTCTCTGGATATATTTATAAAATCCATGGAAATTTTCAAGGAAAAATCAACCAATTAATTTCATGTACCCATTTTCTACAGTGCTTAAAATATCCATATAGCTATATATATTAACTTTAGCAAGACGCAATCCATAATATCACAACTTTCATCTCTATGCATCTTATTTACAATATAAAAAAGGGAAAACTAAATGTGGGACTTCAATTTTCCACCCAACCATAGATCGACTACATCTAGAATTACTTACACCAGTCAACCCCGAGCCAAATCCATGACCTAAGGGGAAATTTTCCTTTCAGTAACCTTAGAAATAAGTCATATTCAATACACAATGGATATGAAATACATATGATAGTGGGTGGTTTTTCAGCTAGTCAAGCAAGGAAGAATTCATAGTAATGGGTAGGTTATCAGTTGGGTCAAGCAAATTAGGAGAGGTTTATTAGCCCCTAACAAGCACCCTGGGTGGTTTATCAGTTGTTTAAAACACTCAATGATTGGTTTATCATCCCATGGAAATCACCCTTATGCATGTGGTTTATCACCCTTGGTAAGCACCTTGATTGGTTTCTCAGCCAGTCCCTTGGAAAGCACTCATATTATTTCCTTTTCATCCTCTTGCTATTCTGGTAAAAATTTTCTCTTTCAGGGAATCCCATTCCCTCGGCCCATATCACTTTCCAACTTTACTCGAAAGCTCCACCAAAAAGAGGTATCTTCATATTATTCTTTGACTCTTCCTCTTCGTTTCTCATTATTTGCACCATAAAATTAATTTAAAGTGACAACTAACCCCTCATGCTTTATCTTTTCTCATCCCTCTTAGATCATGGATTTTTGGTCCCACGCTTCGGTCAATTACATCATTACATTACAAAAATCATGGGAAATGTATTTTATTAGCATGAAAACAAACATAAATTGAGCTTTATACATAGCTTTTACATTTTCTTTATTCAGCAAACAATATATGGGTATTATGCCCTTATTTGTTCAGTTGAATCCCAAGTGGCTTCGCCAAGTTCAAAGTGCTTCCATTACACCTTAAATTTCTCTTTTTCTCTATTCTGATGCATGATTTGTATTTGATCGAGGATGCACAGTTATTCTTGTTGGAACTCTCCCTTTGGATCCACCTGTAGCACAAACCAGTAAAAAACGTGATTATAATCATGAATATATTTATTAAGTAAGGAAATATGAAAAACATTGTGAGCTTTCATTGTGGGTGGAAAGGCCAATATATAGGCCATCCACCCTAAACTTTCCAATATTTTAAATTGTATGATATATCTAGGTGCCAACTTAGCACATGAACCCATTTTTAATGGTCTTTTCTTTGGATTAATATGGAGATAAACATGTTATCCAAATTGAAAATATTTGTGAGTTTCTTGTTGGTCTGCACAGATTTTTTTCCTATCTTGGGTTGCCTTTAACCTTTGCATTATCTTTATTGTTTCATGTTACAATTATTTTAGAAAATATGGCCCAACAATTACTCCACTTACTGGACCGTCGCAACTGATATGGGTATTGCATTTTTTTCATAAAATGCCTCAAAGGGACTGTTTCCCAATGACTCTTAATAACCATTGTTGTATGCAAATTATCCTAATGGTTGGTAATATTCCCACTTTCTCGGTTGATGCATCACATACATCCTCAGCATATCTTCCAGGATTATATGTACTCTCTCTGTTTTACCATCAATATAAGGGTGGTATGCAATTTTGAAGGCCAAATAAGCTCCAAAACCAACAAACAAGTATTTCCAAAATTTTTATGTGAACTTAGTATCCCTATATGATATTATCTTTTTAGGTATCCAATGCAATCTAAATGTCTCTTTCATGTAAATATAAGCAATATCAATTGATTTATGAGCACTTTTAACAGCTATAAACTGAGCCACCCTACTCAACTTATCCACCACCACCATTATGGCATCATGTTGTATAGATTTTTTGGGCAGAACTGTGATGAATTCCATGGATATAACATTCCACTTCCGTTCCAGAATTGGGATTTTTTTTAGTAGTCTCACTGGGTTACTACACTCTACATGTACTTGTTTACATTCCAGATATTTTTCTAGGTATTCAATAGTATCTTTTCCTCATTCCAGGAAAAAAATATGTCCTCTTTATGGTTTTCATCCTCTTTTGATATCTAGGGTGACCTAAGTAAGGTCTTTTATGGAATTCATCCAGGATAAGTTTCCTTAAATCCTTAGCATTAGGTAAATATTTCATGTTCTTGGTTATTAGTGTTCCATCATCATTGAACTGGTAGCTTCAACTTACTGACCCATCTGGTTGTTCCTTCCAACACTTCTTGGTTATCGTATGTTAATTCGTTGGTTCGCCAAGGCATATATTGTAGTTCATGGTTGCTTGGTAATCCCTTTTGCCTAGGTTATCCTCTTTTTTTATTTTTTTATTTTTGTGTTAATAAAATTTATTATCCAGTGTGGAAGAAAAAAATATCCCTCCTCATAGTTCACATAGAATGCAAAATAAGCCTCCTCTACCTCCAGAGGCTACTCCTATCCGACATAAAAAACATAATAAAACGCAAACTACCGAATCAAGAAATTCAGGTACTACCTCTGGCCCTCCTCCTGATATTGATCTTCCATAATCATTTGTCCCTTTGAGTTATGAACTCGAGATTACATCTACCCCTGTTGGTGACATTGAACACAATTGAAACAGAATTCCCTGAAACTTTGTTACCTGAGGTCATTTAACCTTACCTTATTGAGTCAGACACTTTGTTTCTTGTGTTTGTTGAAACTGAGGAGCCTTAGCCATCTTCGCCTGATTCTGCGGGACCTTCCTCTTCTCTTCCTTTGTCTCAAACAAAACCAATATATCTTGGACCCGACGGTGAATCTCTTCCATGCATACTTTTGAGTATTAAAGATATCCCTCAAGAATAGCCTCATCCTTATACTCATGTTCATTGCAAAGGACTTTATTTTTATCAACCCGATCCTTTTCCATCTCTTCAAACTCTGATATAACCTCCTTTACCTGATTCTTTGGGCTTACTCGTTGATATTTTGCAACAATAGTCATTGGGATTGTCAACCATGACTGGAACTGATTCAAACTCCCATCCTATCTCCACCACTATGGTTGATACATCAAGTGTCGCTTCCCCATCTATTTTCGCGACATCACCAGAAACTCATTCGTATGGTGGAATGTGTGTCTCGCCTGGTTATCGGTCATTATCTAGTACTTTTTTTGGTGCTTATTCCAGTCCTTGGAAATCTCCCATGTCATCTAATTTAGGAATAATGTCTGGTAAAACACTTATGAATGCCACATAATATGATATTGTTCATATGGCTACACCTACAATATCACAGCAGGTTGGTCCCTTATATCAGTGGGCAAACCTACCCTCAATAGCCTAACTCTCCTTATGTTGGGTACCATCTATCTAGATCACAGTTTCCTCCATCATCCTCTCCTCTTTATGCAGGGGGAAAACATGTTTTTGGTATTCCTAAATATGGTAATCCAACCAATTATAATCCACCTTATCCTAGAATTTTTGCCAGTGTTTCATAACCTACTTCACCCGTTCAAACTAGTTCGTTTTGGGATAGATTGTTGAATCCTTAGGCTACGCAATCCTCATCACACATTCATATATATCCATCAAAACCTCAACAATCTCATATACATGTGATACAACCTTTGCAGCTTATTCCAATAGTATTTGGTTCTTCCCAGGTACTGCTTAGTCAAACTATACAAGGTGCCTCATCTTCTCAATTGCTTGTGCAAAGTGCTCCTCAAGTTTTTGTAGTTCAAATTCTTCAAAACTTTGGTGCAGTCTCAACTAAACCCACCATATCATGGGGCAATAAAAACCTCTACCGGGAAATATTAAGGACCTCATCATTCCTTTTCAAGGTCAGCAAATCCAGACCCAACCGTTCCAACAACTTTATCGTCATCTTGGGCCTAGGCAACAAACTCACGTGTATACTAGTTACCAAAACCCTCCATATCCTGGTAACCAGGTTCCTTATTATCATGACACTCCTTATCCAGGCATGCAAGTACCCATTTCTCAGGCTATTCCTTCTTACCCAGGTCATCCTCCTCCGGAATTTAAACAGAAATTTCCTTTTGTGGATACTCTTGAATTACCTGACTTAACTTGGCTTACTAATGACCCCATCGCTCATTCGCCTTGGGGGCCAACTATTCCCACCAAATTTCCACCTGATATCCCAAATTTTAATGGTAATCCTAGAGAAGACTCGTTGATGCATGTCATGACGTATCATCATGGTTTTCATGCAACTCCATCAATTATGAGTACATTCGACTTTGTATTTTCTAGTGAACGCTTATAGGTACTACAGCTAAATGGTATATTGAATTACCTAGAGTGTTGTTTCACGATTTCAATACTTTAGCCACCACCTTAATCACACATTTCCAGTTACCCATCAGATACGAAACTGGAACGAAAATATTGACTAACTTCAAACAATCAGATTCCACTCACATTTCATATCACATTCATGAGTGGAGGCGTCGTCAATTTTTGGTCAATACCTTAGTTCCTGATAAGTTTTTAGTGGAATGGTTCGTCAAATCCATGTTAGCTCCAATAACAAAATATGTGTCCAAAGGTGGAGTCGTGACCGAAGAGAAAGTTATTTCTCGTACTCAATATTTAGATATGGCTTATACCCAATCGAGCATGCTCTATGATAAGATACCAAATGCTCGTGACCTTCAAACATTGTTCCTCTTCCGCATTGTAAAGAATCTCATGTCGCTGATGGAATTATTGGTTCTGCTAGTTCGCAGCCGGAGAGTAAACCATCTAGTATTTCTCTCATCGCTCCAGCCCAAAACCCCCAATCCCATCCTCCTGTGACTTCTACTTCTGATATAAATGTCATTTCACCTTATAAAGGAAAGTATCAACGGCAACCTGGAAGCAAGAAGAAAGGTAAAGGTAAGAAAAAGAAGGATTCCTTTTCACATGATAAACAAACAAATATGTCTTCTGATGAGAAATGAAAGCTTTAATACCCATGCTTGATTTGCAATGAGGATCATTTTACACATGATTGTCTACACAGTGCTAAAGAGAATTATTTTCTTAAATCATCTACTTCTCCCGTTGTGTTGACCAACCCGTTTCCAAATTAGGAGAATCATATGGTTTCCAAGGACCCCTCTTCCTCTAACACGGTTTTGATTCTTTCCTCCTCAAAGCTGATATCTGATGTATTGGTGGCCACTCGAAAAAAATACTATGGTAATTTGAATCTACCAAATGGTCAAGCTACTTATCAACATTCCAGTTCGGAACCAACATCATTTGATTCAGTTCCGCCTCTAGAATCAACTATCAAGCCTTTAAAGGGTGTTATCCATATGTATGCTTACAACCCTCATTCAACAGTTGCCCAAAATTATAATTTGGTTGAAGACTTGCTCAGTCTCCATTATCTATGTCAACTCTTAAGGTGCTGCAAAACTTCCCTGCCCAAAGGAAGGCCTTTTTGTCAGCTATCGGATGTATGGACCCATCAGATTCCAACCTAGTGGTTTTCTCTCATGAAAACTATACTCCTCAGCTTCCAGCTTAGTTTGATTTTATGATTCAGGTCACTGTCCATGGTAAAAACATTAATCATTCTATTGTAGATGAGGGAGCCTTGACCTGCATCATTTTTATATCTTGCATGAGGGAATCACCTCAAGTGAATCAATCAAACACCACATTAAAATCCTTTGATGGAAGGACATATAAACCATGTCGGATTTTGAATTACAAAACTATCTTTGTTGAAGTAGAAGTTAATGATGTACCTCTTGATTATTATCTTCTACTGGGATGTGCATGAGTTTATGTTATGGTTGTCATTGTTTCAACATAATTTCGAATAATTTCCTTTTCTCATAAAGAAATGATTGTATCCATAGATCAACTCAAATTGTTTTCTTCTTATTCCAATGTTATTGGAAGTGTCCCTCTTGTAGGGGAAGTCGTACATTCTTATCAACATGTTGGACTTGGATTATTGAAGGACTCATCGCTTATGGAGACTTTTTCCCTCCATCCTCCTTCCCCTTCCAACTCCCCACCTTCAGTTTCTTATATCAATATGCTAGCATCTTCTATGATCCTAGTTGATCCATGGATTGTATCAGGTGAAACTGACATCCAAATTTTTGGCGACTAAATGTTGCTTAGCCCTGTTGAGGAAGATTATGAAGCCATCTACTCGACTTTTGTGTCCCATAATTTTTCTTTGATCAATTGAGTATATCAATCCCTGGATTATGGAATGCCCTCTGATCCTTTCTTGCATATATTCTCCTCTAACGAAAGCATCATGGAGATCATGATGTCATACAATGCATCGTGGGAAAAGCATCGTCATCATTCCTCCTTTCCCGATTCCATAGAAGATAATCTTGGTGGTTTGTACCTACCTAATTTTGTCAAACCCTATACGAATTTTGTTTCCATTCATGAGATTGACTCTAAAAAGAACCTCTCGAATATCAAAGAAACCATTCCTCTCGATATTTCGATTAAACCAGGAATAGTCAAAAATATTTACATCATAGCATCTTGTTCTTCATTTGAATTTGAGATCTACCTAGCCATTTTTCATGACTTTAGAGATTTATTTTCTTGGACATATGAATAAATTCTAGGTATCAACCCAAACATATTGGTGAACGAAATTAAAATGTATCCTGATGCCAAACCCATCTGGAAACGCCTTCGTCTGGTCCATCCTAAGAATCTTATCGGGATAAAAGTTGAAGTTAAAAAGCTTCTTCGGGATGGTTTCATATACCTCATTCCTTTAACTGATTAGGTTTCAAACATAGTCTTTGTCATGAAGAAATAGGGAATGATTCGAGTATGCAGCAATTATTGGGATGTTAATTGAGCTTGTCTGAAAGACAACTATACAACCTTGTTTATTGACCATATTATTGATGATTGTGCTGGTTGCGAGATATATTCATTTATGGATGGATTCTCGGGTTACATTCAAATCAACGTTCTCCCGACAGACCAACCCAAGACAACATTTATTTTTCCCTGGGTACTTTTTCTTATAAAAATATCCCATTCAGTCTCAAGAACATTTGGGTCACATTTCAATGTGCGATGGATTATGATTTTCATGATATTAAGAATATCGTGCAACCCTATTTGAACGATCTCGCTGCTCATTCAAAACATCAATCTAATCACCCATTGTATTTACGGGCCATTTGTAATATTCCAAAATGGAAAAGACAGGAATATAGAATATCTATGGCATTCAAAATCAAGCAAAACAAGAATATAGCTAAAATACGGAAAATGCCAGAAATATGCTACAACTAAAAATTACATCAATACATTACAACTATAAGCAGACACAGCTGAGTCATATCATTATAAAAAACAACAAATATAAAGTACACAGTGCTCTAAAGAAGATGCACTCAAGCCAACAAGAAGTGGTTGAAATGCACTAATGCAAACTAGCACTGGAAATGTTGTGCTGCTACTACTGCTGCTGCTGGAAACTATTGCTACTGTGAATAAGAACCATGTGCGGCAGGCTGCTAGAGTGCTCAAAAATATCCAGGATTTTAATCATGGATTCTACTCAAAAAACACAGAAAAAACCCAAAAATGGTTTGGCCATATTTTGACTTCGAGTTTTCGGCCCTTTTTGGGTTGCAACCTGCACCCCTATTGGTTGACTTACGCACTCCTCCTGAGTAACTATCGAGATGGGGATGAAATTATGATATAACTACTGCAATAGCACCCAATCAGCTCAATACATGAAGGGATTACCCCTTCTCTACAGTCTCCAGCTAGAAACTTGAGATCTAGCTCCTCCTTCCTCAGCTCAAATTGTAGTTGCAAACTGCACAACTGCTGGAATGGACTGCGTTGTCAACAAGGCTGAAGTTGTAGCCTTCTACTAAATGATGAGATATAGCTCAAATTTGATAGAAATAATGCCTCCAAAGTGAGGGAATGGTCCCTCACAGGATTCCAAGCTGAAATACTTGGAACTTCCTTCCTCCAGTACCCTTCTAGACTGCACAATTCCTGATGGAATTGCTACTGCATGGAGGTGTAAAATGATGGCCTGATGCTGGATATTCCAATTTTTCTCCTGGAAGACTGAAATGAATGCACAAGGTGAAAGGATGAACCCTCCACGGGTTTCCTAGCTGAAATTATAGAAACTACCTTCCTCGTCTCAAACCCTAAGATAGGAATGCGTAATTCCTAAAGTTGTATATGCAAAAGAGAGGGGCTGAACGTGGCACCAATTCCGGATGATGAATGGATGCTCAAAATAAAATTCCTAGAGTAGGCACTCGAAGTACCCCGTGGGTAAGGGTGGGATTCCTACTTGGGAACCCCCGTGTGCTAAATAGCACAGCACACTTAGCTAAACATCTGAAGCGTGCAAATAAATGTCAAACGAAAATACAGTATCAAATTCAAAAATAATTTTCTTTGCTTCCCTTATCTTCCTTATATGGTTGTGAGCCTTCCCTAGCCTTGGCCCACCTCATAACTGCGTTGCACATGTGGCCACTAGGCTCCATGAAGGCTGCGTTGTCTCTCCATGATCTCCATCATCTCTGCATTTAATCTCCACTCCCTCCATCATGTGTGCATTTATTGCACCACTTCCACCATCACTGTATCATTAATGCTCTATGATCTTACTTTTATTCTGCCACTATCTCCATCATCTTCCTCATTATCTCTCCATAATCTCCACTCTTCCTTCATTAATGAGTTGCTCCACTACTCCATGATGTTGATCTATTATCTACTAACCCACATTCACACAACAAAAGTGGATTTTATTCATCTATGAGGTTTATGGGTCCCTCCACCATTTTATTTACTTAACTAATTAAGAAAATTAAGAACTATAATATTACAATTAACTGGTGGAAAATTAGGAATATTACACCATTTTTCTCCATTGTAGGCACTATAACATTCGAATTAACCTGCACAAATGTGTGTTATGTGTTGGTTTTGGTCGACTACTTGGTTTTGTTATTTCCAAACAGGGAATTTTTATTGATCCTCTCAAATTCTAGGAAATTTTTTATTTTCTTATGCCTTCTACCCTCGTTCAGTTACAAATACTCCAAGTGAAATCTAACTTCTTGAGGAGATTAGTCCCTAATTATGCAAATTTGACCAAAGGATTTATTTTCTTACTGAAGAAATGGATGCACTTCCATTTGGATGACATTGCACAGAAAGTGTTTGATGCCTTGAAAGATGTACTAGTTCGGGCATCTCTCTTATATCTCTCTGACTATCAGTGCAACAATTTCATGTATCTCAATGTCGCCATCTCTACTATAGCTATGGCATTGGTCCAATAAGACAAAAATGGGATTGAATATTCCATTTACTATCTGAGTCGAAACCTCAACAATACCGAGATCTCGTATACTCATGTCGAAAAGTTGGCTTTGGCAACCATTCAAGTCGTCTAGATATTTCATATTGCAACCCCATGACATATATATTGTCACGTCAATTGTTGGGGGGAAAGTACTCGAAATGTATAGTTATTCTCTAAAAATTTGACCTGGAATTCATCAAATCGAAGTTAAATAAATCCCTAGTTTTCGTTTAATGTGAGATCTTCCCTCCCTTGATGTGGAATCTACATCTGAAGATTCCATCCCTGAAGAGTCATTGTTTTTGATATCGTCATCTGACTCGTGGTATGTAAATTTCCTAATTTATCTCTAGACCCAAAATTTATGACCTAATACCTCTCGCTCTGAACAACAACGTATTCAGTACCAATCCTAAATTATCTAATTATCAACGAAACCCTTTACCATCGTGGTATCAATATGAATTTACGAAAGTGCCTCACCCTCAAAGAGGTTGAGAAATTTCTTAATGATTTACATTCAAGAGCATGCGGTGGACATTTATCTGGCTATGCTACCGCACAAAAAATCTTACGTGCTGGTTACTTTTGGCCCAGCATTTTTCGTGACTTTATCCTTGCAGTCCATAAGTATCATTCTTTATAGATATACGATCGCAGAGTCCATGCTCCACCTGCTCCATTTCATCCCATTGTCATTTTTGGTTCCTTTTAAAATGGGATATCAACTTTATGAAATGTAACCCTCATTCGGTCGGGGGGCATGGTTATATCATTGTCGTTGTTGACTACTTTGATAAGTGGGTCAAAGCGATGCCTACATTCATTAATACCAGAGAAATAGATGCATACTTTTTCTTTAACCACGTGATTGTTGGGTTTGGTATTCCACAAGCGATAGTTACAGATCACGAGAAGCAATTTCTGAATCATATGATGAGCGAATTAACTACCAAATCATGGACTTTCACATGAAAATTCCACTCCCTATTATCCTCAGGCTAACGAACAAGTTGAATCTATCAACAAAGTTCTTAAAATTATGCTTCAACACATTATAGGGGTCCATAAATCAGATTGGAATTTACTTATCTATGTTTCCTTGTGGGCATGCCGAACCTCAATATGGATTGTTATCATATTCACACCCTTTCAGTTAGTTTATGGTCTAGAAGTGATCCTTCCAATTGAGTGTGAAATTCCATTGTTGGAACTAGATATCGAACTTATCCCTTCTACCTCCGCAGAAGAGGAGCATATTTTACACTTGACTCGATCAGATGAGACCCAATGTGATGTCTCTTTGGCCAACGAAGCTCATAAAATAGGCATCAAAGTGAAATATGACAAAAGTGTCAAGCCTAGAGTCTTCTCGGAAGGAGATATAGTACTCTAATATGACCAGGAGGCTGATAAGTTAGGCCCAAGAAAGTTCCAGCCTATGTGGTTGGGCCCATACATTTTTAAGCATGTCCTTGCAAAAGTGGATTACTAGTAGATCTTGATGGAATTCCACTATCGCAGCCTAGAAATGGGTTGTATCCAAAAAAATACTATGCTTGATCCCATGCATAGTACACTGTGTACATACTGTATATAGGTGTGTTAAGTGTGTTTGCAGTGATTTTTTCATAGTTTCCCATGGTTTATATTGTTATTTTTTACTTTGGTTTGCAGATTTCAACCTCTCTCGAACCATATATTAGTTATGTCGATAGTGCTAGCCATAGTACTTTGAACCTATCGTCCATAGAATCAGCCATATTTGCTCCAAATGGTGAGCTAGTGAGTATGCAATGGATTTGTAATGGCCACTCTACTAACAACATCATTGAGTATAGTACATTGGTTGATCTTATATCTGATGTTATTTCACATCGTATACGTTGTACAGTCATCATGTTTGACTCATAGCTCGTAGTACTACAACACATGAATATCTATTCAGTGATAAATCACATCATATTCTAGAAAGAGATTTAAATTTCATACAATATGAACACATATATAGAAATATAAAAAATTTAGCAGATGCCCTAGCTAATTTAGTTTTAGATAGATATTTGCAGCGAATGTATGTAACTTTCAATTCACATCACGTTATATTGAAAGAAGAATAGGAAGTTGGAAACACTAGATATATACATATATCATAAGTTTGGTTTTACAAAATGTGTGTCCCGAGACACATATGGTTACATTTCCCATATACAAAAACTACATGAAAACATCTAAGTAGACAATCAGTGGTGCTCATGATAAAATGACACTACGCGAGCTATATTGCGCATTTATTGATCGATATGACTAAGTTACCCTAATGGTATATCATTGAAGTCGAATGGAAGTTGATCAACTACGGTCTCATCAACCCCGTGGTTCAATCCCTCCACATGGCACTCCGCCTCTGATAGGACCTCCACTACCTCAAGATCTCGTAGCGCATCCTATCCCACCGCGGCGACCTCTACTAGTCCCACTGCATTCTCCTGTGGTTGTATCTATGTGTGATGGATATATGTAGCACCCATTTTTCAAACATATCCAATATCTACATGAAAAAATCAAATAGTTTAGTCTTGGAAACATGAAAAAACACAAAAAAAAAATTGCAAAACTTTTCAAAACTTAATGGTCAAATTATCTTACCTGTAGCATCCCATTACTCACCCTCATGTAACATGAGCTCAAGATCATCATGTAAATCCATCCCTGTGTAAGGATATTCATCAATCACGATGAACTGTCTATGCGACCATCCAAAGAAGGCTGGTGAAAATTTGATCATTGATGGACCTGCATGTCTAGTTATGTGGTCTATCCACCTCCTCATGTGTCGGACCCTCGGATTGTATGGATCGAGTACAATATGTTGAGGTTGCAGTAATGGTACCCGCTCTATGGAAAAAGAGACCAAAATAGCACCATATCCAAATTTCTTTAACTTCCCCTCCTTTTCTTTAGTAATTTTTTCCCTCGGGTTGACCAAGACACCCTCGCTCCAGTTGAATATTGTAGGCGCTAGACATTCTACCCCATACTGCATGTATGATCTGCTTGCCACATGTAATGTCGAGCTTCTTGCCAATCTTTCTGTGATGAAAAAGATCATTCTAAAAGGTAGTTGGGTCACATCCTTTATGTTAATATTTTTGTCCCTAGTAGGAATCGCTTCAGGTATACAATAGGTAGCAATGTAATATTTTACTATCTCACCTCCACTTATTCCACCTAGAAGAGATATGGGGGAACCTCGCTTTGAAAATCCTGTCAGAAAGTAAATTTCATATACTTGTATCTCAATTAGATTCTCCTTGAACCTAAACACATGTTCCTGAACATCCCATTAACGCACAAGGTACATTAACAACTCCATTTTTTTCCTCATAATAGGAAGCCAGAATAATTTTAAACCCATAATTTTTAAGTGCTCGGATGGTAGCAGGGTCATTTGCTGCATTTAAATATTGTGTTTCATTCTCTCTTTTTCTCCAGATGAATGAAATTTGGTGATAATGGGTACCTGAAAAATAAACAAAGGACTCATTAGGCTCTTTCCCATGCAAAAAATCTGACAAAATTTGAGGCAAAATAAAGAAAAAACTTGGAAAAATATGCCTAACGCTCCCTAGAAGGCCTAGACAGAGCGTTGCACCTATGTCTTCTATGTTCCTATACTTAGGTGTAACTCCCTTTTTGACATAGAGAGTGTGCATTGGTCCCGGGGCGTTTTAATGAGCCCCAAGTGCCTCAAAAACTTGAAAATTTTGCATGAAAGCACAAAAATGAATTGTGTAAATAGAAATAAAGGTTTTAGCTCCTACCTAGATCCTACGGCACTGTAAATGGTTTCTTGGATTGGCTGCAATTAGCTACAGAAGATCGAGGGAAAAAGGGCTCCAAATACTCATCGTTGAAGGTAAAGTGTGAAATAGTAAAAATGAAAAGTCATTTTACATATTTATGGTCATTTTCTCTTTATTTTATTCATTTTTAACATTTTGACCTAAATATGCTTCATTTTTACTATGAAACGGGTATGTTTAATCCTTCTTGTGGTGTTTTGAGCAGTTCGACAGTTGTTAACGGATTTTTATTATGTTTTAACAGGTTATTTTTACCAAGGAGTACACTTTTATATATTTTTCAGACTATAAACCAATGAAAAAAGGAACCCTATGGATTCATCTTTCAGCTCTTTTCAGACTTCCAAAATACGAAAATATTGTTGAGCACTTGTCCTTTTGATCTCGTAAAATTAAATGAAAATATGTCTACTCAATATAAGTTTAACCCTTTTCCAGAATGAGATAGACTAACTAAGAAAAAGGAATACCTTAGTTGAACATGGCTAAGAGGTTCTCTTGAATATTTTTTTTCTACCTTTTCAGACTTAAGAGACTATCTACGAGAAGGGACATGTGGATTTTTCTTTTTTGCCTCTTTTTAAAACTCTCTAAACATGAAAAATATTACAAGTTTTACCTTTGTTGGACTCATTAAAACATCAAACAGTGATGGACTTGTCGAACATGACAAGGTAGAACCACTCCTTCTCAAGGTTTTTTAAATATAGATTCATCCAAAGGATGAACTTACAGATCAAGCTTATGTTATCCTCCTCAAGATTGTTAAAACATAAAGAGGTATTGACCAGTATGGTTGGGGAAATTGAGAAAATAGGGGATCCACTTTTCTAAATGGCAGCGAGTCTCTCTTGAACACAACACTTTCCACTTCAACTTTGTGGCCATTGGGTTGGGTAATATGCTTGCCTCTTGGTTATCATACCATTTTCAGAGCCTCCATTTTGGTTTTGGGTCAATGCTGCAAGCTCTATTTAGTGTCGTTATGTTTTCAAGAGAATTCCTTTAGTTTATATCTGCTACAATACTCTTAAGCATTCATTTCATGTCTATATTTCCTGATTCAGTTCCATAGCAGCATCATTCTAATCATTCTATCTCAATCATGATACCTGGTAATCAGATGGTGTCTACCATCTTCAACTCTAGCTCATTGATTCACATGGATATACTCATACATTAGTTGGTTGTGTGAAAAATATATAGGACCTCAGACATAGTTTCATCCATCTGGGTTTCAATTTCAAGATTTATACAAGGATCACAATGTATGATGGCCATCCTCATATAGACAGACAGACATCTAGCCATGATTCCACCAGTTACATATGTGGAGGCGTATTTTGATCATTGTACATGTTATGTTAGCTTATGAGCTAAGTATGGGTATGCATCCCTCAGAAACAAGATTTCATGATAAATGTATTGTAACATATGAATCTCGTTGATTGTCCTTGATACCTACTTGTCACAAGGTAAAGAACTGCAATCATCAGTCACCATATCTAACTTTGCGCTTTAGGGGGCATTTTATTATAGGCAATTTTGTCACATCCAATCAAGTGAGCCTCTTAGTGGGATCTATCAACATCATATTCCCCTTGTCATCATATTTCAAAAATCCCTAAGCATGTACCTTTTATTCCTCATAATTTCAACCCTAAACTACCTTATCTAATCCAATTTGAGGACCAACACTCCTTGCAAGCCTACTGTGGTTCGAACACCTACAATTCGCCCAGTGTTGGCCACCAACAGGTTGCTCTCCTTTGCACCTGTGTTGGTTCTAGAATTCCTAAATAATGATTGGGATTATGGACGCTTCACCTTCTAGGAGTTTCCAGAAGTTGTTTTAACTACTTACCTTCAATTGACAATCGGATCCTATCCTACCCTACTTTGGAGTTTTAACCACTTATCCTTTGATCCTATCCCTCCATCAACGGTGGATATAAAACCTTAGAATGGTAATTGGATAAGAACTCCCAAATTACACCACTCTTCTATATATTTACCTTATTTCCTATGCAAAGGTTGGTGAATGAATGGTTGAATTTGGAGAGTGATTTTCCCCTTATGTTATTGTAGTAAGTAGTTATCATCTCATGCATAGGGTGACTGGAGGTGCATATTGTGACAAGGAAAGGATGAGTTAATAACTTGGAGGAGCTCTTCTGAAAGGTCGACTTCCACTTATGGTTGTAATCTCCTTCCATTTATATTAATGCAAATAATTCTATGTTTTCCTACATGTGATGTCATTATTTCACTTATTTCAATACCATGTTGATCTATTGAAAAGAGTATATAGATGATAATGTGTACATCTCGCAGTTCCTTGGCTTGTGTTATCTGACTGTGTAGGTTCTAATTTTGGAAATAAGAGCTTCCAAGCTAAAGAAGAAGTCAAGTGAGTGAAAGTTTTTAGGTAGGCCTCACTCTGTCATCTATTTACTTTAAGGAAAATCATTGGGTTCTTTGTCTCTCTATTATTCTAGGTTGACCACCAAACCGAGGGGAGATACCATTGTTTGCAATCGTAAATCTCGTATAACACTAGCCATGTCATCAAAGTGATACCACATGTATCTTGCATGGAATTCCACTTCATGTAATGGTCCACATCACTGTTGTGTGGCATTACCACTTCATCATGCCAAAGAGGTTGTCCTTGTCCCACCAATCACCCTTTTGTTTCATTTTACAATATAATATGCAATCGATTTCCAAACCTTCGACTAAGGTCAGTCCAACCAATCCCCCGAACCCTAAAAAAGGATGGTCCCTACCAATATTCAGGACTCACGGCTGGTAAAATGTTAGCAAGCTTCCCCGACCTCAAAATTCCTGACCTAAAAAGGTCTTGACCATCCTAACTTCTCGTACACAGTAAATATTTTTTTACGATTCTTCCACTCTGTTATGATTTCTCTAGTTTGGCCCCAATTATCTCATGGCTTAAGAGCACAAATGAAGACCCAAGGCCACAGCCCTGTCTGGCCTAATTCAAATGATTTCTCATATGTAACCATGAAAAGGGAGGATTTACCCAAAATTATCACATAGCACATAATGTATACCAACTTAGATCTTTCAAAGAGCAACGATGTAAGGGAAATAAATATTTTTAAGCCAAAAAACATTTAGCAGTCTCAGTTGGCTTTAAACCAAGCCTATAACTTCAGTGAGACTCAACCATATTTATAACCTACGCATTCATCATTCAACTAGACCAACGGTCTTGTATTTGAAATACAAATCAAATATGAAACAAATTTGAATCACATAACATGCATGGGTGCATGCAAAATAATAAGCTTATAAAGGCATTCAAAGCATTTAACTTATAGCTCCCTAACAGAGATTTATAAAATCCACAAAATATTTCAAGGCAAATTCAACCAATTAATTTCTCCATTTTTGCAGCTATGTAATAATCCACAAAGCTATATATATTAAATTTAACAAGACACAATCCTTAATATCATAGCTTTTATATTTTTTCATCTTATTTACAATACAAAAAAAGAGCAAACTGATGGTGGGACTTCAATTTTCCACCCAAACATAGAACTAATCCAGCCAAAATTAATTACAGCAGTCACCCCCAAGCCAAATCCACGATCTAAGGGGAAATTTTACTTTCAGTCGCCTTAGCATGAATCCATCTTCAGTACACAGAGGATAGGAAATACATATGACATTGGTTGGTTTGTCAACTAGTGAAGCACAACAGAATTCATAATAATGGGTGGTTTATCAGTTGGGTCAAGAACTCTAGGAGTGGTTTATCAACTCCCCAACAAACACCCTAGGTGGTTTATCATTTGTTTCAAAAACTCAATGATTCGTTTATCAGCCCGCAACAAGCACCCTTTTGTATGTGGTTTAACATCCCTAGAAACCACCCTAAGTGTTTTCTCATCCAATCCCTTGGAAAGTGTGCAACATGTTTCCTTCACGCCCTCTTACTCTTTTGGTCACAATTTTCTCTTTTAGAGAATCCCATTCCCTCAGCTCATATATATTTCCATCTTTATTCATGATTTCCACCAAGAAGAGGTCCCACCCCCACATTTTTTTCATTTCCATTTTTATCATTTCCTCAAGGGTCTCTTCATATTCCTCTTGAAATATTCCTCTTCTTTTTCTCATTATTTGCACCATAAAAATAATTTAAGGTGCCAACTAACCCCACTTTGTTTATCTTTACCCTTCCATCTTATATCATGCATATATGGTCCCACACTTCACACCATTACATTATTACATTACAAAAATTATGGAATATGTACTAGGGGTGTCACAAGGGTATTTTTATGTTGTCGAGATCATTACTGAGAGAGAGATTATTGGAGCTAGGATTTGGAGGACGTTATGCTACAAATTTTACATCTAGTTATAAACTTCCCTCTTCTAAATAATATATAAATCAATTGTTCTTCCTTCAAAATCATTAATCAATTGTTATTTATATTGTGTTTAACTAATAATTGTTTGGAAGCTTGAGTTACAATGATTCATTTAATAATGCTTAATTTCTTATTCAATATGCTTTTAATTGGAGAAATCTTTATGATATTGAAGGATTGATATAGTCTTATTTATGTCCAAGATCATATTTTGGAGATAGCTAGGAGCACATCCCATCTACACTTAAAACTCCAATGGATTTGTGCATGAGGAACAACAGGTTCCTTTTTTGCGTTAACTTTATTATCTCAGTTTATTTATTGAATTGTTGAATTATTTTTTCCTTACTATAGTTGATCCCTTGCAATATCTATCTCGGGTTTCCAGGAAAACCTTAGAGGCTCTTTGTTTATCCATCCAAGAAATAAAACATATAGCACCACCAACTCTAGAACTAAAGCTTGATGTACTTCAGACTAGAACAATTCCAAATCTGGCTAGAAGTTGAAGTCTTATGCTCATGGAAGTTATCCCTAATAATGGTATATATATGAACACAAAATGATGAAAATGGTGGTTTGAATCTAACCACAAACTATTGGAACTTGGTTCCAAGGCTAAACAATTCCCAAAACATTTCTAAATATGGAAAGAAGTTGTTGTCTACTGCTAGTGGAAGTGTTCACATATGTCAGTTTGAAGATAACCACAAATTGAATCACGCTTATAATTTTTATTCTAGCTACAACTTTGATTTTGGCCATGGCTGACTCTAGCTCTGGGCTCTGGGAGTTTTCTTCGGTTTATGTTGTGGCTTAGGATTTCTTGGTTTCACTTTGAATCTAGTAATTAACCATCAATTCCCCCCCTCCCCGCTATCAAATACAAGGTTTTAAGCTTAAAAAATGTCATCTGCAATATGTGTCACTACTTGAGAATGAAATTTGAAGTATACCTGAAATATCTTCTTATATGTTGAAGCTCGTTTCCAAAAAGCGGTCCATCCAAGGTGAATCTTCGTTCTTTCGGGAGTTTTATGTCTAGAGAAGTTCTCTGAATGGTGAGTTTGTTTTCCACAATTCTTACATGGGTAGACATCAAAACATTTATCTTTCACGTGGCCAACTCTATCATAATGTTTGCATCTGATAATTTGTGGTTGTGGAAGAGGAGCAAATGAAATTGAGCTACCTTGAACAAACCCAACACTTTGAAACTAAATGGGCTTAGAATATTCTATAATATGAAAGGAAACATCATTTTCATATCCAAGACCATTTATGTTCATGTTGTTGACAACTTATTCACATGGTTTGAGGATGGGCTTGGGGAGAGCAGGAAAAATCTATGCATATTTAAGAAAATCCACTCCTGAGATGGACTCAGTGACTTGATAAAATTTTAGCTTCTTATGGGAGTCTGTCTCAACCTCAAATAGAGAACTATTCTAAACAAAAACCAGTTCATAATGATAACTCTTCTCTTATAACTCAATCTTGTCTTGTGCCTTTCGAAAAAAATTGAATGTACGAAAGAGTTCCCTTGTTGATTTTTACCATCCCATCAAAAGTGGAAAGAAATAGGGTATTCATAACCTCTAATTCATCATCAATTCTAGCAATTTTCTCAACAACTTGAGTTATCAAAATACAAGTGTTAGCTTTAAACAAAAATGCACTTGTAAATACAAACAGTTTCCACTATTATATCATTACAATTGAGTAGTGTGTTATGAACAAGATAGTGAAAAAAATCTCTCAATGGTGAATCAAGTGAATCACACAAGTATATATCCCAATGCGTTCACCATAAATAGACAACTAAATACTTGTATACTTGTAGTGAACAGTGGAGAAGTATAATAAATATATCAAATAAAGTGTTTGTAATATTCTCAATTAGCCAAGCTAATGGGAATATGCAATTTTGTTTCATTTTTTGTTGCATGAATAAGTATGTAAAGGGGGACATGTAAAGCTCCTAAAAATAATGAATAAATCAATGCCCATGTGAAAAAAGATAATTTTGGGCCGTGTAAACAAAACACTTGCATGTGTGAATGGGTTTGAACTATGAGACTAGGTCAACCTTGACCAAATCTACAGCGCAGTCTAGATGCAATGTACCTCATGGATGCACAGCGCAGTTTTAGATGGAGGCTCCATATGTTAAAGGATATAACTCATTGAAGTGGTTTAGGGTTTGACAATGCTTTCATCTTATAAAAGGAAGAGGATAGAAGCATAAGAAGGTTGTTGACTATATATATTTCTGAATATATTGTCTGTTTAGACATATATCATTCTCTGTTGTTTAGCTCAGAATAATGCTTCTTAGCATTGGGTGTTCCCGAGCGGGAATCCCACCTCCTTCCTAGAGTAGCTCTTCGAGGAGCCTTGCTTGTCTTGTCCATTATGTGGAATTTTTCCAAGCTTCATCTTGCACCTACAGTGTTGATCCTATTTAGGATTGGGCTGTCCTTATGAGCTGCAACAAGTGGAGGATAGATCTTTCCAGATCTATGCATCTCTATTGCCCCTTTTCACTGAGAAAGTCTTATCTCCCTTTGACAAGAGTTTTCTAGAACCTTGGAGCTTCAGATCCACACCTTGGCATCAGGACAAAGCATACTCAAAGCCTAAAGCGTAGTCCCTCTTCCAGGACTGCGTTATTTGCAAGAGCAGAGTTGCAGGGAGTTTTGGCATCATCTTAGAGGAGAGATCTCTAGTGATTGGATTATTCCTTTAACTGTGGTGATCTTTGGATTGGACATCCAATCCATGTTATTTCAGATCTGATCTGATGTACATCATATGCTTCAGAATTTTCTGAATACTACTGCAGATTTGTAACTTAGATCTCAGATCTACTCACTGTTCTTCATGTTTTGTTGAAATCCCCAAGGGGAGTGTATAATGGAGCCTTTCCTGTATATAGATCTAAAATAGATCTATCATTTTGTATACATATCTACTCTAGATATGAGATGTAATAAACTGTTTCTTCAGCCAATGAAAATAACATTTTCAAGCTTATTCATAAATTTCTTGTGGTTTTAGCACCTCATTTTTTAGGGTTTCTTCTTGTACATCCTTCTCTTTTCTGTTATACATTGTATAAGCTACATTGTAAATCTATTTTGTTGATGTATAGCTGACTTATGGACCTCCATATGGGTCTCTTGCTCTCAAACATTTGAACTGTGTTATTTATGAAGCATTTTGTTTCATATAGCTGCAGCCCCTCTCTTTGGGTGTTTTCCAGCTATACTAGGTGGTGGGAGGTCTGTTTACCTCACCTAGTTTGATTTGTTTTTGCTCTCCTTTTGGATATATACACTCGAACCACTTATCTAAGGGATCCAGGAGCTGAAAACTCACTTCAGTGCACATATTTCTAAGGAGTGTGTTATTTCAGCAGGCATTTCTGAGTATTCCCATTTGGGGATATTATAGTGGTATCGGAGCTACTTTCTTGGCACAGCTTGTGTTTCATTGAAGAGACAAAACCAAGATGACTTCAGGATAATATGAGCCTCTTAATGAAAGAGAAAAGAGATATATAAATAGAGGACAGAATAAATTTGGTTACACCAATGATGATCAAGGCAAGGGTAAAGCCCCTGAAACTGGAAGTGATAAAGAAGGAGAAGATTTTGCAAGAAATATTTTGGTAGCCATGCAAGATCTTGCTAGAGAGATCAAAGAAATGAGAATGGACATGATCAAGGAATCTCCTAGGATATTTCATCCTGGAGAAAGCTCTGGCATGTCTCACCACTAGAATGATCAACCAGTTAACCAGCCACAGGCTCCACTATGCTCTACTATGACTACTTTCTTGGCTGTGTAGAATGAAGGGCCTCATGAGCAAGCATCCCTTGAAGACTACTTTGAAGAATATGAGTCTCAGAATCAGATATTTAAGGACCACTTGAGTTTTCAAGAGTTTTGTCACCTCAAGGACAAAAGAAGACCAAGGCATCAGTATAGAGATGGTGGATTCACTCAGAATCATGATAGACGTCACTCTATGGGCAGATTATTTTTACCCAATTTTGATGGTTCATCCACCAGTTCTGCCAAAGCATGGGTAGAAAATTTGGATATCTAATTTCAGTTGAACAATTTCCCTATGATGGAAGCTATCACTATTGCAGTGTTGCGCTTTGAAGGTGAAGCACACAATTGGTGGTTCCATGGGTTTTCTACATTGGGCCATGCCAATGTGACTGCCTATTCTGAATTTACTAGAAGACTGGTGGAAAGGTTTGACAGAAAGGATCCAGAAGCACCTTTCATGAGCCTTGCAAAGCTGAAGCAGTCAAGTAAGAAGAATCTTATATCTCTGAGTTTCTGAGATTATCTGTTATGGTTCCTGATCTGTCTACAGCAAGGAGGGTGTACATGTTCTTCGATGGCTTGGATGAACCTCTGCATGGGCTGGTTAAATCTACCAAGCCCATTACATTGCATGATGCCATTGAGAGGGCTAGAGACCTTCAATGTGCCTTGCCAAAAGCAAAGGAAACTTTTCAAAACAAGCCCCCTTACCTTTCTAAAGGGAAGGAAGAGAAGCCTGCTCCTTCCAAGGAGATTTCATTCAAGAAGCCTCTTGATATTGAAGTCTAGAGGGAGATAAAAAATAAGAGGCTATGTTTCACTTTCCAAGAGTCATGGGCACCTAGACATAGATGTGCTGCTGGGAAAGCACACTACATATAAGTCTTCTCAGATTTTGAGGAGGAAGAAGAAGATGATGAACCAAGGGAGGGTCGCAGCACTGACAATGTTGAAGGAGATCCAACACCATCTAGAGATGGAAATGGAGCATTTGCTCCAATAGGGGGAACTCTTGCATCTTTGAGAGGAGTACCTAAGTACTTGACCTTAAGATTTCAAGGTTAAATCATGAATTAGAGGGTTTCTGTATTGATTGAAAGTGGGGCAACCCACAACTTTATTGATGCTCATATTGTGCAAAGGAGGGCAATACCTACTGATACTTTTGAGGGATTCTTTGTTTTGGTCCCAGGAGATACAAAAATTCAATTCATGCATTATGTCCCATCACTTTTAGTCACTATGGGATCCTACACTTTGGTGGATCGCTTCTTTGTAGTTGACATACCGGACACCAATATCATTTTGGGTGTTCAATGGTTGATTACATTGGGGAAAGTTACCACTGATTGGAAGGCTTTGAAAATGGAATGGGTGGACATGAAGAGTGGTGAACCTCAAATGATCCAAGGCATGCATACTTACCCCTCACATAACACTTCCACACAGAAAACAGAGATGGATTTGTGCAGTGGAAGCAAGGACCTCACAGTCCCTTCTCTTATGTTCATGAGATTTCTGCATGGGACATTCTTATCTAGTGGAAAGCCACCTGGGAGGCCACCAGATTCATATCTTGTGGGGAAGACCTCACAAATTGTTGCTCCTAACTTAGATCCATGAGGGATTGGAGCAATTGAATACAAAGCTACAGCGCTGGGAGGCTTGGGACAGCTCAAGAAGGAGGGAAATCTCCTTCCTTTATCACTAACACCCACTCTCATTTCTGGATCTGCGCTATGGGAGGAGAAGAATGGAAGGATCAGCCTTCCAACACACACCTTTGGCATGGGAGATGTAAAATAGGATATCAGCAACATAACAAACATTCCTGTGGATGTATCATCGGCGCTGTCATTGTTGAGCAGTGTAGATCTGTATTGGAAATCTCAACTGCTTGTAGAGTATTCCAAAGATCTCCACACATGTATGATACTGAATGACATGCAGCAAGAAAAGGGCTACTTAGTCCAAGGATGAGTCATCTATCATCATGGTAGGGTCTTCTTGTCTAGAGCTTCCAAACTCGAGCAGAAGATACTACAAGTGGCACACAAAGAGTTCTTTTTCAGCCATATGCAGTCAATGAAGATCTACACCCTAATCATGAGGAGCTTTGATTAAGAAGGCTTGAAAGGGGAACTACATCAGCACATTCAAGAGTGCATGAGCTATGTGGAGTTGGGGAAGCCAAGGGACTCTATGCAAGAGTCATTTCAACCATCTCTTCTTTCTTTTGAAAGAGGAGAATTGTCCATGCACAACTCCATGTGTATGGGGAACTTTGATGGTAAATAATATGATCATGTAAAGAAAGTTTCATTTTCTGATTTATCACATTCTTTTACCATGTTTTTGCAGGCCATGACTCCTAAAGGAAGTGATATATCATGCAGATCTCATGGCATTTTTTGGGCCACTAAAATTTCTGAACTTGGCCACTCCCTTGTTGTGCAAAGGGAGATTCTTTTTCATGATGGGTTCTTTCCAAAGGCACCAAATATATCTTACATATTTAGCCATGATAAGATAACTTGTGCAGCAAGTAAGTGGTGGGGAGACCACTTACCATACCCTGATCTGATGCAAGCAAGAGATGCATTGCGCTGGCACCATATGTGGGACTTTGACCCACCTCCTAATGCTCAAATTTTTGTTTGTATATATGTAATTATTCTCCTATAATTGGATGATATAGTTGTGCTATTTATGGGACTATATGGAGGGAGGATGGGCAGTTTGTATGTACCACATGGAATGGAACTTCTCCATGTACCTCATGCTACATGTTTTAGAGAGAGCATTGCTCCAGCAATGTTTATTTCTGTTGAGTTTTTCACTCCTTATGGGATGGATTATGTACATCTTATGATGACCTTTGAGGGAAAATTCATTAAGGGTTGGATTAGTGAACACTTAGCTTGTGAGGAGAGCTTGACCTTTGATGGTGACACCAATGGAAGAGGAGAAGTGTTGCAGCACTCACCCTATCAGT
The DNA here is from genome assembly GCA_034641835.2 of Pinus albicaulis. Classification (NCBI taxonomy): domain Eukaryota; kingdom Viridiplantae; phylum Streptophyta; class Pinopsida; order Pinales; family Pinaceae; genus Pinus; species Pinus albicaulis. The sequence goes on from CM076584.1 coordinate 97,471,884, forward strand.
TGCTTGAGGACAAGTAACATTTTGGAGGGGAGGACTGTAATATTCCCAATTATCCAAGCTAATGGGAATATGCAATTTTGTTTCATTTTCTGTTGCATGAATAAGTATGTAAAGGAGGACATGTAAAGCTCCTGAAAATGATGCAGGAGCATTCAGGCTAGTCAGCAATGTGATAGCATGGTCACATGTTGTGACTAACAAGGGGTTGGAAGAAAATAATTTTATTAATTTTATTTGTTTAAATATATGAGAGTGTTTATTTATTGTTAAAAATGAGGATAGGGTGTAGGTGGCTGAGTGATCCTCCTTGTATGGAGATCAGGCCAAATAGTTGGATTTATTTGGCTAGAATAGAGTATGAGAGATTTTAAAAGCTTTATTTAGTGTTAGTTTAGAAAAGAGTGGGATTGAAGAGATTTTTTAGGAGAGGTTGAGAGATTTCTGATTCAGAATCAGAATTGACTCATGAAACTATGTATTTGTATCAATTGTATTTTCCTTATATAATGAGAGAGAGTGAGGATAGAGGATGAGGGGTGTATGAAGCCATTTTTTTAGAAATTGTAAGGGCCAAGAACGTTGAAGATCTGGCCAACAAAAGGTTGTAAGTCATTGTTTCAGATTTTATATATGTTTTGATTGTTTGAAAGTATATTTATGGATCGGTGTATCGGTCAATTGAATGAAGCTGGAAGGATTAAATTCAATATGGCAATGAAAATTCATATCTGTGTATATCGACCTGTAGTTTGATTTGATATAATTGTGAAAAAAGTGCCAACGAATGTGAAAATCGTGTTGCATAATCCTGGAGTATGAAATGCGTTAAATTCTGTGTAAAAAGGGTTGTATTTTAAATCCTCTGTTTGTATCGACCCATGGCATAACATTGTTCCTTTGGATTGGGTTATTATTAGTATAAATCGCTGTCAAGAACTGCTGTGAATCCATTTTAAAACCAATTCAAAGTGTAAATGGAACGCTGGAGGCGATGTTTAAAAATAGTTCAATTGGCATTAAAGAAATCATATGGAGTAATCCATACAGAGGAACAAACTCGATTTCCAAATATAAATAACAACTGACAACTGCAATTGCAAACGCCGGCACAGAGATACAAATGAAGTTCGTTCTGTTTAAATTCCATTTATTGGGATTGTTCCTCCCTCTGTAATTTGTTCAAGGTCGATTATAACTTGAAATCAATTGGTGCGCTCTAACATTACAGTCTAGATACGAAGGCTTTGTAAATTTGATGTCTCAGGTTTGCTAATTAGAGAGATGAATTAGAAGGGGCTTATATAATTATGAAGTCAATGGATTACAGGGTTTCATTGCATTGCATGACATTGTATTGTTTCTCAGTTTTGAGAAAAATCGGGTAGTGGGTTTGTGTTTAATTGTACTGCGGAGTTGATGAGTTCATTCCCCACAGAGTTACCACAATACTCAGTTCAGGGAAGAGACCGTATCCATTAGTCAATTGAGATTGAATCCGGATCATGTTTTTGTCTGGAGAAATGCCCTTTGTTTATTCACAGAAACTGAAACTTCGTTTGAAATTGGAATCGGTCCGATTGAATCGAATTCCAATTAAGACAGATTGTATTGGCATCTGACCAGCGATTGGGAATTAAGTCAGCGAGCTCTGATAACAATTATGAAGTTATATAACATCGCACCAAATTAAGGGTAAACGCCAAATTCTTATGGCGTATGGTGATCCATCGATTTGTGAATCGATATATTGTATATCTGGTGCTGCGATATATAAATACGCTTGAAACTGTTATAAACAGAGAAATGAAATGTTTAATAGGGCGCATAGGGATAAGGAAGAATCAATTGCAACAAGTCAATGTTTATTTGCAGTAAGATTGGTCAAACAGAGAGATCGATTGAGAATTATGATAATGTTTTGATAATCATTGCAGGAAGCTTGGAGCGGTACAATTGGAACGCATGATGCAGCAGATTGCAGGATACATGTGAAGTAATTATACTGTTATATATCCTTGGAGCAATCTATTTGCAGGGTGTCTGGTGGGGATGTTCAAATTCTGAATAGAATTTATTGAGGCTGAAGGCACGAAGACCATTCCAATTGATGATTGTGCAGAACCAGAGAACGACCAACGAAGATGATTGCAAAGGTCGATGTGTGACAGTGATTGTTAGATCTGAATAAAGTGGAGGTGAATTGTAAACCACAAGGTATGGGTATCAATTTAAAAGTTCCCATATTATTATGAGTTGGAAAGATGGGTAATTGAATGGAGTAAGATAGTAAGGAGCGGGATATAAAATATGTATGCTCACATTCATAGGTGGAAACAGATAATTGGGTCATGCAGGATTGCCCTGCATCAAATTTTGGTATCAGAGCAAGGTAACGCTCTGAAAACATTGTTTTTGAAAACCGAATTTTAAATTTAGCAGATATATAATTGCAGGAAGTGCGTTTGATGAAGATAAGGATCAGAATGGAGAAAGCAGAGAATGCCGGGAAGGTCTGGTAAGAATGTTTAAGTTGATTGCATGACTGATTTGATTGAAGATTGTTTAAATATTGTTGAATGCAATGGTATTGATGATCGAAAGAGCAGAGATTGGGTAGGCAAAACAGCATTTGCTTACAAACAGGTTGTCAGAAGGAATTGATAGTAGTTGAAAGATACTTTGATGTGAAAAGATTGTGCAGGTCAGCAGTGGATTTTCTGAAAGGTGAAATGAAATGTACCAGCATCATAGCATATGAGCTATGTAAAGAAAATAGAGCAAGAAGAAATCCCAGATGCGTAAAGGTGACAATACTCGACAGTAAACAAATTTATTGAATGAAGAAGGTAGTGAGCAATGAGAACAACTTCCAATTGAGGTTGGGTAGAAGTTGATGAGGCAACTCCACAATTGTGATTGTGGATAGGAGATAACAATTCCAGCAAGAAGGGTGCTGGGTAGAATTGTTAGTCAGTGAAAGGTTCGAGGAAAGAACCAAGAAGTGCCAAAATGCTAAACTCAGGAAAGTTTGGTGAGGCATGAAGGAGACTTGTTACAGGTGAAATGGAAAAGGTTAGTTGCAGCTCACTAGTGAACAAGGAAAGTTCACCAGAGGAAGGAAAGGAATTGACTATTGATGGTCATGACAGGGGTACAAAGGAAAGTCACAGACATAGGGAAAAGAGTGCTGAAGTAGTTGGACTCAAAGGAATGAGTAAAGAAGAAAGGGACATAGAGTTGGCTGAGATGAAGGCAGAACTCAGTCATTTGGAGAAGCTGGTATTGAAAGGAATTAGAGAAAAATGGAAACAAGGATTTTATGTGGGAAGAAGAGTTAAATGGCCTCTCAGAGAATTGTTTGCTGAGAAATTATTACTTCGAAGAACTGAGAATAAAGAAGTAGAATACATCTGTGAACCAGAGAAAGGACCTCTCCTTGGGGACGAAGACAGTGATGACAGTAGAGAAGAACTGATCTATGCAGATCAGAACGAGAGGAATGTGTTGACATCATCTGCACAGACAAGAGGATCTCATATTTTTGGGATTAATTATTTTTGTGAATGTAAATTTGTAGGTATGCAGCCTAAAGAATTTGAACCTGTGTATGAAAAAGTGAAAGGAGCAAAGGCAAGACAAGCAGGAAAGGAGATGCATAAGGACTTTCAAGACTTCAATTGGTGGAGGAAATTAAAAGGTATGGCTGAATGGTTATGTCTTCTTTTAGTGGAAACTTATTGGATCATATTTGAAGTAATTTTAGCATGGAAAGAAGACCAATGGGAAATGGAAACAGGAAAGGAAACAAATGCAATGCAGATTTATGAAGTGAAGAAGAGGAAAGCTGACACCGAGAACTTAGTTGAAGAAGGTAAGCCAAGGAAATCTTTGAAAGATCAAAGTCTTATCAGAGAAGAGGAAGAGGCATTATTGTCTTATTTGGACAAACTGAGTATTGGAAGAAGTTGTGTAGAACAAGAAGGTATTATACAAACTTATGATGAAGTTGCCAAGTATAGTCAAGAAATTGCAGTCCCAGAAGTTTTCTTTGATGAGGAAGAAATCAGAGATGTTGAGGAAGAATTTCTCAATAATTTAGTGAACTATCAGAATAGTTCAGAGGAGCATGAGGAGCTGACCATTGAGGCTTCGAATGAAGAGCCTTGCATTTTTGAAACTGACATGTTGTGTATGTTTTCAGGTTTGACAGGTGAGGAGCGATTGGACAATGTGCTTATGCATGTTGATGAAGAAGTGAGATTACTGGAAGAAATGGCTGAAACCGAAAGATATTTTGAGCATGTATTTAATAATTTTGAGAATGATGGTATTGACAGGGAAATTGTCATGATTAAAGGAGCTGAAGATAAACAAATGAAAAAGGAAAGTATGGAAAAGGAGAATGTACAACAGACAGATGTCAGTGAGGTTCAGTTAAAGACAAATGGTAAGAAGGAAATTGAGAAATTATGGAAGATGAAATTAGAAGAGAACATGGGCAGCAAGAAGGAAAAATTGACCACGGGAATTTGTATCAGCAAGAACAGAGAACAACAGCAAATTAAGATTTGGGAATTTGGAAGAACAGAAGTGACAGTGGCAGAAGAATTGAATCAACAGCATAATGAAAGTGATGACCAGTTACAAAGTAAAGTTTGGGATACTGGATGGACAGCAGAAGAAACACATGACCAGGAGGTCATGGAAACTTTCAACTTTGGGAGTCTGATGCAGGAGCATTCAGGCTAGTCAGCAATGTGATAGCATGGTCACATGTTGTGACTAACAAGGGGTTGGAAGAAAATAATTTAATTAATTTTATTTGTTTAAATATATGAGAGTGTTTATTTATTGTTAAATATGAGGATAGGGTGTAGGTGGCTGAGTGATCCTCCTTGTATGGAGATTAGGCCAAATAGTTGGATTTATTTGGCTAGAATAGAGTATGAGAGATTTTAAAAGCTTTATTTAGTGTTAGTTTAGAAAAGAGTGGGATTGAAGAGATTTTTTAGGAGAGGTTGAGAGATTTCTGATTCAGAATCAGAATTGACTCATGAAACTATGTATTTGTATCAATTGTATTTTCCTTATATAATGAGAGAGAGTGAGGATAGAGGATGAGGGGTGTATGAAGCCATTTTTTTAGAAATTGTAAGGGCCAAGAACGTTGAAGATCTGGCCAACAAAAGGTTGTAAGTCATTGTTTCAGATTTTATATATGTTTTGATTGTTTGAAAGTATATTTATGGATCGGTGTATCGGTCAATTGAATGAAGCTGGAAGGATTAAATTCAATATGGCAATGAAAATTCATATCTGTGTATATCGACCTGTAGTTTGATTTGATATAATTGTGAAAAAAGTGCCAACGAATGTGAAAATCGTGTTGCATAATCCTGGAGTATGAAATGCGTTAAATTCTGTGTAAAAAGGGTTGTATTTTAAATCCTCTGTTTAACATTTGACATAACATTTTTCCTTTTGATCAGTTATTAGTATAAATCGCTGTCAAGAACTACTATGAATCCATTTTAAACCAATTCAAAGTGTAAATGAACGTTGGAGGCACTCATAAAATAGTTCAATTGGTACTTAAAGTAATCATATGGGAGTAAATCCCTTTGAGGAACAAACTCATTTCCAAATATAAATAGCAAATCGATAACCGTAATTGCAAACGCCGCACGTAGACTGCTTGAAGTTAGTTTCGTTTTTAAATTCCATTTATTGGGATTGTTCCTCCCTCTGTAATTTGTTCAAGGTTGATTATAACTCGGGAATCAATTGTGCGCTCGTAACATTATTAAAATAGATAATGCATACTTTGTAAATTTGATGTCTCGTGTTTACATAATTAGAGATGAATTGTATGGGCTTATATAATTATGAAGTCAATGGATTAAGGGTGGTTTCATTGTGCATTGCATGACATTGTATTGTTTCATTGAGACAACCGGTAGTGGGTTTGTGTTTAATTGTACTGCGGAGTTGATGAGTTCATTCCCCACAGAGTTACCACAATACTCAGTTCAGGGAAGAGACCGTATCCATTAGTCAATTGAGATTGAATCCGGATCATGTTTTTGTCTAGAGAAACGCCCTTTGTTTATTCACAGAAACTGAAACTTCGTTTGAAATTGGAATCGGTCCGATTGAATCGAATTCCAATTAAGACAGATTGTATTGGCATCTGACCAGCGATTGGGAATTAAGTCAGCGAGCTCTGATAAAAATTATGAAGTTATATAACATCGCACCAAATTAAGGGTAAACGCCCAATTCTTATGGCGTATGGTGATCCATCGATTTGTGAATCGATATATTGTATATCTGGTGCTGCGATATATAAATACGCTTGAAACTGTTATAAACAGAGAAATGAAATGTTTAATAGGGCGCATATGGATAAGGAAGAATCAATTGCAACAAGTCAATGTTTATTTGCAGTAAGATTGGTCAAACAGAGAGATCGATTGAGAATTATGATAATGTTTTGATAATCATTGCAGGAAGCTTGGAGCGGTACAATTGGAACGCATGATGCAGCAGATTGCAGGATACATGTGAAGTAATTATACTGTTAGATATCCTTGGAGCAATCTATTTGCAGGGTGTCTGGTGGGGATGTTCAATTTCTGAATAGAATTTATTGAGGCTGAAGGCACGAAGACCATTCCAATTGATGATTGTGCAGAACCAGAGAACGACCAACGAAGATGATTGCAAAGGTCGATGTGTGACAGTGATTGTTAGATCTGAATAAAGTGGAGGTGAATTGTAAACCACAAGGTATGGGTATCGATTTAAAAGTTCCCATATTATTATGAGTTGGCAAGATGGGTAATTGAATGGAGTAAGATAGTAAGGAGCGGGATATAAAATATGTATGCTCACATTCATAGGTGGAAACAGATAACTGGGTCATGCAGGATTGCCCTGCATCAGAAAATAATGAATAAATCAATGCCCATGTGAAAAAATATAAATCTGGGCCATGTAAACAAAACACTTGCATGTGTGAATGGGTTTCAACTATGAGACTGGGTCAACCTTGACCAAATCTACAGCACAGTCTAGATGCAATGTACCTCATGGATGCATAGCGCAATTTTAGATCGAGGCTCCACATGTGAAAGGAGCTAACTCATCGAAGTGGTTTAGGGTTTGACAAGGCTTTCATCTTATCAAAGGAAGAGGAGAGCAGCATGAGAAGGTTGTTTATTATGTATATTTCATAATATATTTCTTGTTTATACATATATCATTCTCTGTTATTTAGCTGAGAATAATGTTGCTTAGCACTGGGTGTTCCTGAGCGGGAATCCCGCCTCCTTCCTAGAGCAGCTCTTGGAGGAGCCTTGTTTTTCTTGTCCACTATCTGGAATTTGGCCAAGCTTCATCTTGCACCTACAGTGCTGATTCTATTTAGGATTGGGTTTTCCTTGTGAGCGACAGCAAGTGGAGGATAGATCTTTCCAAATATATGCATCTCTAGCACCCCTTTTAACTGGGAAAGTCTTCTATCCCTTTGACAAGAGTGTTCTAGACCCTTGGAGATTCAGATCCTCACCCTAGCATCAGGCCAAAGAATAATCATAGCCTACAACGTAGTCCCTCTTCCAAGACTGCGTTATTTGCAAGAGAAGAGTTGCAGGGAATTTTGGCATCATCTTGGAGGAGAGATCTCTAGTGATTGGATTCTTCCTTTCACTGTGGTGATCCGTGGATTGGACATCCAATCCATGTTAGTTTATATATGATCTGTTGTACATAATATGCTTCAGAATTTTCTTAATACTACTGCAGATCTGTAACTTAGATCTCATATCTACTCATTGTTCTTCATGTTTTGCTGAAATCCCAAAAGGAAGTGTATAAAGGAGCCTTTCTTGTATACAGAACTAAAATATATCTATCATTTTGTATATAGATCTTCTCTAGATCTGGGATGTAATCAATTTTTGCTTCAGCCAATGAAAATAATGTTGTCAAGCTTATTCATAAATTTCTTGTGGTTGTAGCACCTCATTTCTGAGGGTTTCTTCTTGTATATCCTTCTCTTTTCTGTTATACATTGTATAAGCTGCATTGTAAATCTATTTTCCTGATGTATAGCTGAATTATGGACCTCCATATGGATCTCTTACTTTCAAACAGTTGAATTGTGTTATTTCTAAATCAGTTTGTTGCATATAGCTGCAGCCCCTCTCTTTGGGTGTTTTCTAGCTATACTAGGTGGTGGGAGGTCTGTTTACCTCACCTAGTTTGATTTTTTTTTGCTCTCCTTTTGGATCTAGACACTAGAACCATTGATCTAAGGGATCCAGGAGCTGAAAAATCACTTCAATGCAAAAATTTCTAAGGATTGTGTTATTTCAACGGGCATTACTGAGTATTCCCATTTGGGGATATTACAGTGTTGTCACAATTCCACGGTCATTTACAACTTATCGCAAGGTTCTAAATATCATTTCTAGATTTATAAAAAAAATTAGACTGATAATGTCAAAACGGAGATGAACTTCTTATTTTGTCTCTATTATGTTTTGAATATGAGAAAATCCCACCATAATGACCTAATTTCGGGTGCGCTTATGCGATGGAGAATCTTAAGGATCCACATTAGGTCTTTCTATTAAAGTGGTTATGGTATTCCAGGATCTCGATTTTCTACATCTGAGACTTAATATGCCACCACCATATTGTGCTTAGAACCAAATTACATGCTATAAGGGAATCACCCTTGAACTCTAATGCGCACAGACAATCCAAAAATTATGGTGCAAATATTATAGAATTGAGATATTTTCCAACAAGCTACTTGGAAACTAATTTCTCAGGCATAAATAATTATCAACCTTTATAATGTACAAAATAATACCTCTACGAAACATTATTAGCCTTGGTATTTTTAATTAACATACACTTAGCACTTTGGAAACTTGTTATATTGCAGGTGGAGGCACTATGTGCTTGGGATTCCTGGAAGTGATTGCGTTTGGTGAATACAATGATATCTTGGCTCCTACTAGATTTCAAGTGGAGGCACTACATGCTCTGGATTCCCATGTGCTGTGAATAACTAGTGTGAATTTCCCTTGAGCACTTCACTCCTTAGGCTGTGAATCTAGATCAGCAGTGGTTAACTACAAGAAAGGATAGTAGTGTAATTGGCCTATAGTTGGGAGGAGAGTTGAAGTCTCTCTCTCAGTTGTCTATCATCCAATTACTAAGATAATTTGCTTACTTTTAACTTGTGTATATTATGGAATATGAATAATTATTATTATTATTTTGCGGTAATGGGTATATCGGTACTATCAATGAGTAATGTGTATCACTAGCGTTGGGCACAGTAGGGAGGTCACAGCCCCCCCCTATCGTGGGGTTTGTAGGGGGGCGGACTTGCTTATGGTTTTGTGCATGGGTTTTCACATGGGTTTGGGCATGATGGTTTTCTTCTTATGGTATTTTTGTAGATCCGGTCAAGGAACTATGGCTATGTTCTAATCTAGGCTTAATAGATTGGGGTTTATGAATGCTTCGGCATGTATATATATGTGTTGTAACCCTAAAAGGAATACAATAAAAAATCAAGTTGGTAGTCCCGGTTTGGGATCCAGGGGAAATCTCTGTGTATATTTGTTTTATGTTTTATGCTCTCGTTATTGTTTATTTTCTATTTTTAACAATTCGTTTGCAGATAATTTATTTACAGGGTTAAAACCTACGTCAATGTGATGGTTTGTGAATGACATCCATGGTTATAAGGAAATTGTGGATCCCTAAGATGTTGATATGTTCCTAAATGGAAACTTATTTATATGATTTTTTTTATTGTTGATACAACTAATTTTCCATTACTTTGTGTGATTTCCATCATATGTTATGCATGAATATCTTGAATATATGTTGTTTAAAGGTTGTTGAACACCTATGGATAATGTTGTAAACTTCGGTTAAAAAATCCTATTGTACTATTGTGGAGTGTGTAAATCCACAGATTGTATGTTATGACGGAGAGGAAATCTCCATGCCTTTGAGCTGATGAGATATGTTGTTCAAATGTTTCTTATGGCCTACTAAGGATCGTTTGTGTCTATGTTCTGAATTTTAGCTGCAGTATAATATTGAAGTTTTATTTACAAGTATTTGGAATGGCCATGTAAGGTTGTTGAAGTCCTTAAGGCTTCAAGCCTGGGTTCACAAAGAAATTACTAATGCTCGGGACGAATGGAACTTAATGAATTTTTAAATAAAAACCATAAATGATACTAAAGCGCTGAGTTAATAGAGCGCAGGACAGGAAAATACTTTTTACCCACTGTAAAATATTGATGTCGCATTACATCAGGAATATCGGTATATGGTTAGTGAAAAGGGGCACGGTTGATAGAGGGCGTGAGATGGGAAACTTCTCGTCACCTATCGCCAATATTGTTGCCGCACCATGGAGGTGGGACGAGGAGTCATATTAATTTGCGAGCATTGGATTTTTTTATGGAGATTAGACCATATATGCCTCTCCATCCATAAACAAAAAATTATTCTACATAGAGTTTTGGGACCCTGGTGGGACCCATGTTTTAAGCTAAGCTGGTGGAGCCCATGTGGGGCACTTAGGAAATGTACTAATGACATCAAAAGGCTACTAACATGGCACATTGTTAGTGTGACATGTGGTAGGAAGTTATGGTCCTTTTGGATAGACAAGTGGCTAGATTTTGGATGGCATGTGGCACCACTCAAGGATGCCACCTGGTAGGATGACATCAGCATGACATTAGTAGGATGTACATCAGCATGACATTAGTAGGATGTTGTAGAATATGGTGACATTGAGATTAAGCTCATGTGGAATTATATGACACATGGTGGTGGTTTGTGGCACCACATGATGTGGGGTGAAACATGGTGCTGACGAGGTAGCACACATGGTTTGAAACCATGTCACCAGAGAATTAAGGACCACAAGGGTATTGTGTGGTGCGCGTTGATCCAATAGTGGTAAATGTGAATCGGGATCGAACATGTGCATGCATTAATTCCCTAACTACCACCCGATACAATCCAATGCTTCTGAATCAATGAGAGCGATGGTTATAGATCACATCGGGTGATAAATGGACTGAGTTTTAAGCCTTAAAGAGTTACCTGATGCATCCATTGGTCTGTATCATTTCATCAAACCAATGATATTCAACGGTGCATTTCTACCACGGGCTCAGGGTAGACAAATTCGCGGGATGAAAATTCATCTTTGTTATTTGACGCCAAAATGTATGGTGCACCATGTAGAAATTTTCTGAATAATGAAGATTTATCCACTGAGATTATCCTGATCATACATTAATTTGAATTCATGTATAACAGATAACCTCTTCTACAATCAATCATCAATTTGCGGAAATAGAAACAGTCGCATGCGCACATAAACACAATATGTAATGGGGAAAGCTTATAGCTGAAAACCCCTAGCTATTTGTATATTATAATAGAAGAGAAACATGTAACAATATTAGTACAATACTCCTCACAAGTACTCAGTACTGTCTCCAAAAGTTACACACAAACTAGCTTGGTTTTGAACAAGTCACAGGTTCAAAACTCATCCACTAATTGCCTGCCTCTATTGCGCAATCAAGGCTAGTCTAATGAGAGATCCAAGTTCGACCTTGGCTTCAACCCCAAGAATCCTCATGGAAATTCTCCACGCTTTCAGTAAATCTCATGCACAATCAAGTGTCGCAACTAATAGCAACCACCCTGATTCTACCCTCCACGGTCTCCACTGAACCGTCCATGCACTGTAGTGAACTGATGTGTTCTTGAGTTGAATAATGAGTTAATAATTAGTGAATTAAATAATATTTAATTCATTCCACTCATTACTAGTTGATTAGCTAGTTAAACTAATCACAACTAGTTCAACTAAGTTAAACCGAACACAACTCCACCAACTGTCTCATCAACTCCACCAAACTTCTGCCACTGAAGTCCTAACCGAAGTCAACCATGCATGAGCTCACCAAACCCCTAGGAATAGCGTAATTCCTCTGTCAGATGCATGAGCCACTTCTGTAGCTCGAACTGAAGTGCTCCAAGAGAGTAAACTTAAGTTTAGAGTCCAAATATTATTAAGGGTAAATAATATTTGACTTCCCTATTTTTAGGATAGGCAGTCTAAAAATAGACTTCGACCTATAGGTCCAAAAATAGAGGTCCATCTGTTTTTACCAACATGACCAATACTCCAAGAATAACATACTGCAACCCCTGGACCATGCTCCATATGTCTAAAAATAGACTTTGCGCCAGAATTTGCCTGCGGGCCCACTTAGTGAAGGCGACTTCATTTCAATAAGCTCCATCATCTTGCTGCATTTTCAACACTCCCTCTCAGCAAGATATGGATTATCTGCAACCCCTATCCTGCCTCTGTGGAATTCGAACTTGCTCCTGGTGAGCGCCTTCGTGAGGATGTCGGCATCCTGATCCTCCGTGGGAACATATGAAAGTATCATGATTCTCCGCTGAACACAATCTCTGATATGATGGTACCTGATGTCGATGTGTTTGGATCTATCATGAAATACTGGATTAGCCGAGAGTTTAATGCAACTATGGTTATCACAATAAATCACAGTAGGCTCCAAGTGCAACCCGAACAATCCAACGAGGATCTTCCTCATCCAAATAGCCTCGCATGCAGCCAAGCTTGCTGCCATGTACTCGGCCTCTGCTGAACTGAGTGCCACGGATCTCTGCTTCCTGCTGTACCAGGAAACTGCTGTCGACCCGATACTGAAAACTCCTCCAGATGTGCTCTTTCGGTCCATTGGGCTCCCTGCCAAATCTGCATCAATGAAGCCGGAAAGCTTCGCTCCATCCTCTTGTCTGTACCATAGACCATATCTCGATGTGCCACTAAGATAACGTAATACATGCTTGCCTGCCTTCCAGAAGAGCTTGGTAGGCTTAACCATAGCTTGCGAAATCTGGTTAACAGCATAGCATATATCAGGTCATGTATTGACCAGATACATAAGCGACCCCACCAACTGTCGATAGACAGTTGCATCCATTACCTCCGCTGAAGTAGCATCCTCCTTCCTCCAACCACCAGGAAGAGGAGTGTCAACAGGCTTGCAGCCATGCATGTTGAACCTCTCCAGAATCTCTCGGGCATACTTACCCTGAGAAACAAATAGTCCTCCACTGCGCTGCCAAATCTCCAATCCCAGGAAATAATGAAGGAGGCCCAAGTCCTTCATCTCAAACTCTCGTGCAAGATCCTCCTTGCATGAAAGTATCAACAGCTCATCACCCGTCAAAATCAGATCATCTACATACAGTACAATGATCAGCAACTTCCCCTCCACCACAATCCGGTACAGGTTAGGATCCGCCTCACTCTTGGAGAATCCAAGTCCGGTGAAATAACTGTCTATCCGTGTGTACCAAGCACGAGGTGCTTGCTTCAACCCGTACAATGCTCTCTTGAGTCGGCAAACATGCGACTCACTGCTGAAGATCTCGAAACCTTCGGGCTGCTCTATGTACACCTCCTCCTCAATGACTCCGTTGAGGAACACAGTCTTCACATCCATCTGATGGATGTGCCACCCCATCTGCGCTGAGAGAGCTAGGATCGTTCGTATGGAAGAGTACCTTGTGACAGGTGCAAAGGTCTCCTCATAATCGATCCCCTCGATCTGTGAGAAGCCACGGGCGACAAATCTCGCCTTGTACTTCTCCACACTCCCGTCAGCTGCCTGCTTCACTTTGTAGATCCATCACGAACCCACCACTGATTTCCCCTCCGGTCTTGGGACAATCTCCCATGCATTGTTCCTGACGATCGAATCATATTCTTCGATCATGGCATCAACCCATGCGGGTTCCTCCACAGCTTCCTCAAAAGAGGATGGCTCCGTCACAACACATTGACTCACAAGAGCCATGTATCCAGCGTACCGATCCGGTGACTGTCTCTGTCTGCGCTGTGCTGTAGGTGGTCCTACAACCTTCTCTGCATCCCGAGCCAGTCGCTCAGCTTCTGTAGTGCGCATGCGCCCTCTGATGGTTGGCGCTGCCTGGGTGGTTTCTTCCACCTCCTGAACCCCCTCTTGTGGCTGATCCACATCCGGAAGCTCCTCCTTAGGAACTAACAGCTCCTCATCTGCATGCAAGTGTAGCTCCCTCTCAAGCGAACACTGCATGGCTTTCTCCTCCCGAAATTTTATATCCCGTCGCACAACAGTCTTGCGACTGTCTGGCACATACACCCGATAGTTGTGAGGTGTATCAGTGTACCCCACAAATATTCCAACTTCAGCAGTTGGATCCAGCTTCCTTCTTGCATCCTTCGTCACATGCAAGTAGACAGGAGATCCGAAAATCCGCAAATGGGAAATATCAGGCCTCTTGCCAGAATAAGCCTCCTCTGGTGTACTCATGCCAAGAACCTTGTGAGGACAACGGTTCTGCACATACACTGCTGTATTGTATGCCTCAGCCCACAAGTGAAGGGGTAGGCCCTGATCATGCAACATCGCCCGTGCAGCACCCACGATCGTTCTGTTCTTCCGCTCAGCCACCCCGTTCTGCTGTGGGTTATGGGGTGCGATGAGCTCTCTCCGAATCCCTTCTGCGCTGCAGAACTCCTTGAATTCAGCCGACATGAATTCACCACCGTTATCACTCCTTAGAGCAATCACCTTCTTCCCCGACTCCTTCTCGACCAGTGCTTTAAACTCACAGAACTTCGCGAATGTATCGCTCTTCTTCTGCATGAAGAAGATCCAGCACTTTCGAGAGAAATCATCAACAAATATCACGTAGTACTTGTGCTTTGCTGTCGAAGCAACTGAGAAAGGACCACACACGTCTGTGTGAACTCTCTCAAGGATCGTCGTGGCGCGACTATCCTTCTCGTGAAAGGTGGCTTTCACAAACTTCCCTAAAGTACACCCCTTGCACTGATCTGACTGCGCAAGAGTGCCCTTAGGAAGCCCAATAGAAATCTGCTGCAGTATCTTCAAAGCTCCATGGTGAAGGTGGCCCAATCTCCTGTGCCACAGTTCGCCCTCATCATCCTGGCTCACCACTTCTCCCGCCTTGCATGCCATAGCTGCGCAGCCATCTACCTGCAACCGATAAAGGTTCTTGGTTCGAACCCCTATCTTCCGGGTCTCTCCAGTAGTCTTACTGCGCAGGAAGGCTTTTCCTTCGCTGAAGACCACATCATACCCCTTGTCCTCCAACATCGCCACAGAGATCAAGTTCTTCTTCAATCCAGGTACATGCATGACATCCTTCAATACAAAGGGTTTACCAGACTCCCTCTGAAAGGAAATGGTACCGATACCGGTCGCACTGTATCTACCATCATCGCCCATCTCGATGTGCACTCCAAGATCTTTTTCCTCCAGATCTGAAAACAGATCTCGATCTTCGGTCATGTGAAATGACACACCACTGTCCAAGAACCATACTGATCCCATCACATTTGAAACCAAGCATGCAATCAGTGAAAAATCCAGTTCGAATTGAGAAGCCAATGCCTCTCCCACTGCAGATCCAGCAGCCTTCTTATTTTTCTTCTTCTGCGGACAATTTGTGGCATAGTGTCCGTGCTGGTGACAGTGAAAACACTTCACCTTGGACATGTCTTGCTTCTTGCCTTTTTCACCAGACCGAGAAGCCTTCTTGCTCTTCCCCTTCTTTGCTTTGGCAGCCAAAGCGCAATTTTCTTCATCAGATACCTTTGATGAAGATCCGTCCCTGGTAGTCCTCCTTATCTCCTCTTGCATGAGATCCGCCCAAAGTCTCTCCCATCCTGGCAACTTCTCCTGACCATTGACAGAGTCCTGATAGGAATTCCAAGCCTTCGAAAGACAAAGGAGAGCCAATTCTACCATGTCCTCTTCTTCGACAGTCACCCCCACACTTCCCAGCTCATCTCTGCATTGAGTGAACTTCGTGAGGTATTTGGCGATACTGTCGCCTTTCTCCATCTTAATGTTTCTGAGCTTATCCTTGAGCGCCAGCTTCCTTTGGTTGCTCTTACTATGGAATAGATCTGTCAACGCTTTCCACATCAAATATGGAGAAGCTTTTCCATGCAGGCTGGATACAATGTGATCCTTCACGCCCTCCAACAGAATCCTTCGACATTTCTCCATCTTCTTTTGCCAAGCCTCAACTTCAGCAGGATCAGTAGGCTTTTGGACATCCATATCTACGAACTCCTTCAGCCCATTATCTTCTAATACTGCCTCCATCCGATCTTTCCATGCAACATAATTCGAACTGCCTTCAAGAGCATATTCGAGTCACAAACCGTTGAAAGACATTTTCAACTCTGGCACCAAGAAAACAAACTGCTGCAAAATTCGAATTCCAAACTCAAAAACTCAATTGCTTCTGGATCTGTGAGAACAAATTATTTCTAGCACAGAGATCGACTGTAAGGGCATTTACTGGATATATCACCTTTCAGAGAAAGGATGGATCCAGAGGCTACCTGGCCCGTTACAGACTCTGTCTACCGAAATAATATTGTAATCACTGCAATAGATCCCGATGATTAATTCGCTCTGATACCATGTAGAAATTTGCTGAATAATGAAGATTTATCCACTGAGATTATCCTGATCATACATTAATTCGAATTCATGTATAACACATAACCTCTTCTACAATTAATCATCAACTTGCGGAAATAGAAACAGTCGCATGCGCACATAAACACAATATGTAATGGGGAAAGCTTATAGCTGAAAACCCCCAGCTATTTTGTATATTATAATAGAAGAGAAAATGTAACAATCTCATTACAATACTCCTCACAAGTACTCAGTACTGTCTCCAAAAGTTACACACAAACTAGCTCGGTTTTGAACAAGTCACAGGTTCAAAACTCATCCACTAATTTCCTGCCTCTATTGCGCAATCCAAGTTGGTTCAATGAGAGATCCAAGTTCGAATATCCTTGGCTTCAACTGTGTAATCCTCATGGTAAATCTCCTCCAATGCTTGTGCAAATCTCATGCACAACTCATGTCGCAACTAATAGCAAACTCACCCTTTCATCTACCTCTTCCACTGGTCTTCACTGAACTGTCCATGCACTGTAGTGAACTGATGTGTTCTTGAGTTGAATAATGAGTTAATAATTAGTGAATTAAATAATATTTAATTCACTCCACTCATTACTAGTGTATTAGCTAGTTAAACTAATCACAACTAGTTCAACTAAGTTAAATCGAACACAACTCCACCAACTGTCTCATCAACTCCACCAAACTCTGCCACTGAAGTCCTAACTGAAGTCAACCATGCATGAGCTCACCAAACCCCAAGGAATAGCGTAATTCCTTCTGTCAGATGCATGAGCCACATCCGTAGCTCCAACTGAAGTGCTGTAAGAGAATAAACTGAAGTTTAGAGTCCAAATATTATTATGGGCTAATAATATTTGACTGACCTATTTTTAGACAGGCAGTCTAAAAATAGACTTCGACCTGTATGTCTAAAAATAGAGGTCCATCTATTTTTACCAACTCGACCAATCATCCAAGAATAGCATACCGCAACTCCTAGACCATGCTCCATATGTCTAAAAATAGACATAGTCTAAAAATAGACTTTGCGCCAAAAATAGCCTGCGGGCCCACTTAGTGAAGGCGACTTCATTCCACTAAGCTCCATCATCTTGTTGCATTTTCAACACACCACAGAGAATATAATGGGTGCCATTCCTAATAATTAGTGTTGTGTGTAGTGGCACTAGAGTCTTGCTCTGTGGTGGGTGCCACAGTCAACTTCATATGAGGTAGAAGTGCCATGTAGCAAATCCTTGCTAATGTGGTAGGATTGTGGTACCCAAACATCAAATGGGCATAGATTCCAATGTAGAGGTCAAATTGAGATAAATACTTACTGCAAAAGGAGTCTTATGAGCTCCCTTTATCAATAGTTCTAATTATTAATTCAGCTTCTATATCATCTCCGCTAAATATAGTTATTTTCAACAATTCTACTTGGGATGAAACCAGAAAACTCAAATTCCAACCGTATATATATTGAAAATAACTATCAAAAATAGTTGTTATTATTTTTCCATTATATTACACATTTTTTCCTCTTTCCAATAGATTTTCAATATTCCATGGGGTCTTGGATAGATGGTGATCAGGTGCGTTGTTAAGGCATTCCTAGATGTTAATTTACCGGTTCAATTCCCCACCCTATTTGGGTCTTATTGTTAGGTACCTATAATACTAGTGTATTCCCATTATTTTTATTGTTAGTGATCAGAATTGGATCATGGACCAGAATGATAGCTCAAAATTCAAAGTGCTCGGAAGAGTGCCAAACCTGAATGACCAAAAAGGTCTCATCACTATGATTCTAGTGCCGCAAAAGGTTCTAAAAACTGAGGTCGTATGCAAAAGTTATCGAGGTTTGAAATCTTCAGTAAACTCTAAAATTGATTTGACCAAGTTTGACTTTTATGAATTTGGAAAATTTTAAAAAAGAATATTCCTCAAAATATTCCTTGGAATATTCTGTTTGGGCGTATCATGGTTTGACAAGTGGCAGATTCTTATTCGATGGCGGTTTGACTTTGGTTATTGTGGCCAATAAGAGGGTGCCACGTGGCACATTAAAATTTTGATATAGTGGACAGGAATCGAACCCGGGCCTCCCGCCTGCAAGCGCACATGCTCGACCGGCGGGGATGTGTGTTAGATCTTAATACCCTATGTGTGCCTAGCATATTTAACATTTTCTTTGGTTTCGGGTGGAGGAAATAAGGGCTAGCCCCCATCCGATATGACCACACTTTGAAGACCAGGGGCGCGCCTTATCAAACCTTATCCAGAATAGTTAACTGTTAGTGGATTATCCGCATGTGAATGCACCCAACCACAAACCACGACACTTAATTTTTTCGCTATTTATGGAGCAGGTTTTTCCAATTTTAGCGCTGCTAACTGGAGTTCCTCCAGTTTTGGAGGAGGATTTTGGGGGACACTGGGCAAAAAATTGTTTTTGCCATAACTTTTTCAATTTTCGACCAAAAAAAATGAAATTTTAGTCAATTTTGGGTCTCTTCAAAATTTTGAAGAGTTTGGAATAGGTTTCAAGTCGAACAGAGGTTATATTCAGCACTTTTTGCTTCGAGGAAGATGAAGGGGCCATCAGGGCCACCATGAGGCCAAATTAGTTTGAGGCATAGCCAGGGGAGCTAGAGTCCTTTCAGAGTTCCAATAGTCTAAATAGTATAATTAAGATGTTCTGAATCTGATGATATAGTTTTTAGAGCCTGTAGAGAACTTTTGAAGGCATAAAAGCTTCAGTAAAATTCCAGGGGCCATTAGTGCAAGCTTTTGCCAACAGCAGTGCAGGGCTTAGCCAGAGCTGATTGAGACCATATGTAGTGAACCAATGGTCATTCTTGATTGAAAAAATAATTCTAAATCTAATGACATAGGTTTCAGCAAGTGATAAATACTTCTAGAGGTGGAAAAATCAGTAGAGAAGTTTTCATTGACCCTAGTACCAGGGGATGTCGATAAGTGATTGATGTGAAACCGGAGTAGCCAGACGCCATTTTTGATGAATGAATAGTCTATATTGACTATTTAAAAAATTTTGGAACCAATGAAATTGGTTTAAAAACATTTTGAGAAATTAAACAGCTCAAGAAGCTGATGTGAAGTTTTGGGCAGCCTTGGGCAAACCGTGGAGGATAGCCTATTTTGGGAATGCAATGCTCGATTTGAGAAATTTATTAGTTGATAATTTGGTTTCTGATGTGTGTTTGATACATAAGTAGTGGTTTCAGTGACATTAAACATAATTCTGATGGATTTTGTGCCATTTAGAAGCTCAGAGTAGCTTAGTGCACCGACAGAAGGAATCGTGTCAACAAGAGCCTAAAGTTGTTTGCAGAGTTTGGAAAGCCATTAGAGGGATATTGATGGTATTCTCAATCCTTTGGATCATTTTTTTATTCATTGGAGTTAAGTATTTACTTGTAAAAAAAACTTACCATAATCCCAAAGAGCCGAGTCAAGATGACCAAGCTCAAAGGAGACGTAGCCCAGGAGATTTCAGGTGAACTCCTAGATTAATTTTGTTGTTGTGTTTAAATATTTATTTGCTACATTATGCTGCTGTTATACATGTTAAATTTCAGCAAGAACAAATGAACTTAAGACACATAAACAGTAAAAATTCATACACCACTTTCAAGTAAATAATTCCATAAAATTGTCAAGTACAAGCTAGACCATTTAATTTAAACTGAGTGGTAGGTTATTGAAATAAATACAAGTTATCCAGACCATTTTCAGATCATGTTGGTATCAGAGCATAATTTCTTGCTTGACGGAGCACTTGGTTGCTTGATTGTATAGCTTGAAATGTGTTTAAACAGTGTAAAATATTGATTATTTTACTATTTGCAAACTGATTATTGTTTGAGTTTGCCTGAGATTTTGGGATAGCTACTGATTAGATAATTCCTGGAGAGGAAAAAAAGGAAGAAAAGGCATGAAGGCATCTTCCTTACCCCAAGGGACCTCAAGGTCACTTTTGGAAGAAACCCTCTTGACGATTGTTTGTTAAGAAGCTCTTGGAGTTTGTTTGTTGTTTGGTTGCTTGAATAAGAGTTTGTCTCTACGGCCATTTGGTTAAAAATCTTTGTCCTTTGTTTTGAAAATCTTTGAGAACTTTTTTGAAGTTAATTTGTTCATTGACATCATTATGACAACTTTTACAAGTGAATTTCCCTCCTTCACAAGATTCTTCGATGAAGATATGAAGCATGACTTTATTATATTGAAGGACATGGTACATATTATATTTGAGGAAAAAGAGAAAGCACTGAACTTCATGAACAATTGTTTTCCATGAATGAAGAGAAGGAAGAAATTCTTCAAAAATTGCATGATATGGAGATACAGCTCCATCAAGCCCAAGAGGTTTGACCAAGAAAATGCGTGAGGAAGAGGTAATCCATTCTAATTTGTCTTCAGTTTCCTCTTTAGAAAGATGTGTTGGTTCTTTCGGAAAGAACACGATAGGTATAGGGTCGAAATTAATGATTAAAATGGGCTATGAAGGCAAGGGATTAGGCAAGCATGCACAAGGCATGGTTGAACCTATTTTGGTTGAGGAACAACCCAAGAATCTTGGTCTTAGTTATGTGCAATTTAATGGCGAAGACTCCAAAGCCATGAAAGCATGTGAGACTACTTTAAAGAGAACCTTTGTTCCAAGTTCTAAGATGCAAATATGTCAAATTTTTTTCAAAGATGATTTCCATTGCTTTAATCCTTTTTTGCAGCAAAAAGATGGTAGACATGCATCTTATGGCGAGCATGCAAGTTCAGACAGTTTTCAAGACAAAAACGGTGATTTTAGTTTGCAAATGAAAGTTGGAGCCCCTACTATTTCATCTCCTCGTGAAGGAAAAAAGGATGAACATGCAAAGCAGAACAAGAGGTATAAATCTTCACATGATCAATTTGATTGTGTTTCTACAAAGCATGATAATTTTGCATGCTTAAATGGAAGAAAGATTTGTTGTACATATTGTGGTAGATTTAACCATGATGTTTCAAGATGATGGATGAGGAAGAAGGCATACGGGAAGCAGATGAAGCAAAGACAACTTTCAAATAAGGTGCATAATACTTGCACATATTTCCAAAAGAGGGGACATGTTGTCTCCCATTGTTGGACTTTGCATCCAACTATTTGTCCCAAGCACATGCAGCAAGAGGATAGAAATATTGGCGAAGGTGTAACTAAGGATTCCATTATTGATGTGAAAATGGAAGTTTCACATGAAGAAGAGTTGCAGCAGCAAAACTAACGATGGAAATGGCTTGGTAAGAATTGGATGGACCTCTTAACATAGTAAGCCATACTCCTTTGTACATATGCAAATATCGGTTGTATGAATTTATTTTTATGTTGTAATCTCTCATTTGTTTGAGCCACCTTGGGTTATTGATCAAGGCAATGATGTTCAGTTTCCTTTTGCAAATTTCTCGTCATAAATTTTCTGAGTGAGTGCAATAAAGACAGTGCTTGACAGGAGGACAAACGCATCGAGGAAAGGAAGTGTGAATTGCTTTCTAGTTGTGGTTCAAATTCAATAGCCATGCAAGGCAAGTGTTTGGAGGCTGAAGAGAAGAGGGTGTTTTACTCTCATTTACTGTACAGATTAGTATTTCAATCTTTTGGGGTCCAAAATATTCCCAGTGGGGAGGTGTGATCAGAACTAGATCATGGACCAGAATGATAGCTCAAAATTCACAGTGCTCGGAAGAGTGCCAAACCTGAACGACCGGAAAGGTCTCATCGCTGCGATTATGGAACCATGAACTGTTCTAAAAACCGAGGTCGTATACAAAATTTATTGAGGTTTGAAATCTCCAGTAAACTCCAAAATTCAGTTGACCAAGTTTGACTTTTATTAATTTGGAAAAATTTAAAAATGAATATTTCGGGAATATTCCCCATAATATTCCCCAGAATATTCCCTGAAATATTTCGTTTGGGCGTATCATGTTTTGACAAGTGGCAGATTATTATTCAATGGTGGTTTGAATTTGGTTATTGTGTCCAATCAGAGGATGCCACGTGGCAAACCAGGAGGCTGCCACGTGGCCCCAGGTCGTATGTGAATGGCACATTAAAATTTTGATATAGTGGACAGGAATCGAACTCGGGCCTCCCACCCGCGAGCGCACATGCCCGACTGGCCAGGATGTGCGTTAGATATTAATACCCTGTGTGCACCTAGCGTGTTTAAAATTTTCTTTGGTTTCGGGTAGAGGAAATAAGGGCTAGCCCCCATCTGATATGGCCACACTTTGAAGACCAGGGGCACGCGTTGTCAAACCTTATCAAAAACAAATAATCGTTAGTGGACTATCCGCATATGAATGCACCCAACCACAAACCACGACACTTAATGTTTCTGCTATTTATGAAGCAGGTTCCGCCATTTAAGGAAATTTTCCAATATTAGCGCTACTAACTAGAGTTCCTCCAGTTTTGGAGGAGGATTTTGGGGGACACTGGGCAAAAATTTGTTTTTGCCATAACGTTCTCAATTTTCGACCAAAAAAGATGAAATTTTAGTCAATTTTGGGTCTCTTTGACATTATGAAGAGTTTTGAATAGGTCTCGGGTCGAAAAGAAGTGATATTCAGCACTTTTTTCTTCGAGGAATATGAAGGTGCCATTAGGGCCACCATGAGGCCAAATTAGTTTGAGGCCTAGCTAGGGGAGCTAGAGTCCTTTTCCAGAGTTCCAATAGTCCAAATTGGATAATTTAGATGTTTTGAATCTGATGGTATGGTTTTCAGAGCCTTTAGATAAATTTTTAAGGCCGAAAAGCTTTAGTAAATTTCTAGGGGCCATTAGTGCCAGCTTTTTCCAACAGCAATGCAAGGCTTAGCCAAAGCTGCTTGAGACCATATGTAGTGAACCAATGGTCATTATTGACTGAAAACATCATTATGAATCTAATGACAGAGGTTTCGGAAATTTTTGAAGACTTCTAGAGGTCGAAAACTCATCAGAGATGTTTTCATTGACCCTAGTGCAAAGGGATGTCGATAGGTGATTGAGGCGAAACCGGAGTAGCCGGAGGCCATTTTTGATGAATGAATAGTCTATATTGACTATTTTAGACATTTTTGAACCAATGAAAGTGGTTTAAAAACATTTTGAGAACTTATATAGCTCAAGAAGCTGATGTGAAGTTTTGGGTAGCCTTGGGCAAACCGTGGAGGATAGCCTATTTTGGGAATGCAGTGCTCGATTTGAGAAATTTATCAGTTGATATTTTGTGTCTGATGTGTGTTGGATACAGTAGTAGTGGTTTCATTTAAATTAAACATAATTTTGAGGGATTTTGTTCCATTTAGAAGCTCAGAGTAGCTTAGTGCACCGACATAAGGAATCGTGTCAACAAGAGCCTAAAGCTCTTTGCAGAGTTTGTACAGCCATTAGAGGAACATTGATTTTATTTTCAGTCCTTTGGATAATTTTTGTATTCATTGGAGTTAAGTATTTACTTGTAAAAAAAAACTTACCATAATCCCAAAAAGCCGAGTCAAGATGACCAAACTCAAAGGAGACGTAGCCCACGAGGTTTCGGGTGAACTCCTAGATTAATTTTGTTGTTGTGTTTAAATTTTTATTTGCTGCATTATGTTTCTGTTATACATGTTAAATTTCAGCAAGAAAAAATGAACTTAAGACACATAAACAGTAAAAATTCATACACCACTTTCAAGTAAATAATTCCGCAAAAATGTCAAGTACAAGCTAGATAATTTAATTTAAACCGAGTGGTAGGTTCTTGAAATACATACAATTTATCCAAACCATTTTCAGATCAATTATTATAGCCCCCTAATTTTTTTTTTTGTTCCCATGTATCCCTCATGTTGTTATTTTTGTGCCCCATAGAAGCCCACTACTGTTATTGTTGTTCCCTTACATTCTTATTGTTATGTAGGCTCTGATTATATTGTGACCCCTTAGACTCCTATATATACCAATGAGGTATTATCATTTGTGTTATTCAAGTATTGATCATTTATGGTGATGTAAAGGAGGTCTCCCACTCGAAGAGAGTAATTTTGAAGTCATTGATCTATCTCTTTTGTGATCTGGTTACATAAAATTTGGTATCATAGCTTTGGATTCTAGGGTTTCACTGCTCCAAATAGGTAATCTTGTAATTTTAGCTATAAATTTTTTGCTACGAATGTTTATAAGATGAAATTTTTACCATGTGGAGCCAAAATCCTAATGAACTTCCTGTAAAAATTTCAGATCTTGATTCGCTATATTCTCGGAGATATGATCTGAAGAAGTTAGGGTTTTTTCATGCTCCAGAATTCCATCTCAAATAGGTGACCTTGGGAAACTTGTCATAACTTCATATATCAGAATCAGATTTGAACCCTAAAGAGTGACAAAAATTTCATGGATTGTGGTATTTATTTTATTTTTTTCGGGTCCGAAGGTCGAAACAGTGACACGCGGCAATCCGTACAAGTTGGATCTACTGAACCAGCCATAATCAGGACATCGTGGGATATTGGGCATAAATTTATCTTGAAGAATCCAAATTTGGCTTGAATTATGGCATTAGAAAGAAGATTCTGAGTAATACCACGGGACCTAATTTCAGATCTTAGAGAGCCGAAATACAAAGATACAATAGCTCCAATATCTAGCTCCAAAAAACAAGGGAAAAAGGTTCGTATATTTTTTTAAATTTTCATAAATTTTGTTTGAAAAATCAATCTGAAGTGATTCAAGGGCATGGTGAAGCATAGATACCATTGCTTGATTCCAAAATTCCTAGAAAAAAAAAAATGGATACACTTAGTAAGTAACCAGAAATCTATTCTATGACACATGAAGAAGAGGAAGAAATGCAGCATGATATATCAAATTTACAAACCAAGAGCAATAAATTTCGCTCTCACAAAAAGTAACAAAAATTATTTGGAAGCCATGATGAATGTTAATATAGATGATATAAAAAATGATATGGGATTTTTAAATGATGGTTTAAATCAGGCATGGAAGCAATGATGAATTTCAAGATAGAGGGGTTGAAGGAAGGTTTGGAAAAGTTTCTAAAATAAAGGGTTCCCAGTGGTGATAAGGTAATCCATGAAAATCAGGATAAGGAAAAAATGAATATGAATTACGATTTTAGAAACTCCAATGTTGGGTTTAGAAAACGCCACATTCCAAAGATAGATATGAGGGATTTTGATGGGAAGGATCCTGTAACATGGATATTATAGATGGAGAAATATTTTGATCTCCATGATGTGGAACACACACAAAGGTACTCATTGCAACCTTGCATTTAGATTCCAATCAGTTTGTGTGGTATCGATGACTTTTTTCTTATAAAAAACTTATCACTTGGTCAATTTTTATGGAAGAAATGATAGCACATTATGAGGATACAAAGAGAAACACCTTCTTTAGCTCATTGATAAATATTAAACAAAAGGGTTTGATGGTGGAGCACATTGAGGAATTTCAAAAATTGAACATCAGGGTAAGTGATATTCCAGAGGAGCACATGATTGATGTCTTCATAGGGACTTTGAAGGACAAAATCCAACATGAGGTTCGCCTTTGGGAACCTAATTCATTGGAGAAGGCCTTCCGGGTGGCAAGAAAATTTGAAAGAAAAATTATGGCAATGAGGAATTATACCACTCACAACTATAAATACGGAAGTATTGTTTCTCTTATCCTTCCACAACCTACAAGGTTTATGCCAAAAAAATTGGAGGAAAAAAGAACAGAAGGGCTTTGTCACAGTTCTGATAGAAAATACACTAAAGGTCATAAGTGTGCTGAGAAGAAATTATTCTACATAGATTGTGAAGAGGAGGAAGAAAAGGAACAAGAAACATCAAAATAGGAGGATATACACCAAGAATCAACCCCTGAGAAACAATAAATGAATCCAACCATATCTTGCAATGCATTGGCAGGAATTACCACTCCTCAAATGCTAAAGATATAAGGATATATAAAGAATAAAAAGGTAATAGTGTTGATTAATTCAATTAGTACTCGTAATTTTATTCATTGTAAGATAGCCACAGAATTGAATTTCTTCCTATATCCAGCACTAGAGTGTCAAGCGATGGTTGCAAATGGAGGAACTATAAATTTCTCTACAAAGTTCCATAATATCAAGTTAACCATGGGGGAATATGTATTTAATATTCCAATGATTTCCATTCCAATGGGTGGCATTGATGTTGTACTAGGAGTCCAATGGTTACAATCTTTGGGGACGATAACTTCTAATTTTCAAGAATTTTTCTTGAAAAAAAAATCGAAAGGAAAGGAAGTTGAATTAAGGGGTATCGAAGGGAAACCAGAAAATATAATTAGCTCTAGTGGCATGAAAAACTTCTGAAGAAAGAATAATGGGGCATAATTTCACAATTATGCTCACTATAGGCTCAAACATCAAAAGCATCTATTTCTTCAAATCTCCAAAAAGTCTTAAACAATCATTTCAAGGTATTTGAGACTCCTAAAGGCCTCCCACCTATTACTGATCACAATCATGTTATTCATTTGATTTTGGGAAGTGTTCCTCCAAACATCAGATCTTATAGATATCACTATGCCCAAAAGAGTGAAATTGAACGAATGGTTGCAGAAATGCTAAAGGCTAGTATAAATCAACCTAGTCAAAGTTATTTCTCTGCTCTAGTAGTATTGGTGCACAAGAAGGATGGATCATGGCATATGTTTCCGGATTATAGGGATATCAACAAGCTCATTATTAAATATAAATTTCCCATTCTTGCCATTGATGAATCGTTGGATGAATTACATGGGGAAATTTATGTCACCAAGATGGAACTTCATTCAGGATATCATCAAATTAGAATGAAGACTGAAGACATTCCAAAAACAGCATTCATAATTTTTAGTCATGCCTTTTGGCCTTACTAATGCACCTTCGACATTTCAAGGTTTGATTAATTTAATTTTCAAACCCTTATTTACAAAATTTGTGTTAGTATTTTTTGATGATATAATAATCTATAGCAAGTCTTGTAAGGATCATGTCCCACATGTTGATAGGGAGCTCAAACTATTGGAGGAGAAACAATTATATGAAAAAACCTCCAAATGTTTAGTTGGAGTACAGGAGGTTGGATATTTGGGTCATATTGTATCTCATGAGGGTTTTAAGGTATACCCTAACAAAATTAAAACCATTAAGGAATAGAAAATACCACAACCATAAAGCATCTTCGAGGATTTCTCAGATTTACACGGTATTATCGCAAGTTTGTTAAGAATTATGGGAGAATAGCAGCACCTCTAACAACATTACTAAAGAAAGATGTATTTTCTTAGACTCTGGAAGCAACTAAGGCCTTTGAACATCTTAAAGAAGAATGTGATGTCTCAAGAAATGGAATTGGTGATGTTTTAATGCAAGAAGGAAGACCCATTGCTTTTGAAATTCGTCCAATCAAAGGAAAGCATTTACACAAACCTATTTATGAGAAGGAAATGTTGGCAATACTACATGCATTAAAGCAATGGAGACCTTACCTAATGGGAAGAAACTTCAAAGTAAAAACAGAACATGATAGCTGAAATACTTTTGGGAACAAAGATTGTCTTTAGAAGAGCAGCAAAAATGGGTCACAAAGATGTTGGGTTATTATTTTGAAATCATCTACAAAAAAAGGAAGCAAAATTTTATTGCACATGCACTCTCAAGAAAGGATGAGGATGTGGAAGCATTGTTGTGTGCCATTTATATTATCCAACCTAATTGGATAACCGAAGCAATTGATGAAGGGAAGTATGAAGAAGAGGTGTGGAAACTCATTCAAAAGTTGTAGCAATATCCTAGTACTGTTGAAATTTGGTTACTGGAGGACAGGTGGTTCCCTAAGGCTTTAATATTTGGCCTAGGGAAAAGTGTCCAAAATAATTTATTTTTTCTCCTAAAGTGACATTATAAAGTTATAAATTCAAATCTAATTTACAAGTGACTTTAAGTGATAAAGTTACTAAGTCTAATTTTAAAGTGACTTTAATAAATTCAATGTGAAATTAGAAAGGGAAAAGTGACTTTGGAAATAAATGACTAAGAGGGTCTTTATTAAGTGGGGTGAATTAAAAAATAGAAAGTGAGATTTAAATGAGCATTTAATCTCAGCCCTAGATCTAAAGCTATCCTAGCCATTGGATTTAGGGATTCCCCAAAAGTCACTTAGGGTTAGGTTAAAGGAGGAAAATGAGAGAAAAGAACATTCATTCTTTCATGAGCAGATTGAGAGATGAGGAGAGAAAGATAAAGAGAAATTTCTAAGTGGAGGGAGAGTAGCAAAAGCTACACAACAAATACATGTAGCAGGAGGGGACATTTCCCAAGGCAGCATTTATTGGCACGTTTACCAAGATAGAAAATTCGTACAACAATTTTCACGCATTTTGAGGCAAGATATTGCACATATTTCGAGGAGCGGTTTCCAGCAATCAAGGGCACGAATTTCGAGGCTATTTCAGGGCTTGGAAATCGAGGAGAGGCTGTTGTAAAATTCCGTATAGTACGTACACGCAAATTTTGGTATATTTTTCGACGCTGCAAGTACGGAATTTAATGCTATAATTTTTATGTTAAATTTCTATTTGTTGTTGGCACAATTTTCAAGGTTGGAGGTTGACATGGAAATCGAGATAAGTGGGTTTTGTATTTGTTGTAATTTTTACTGTGTCTTACTGTTCACTATAAAAGCATATTCAGGAGTTGTAGGGGATTTTTCCAGGGTCATCTTGACCAAAAATCAACGTGTCAAAATTCTGTATGTGGCTGATTTATTTTTCTGAATTTTTATTTTTGTATTTCTGACACTCTGAAATTTCCAGAATTTGTGTTTTCAGAAAATATTTATTTTTCTATCTTGTTGAATGTAAGGTTATGGGAATGGGCATTTAACTTTATGGGAGAAATAAAGAGAAACTGAAAACCGGAGTGGGTCACAAAATTTCTACATAGTATCAGAGCTATTTTTCTGAAAAGTGCAGTTTGAAATAGCAAGAAGAAAAATTATAGCAAGCTGATTTTACACACAGAATTCAGAACCTTTACTACAACAGTGTCATTTTCAGTTTATTAGGACAACAAGCATGTCTTTGGGCTTGAGGGTGTAGTATAGGTTGGATGGGCATAGCAATTACAGTGTATGGAAGGGAGGAAGAATGCAGAGCATCTTTGAGGAGGCAAAATTCTAGGGTATAATGGTGCATACTGAACAGCGCCCTGTTAATGTGCCTGCTGACCCTGTTCAGCTGGCAGACTTTAATAAGAAGAATAACAAGGGAAAGAGATTGATTCTGTATGGCATTAAATACCATTGCATTCTTCATGTGAGAGGAAGATACTTTCTCATGAGATGTGGATATCCTTGACCAATCTCTACTAGAGTACCAATGAGAACAAAAAAATGGTCCTAAGAGAGAAGTTGAAGGCCATTAAGATGGAGAAGACAGATAGTGCTACTGCATACCTCACAAATATCACTAATGTGAGAGATGAGTTGGTAGCAGTTGGAGAGGTCATTCCACCCACTGATTTGGTGTGGATTGCAGTGAATGGCCTTCCTAGTTCATGGCTGAGTTTTGCTGATGGGATTGTTGCACGTGAGACCCTTCCCACTTGGGATAGGTTGTGGGATGATTGCATACATAATGAAATTAGAAAAAACCAGCTTGGGGTAGCCAAACGAGTTGAGGAGGATGAGGATGTAGCACTGTTAGCAAGGGGCAAGAAGGGAAAAGTAAATAAGCAAGCTTCCACAAGCAGTGGTGGAGGCAAAAGCAAAGGTAAATGTAAGCAACTGAACAAGGAGAAGGACTATTCCAAGGTGAAGTGTTGGAATTTTCAGAAGATGGGACACTATGTAGTTGTGTGTCCAGAGAAGAAGAAGGGGAAGAACAAGACCACGGCAACATCAGCAGAGATATAGGACTTTTCGGAGAGCTTTGACCGAGAGTTTGGGTTCATTTCTTGTGAGTCCATTAGTGTAGGATCACCTGCCACGGAGGGTGAGAGGGAGTGTGCATTTCCCTCCACTAGTGGAGCATCTTCAGGTATTTGGTATGTTGACGGTGGGGCTTCAAGTCATATGACAGGAGTCCGTGAGTACTTCTCAGAGCTTTCAGAGAGTGGCACTGATATAGAGGTAGTACTCGAGTATGACATCATTGTTAGAGTAGTCGATGCAGGGACATTGACATTTGATAGGGAACCCAAACCTCCCTTGAAAGTGTCGGATGTTCTATATGTGCCAGGGATGAGGAAGAACCTTATATCCATCTCAGCATTGGAGGACAGAGGGTATGAGGTATTGTTCAGAAGAGGACAGGTGCTTATATATCCCAAGGGTGCTCCAGCTGATTCAGCTAGAGTGATTGGTGTACGCCATGCAAAGGTGTACAAGTTTGCATTTCAGCCCCTTTTGGCATTGAGAAGTACTACCGGCAGTAGAGCTAGCATTTCAAAGCTTTGCAAGATTTGGCACTGCAAGATGGGGCACATGTATCATGGAGACTTAAGGACATTGCAGGAGATCACTACAGGTGTGCCAGATTTCATTTCTGATCACCTAGATACATGTAGAGAATGTGCGATGGGCAAGTTTTCCAAATCCCCTTTTCCTAGCAATTACAGCAGATCAACTGTGATACTTGATTTGATTCATACCGATGTGAGCGGTCAGATGTCTCATATTTCCTTGAGTGGATATGAGTACTATGTTTTATTCATTGATGATCACTCCAGGAAGACTTGGATTTATTTCTTGAAGACCAAGAGGGAGGTCTTCAAGCGATTTCAAGAGTTTAGAGCTCTTGTGGAGACTTAGACAGGTCGAAATATCAAGTCCATGAGGTCAGAAAATGGAGGGGAGTACACCCTTGGTGAGTTTTTTTATTATTGTGCGGAGGTAGACATCAGGAGGGAGTTCATAGTTCCTTACAACCCCCAACAGAACGAGGTTGCGGAGAGGAAGAACAAATCCATCGTTGGGGCTTCCAAAGCCATGCTACATGATCAGGGGTTACCATTGTTTTTGTGGGCAGAGGTCTGCAACATTGTTGTGTATTTTCAGAACAGGAGTCTGCATCCTGCCTTGGGGATGTGACTCTGGAGGAGGATTTTTCTGGGAAGAAGCCTGATATTGGTCATTTTCGTATCTTTGGGTGTATTGCATACTCCTACATGCCCAAGGAGAAGAGGACCAAGCTAGAGCCCACCACAAAGAAGGGTATCTTTGTGGGCTACAGTGAGACCTTGAAAGCCTTTCGGATTTATATTCCTGCATAGAGGAGAGTTGTTGTCAGGCAGGATGTGAAGTTCGAGGAGGATAGGGCTTTCAGGAGGTCACAGGAGTTAGATTATCTGCATCAGCCAAACCCTCAGGAGCAACTGAGTCATTCATAGGGATCCAGTGGGCATGGATCAAGAGGTACATCAATTATGGTGTCAGGTCCATCAATGAGCAGTGGCTCGCAGAGTCAGAGGGGTGGTGCTTCGGGAAGCATGCAGAGCAATCCGCAGAGCATTTCACTAGGTAGTCCACTGATGGATAGTTCACACGGTACTTCAGCATCTACAGGTTCAGGTTCAGACAGGAGGACAGCAGACATACATTCAGGAGTTCAGGCTCCTGATGAGGATGAGGAGTTTCATTCTCCAATGGGAGAAGTGTGCTCAGGGAAGAGGAAGCCCAAGTGGCTTCAGGAAACCTTGATAGAGGCCACATCTGTTGCTGGGCCGAAGAGACCGGTCAAAGAGAGCAGACCACCTGAGCGGTTCTGTAACTATATGGCAATGGTTGCCAACATCGTTGACTCTAAGCCTTCTATCTATTAGGAGGCATCTAGCCAGCAGGTATGGAGAGAGGCCATGTAGGAGGAGTATTCTTCTATCATGAAGAATGATGTTTGGGAGGTGGTGCCGAGGCCTGAGGGAAAATCTGTGGTTACTTCTAGATGGATCTACAAGGTAAATCATGTTGCATATGGCAGCATTGAGAAATTCAAGGCAAGGTTTGTGGCTAGAGGGTTCTCCCAAGTAGAGGGAGTAGACTATGAGGAGACCTTTGCTCCCGTGGCTCAATATACTTTCATTCACTCCATTATATCGATAGCAGCAGAGATGGGTTGGAAGATCCACCAGATGGATCTAAAAACCGCATTTCTCAATGGCTTCATACAGGAGGAGATGTACATTGATCAGCCATAGGGCTTTGAGGCGCATGGGAAGGAGTCCCATGTATGCAGACTAAAGAAGGCCCTTTATGGCCTGAAGCAAGCTCATAGAGCTTGGCCTCCATGATTGATACTGATCCAGGTGGATATTGGTGGTCACCCACCTATTCCACTTGGGGCTCCACCATTGTCTCTTTCAGTTTTTCAGTTTCGGCACAGTTTACTATTTTTAGCAGTTTTTCGGGTCCTGAACTTCCGGAGCCATTTTGAGGCCCTAAATGAAGTTTTTTGGGAAAACGGTGATCTTTCTAACGAGGTAGGTACGCGTCAAACGGAGATTGTATGCCAAAGTTATGCCCCTGGGAAGTTGAAACACCAATTTACCCAAACGGGGCCCATAGTTTTGGCGCTTCATCTCCTAGGGTTAGGGTTTTGGCTGTTTAGGATTTCCTATTGTTTCTAAATCTAAAATAGGCCCTGAGCCTTCATTGTACTTAGTTCGTATGCTGTCTCGTAGCCACCACATCTCTTCTCGTAGATAGCTACCAGCCTCTAGCTAGTTTTATTACCATTCTCATTCGTAAGAACCCCCAGTTCTTTGATATTAATGAAATGAAGTGTTATTTCCGTCGCATCTCCAGATGCATGGTTATGTGTTTATTCTGTTGCATTCCTGCATAAATCCGGATCAGTGGTATCAGAGCAGTCTGCTTTTTCTCGATCCTTCTTTGCATGTCCCCAACGAGGTCGGGGTATAAGGAGTTAGGGCTCGATATGGTGGAACCTTTGTAAGATCAACCTTGCAAACCCCGACGGACGCCCATGGGGGATGAAAAGAAAGATGAGGGAGCAGGAGAACCTATAAAAATATTGCTCGAGGAGGCCCTCGAAAAACAAAGGAACGCGATGATGGATAAATTTTCCCAGATCCTTCAACGGCTGCCCACCGACGGCGCATCTGCATCCAGCAGCCACTCTGGAGGTACGACTCCTTTTAAGGTACAAGTAAATTTTGACATTCCCATATTTGAGGGTCAAATAGATGCAGATGCCGTAGATAGATGGTTGAATCTATTAGAAGGATATTTCTCAATTCATGACTTTTCCGACAGGGAGAAGATTATTTTTTCACTCCTCAAGGCTGCCCCCCATGGCAAGGATTGGTGGGAAACCCACTGTGAGAGAAAGGACGAGACAGAACCCTCTCTATTCTCGATCGTACCCACTTGGAATTCTTTCCGAGACACCATCAAGGAACAATACTATCCCGTGGGGAGCTATGAGGACAAGTACATACAATGGACCACGCTGCGACAACAAAGGGATCAAGATGTGCATGAGCTGACGAATCTGTTCCATACCCTGCGCACCAAGTTGGGTATCAAAGATTCGGAGAAACATTTGGTGCTAAAGTATCGCAGCTGTCTGCACAGATACATTCAGGAGGAAATGGAGTTCCTCGACATCTCCTCGCTTGGTACGGCATACCGGTATGCTGCCAAGATTGAGCAGAAATTCAAACAGAAGAAGCGAGACTTTGGATCTGCGAATCAAAAGTAAGGGAAAGGTGCTCCCAAACCGCAGAACAAAGGACAGAGCCAAGGCATGGCGACTCAAGACAACCTGTCGAAGCCACAAGAAAAGAACAACACCGCAAAGCCGAAGGACACAGGAAAATGGTGTGAGTTCCATAAGAGCTCCACTCACAATACAAGTGAGTGTCGGGCCAAGCAGTCGCTGGTGGCCGAGATGCGGGCTTCTGAGTCAGATGCATGCTCCGACTCTGAATCAGAACCTGACAAGGGGAATGACAAAGGGAAACAGATTATTGATGCAGATCCCAATGCCACTGTTGCCACTACGAAGATCCAGAAGGAGGAACTAGAAGATCCAGAGGAGGAGGAACGTCTCTTCCACTCCCAGATGTGGGTAAAGGGCTCTCCAGTACAGTTCATTGTCGTCAATGGGAGCCAAAAGAACCTTATTTCAGCAGACGTCATGAAGTGGTTGGGCTTGTCGACCACAGCTCACCCACATCCATACACCATCAACACTGTTACCGATAAAATAGGTAACCACACTGTTACCTACTTTTTTTTGGTAGCATAAAAAGCACCCGATTTTGAAAAGTGGTGATGCAGAATCACCCCCTTTTTTTGTGCACATTTTTTACACTAATATTTTTAATTATGAAGTATGAATGTTTTTTTTAAAATGTTAGTAATTTTCATGCTAATTTTGAAACGTATTGACACAGCATCAACTTTTTTTTTTAGAGCCATGATTTTCATGCTAATTTTGAAACGTATTGATGCAGCGTCAACCTTTTTTTTTTAGAGTGGTGATTTTCATGTTGGTAATAAAACACAAAACTTAGCTAAAATATATATATATATATATATAAACCAATAAAAATGGAAAAAAAAAACAAAATTAACTCATAAAAATAAAAATAAAAATTAAACAAAAATAAATAAATAAATAAAAACAAAAAACAAAAATATTCGAAAATTATATCAAAAGAAATGACAAAATTTGAAAAAAAAAGACATAATTTAAAGGAAAAAAAACAAAAATTAACCAAAAAAATTAAAAAAATAAAATAAAATAAAATAAAAATAATTAAAATAGAAAATTTAAAAATAATTAAAATTTAGATTAAAAAAATAAAATACAAAAAAGATAGATCTTTCTAACGATCTTTCTAACGAGGTATGGTACGCGTCAAACGGAGATCGTATGCCAAAGTTACGCCCCTGGGAAGTTGAAACACCAATTTACGCAAACGGGGCCCATAGTTTTGGTGTTTCATCTCCTAGGGTTAGGGTTTTGGCTGTTTAGGATTTCCTATTGTTTCTAAATAATAAATAGGCCCTCGAGCCTCATTGTAACTCAGTTCAGAGGCCTGTAGCCGCCACATCTCTTCTCAGAGATAGCTACCAGCGCCCTAGCTAGTTTTATTACCATTCTGTCTATAAGCAAATTTCAGCTCTTTGATATTAATGAAATGAAGTGTTATTTCCGCTGCATCTCTGTATTTATGGTTATGTGTTTATTCTGTTGCATTCCTGCATAAATCCGGATCATTGGTATCAGAGCGGTCTGATTTTTCTCGATCCTTCTTTGCATGTCCCCAACGAGGTTTGGGTATAAGGATTTAGGGCTCGATATGGTGGAACCTTTGTAAGATCAGCCTCGCAAACCCCGACGGACGCCCATGGGGGATGAAAAGAAAGATGAGGGAGCATGAGATCCTATCAAAATATTGCTCGAGGAGGCCCTCGAAAAACAAAGGAACGCGATGATGGATAAATTTTCCCAGATCCTTCAACGGCTGCCCACCAGCGGCGCATCTACATCCAGTAGCCACTCTGGAGGTACGACTCCTTTTTTAAGGTACAAGTAAATTTTGACATTCCCATATTTGAGGGTCAAATAGATGCAGATGCCGTAGATAGATGGTTGAATCTATTATAAGGATATTTCTCGATTCATGACTTTTCCGACAGGGAGAAGATTATTTTTTCACTCCTCAAGGCTGCCCCCCATGTCAAGGACTGGTGGGAAACCCACTGTGAGAGAAAGGACGAGACAGAACCCTCTCTATTCTCGGTCGTACCCACTTGGAATTCTTTCCGAGATGCCATCAAGGAACAATACTATCCCGTGGGGAGCTATGAGGACAAGTACATACAATGGACCACGCTGCGACAACAAAGGGATCAAGATGTGCATGAGCTGACGAATCTGTTCGATACCTTGCGCACCAAGTTGGGTATCAAAGATTTAGAAGAACATCTGGTGCTAAAGTATCACAATTGTCTACAAATACATTCAAAGAAGAAATGGAGTTCGACATCTTCCTCGCTTGGTACTAAAGATAACGATGCCGCCAAGATTGAGCAAGTAAATTCAAACAGAAGAAGCGAGACTTTGGATCTGCGAATCAAAAGTAAGGGAAAGGTGCTCCCAAACCGCAGAACAAAGGACAGAGCCAAGGCATGGCGACTCAAGACAACCTGTCGAAGCCACAAGCAAAAAACAACACCGCAAAGCCGACGAAGGACACAGGAAAGTGGTGTGAGTTCCATAAGAGCTCCACTCACAACACAAGTGAGTGTCGGGCCAAGCAGTCTCTGGTGGCCGAGATCCGGGCTTCTGAGTCAGATGCATGCTCCGACTCTGAATCAGAACCTAATAAGGGGAATGACAAAGGGAAACAGATTATTGATGCGGAGCCCAATGCCACTGTTGCCACTACGAAGATCCAGAAGGAGGAACCAGGAGATCCAGAGGAAGAGGAACGCCTCTTCCACTCCCAGATGTGGGTAAAGGGCTCTCCAGTACTGTTCATTGTCGACAATGGGAGCCAAAAGAACCTCATTTCAGCAGACGCCGTGAAGCGGTTGGGCTTGCCGACCACAGCTCACCCACATCCATACACCATCAACACTGTTATCGATAAAATAGGTAACCACATTGTTACCTACTTTTTTTTGGTAGCATAAAAAGCACCCGATTTTGAAAAGTGGTGATGCAGAATCACCCCCTTTTTTTTTGTGCACATTTTTGACACTCTAATATTTTTATTTATGAAGTATGAATATTTGTTTTAAAATGTTAGTGATTTTCATGCTAATTTTGAAATGTATTGATGCAGCATCAATTTTTTTTTTTTAGAGTCGTGATTTTCATGCTAATTTTGAAACGTATTGATGCAGCATCAACCTTTTTTTTTTAGAGTGGTGATTTTCATGTTGGTAATAAAACACAAAACTTAGCTAAAATATATATATATATATATAAACCAATAAAAATAGAAAAAAACAAAATTAACTCATAAAAATAAAAAAAATTAAACAAAAATAAATAAATAAATAAAAACAAAAAACAAAAATATTCGAAAATTATATCAAAAGAAATGACAAAATTTGAAAAGAAAAAAAGACATAATTTAAAGGAAAAAAACAAAAATTAACCAAAAAAATTTAAAAAAATAAAAAATAAAATAAAATTTAAAATTTAAAAATAATTTAAATTACAAAATTAAAATTTATATTAAAAAAATAAAATACAAAAAAGAAAAAATTAAATTAAAAAAAAAACAATAAGAAGAGAAAAAAAAATTAAAAAAATTAAATTAAATTAAATTAAAATTGAAAAAGAAAATTAAAATAAAATAATTAAAATTTAAAAAAATAATAATAATAATAATAATGAAAAAAACCACGTGCAAATAATTAAAAAACAAATATCCATAAATTTACTGTTTTTTTTTTAATAAAACAATTTATAAATTTTAAAAATGAAAAACTAAATAAACTAAAATATTAAAAAAAATTAAATTAAATTAAATGAAAATTTAATAAATTTAATAAATAAATTTTAAATTTTAAAAAATAATTAATCTAAAATATTAAATTTATAAACAAAAAAAATAAAACAAATTAAATTTAAAATAAAAAATTTGAATTAAAAAAATACTAATTTTAAATTTTTTGAATTTTAAAAAAAAAAAAAAAAAATATATATATATATATATATATATATATATATATATATATATATATATATTAAAAATTTAAAAAAAAAAAAAAAAAAATTAAAATTAAAATAAAATTAAAAAATAAAAATAAAAATTTGATCATGGTGGCGCCGCGACCGCCTTCCGCCTGTGTGGCGCCCGAGGCCGGCTTAAGGAGGAGGCCGCATGCGCCCCCGCCTCGCCGCCAGGCCCCCGTCGGCAGAGGAGGCTGCATGCAGCCCCCCGCCTGCCCAGCGGCCGGCGTCCACCACCACCTGGGCGAGAGGCCGATTCCGGGAATCGCCCTCCCGCGGCGGGAGGGGCCCCCCCTCCTGCCAAGCAACTGGCCTCCGCCGCCACCTGGGCGGAAGGCCGATTCCGGGAATCGCCCTCCCGCGGCGGGAGGGGCCGATTCCGGGAATCGCCCTCCTACGGCTGGAGGGGCCAATTCCTGGCATCGCCCTCCCGCGGCGAGAGGGGCCGATTCCTGGAATCGCCCTCCCGCGGCGAGAGGGGCCGATTCCGGGAATCGCCCTCCCGCGGCGGGAGGGGCCGATTTGGGGAATCGCCCTCCCGCGGCGGGAGGGGCCGATTCCTGGAATCGCCCTCCCCCCGCGGGAGGCCGATTGGCAGCGCCACCACGATAAAATTTTTTATTTTTTTTTAATTTATAATATTTTTTTTAATTTGATTTTTATTTTTTTATTTTTTTTTTAAATTCAATAAATTTAAAATTATTTTTTAATTTAATTTTTATATTTAAATTTAATTTGTTTTAATTCTATTGTTTTTTTTTTTTTTTTTTCTAAATTTTGTTAATAATTTTTATTAAATTTAGTAATTTTTTTTTATTTAATTGATTTTTTTTTAATTTTTTCAAATTTTGTTTTTATTATTAAATTTTATGTTTAGCTTTTTCATTTAATTTTTTTCAATTTAATAAATTTTGTATTTTGTTTTTATTTGAATTTAATATTTTTTTTAATTTTTAATTTTTAATTTTTTTATTATTATTTTTTTAATTGCATAAAATTTTTATATTTTTTTTATTTCCATTAAAATTGTGTATTTAAAATTAGATTTTTTTTTTTAATTAAACTTAATATTTTCAAATTAATTTGTTTTTTATTTTATTTTTTATTTAATATTTTTTTTTGATTTATTTTTTTTCAATTTTTCATTTTTAATTGATTTTTAAAGTTTTTTAACTTTTTACTCTTCTTTTTTCTTTCTTTTTTTCCTTCTTCTTTTTCTTCTTTTTCTTTTCTTTTTTTTTTCTTTTCTTTTTCTTTTTCTTTTTTTTCTTTCTTTTTTTTCTTTTTCTTTTTTTTTTTTTCTTTTCTTTTCTTTTCTTTTTTTTCTTTTTTTTGTTAATTCAAAATTTATTTGTTTATTCATTTATTTATTAAAATTTAAAATTTTCTTTATTTTTGGAATCTAAGTTTCTATAATCCATCATATAAATTAGCAGAATTCTTTCAGTAATAATCACAAGAAATAGAACGTGGTCGACGCGTTTCAAACCAACTAGTGTGGTTCATCATCATATTTTCTTTTTTAAAAATTAATTTGTTATTTTAATATCAAATTTTTTTTTAATTTAATATATATATTTTTAATTTAAGTTCTTTTATATATATATATATATATATATATATATATATATATATAATTTAAATTTAATTTGTTTTTTAAAATTTATTTGTTTTTTTAATATATACTTTTTTAAATTTAATATTTTTATTGTATTTTATATTTTATTTTTCATTTTTTTACTTTTAATTTAAATAATGTATTTTTTTTTTAATTTTTATTTTAAAGTTTTAAATTTATTAAAATTTAATATATTTCTTTAAATTTAATTTTTTATTTTAAAATTAATTTATTTATTTTTTAATTTAATAAACATTTTCTTTTTCTTTTTTAAATTTAATTTCTATACTTTATTTTTTATAGTTTCTTTTATTTTTTAACCCTTTTTTTAAATTTAATGTTTTTATTTTGTTTTTATTCTTATTTTTTTATTTCTATATATTTTGAAATTTTAATTTTTAATTTTTTTTTCTTAAATTTTAGGTTTTTTTAATGTTTGAATTAAAAATTTTATTTTGTTTTTATTTTTGTTTTTTTATTCCTATATATTTTTAAATTTTAAGCTTTAAAATGTTTTTATTTTTTAAATTTATTTTTTTCTCAAATTTTAGGTTTTTTTTTAATGTTTGAATTTTAAAAATTAAAAAAATGTTATTTCTATTTTTAAAAATGTCAAAAATATGACACAATTTTTTTTTTTGTTATTCCAGCATCAACTTGTTTTGTTTTGAGGGTGTTTTTTCAATCATTTTTTCAAGAAACAATTTTGTTTTTAGCATAATTTTATAAAATGTTGAAATTTGACCTTCAAAAAAAACCAAGTGTGTTCTGGCATACACTCTCTCTTTTTTTTGGTGTTTTTTCATGTTTTTGGAGTCTTTTTGGGCTAGAGTTCCTGTTTTGAGGTCAGGTTACCTATTTCATCGATAACAGTGTTCATCGGGTGGCTTCACCAAGGACGAGGTCTCCGTGTCAGCCAGCAGTGTCGCCTTCCCTATAGCATCAAGCCCTTCACGGATGAGGTATTATGTGATGTTGCTCCTATTGATGTTTCTGATGTATTATTAGGACAACCATACTTTTGGAAGCGTCATGCTGTGTATGAGTCTCGGCCTCGCACTGTTATTGTTACTTTGAGAAATAAGTTGTACAGGATACCAGAGGTACCACCTCCTACTGCTATCTCTTTGGTTACTGCAAAACAATGCAGTAAGCTCATTTCCCAAACCAGGAAATTCGTTTTCCTGATGATCCGCCCCCAGGGTAAGAAGAAGATTGTGGCCACGACCTCCAGACAGGGCTCCTCTGCACGACAACAACAAATGGATAAGGTTGTGGAGGAGTACGGGGACATCTTCACCTCACCCACAGGGGTTCCTCTGCACTGTCAGGTCAAGCACCCGATTGATCTGACCCCAGGTGCGCCGCTACCCAATGGACCGATATATCGACGCTCTGTTCTGGAAAATGATGAAATCAAGAGGCAGATTCAGGAGCTGTTGCAGAAAGGTCACATCAGACCAAGTTCATCGCCCTGTGGGAGCCCGATCGTGTTGGTACAGAAGAAGGATGGGACGTGGAGACTCTGTATTGACTATCGGGCGCTGAACAAGATCACTGTCCGGAATAGGTACCCAATCCCACGGATCGATGACCTTCTGGACCAACTCAAAGGTGCAAAATATTTCAGCAAGATCGACCTGAAGTCTGGGTATCACCAGGTACCGATTGAACCCTCCGATGTGTGGAAGACTGCCTTCAAAGCCAAGGAAGGCCTTTTCGAATGGCTGGTCATGCCTTTCGGGTTGACGAATGCTCCCGCCACCTTCATGAGGATGATGGATCACATCTTGCGGCCATTCACCAACTCATTTGTAGTGGTGTACTTGGATGATATTCTGATCTTCAGCCAGACTTGGGAAGAGCACCTTCACCACATCCGACAAGTCCTCCAAACACTGCGGCAACACAAGTTGTGTGCCAATTTGGAGAAGTACACTTTTGGCATGACCCAGGTTCAATATCTGGGATACATTATTGATGAAAGGGGGGTGCATGTGGATCCAGCCAAGATCCAAGTCATTCGGGATCGGCCAGCCCCAACCACTATAACAAAGCTTCGCAGCTTTCTGGGTCTTGCTAATTTCTACCGTAGATTCGTGTTGGGATTCTCTCATATCACTTGGCCCTTGAGTCAAGTCACCAAGGGAGGAGCAGAGAAAAATTCTTTGGGTTGGAACCTCAACTGCATATGTTCACAGCACTGAAAATCGCTTGTTTCCGCTCTCTGCGCTCACTTTACTCGACTTGCAACAAATAATGGTTTGAGATCGAGACAGATGCCTCTGACTATGCTATTGGGGCAGTTCTTACTCAACAAGGACATCCAGTGGCATATCACAGTGAGACATTGTATGACACAGTTCGCAAGTATCCCACTTATGACAAAGAAATGTATTCCATTGTGCAAGCTTGTCGACAATAGAAGCATTACATTTTGGGGAAGGAAACAATCATCCACACAGACCACCGGCCCCTGCAGTTCATACAGACACAAGGGAAGTTGCAGAATGATCGCCATCAGAAGTGGTCCACATATCTACAATAGTTTCATTTGAACATCAAGTACAAGAAGGGTAGCACCAATCATGTTGCAGACTGCCTCAGCCGACCACTGATCGTGGCGCTCACCACCGTGCTCAACTCTTGTGGGCACGAGACTTCTGATTGGCCGCTTTTCTATGAGAGTGACCCAGAATTCGGCCACAATTATAGGGCACTCTTGGGGGGTACGCAAGTTCCAAATTTTCACCTCCAAGATGCACTTTTATGTCACATGGGACACCTTTGTGTTCCTTCAAGCGAGCGTGCCAAGATGATATGGGAAGCACACTACAGTCGAGTCGTTGGGAATTTCGGGGTCGAGAAAACAGTAGCAATCCTGCAGAAGTATTTCTATTGGTCGAACCTTCGAAAGGATGTCGAGAAGCACATCAGATCCTGCACTGCTTGTGCCATTACCAAACCGACCATCAAGAAGCAAGGCCTATATACTCCTCTACCTACCCCTAGTCGACCTTGGGAATCCATCTCCATGGATTACATGTCGGGCCTGCCTTCTACTAAGCAGGGAAATGACTGTGTTTTCGTGGTCTTCGACAGATTCTAAAAGATGGCCATTATGGCAGCCTGCAAGAAGAATATCACAGCAGAAGCCACTGCGAAACTCTTCTTTGAACGAGTGTGGGTGCACTTTGGGATCCCACAGTCTATCATATCAGATTGGGATAGCAGGTTCCTCAGCATATTTTGCTTCAGCCTCTGGTCAATGTTGGATACCAAGCTCATCAAGTCCACAGCTTTCCATCCCCAAACAGATGGCCAGATAGAGGTCGTCAACAAAATGATTGTACACATTCTGCGCATGTGCAATTCAAAGCATCCACGCACATGGGACGAGAGCCTCCCCTATGTACAACATAGTTATAATCGAGCTCTCCACAGTTCAATCGGCCATAGCCCCTTTCAGGTGGGCTTGGGATTCCAACCACTATGTCCCATTGACGTAGCCATGCCATTTGCAGCTACTCAGGCTAATTCAACTCATGTCCAGTCTGAAGTTGACAAAGCAAGTAGCTTCATCGAGCGCATTCAACACATCCGCCAACAAGTTCATGATATATGGGAAAGAGCCAATGCCAAGTACAAGCAACGCCATGATCAACACCGGGTGCCACACAAATTCCAGGTGGGCGACAAAGTATCGCTACATTTGCAGAAGGAGCGCCCCACTGGACCCCACCACAAGCTTCACCCGCTCTGATACGGGTTGTACACCATCACCAAGGCTGTAGGGAACAATGCCTTCGAGCTCAGTATTCCACCATTCCTTGGTCTGCACCCAGTCTTCAATGGGATCGCCTTCGTCCTTACTTCCCACCTCTACTGGACACCTCGGACATTGCAGAACAACTCACACCAACAGAGTTAAACCCAGACTGCATGGAACAAGCCACCATAGATTGTATCATGGACATGCAAATCAAG
Organism: Pinus albicaulis; assembly: GCA_034641835.2. NCBI lineage: Eukaryota > Viridiplantae > Streptophyta > Pinopsida > Pinales > Pinaceae > Pinus > Pinus albicaulis. Next base: position 97,515,889 of record CM076584.1, read on the forward strand.
AACACTCGCCAACAGAAGATCCAACTATATCGGGTTGTCAAAGCTAGCCAACTCCTACACCAAGGAAAGTGGTGATCAGATACGCACTTGTAGGAGATGGGTTTCACAAAGAGTGATGCAGATCCGAACATATACTTTATTGTGATAGGTGAGGAGCCTCTCATTCTGGTGTTGTATGTGGATGACTTGGTCATTACGGGTGTAGAGAGACTCATAGAGAGTTGTAAGAGAGATCTTGCGTCGAAGTTCGAGATGAAGGACATTGGCTTGAAGCATTACTTTTTGGGTTTGGAGGTGTGGCAGGAGGAGGGGCGTTTCTTCCTGGGACAAGGGAAGTATATTGTGGACATCCTTAGAAGATTCCACATGGAGGATTGTAGACCCATGTCGACACCTATGATCACCAACTAGAAGAAGCTTCACGCTTCAAATTCTAAGTTGGTGGATCCCACATTGTATAGACAGTTGATTGGTTCCTTGATGTATTTGGTCAACACTAGACAAAATATATGTTTTTCGGTCAACACGATGAGCCAGTTTATGTGTGAGCCCAGGAGGGTGCACTGGGTTTCTGCAAAACACATTTTGCAGTACTTGTAGGGGACAGTGGAGTATGGTCTGGATTATAGGCAGGGAGATGGAGTGAGATTGGCAGGTTACGTTGATTCTGATTGGGAAAGTTGTGCTTCTGATAGGAAGAACACTTCAGGGTTCTGTTTTGGGTTGGGTTCGGCAGTGGTGTCGTGCTTCAACCGAAAGCAGCAGTCAGTAGCATTGAGTTCAGCGGAAGAAGAGTACATGGAATCCAGTCTAGCTAGTTGTGAGGCCATATGGCTTTGCAAGATGTTGTTTGGCTTATTTGGTCAGTCGTTGAGACCTTCAGTGATTTACTGTGATAATCAAAGTTGCATTAAACCCATGGAGAATCCAGTATTTCATGACAGGTCAAAGCATATTGGGATCAAATATCATTTCATCAGAGACTATGTTCAAAAGGGAGATGTGAAGCTTGAGTATATTCCCACTGATGAGCAGGTTGCAGATATTCTTACCAAAGCCTTATCATGGGGCAAGCATGTCTACTTCAGAGACAAGATGGGTGTGGTGAGGAACACCTTCCTCGGTAAGAGGGAGCGTTGAAATTTGGTTACCAGTGGACAAGTGGTTCCTTAAGGCTTTTATCTTTCGCCTAGGGAACAGTGTCCAAAAGAATTTAATTTTTCTCCTAAAGTGACTTTATAAAGTTATAAATTCAAATCTAATTTAAAAGTGACTTTAAGTGATAAAGTTATTAAGTCTAATTTTAAAGTGACTTTAATAAATTCAATGTGAAATTAGAAATGGAAAAGTGACTTTGGAAATACATGACTAAGAGGGTCGCTATTAAAGTGGGGTGAATTAAAAAATATAAAGTGAGATTTAAATGAGCATTTAATCTCAACCCTAGATCTAAAGCTATCTCAGCCATCAGATTTAGGGATTCCCCAAAAGTCACTTAGGGTTAGGTTAAAGGAGGAAAAGGAGAGAAAAAATCATTCATTCTTTCATGATCAGATTGAGAGAGGAGGAGAGAAAGCTAAAGAGAAATTTATGAGCGGAGGGAGAGCAGCAAATCCGTACATCATGAGGGCACATTTCCCAAGGTAGCATTTTCGTACAGCAGCATTTATTGGCATGTTTACCAAGATTAAAAAAATCTGTACATTAAGGTTGCACGCATTTCGAGGCAAGGTATAGTGCAAATTTCGAGGAGCGATTTCCAGCAGTCAAGGGCATGAATTTCGAGGCTATTTCAGGGCTCGAAAATCGAGGAGAGGCTACTATAAAATTACATACAGCTCGTACAGGCATATTCTGGCACATTTTCGAGGTTGTAAGTAGAGCATTTAATGTTGTAATTTTTCTGTTAAATTTATGTTTATTGTTGGCGCGATTTTCAAGGTTGGAGGTTGACACGAAGATCAAGATAAGTGGGTTTTGTATTTGCTGTAATTTTTACTGTGTTTTACTGTTCACTGTAAAAGCATATTCAGAAATAAAGAGAAACTTTCGAACTGGTTTTCCCCAAAAGTTGTAGGGGGTTTTTCCAGGGTCATCTTGACCAAAAATCAGCGTGTCAAAATTCTGTGTATGGTTGATTTATTTTTCTAAGTTTTTATTTCTGCATTTTCAGCACTGTGAAATTTCCAGAATTTGTGTTTTCAGAAAATATTTATTTTTCCAACTTGTTGAATGTATAGTTATGGGAATGGGCATTTAATTTTATGGGAGAAATAAGGAGAAACTGAAAACCGGAGTGGGTCACAAAATTTCTACAAGTACATCTAATAAATTTAACTGGAAAAATGATTCATTATGTTACAAAGATCGCTTATATATTTGTAATAATTCCCAACTCAAGAAAAATATTCTTTTGGAATTGCACACCTCCCCCTTAGGAGGGAACTCGGGATTTTTTAAAACTTACCATAGGGTCAAAAAGGAAATTTTTTGGGGTGGTCTTAAATATGATATTCAGAAATTTTTGGCAGAATGTTTGGTTTGCCGAAAAAATAAAGTTGATACAATTAATACCCCGAGTCCGTTACAAACTTTAGCCATCCCAAGTCATCGTTGGAAGGAGGTCGTAATGGATTTTACCACAGGCTTACCCAAGTCTAAAGGAAAGAGTGTCATCTTGGTGTTAGTTGATAGACTTACCAAGTATGCACATTCTTTTGCATTATCTCGTCCTTTTTAAACCATTTCAATTTATATTTCATTTATGGAAACAATTCAAAAGCTACATGGAAACCCAAATATTATTGTAAGTGACAAAGATCCCATTTTCACCGGAAATTTTTGGACGAAATCATTTTCTTGTCTTGGTACTCAATTATCTCATAGCTCATCTTATCATCTTCAATCAAACGAGAAAACTGAGATAGTGAACAAATGTTTGGAAGGATATTTCATCACTTTGTATCTGATAAAAAAACACAATGGGTCAAGTGGTTAGCTCTAGCTGAATAGTGGTATAACACTTCCTTCCATACTGCAACAAAAATGACCCCATTTATGAAATTTTATGGATATCATCCACCATCCATCACATCATCTTTAAGAGAAAATTCTAAAGTTCAAGTAGTAGAAGATCACATCGAGCGTCAACAACAAGCTCTCCAAATCTTCAAGGATAATCTCACTCTGGCGCAAAATTGAATGAAACAATAGGCAGATCAGCATCGCAGTGAAAGAATTTTTGATATAGGCGACTATGTATTTTTACGTCTACAACCATACAAACAAATGTCACTCAAGCAAGCTAATAAGGATAATAAATTACCACCCAAGTATTATGGTCCTTACAAGGTGTTGCAAAAGATTGGTACTATGCCATACAAATTTGAGTTGCTTGCATCTTCCCGAGTACACCCAGTTTTCCATGTTTCATGCTTAAATAAGGTTATTGGTGACAAGCTCCTAGTTCAAACAGTGTTTCCAGAATTTGAAGAAGGAAAATTCATATTTGATCTTGAAGCAGTCACGGAAACAAGAACTCGACAGCTACGGAATAAATTAATTTCAGAGTATCTCATTAAGTGGAAGAACTTACTCGTTGAAGAACCCACATGGGAGGATGAGAATTTTATACAGAAGCATCCAGAATTACTAAAGCGTTGAGGACAACACTTTTTTTAATGAGAGGGGCATGTTATGTCCCTATAATACTAGTGTATTCCCCCTATTGTTATTGTTAGTATAGACCCCTATTTTTATTTTTGTGCTCATGTATCCCCCATGCTGTTATTGTTATGCCCCATAGAAATCCACTATTTTTATTGTTGTGCCCTTACATTATGTTGAAATTTGCAACAAGAATCAGTGAAATTTCCAACCAGAAAGGACAAAAATACCCACACATTGGTGAGGCTATACACTAGTGAGGTTAACAGCTTGTATCAGTTAACTAAGTCATGATGACTGAGTTAGCTCAAGAAATTCGAGTTGAGGGTATAATATGAGGCATGTAGAGTGATCCTAATATTTTGGGGGTCCTGGATGTAGTTAATGCACTAGTGGGGTGCAGGTGTAACGTTAACTCAATTAATTGAGTTTAAAATCAATTTAACTAGTTCTAACTAAGCGATGAATTAGTGAGAGGTCCAGTGAATTAAATTAGATTTAATTCACAAGCAGTGATCAACCAGATAACTGATCAATCGCTATTATTATTTGCATGCATGTCAGTTCTGAGGATGACCCAGTTGAGACAGAGGTTAAAGGGAACATAACTATCAGTTGTATTTTAGAGAATTTCCCATGTGCAATTATAAAGCCATGAGGAAGCCATGATGGATTGCGCAATCAAGGAAGGTTGATTTTCCTATTTAATAGGGGCCTAATTATTTAGGAATTGTGTGAGCAATGAAAACTAAAGGAAGGTTGATAATTGGCTATGTGTTTGTCCAATTTTGTCTAGATCAGCGGGAGACAATTGGCAGAGTGTTGGATAATCTCATGAGATATTAAGCATTGTATTGTTTCATGATTTCTTGACTTTATACAATATATGATAGCGGGGTTTTGAGCAGTTGCTTTCCCCAAGAACATCTTGTGTTGTGTGATTGATTTACTTATTTCTCTTACTTGCATGTGATTGAGCGATTGTGTTTTTTATTCCGAAAATATTGTAGAAGGATTCAGTATCTTGTTTTAGTACATCACAAGATCTGATTGAATCCATTGATATAGAATTTCTATAAAGCTCTAAAGGGTATCAGAGCTTCTATATAATTTTTACATGGTATTAGAGTGCCAAGAATCACAATAGAAGAGAAGAAATTGAGTTTGTCTTGAACATGTTCAAATTTGCATATTTATTCATCAAGATCCAGCAGCAATCAAGATGTCTTTCAATGGATTGAGACTCGAATATGCACTAGAGGGAAATTCGAATAATATTGCATGGAAGGACATATGGAGGCAGTGTTGGAGGACAATGGGTTGAAGGAATTCATAGATATTGATATTCCCAAGCCCGCAACAACATATGCCCAACTTTTTTATGCATGGCAGAAGAAGGTAGCAAAGGCGAGAAGGATCTTGTTAGAGGGAGTTCGAGATAATATTGTCTCGAGTCTGAAGGTGAATCAATATGCTATGTGGAAGACCTTCGCAGATCTGTTTTAGAATATCAATGACCATAGGAAGTTGGCATTGAAGGACAATCTTAGAAAGATCAAGATGGAGGAGGGCAAGACGGTACCAACATACTTGGCGAAGTTCACTCAATGTCAAGATGAGCTTGGAAGTTTTGGTGTGATGGTAGCCCACGATGATTTGGTGAGCCTAACACTTCTAGGCCTTCCCAAGAGCTGGCATAGTTACCAGGACTCTGTGAATGGGAGGGAGAAGTTACCAGACGGGGAACGTTTGTGGTCTGACTTGGTAATAGAAGATATCAGGCAGAGCAGGAGAGACGGGACCTCCAGCACCAACAAAGAATAAGATTGTGTATTAGTCAGAAAAGGAAAGAATTCCCAAGGAGAAGAGGGCAAGAAATACTTGTCCAAGATCAAGTGTTTTCATTTTTACGAGCATGGGCACTATGCCTCGTATTGTCCACAAAAGAAGGCAAGCAAGAAGGAGCCTACAGTTGCAGCGGGTGAAGCGCTAGCTTCACAATTCGAGCTTGATTTTACTCTCCTTGCATGCATGTCCAACACTGTAATGGGATGCATGTGGTATCTAGACAATGGTTCCTCATTCCATATGATGGGGAATAGAGATCTCTTCAGTGACTTGGAGGAAAAGGACCTCCAACATAACATAGAGTTTGGAGATGATGGGAGGTATACCGCGACCCGCATAGGTACAGTTACCTTTCAGAGGGATTATGGCTCCTCTCTCATAGTGGCAGATGTTTTGTATGTTCCAGGCCTAAGGAAGAACCTTGTCTCTATAGCGGAATTGGAAGACCTTGGTTATGATGTGATGTTTAGAAAAGGAAATGTGACTTAAACACATAGCCATGGGACAGGTAAAACAGATCGGTGTAAGAGCCAAGAACCTGTATGCTCTTGAGGTCGAGGATGCATGCAAAGCTTTGAGGAGAAAATCAGTGGCTAATGACTTGGTGTTTGAGAGGGAGAAATTATCTCTCAACATGCAGCCTCAGAAGCAATCTCAGAAGGTTGTGGAGCAGCCACAATTGGAGAAGCAGAGAGGGGACTGAGTGGAATATTCCACTTAAGAAGAGACCTCCAGGAGGGGGGGAATTTTGTGCCAGATGGGCAGAGGAAGCACATGCATCTATATGTCCAGTTGAGAGGTGGGGTGATGTGCAAATATTATCCCAAGAAGAAATTTGGGCAGGGTCCATTGAGATGGTGTGTCTCATGGATCGAACTTGGCTACAAGGAGACCACAGTACTGCAGTAGCAGGAAGGATCGGTTGGATTGATGCAGTCAGATTTCTGGAAGACAAAAATCAGAGTGATAGATATCGGATATAGGGCAGCAGTCCAGAGGGCACAGATGTAGATGTCAGCAACAGCGCAAGGAGTCCAGTAGACAAGTGAAGTAGCTAGCAGTAGTCGTAAGACTCTGATCACAGATGCATTATATTGATTTAGTTGTTCGGAGGATTTTTAGTTTCAGGAGTTGTAGGTGCAAACAACACTAGAGAATTGTTGCATGCAGAACATTCCAAAGGTACCAGATCGGGATAGATTGAATTCCTTTCTTATTGAGAGAGAGTCTTGAAATTTGCAACAAGAAACAATGAAATTGGCAATGAGAAAGGACAAGAATTACCCACACTGGTGAGGAATGTGGGTGTCTAATTTATTTTTCCCTTTAATAAATTGGACAATAAATTGTAATTTCATCTCATAACAACTTGTATCGATTAACTAAGTCATGATGAATGAGTTAGCTCAAGAAATTTGAGTTGAGGGTCTAAGATGAGGCATGTAGAGTGATCCTAATATTTTGGGAATCCAGTTGCAATTAATTCACTAGTGGGGTGCAAGTGTAATCAGTTAACTCAATTAATTGAATTAAAATAAGTTTAACTAGTTCTAATTGAGTGATGAATTAGTGAAAGGTGCAGTGAATTAAATTAAATTAAATTCACAACTAGTGATCAATCAAATAATTGATGATTCACTGTTATTAGTTTCATGCATGTCAGTTCTGAGGATGACCCAGTTGAGACAGAGGTTGAAAGGAACATAACTATCAGTTGTATTTTTAGAGAATTGCCCATGTGAAATTATAAATCCATGAGGAATCCATGATGGATTGCGGAATCAAGGAAGGTTGATTTTCCTATTTAATAGGGGCCAAATTCTTTAGGAATTTCGTGAGCAAGGCAGGCTGAAGGAAGGCTGAGAATTGGCTATGTGTTTGTCCAATTTTTCATAGATCAGTGGAAGAAAATTGGCAGAGTGTTGAAGAATCTCATGAGAGATTAAACATTGTATTGTTTCATGATTCCTTGACTTTATACAATATATGATAGCAAGGTTTTGAGCAGTTGTTTTCGCCAATAACATCTTGTGTTGTGAGATTGATTTACTTCCTTCTCTTACTTGCATGTGATTGAGCGATTGTGTTTTGTATTCCATAAATAATGTAGAAGGATTCAGTATCTTGTTTTAGTACATCACAAGATCGGATTGAATCCATTGATATAGAATTTCTATAAATTTCTACATGGTATCAGAGCTTCTATATAATTTCTACACATTATTATTGTTATGTAGGCTATGATTATATTGTGACCCCTTAGACTCCTATATATACCAAGGAGGTCTTATCATCTGTATCATTCAAGAACTATTCATTTATGTGATGTAAAGGAGGTCGCCCACTCGAAGAGACTAATTTGAAGTCGTTGATCTATCTCTTTTGTGATCTGGTTACATAACAGTTATTTTTGGACATGACCATGAGGTAGCCTCACCAATGCAGACCTTACTAATATTTTCACCCTCTTCTTTTTTTGTAAATTGATTAGTAGATTTCTATTAATATGAGGAGAATAAAAGTTTACATTGCAACCACTTCCTCAATGACTTCCAAAAACATTCCTCTGAGTAGACATGCTTTGAACTATTCAAAAATCAAAAGGTTAGAATATCCTAAAACTGACTTTGATGCCTATCCATTCTTGCTACTAGAAACTAAAACAAGTCTGCTATTGTAAACTATAACACTTTGAAAAAGACAAACTATGTAGCACAATACATATATATGTCAAAATAGAGAAAATCGAATACATCCCGAGAGTAAACAACCCAAATTTACCCCTTGTAGACCAGCATTTAGATTTCTTGGTGGAATTTTTAGTCCAAGATTACGATTGGTGATGTGGCAATAGAGTTAGCTTGAGGAGAGGCTTGAGATGGATCATTGATTAGAGCAAGCCCTTCCTGGTGTTCGTTCGACTTTGTTTCAGAGTCAGAGGCGACATAGTGTTCTATGTGAGAAAACAGAACAACAATGTCATATAAGTTGTATCTAATCTCTCTCAGAATTCTCTTTAAATCCTCCTGACCTATAAAGAGCTTGTAATTTTCTACTTGCTTATCTTTGAAGACCATGTTGACAAGAGTTTTCAATTGACGGTGTAGATTGATGGAATGAAGGAAGTGGATCCTTCGCTTGTAAAACTTCCCCGGTATGGTACCCACTGGAGGCTACTACCTTCATGCTCTGAATCTGAGAAGTAAACATGATCTCTGAATTCCTTAACCTCGAGCTAAATAATTTCTTTTCTGACCTCCAATGGCGCTGCTTCAAAAAATTTTGCTACTAATTCCCAATCAAACAGTGTCCATCAACGCATTGAAGGAGACCCTGAAGCCTCACCTCTGCAGGTGGGAGTGTGTAACATGACTTCTTATGTATTTGTACTAACATGGTGACTTCTCACAATATCTAGAATTTCTTATCCTCGTGCAAAAATTCCTCCATATAAAGATTCAATATTTATTTCTTTGCAATCCTAATTTGTACACCCTTTTGTTACATTGTCAAATTATATGAGTGACTTGATACTTGTTCACATGTACTATAAAATACTCGGAAAATTCACCTTTTAGTTAATTTTGTTTACCATGTATATGAAAATTAAGTGTATTTATGTCAACTATGGAATCTTTGTTTGGTTTAATGTTTCTTTACATGCATTTTTAAATATACTTAGAAACTTTCATTTTTTATTATGTTTTTTAACCATGCACATTGGAACTAACTTTGTCAAATTATATGATATGAGTGACTTGATACTTGTTCGCATGTACTATAAAACACTTGGAAAATTCACATTTTAGTTAATTTTTTTACCATGTATATGAAAATTAAGTGTATTTATGTCAACTATGGAATCTTTGTTTGGTTTAATGCTTCTTTACATGCATTTTTAAATATACTTGGAAACTTTCAATTTTTATTATGTTTTTTTACCATGCACATGGAAACTAACTTTACTCATTGCCAACTATGGAATCTTGTTTGATTATACTTCTTCACATGCACTTTAAAAATTCTTAGATGATTTTTTTTTAATACAGGTGACAAGCTTGTAAAACGTCTTCTTTATTTCTCATCTTTTTCTTTATTATAAGAATAAAGAGTGAGATACTAACTTGAAATTATTGTAGTATTTGTTTTTCAATGCAACTAACAAAATAAACATGTATGTCATACATCTTTGCAACAAATGATGTGTGTGTGTGTGAGAGAGAGAGAGAGAGAGAGCGACAACAAGTCAATAGAAAAAACTCTTTGATACCAATTGGAATAAATATATTAGTAACATCACTTGAACATTCATTACAACAATCATGAATTTATATTTATCAGTAGGTAAATAATTATAACTCATTATTAATTGACATGTCTTGGGATACAATAAGCATGCATATAAATACACATAGGTGTGAAAAGTCATGTCGTTGGAAAAGGGCATGCCTAATCAATATTACATATTAATGATACATTACATAGTATCATCATACTATTATTACATGATAGTTTCTTTACAACTATTATGACATGATATTTACTTATTGCATTATGATAATAAATTTAATATACATTAGATATATTACACTAGTAAATGATTGTAACACAACTTAATTTCATAACGAGTTCAAACCTTCAAATTGAATTTTCTCATGAAATCTTACTCTAATTTCATGTTATGTCCAATGGCCAAATCATTCTCTCCTTCAAATATATTAAGATTGGTTCTTGATTTCCAAATCAGCCCACATTCTCAGCAAACCCTTTTTATTTTGAACTCTTTCCATGCATGCATTAGATTCCAAAGTTTTGAATTGGATTCTACAATGTATACATGTCACTTGAGCATAAGCATAATTTAAAGTGGTTGACAATTACATAATTTGAACCACCACCCTTTAACATATAAATATATGTAATCTTTCTATTTGAAGTGTTTGAATTAGAAATATAATGCTGAACACAAAAGTTGATTTGTTTCACATATAAATATATGCAATCTTTCTATTTTAAGTGTTTGAATTAGAAATGTAATGCTGAACACAAAAGTTGATTTGTTTCAATAGGTGATGTATTTAACCAATTATTGGTTTTTCCATCATAATGCTTGAAACTACAAAGGAACTTAAAGTTTTACAATCTAAAAATAGCCATCTAACCATCAACTTCCCTAACCAAGTACTTGAATTGAAAAGCCTCGTACATTGAACAAATTATGCTTTTAAAATGAGTAGTTAGATGCATGATTTTTTCTATAACATGTGGTAGTATCCATATTGCATTTAAAGTTATTTTATTTAGTTTGAACTTAGCTAGTGAGTACATGCATCTGGAAAAATTTCCTCCTATCCTTGAAAATTGTTCACATATACATGGTCACTTTCATGGGTTCCAATTTCCTTTTTTATTCCTTGAAATTTGAGTTTGAGAAAACCCAAGCTCAAAAAATAAATATTGGCTTAGATTCAATATTTTTGCGTACTATGATAACATGCATCATGATTCTAGGTCAATATTATTGTCCTTAAATGCTATTCATTCTAAAATAGTAGAAGGAACTCGTTGATTCATTTCATTCGGTTTTTTGAGATAAAATTTGCATGCCATGTTTCTATGTTTTACTAACATAAGTGAATTTCAATATGGTTACACAATGATACACAAGGGAAAAAAAAGATGTGCAAGAGAAATAAATAGCAAACTAGCTTAAAGATCTGATTCAAAGCAGAAAGAATGTTAAATAAACAAGACAAATAAGAAATAATACCCCAATAACAGTAGAATCATTAATTAATTAATTAATAAGAAGAATAAATCTACCGAAAAGTAGCCAATCATGGAAGAGAAAACTACTAAAAATATCAAATTGTTGATTTATATGAACACTGAATAGACAACTAGAAATGATAATGCCCACGTATGCAATGAGCGGTTACATTTAATCAACGATAAGAATGGGCTTAGGAACGATGAAAAATTAAATAAAAGAGAATACAAAGAACTCACATAGCAAAAAGAATCCTTCATAAACAATGAAACAGTCAGATTTATAGTATTGTCGTCTGCAGAAGTGATCAAATATCTAATACATCATAGTCGAGTGAAACAATGAGTGGCTTGTAATATTTGTTGGATCTTTGAAAAGGACCATTTGTCACTATTTTGCTCATTATTTTCTCAACCAAAAAAAAAACTATAGATACAAGCCATCTTACACTCCATTTTCATCCTTTTTATATAATCCCTTTCTCTAAACTACAAGATTGTATATTAAAGAATATTTAAGGTAGTCCATTCTTCACATATTTTCATCTCTTCTTTTGTACAATAGTTTCAAAAGTTATTTTAACTAAAATAGCTATAAAATCATGAATTTTGTAGCCATATTACAATTCAGTAGCCTCGGATTGACTCTGTAGCAGAGTTGTAGTTCCATATGGTTATGAGTATTCTAGAACGACATCAAGAGTTGAAGAAGATTACAAATCAAGTCCAGAAGCTTACCACCTATCAGATCAGATCCATAACTCTCCAAGTCAATATAAAAAGTCCAAGTCAAAGTTGCATTCAAACATAAAAAGAAGGGTATGCAGTGGCAGAAAATTCGAATCGGTGGAAGAGTACTCGGATCGGATTCATGGTTAATAGAATGAAGAAATTCATGCATTTCATATCATGAATTTCTCCATATGTGGATTGAAAATGGTGTTTTATACATCCACGTATATCCTTTGATTTGATATTGTAGTGAATCCATTTTGCAAATACGTGTATGAGGATCTCCAAAGATCTCCTTTTGAAATGTATAAATATCCATTGTATGAACACTGGGGGGCATCACATACTCTGATATTAAGACTTTGTATTTCGATATTATCATCAATTTAAGGTTTTGTTGTTCGTGAATCAAATCTCCAACATTGTCATGTGATATGTATTTTGTGCTTTAACTTTATAAGCTCAGTTTCATAAGATTTCGCCAGCAACATTCACCAAGCCAAGAAAGTCCCTTCTGTGAGGAGTGTGTTGTTTTTTATTTACTCTTAAGTATTTATTTATTTAAGCTATGTGGATTTAATATAGTTCCTTTCTTTGCTGTAACTTATGATTTGTGTCATTGTAATGCACAATAGGACTATACACGGGAATTGTTAACTAATTGAAGCTCTATTTAATCCCATTACAGAATTATGTAGCTAGTTTGTGGCCAATAATCTCTGAAGGTTAACAATTTAGAAGTCTTTAGAATCATTATTATTTCTTTTATGTAGCTAAACTTTGTTTCCGCAGCTACATAGTAGATAGCTTTGTAAAGTATTATTTTATTGATAGATTACAAATAAAATCCTGCATATACTTTGCATACACTTCATAAGTTTACAAACTTGGGTTGAGGATTTAATTTAACGGAATTCTAAAAGCAATGGAATTGATCAACATTTTTGCCATTAGTTTCTAAATTAGGTATCAATTAGGCATAATAAAACAAAGCAGGATAAATTGTATGCATGAATAGGGAAAGAGCTTCTATAGGTAGATTTGTTAGACGAAGAAGCACTTCAACAATTCGTCCACCAATCACTCCAACCAGCTCAACACGCAGTACAATAATAACTGCACCATCATACATTCCTACACAGGTAGAAGAAGATACATTGAGGAAATTCCACAAACTAAAGTGAAATACAAGGAAGAGGAACAAACTCTTGAGTCTTCACAACAATTCGTAATTTTTTATTCTCATCCATCAGGAGAGGTATTTAGTGGACTCAAATTGCATGTACCAACTGAATAAACTCTAACAGAACAAACTTCAATTGAGGAAGAACAGTTGAAGAAAATCTAGTAAATGAACTAGAATACTCTCCTACATCATAAGAAACAATTGCTGAAAGGCAAGAAGGAACGGGAAAAATAGGAGCAACAGGACGAAGATGTGAAATTTGTGAAAATCGTGAAGATGATGAAGAAGCAGAAGCAGAGTTTGGATTTCCTATTGAATATCCAGTTGCTAATTTTCATATGAAAAATATCCCACCATCAATACTACTAAATTTTCATGGTTTGAGAATTGAAGACCCTGTAACTTCCTTCTGAATTTGAAGTATTATCTGGAACTTGTGATTATTCACTTGATGCTCAAAAACTAAAATTGTTTCCAGCCACTCTAAAAGATGGAGCTTTACGATAGTTTATGGGGTTAGGCACAAATAATGTTAGAACTTGGGAACAAATGCATCAACTTTTTCTTATAATATAAATATTGATTTTAGAGAGGAAATTTTTAAAATGGCTCAACGAGAAGATGAGCCCCTTGAAGATTATAGATTTCATTATAATGTTAAAAGAGCTAAACAACATAATCTAAGTCCTAACCACCCCACAAAATATCTATCAAAATATATACAGCGAAGACTAAAAAACTCCATCATGCAAGTCCTACAAATTTGAAAACAGATAATCTACTTCAAATAAATGACCTCTAGAGGCACAAGTGTTGAAAAGTACTAGGCTCGGTCTTCATAATGACATGTAATTGTGACTTGTATAAATGATGTAATAAAATTGTTATTAATACTTGCTTCATGGGTTTCATGAGCAAGTGATTTTATGGTTAGTTGGCTCTCATTTGAGAGCATTAGGATTTGTCATTCAGAGTCAAAGGATTGATGTCATGTATGAAGAGCTCTTTTTGAGCCTACGTCAATGTATAAGAGTCTATAATATCCCTCCAAAGACAAGCACAGTCAGCCTCCAAAAGATATTCATGTCAGCTTCAAGTAAGAGTGACAAATTCATGTTGGCTCACAATAAGGAGACACATCTATTCATCCTTAACAGGTCGGCTTATTTATGTGAACCAACAACTATAAATAGGCGTGAAGGGTCACCGCAGAAGGACAGTCGAGTTCGGATCTATCTCTGTGATTTTCGGATGAGATAACAGTTCGGTGTTTTCTCTGAGTTCTTCGGATGAGTATCACAGGAAGTACAGTCCAGATCTCTAGTTTTTCGGATGGGTAAAAAAGATAACAGTTCGCATGTATCACAGAACCTCCTCGACATACCTCTGAGTTTTCGGTGATAAGTACAGCAAGGAAGTTTCGGATCTCCACAAAGAGACCTCTCTGAAATGCAGATGGATGATCACAATGGACAGACTTCGGATCACCAATGTTGCAAACATCGACATCGGGATAAAATCGGCAAGGGTCTAAAAAACCAAAAAATCGTAAAAATTGGGAAAATATTGTTAAAAATCGGCAAACATCTGCAAAATTAAGATACCATAAAAATATCTTTAAAAATCGGAAACATCGACTAGGCCAAAAAATCGTGATTCCGAGATAAAATCGGGATGTTATCGAGATGTTGACAACACTGGGGGAGACACATCTCTTGGGCTTTATTTCACTGAGGCTGACCTTGATAATTTGTGTATGAGAGAGAATAAATTCAAAATTCCCCTTCTACTTGTCAGAATGAGATTATCTTTAGATCAATCTTGGACCTCTCGAAAAGAGGAATCTAATCAAAATATTATCTCCATCACATGAGTTGTCCCAAGGTGGAATTTGGCTCTAGTTGCCAATTTTAACACTCCCTCTCAACTAGGGAGAATTCCACCTACCAATCCATCTGTTGTCATTGATCATCATGACATCCTGTACCATCTTTGTCATCCTTGCTCTGCTCTACTGAACCATGAAGTAATAATGAAGAAGAATTGATTGAGAGTGAGTCACAAGACCTTGCCACTCTCCACTGACACAAGTCAATCCAAAGGTAGAACCTCAATTGATCTCAGATCAAGTTGTTGAACACCATGCATCCTAGCACAGGGAGTACGGCAGTACACGATGCATCCATTAGTAATGCTATGGTCCCTATCCTCACTTCCCAACTCATTTGCTAGATGAGAGGTACTTCCCATGAGTCCCAGACTACATGGGTAGGATGTATGTTGGGGCATTAGCAAGAGAAGGTGAACCACTCATCCTATGCATATGTCAATTGTGGGGAAGGTGAATCACTCACCCTACACACATGTCAACCATCATGGGGTTTCATAGGGGAAGGTGAACCACTCACCTTGTACACAGTGCACCACTAGGAAAAGGTGAACCACTCACCCTATGGTCGCTCATAGCTCCAAGTAGTACCCCAAGCCCCCACAAGCTCCCAGAGCTCAGTGTCCAACTCATGCGGCACCCTCATAGGAGGGTCTTTCCACGACTCCAAGTCCCTCACGAAAGGCTAAGAATTTGACCTTCCCCAAGGATGTCGTGAGGACAACCTGCTCGTCAATCCTGATGTGATGGAGCCTTGTTGCTCCCCAATGTACCATATCTCGAATAAAGTGGTACCTGAAATCAATATGCTTGGAGCGATCATGGAACACGAGATTCTTTGAAAGGTGAATCCCACTTTGGTTGTTGCAATAGATCACGGTGCTATCCAACACATGCTCAAATAGCTCACTAAATAGTTACCTCGACCAAACAGCTTCACAACACGCCATACTAGCAGTAATGTATTCGGCTTCGGTGGTGCTTAAAGCAACCAATTTCAACTTCCTGCTCATCCAAGATATCGAAGCAGATCCCAATGAGAAGCAACATCCATATGTGCTCTTACGATCCACCACACTGCCAACCCAATGAACATCAATATATCCATGTAGCCTCAAATTCCTAGCAGTGTATCTCAGTCCACAGTTGATGTGCCCCAAATAAATCTCAAGAGATTCTTAGCAGCAATTCAATGTATGTGATGAGGCTCGACCATAAATTGACTCGTTGTGTTCACGGTGAAGCATATGTCCGGACGGAAGTTCACCGAGAACATCAAGGCCCCCACAAGTTGTCGATACTCGAAAGGATTTGTCAAATCAGGCCCAGCAACATTTCCACATAGTTTCTTGAAGTTGAGTTCCATCGAAGTAGTCACAAACTTGCAGTCCACCATCCCACATCTTTCAAGTAGCTTCAAAATGTTTTTTCTTGAAAAAGGAAAATCTCTCCTGGATTTTGCCAGACCTCCAAGCCTAGGAAGTAGTGCATCAACCCTAGGTCCTTAATTTTGAATTCGGAAGCCAAATCCCTCTTGCATTGATAAATAAGAGGGTTTGCACCTGTCAAAAAGAGATCCACATAAACTACCAGATTGAGAGGCTTGTCCTTTTCAACCTTGAAGAATAGGTTTGGGTCAGCTTTGCTTCTTGTAAAACCCAACTTCATAAGATAGCTATCAATCCTCTCTTACCAAGCCCTGGGGGCTTGCTTCAACCCATAGAGGGCTTTCTTCAACCTACATACATTTGACTTTCAATTTTGAACTTTGAACCCCTCGGGTTGCTCTATATAAACTTCCTCCTTAAGTGAGCCATGTAAGAAAGCAGTTTTGACATCTATTTGGTGTAGGCTCGATTCTTGAGAGGCAACAAGAGCGATGATAAATTGGATAGTGGTGTATCGGGCAACTGGTGCAAATATCTCATCATAGTCCACTCCTTCCTTTTGAGAGAAGCCTCGAGCAACAAACATGACCTTGAACTTTTCACCGCTCCCATCAAATCCATGTTTGATTTTGTAAAGCCATTTTGAGGTGACCACATACTTGTCCTTGGGTCTAGGAACCACATCCCAGACATCATTTTTCATGATCGTTTTGTATTCCTCATTCATAGCATCCTTCCATACTTGGTGCTTCACGGCTTCTTCGAACATACAATGCTCAAATTGAACAATGGTGCTCATGGCAACTAAGTACCCTTGGTACCTGTTCAGCTTCTTACTTTCACGAAATGTCCCCCTTGGTGCAACATGCCTTTCAGCATTTTCAAGAGCTTCTTTGAGCCACGAAGGTCTTTTCCTTGAGGTAGAGGGCTCACCAAGAGGTGGATCAATGGGATCCATCGGGCATCGATTCATCTCTCGGAGGTTCATCCTAATTTCCTGCATCTTCATCATTGTCCTTCCTTGGAATAGGAAGATCTCTAACCTTTCCAAGGGCAGCGTCTTCATCGAAGGTGACATCATGACTTATTTCCACTTCCCTTTGATCAGGCACATAGATTCTATATGCCTTTGAAGTTTCATTGTAGCCCACAAATGTTCCTTTCTTCCCAAAAGCATCTAGCTTGCATCTCTTCTCTTTCAACACATGAAAATATACAGGACAACCAAAAATTATAAAATGAGAAACATCAGGTTTATTACCGGTGAAAACTTCTTCCGGAGTTTTGAAGTCCAATGCTTGATGTGGGCATCTATTTTGAACATACACAGCAATGTTGGCAGCTTCTCCCCATAAGAACTTCAGTGGGCCTTGGTCATGAAGCATGTCATGAGTAGCTTCTATGATGGTTCGATTCTTCCTTTCGGAAACTCCATTTTGCTCAGGATTATATGCAATAGTGGTCTCCCTCTTAATGCCAACTTCTCTAAAATAGTCATTGAATTCATTTGATTCATATTTGGTTCCATTATCGGTCCTCAATATTTTGATCTTCTTCCCTATTTGATTTTCAACCAAGGCTTTGAAAGAGCGGAACCATTTGAACACTTCATCCTCCTTCAAGAAATAGATCCATGTTTTGCGAGAGTAATCATCCGCAAAAATAGCATAGTACAAATATCCTCCCAAAGATGTTATGGGCAACATACCAGATAAATCAGAATGGATCATTTGAAGAATGTCGGTAGTTTTACTTTCACTTGAGGGGAATGGTCCCCTTGTAAGTTTCCCATCTGCACAACCCTGACAAACACCTTCATGATCTACCTTGAATGCAAGCAAACTGACCATCCTTCAACCATAAATTCAAGTGTAAATGCATCTTTCGGGTTCCTTTGTTGTCATCATCCCATGGTGTATCATTCTTATGAGGACACTCTCTAGCATAGTGGCCAAATCTGTTACAATTGAAGCATCTTCCCTATCTTCCTTCTTTGAATCCATGCCTTCCTTAACCTTGTCTCTTTAAACCAGCATTGTTCTTCCTCTAGTCATCATCTCGTGGTGTATCCTTCTTATGAGGACACTCTCTAGCATAGTGGCTAAACCTGTTACAATTGAAGCATCGTCCCTTTCTTCCTTCTTTGAATCCATCGTCCCTTTTTTAATAGAATCCATGATGGTATTTTTAGCTTTGACCTCACCTTTCTTGTACTTTGCCTTAGTAACCATTGGTGCATTTGAAGGAGGCTCCGCAACTTTTCCCTGCACATAGTCCATGACATCATTTTCTTCCAAAGTCAAGTCTAAAGACATCTTCCATGCATGATAATCAAATTTATCATTGAGCTTATCCTCAGATTTGAAGTAAGATGAGGAAGCCATTGAATCTTTGTCCTTGTCCGACAGATCTTAGCAATTGCTTTTCTCTCTCTTGCTTGGGCTTTGTCTTCACCTGGGCTCTAATACCATGTTATTTTTAGTTAACAATGGTATGTTCTATGCTTAGCAAAATTTACTTCAATGTTCCTTAGAAGCCCAATATCAATTTCCAATTATTTCCAGTAGCAATCACATTGATAGTAAATGAAAATAGAACATAAACAAAATGCAGAGACAAGCCAAGACAAGAGGACACAATATTTGGTGGATGCCATGGAAAAACCCCAATGTGGGGAAAACTCTTTCATCAATTCTTCTTATTATCCTTCAATAGTTCAGCAAAGAAAGGGAGTACAAATATCAAATTTACTTGCCCAAAACAGTTTTGTCAAAATCAGTAGTCAACAACAGTCAACTGCAGCCCTAACCAGAAAGTCAACGCTAGTCAAAGCAGCCCCAAAAATTCCTCCAAGCAACTTGGTCAACAGCAGTCCAATTTGGCCTTCCAAGAGAGTCAAAGTCAGCCCAAAAATAGTTTGGTCAAACTAGTCAAACACTAATGTAGTTTTTGCAGTCAACACTAGTCAAAGTGTCCCAATCACCTTGATTTCTGTGCCAATGACTACAGCCTGCAAAGATCGAAATTTTTCCCTCAAGATCGAAGCAACGGAGGTCAAATGGACCTTGGTCAACGCTGGTCAACGCTGGTCTGCTTTCCTGAAATCTAACCTATTCTGCCCCAAAAGAATTCGACCTCCTGCCACACGTTCAAAGAAGGAGAGAGGCTTCCTCCAAGTTGTACGAACCAATCAAGAGAGGAGAGAGAAATGTGCAATGTGATGAGTGATGTCCAAATGAGGAGAGAGGTCACTCCTAAGTTGCACGAAACGGGAAAACAGAAACGAGTTTCCGAAACGTGACCTCCCCAAATTTTGGAAACGGGGAAACACAGTATATATATATATATAGGACATTTAAGAAATGTTACATGAAATCAAAAAACATACATGATAAATTCAAAGCATAAACTATTACAAGTTACAAGACATTTACTCATGAATGATAACAGAGACATAATAAAAATAGCAATATCGAAATATCCAAAACCAGCCTTTCTTATATATCAAAATCTCAAAATCAGCCTTTATTATATATATGAGGCTGCAAGTACAATCAAGGCTATGAGCATGTCAAGTCAAGATTTTGTTTGAGTGATGGGTACATTTTTAGTAGGGTCATGATAGAGGAGTTTGACAACCAATGTCACTATTAACTAACATCAAGGTACAAAGAGGGATTGGTGCTCTTGATTAAATACGAATTCCATACCCTAATACATGACAAAATCCAATGGAAACATTGCAATCACCCAATCCTGAAAAACTGATAAGTCTGCTGGATTTTGAATGAGATCTAAAATTCTACTTTCTCCATATGAAACCCAATGAGGTCGGAACCACTCTCAAACACCTTGAGTCATTTCATGGTAATGTTAAAAATTTAAGGAAAAGAATGTCACTTTTACTTTAAGAATTTAACATTACCATGAATCGCATATAAATACTTAGGCCATAGGCTTGATCATTAGAAGCGAAGAATCCAAGACACAAATAAAATGAATAAAATAATAATACATTGCACAAATCCCAAAAAAAATAAAAATCAAAAAATAACATTGTTTGGGAGAAAACGCGGCTGTACGGCCAAGAAACGTGCTTCTGGCCGTACTGGTACATTTCCCGTACCAGTACGGCCAGAAGCACGTTTCCCGGCCGTATGGTACAGATTTCCCCATTTCCGTTTCGTTTTTTGCCTAAAACGAGGGTGGGGAGGACATTTCCTGCAACTTAGGATCACTCCTATTTATACAAATCGTTGAGGGTGTGGAGACACACCTCTTGGGCTTTATTTGACTGAGGCCGACCTTGACAATTTGTGTATGAGAGAGAATAAATTCAAAATTCCACTTATGCTTGTCAGAACGAGATTATCTTTAGATCAATCTTGGACCTCTCAAAAAGAGGAATCCAATAAAAATATTATCTCCATCATATGAGCTGTCCCAAGGTGGAATTTGACCCTAGTTCACAATTTTAACATGAGTCCTAGAATGGTTACCTAATATTTGTGATACTTGCATTTAATAGCCCATCTCAATCCAAAGGAGATTGATATGGCAGCTAATATTTGTAGTGACAATAAATAATCCCTTTAGACTCGAACACAATACATCCTTCTTACAAAAAATCCAATAGAAAAAACAAAAGAATTTAATTGTGAACATGTGTTCCTCCTTGAACATAACAGGTTCAAATCAGAAGGGAAGTGGCGTACATGTATCTCCATAAACTAAGTAGTCAAATTACTACACCAAGGGGATTTCTTGTCCCACAAACAAAGAAATCTTATGCACCAACTTAGCTTCACTGTAGGCTGTGATCTTATATTTAAATTATTATTATATTTTATTGTAACTAAGAAATTGAAAGAAGATAATCTTACTTATCCAACGAGGTGGAGATATACCTTTGTATAATTTCATAACAAAACGTGTGACACATCCACCAACAAAGTGGGCCAAATAAAAGGAGGTTCGCAGCACGTTACAATAAAAAGGTCTTTGACATGCACTTCCAATACAAAGACAGAACATATAGCTATTCTATTGTTGAGAAATTGAAAGAAGATAATCTTAATTATCAAAGGAGGTAGAGATACGCCTTTGTATAATTTCAAAACAAAACCCATGACAAAATAAATAAATAAAGCATGATCTCCACTAAACTATGTGAATATAACATCCTGATGGAGGCAATTAGACTATAGCTCAAACCAAAGAAGATAGAATACAGTACATAAACATTTAGAAAAACAAAGTGTAGTAATGTTTTGCTGCCAATATACAAGGGGGGTTGCAGCACGTTTTTAACATGTGTCTGGGCATGCAGTTCTAATATTTGAAAAAAAAACACAAACAAACGAATAAAAAGACAGTAATTATACAGCTAAGAAATTAAAAGAAGATAATCTTGGTTAACCAAGGACGTGGAGATATGCCTTTGTATAAATTTAAAACAAATAAAAAAAAAATTTATATAGCTAAGAAATTAAAAGATAATCTTAGTTATCAAGGGACGTGGAGATATGCCTTTGTATAAATTTATAACAAAACCTGTGGCAGATACATGGAATAGAAGTAAACTAAAAAAGCATATCTCCACTAAAGCTTAAACTACATGAAGATAACCTCATGATGGAGGCAATTAGAATATAGCTCTAATGACAGGACATAAAATATTTGTGTACAAACATTTAAAACAAGAAAGTGCAGAAAAGTTTTGCTGCCCTAAAAATTTGCAGTGAAACTGTCAAGTTTCAACACAATACAAATGAACATTGTATTGAACATATTTCTTGGCACGTTTATGTCTGCATGTATGGGTTATGAAGGTCACATATGCACACACATGCTAACTAACAATGCTCTTGTCTTTACGAGCTGTGAAACCTGAGTGGAGAAATTATGTTCAAGGACCCAAACTTCAATCCTAATGCTACTTTCAGTTATAGAAATAGCTTTATTTTATCAAAATAGGATTTTGGCAGCACTGAGTGCACCTGCTTCACATAGACATGTCACTTGCATAAACAGTACTTTCAATTGCGAGAGAATCAAAGCTAATCAGTAAAATTTAGCAATAAATTCAACCCACTTCAAATTTGACATAATAACTTTCGTAGAAATCTTTATCACCAGAATAGGATTAGCAGAGCTAAATTGGACAACTCAAACCCATTGTGAAACACAAGCTATAATGAAAAGTTTTTTTAAGGCTAGCAAAACAATTTGGAATATAGCATATGCAGGGCATGTTTCTCATCGATTTCCTCGTACCCATGCTCTTAGACAATCTGTTTCTCACACAATCTAACCTTTCATGGCTAGCTTTGCATTCCCTAAACAAACGCACATTTACCAAACCCAAACATAACTATGCCGCTTTGGATGTATCCCGGACAATGGATAACTTGGCAAGAAGACCAGATAATTGGAGAAGTGAACCAACTCCATCTGATATCCTCATATGTGCAAAACCAGTTTCCTGCAAACAATTGCTCAAGAATGTCAAACATGACTACTGAATTCAAATCCAAGGCATTACACATCAAAGGCTACATGGGTTGCAAGTGCATACCTTTATAAATTCCAGCTTCAGATACTCAGGCATATCATAATTTTTTATCACACGGAAAAGTGTTGTAATTATGTCAGTTGCAGAATAACCAAGATCATACAGGCCCTTTAGACGACTACAGGCCTCATCAAAGTTCCCTTCCAGTACATTCTGGACCATGTTTTTCACATGTAAAGGATGAGGTTGATCACAAACCTGTAATTTACAATCCCACGGGATCAAGAAACAGCCTGGCAGTAAAACCAACAAAGAATGCAAAATATCTAAGAAATATAAAACTAATACTTAGCAGAAAAATCTGCCCACCTTAAACACATTCTCTTGGTTGACAAACTGAAAACCACTGTATGTGGCTTGCAAGTTATTCAAAGCTTGCCTCATGTCTCCATCAGCTGTGAATATAATTGCTTCGAGTCCTTCAGGTATATAAGCTACCTTCAAAATTAACAAAAGTTTTTGTTAATTAACAAAATTAACAAAAGTACTAGATAGTTTCGTAATACACTATCGCTTTAAGAAACACCATGAGTATGGGAACTTTGAAAGAACTTCCCTAAAAAATTACTGTCCATATCCCTCCCCCTAAAAGAAGTAAGCCTTCGATAAGGTCACAAGCCATACAAGGAAGGAACCATCTCTAAACCAGAAGTCCAACTAGTAGAGTCATCAACAAAACAAGCAACAATTGGTTGAGACCCATAAAAGACACTCTGCCTTTTAAGCAGAGCTTCAATCTCAGGGCAATATTGAAAAGGAAATCCACCCACTGGCACATACAAACACATAAAATGTCATTGGAGCAGCATACATGATACTGCTAACAACAAAGAGTCTGGAAAGGACCCTTCTCCAGACACACAATAAGGAGAAATGATAAATCCCGGCTGAAAATGAGACCCCAGAAGAACAGCATATATCGCCAGCATCCTCCCCTTCTAGAAGCAGCTCATCACAAACCCCCCTCAAACCAAAGAAAGCTATGGGAGGCAATGGACTCAGGAATTGCATCAAAAACCAGGAATGCTCAAAATAATAATCCGCTAAATCTGTATGAATGGCTTGTCTTTTTACCACAAGAATATCCTAGAAAACCAGGCAGAAGATATACAGAGAAGAAAAGAAGAGGCAGCTAGAACCAGCCTTGGGCACCCAGTCAACCATCCTACAGGCCTCTGCAACAAAGACCCGAGGGCAAATCAAAGCCATGTAAGCAATGACATCCTCTCTTGGAACTGTCAAGAATTAGGTTCAGTAGAAAAGAGAGATAATTGGATCTCTGGTAAAGAAAGAAAGTCCAACCTTGTTTCTGTTACAAAAAAAAAAAATTGTGTCAAGAAAATTGATTGTGCAGGTAGTATAAATTTAGCAAAAGGGACCTAAAGTAAACTAGCCTTCATCTGGAACCCCAATCTCTTGGCAGTCATTAAAGAGGCCATTTCAAATCGTCAGATTACACTTTCTTTTACAGAAACTCATACCAACAAATACCTTCATGTTACAAATGTCTATGGCCCTAACAACTGACACGACAAAAGACTTCAAAGTTTAAAAATATCTTCTCAAAATAGAACTATAGCAGTGGATTTTAATTTTTAATCTAACTCTTGATGCAAATGAGAGAAAAGGAGGTTCCCTAGTTTGATAACCTTGTAGAGAGTATGGGGAAGAGATCATTGCAGACTGAAACAGAAGGGATTTAGGCGTAAAAAAGGCAAATACACCTGGACCAACGGGAGAAATGTCCCAGGATCTATTCCCGGAAGGCTTAACAGCTTTATGTCTCAAGATTCATTGAGACCAACAGCCCAAATGCCATTGGCCTCATCCCACTGAGATTCAGCCCATATTGGTTTGAAATTGATGGTGTCTGTTTTCTGGAATGACCCATTTAACGGACATAGCTCCACCTCCTACATCTGGGAACAAAAGATAATATGCTGAATTAGAGATAAAAAATTGGGTGAAATGTTCTGGATCCCTCCTCCCAATGAAAGATATGGGATAAAAGACTGGAAGAGATATAAAAAATATTGAAACTTAAGTTTACAATGACAACAATAAAAACATGCGAAAAGAATGCAAGCTATCACCTTGAGCAAAGTTTCCACCAATGAAAAGGCACGCAAGAGATTAAAATCAAGAAGCCTGTGGCTAAAACATAGAGAAAAATGTAAATGCTCTCTGAAGAAAACAAATGCCAGCAGAACCTGTAATTCTATAATGGAAATTACACTTCAGGATTCAGGATGGAACAAAAGTTTCAAAATTTTTCAAAATTAAAGCAGCAGCTCATGTTGACTTCAGGAAACTATTTTCCGAACCACTTCTGAATAGATACATTTAACAGGAAGTCATGCTAAAGAATATTCGTAGCATTATCCAGCCACATGTCAAAGAACTCCTGAATCCTGACGGCTTTCTTGTTCACTTTTATAGGAGAGTTTGCCATATAATCATAAAGGACCTCACAAGATTCATTGAAAAAGTCAAAGAAACACTGAAAATTGTGGGGTGTGGGTGGGGTAGGGGGATCAACTCGACATCATATCTTACCAAATTCAAATACAGATATGTATATAGATACGATATGGTAAAACATAAATACACATCTAGAAAACACCAGTACAACTCCAATACGGGAGTATACATCTAACAAAGGCAAATTACTTATTAATATCACTGATTACTAATTTTAATCAATGTCACAGGGTTCGGCGAACCTAAAGCTTCAGGTTCGAAATTCGGCGAACCTCAAAAAAAATTTCAAATTCGTTTAGGTTCGGCGAACCTGAAAGCCGAACCTCAAAGCCGAACCTAAAGGCGAACATCAAAGCCGAACCTGAAAGCCGAATTCGAACCTGAAGGCAAATTTAATGAAAAAAATTCGTTTAGGTTCGATTTTTAATGAATTTAGGGTTTTTTTTTACAGCGGATTTGATCTTAGTGGTTTTAAAAACAGCGGGCAAGTTTTCTCTTCCCGCCACGATTTTCCCTTCCCTTCGATTAATTATTCATGGTTAGTGCGTGATTGCTTTTACAAAGCAAATTCGTGCTTTATCCGGTCGTGTTTGATTTGCCGTGGTCGTGTTTGATTTGCCTGTGGTCGTGTTGATTTTCCGTGGCCCGTGGTGTTCACTGTTCGCTGCAATCGGTCGAGCGATTGTGCCTGTGGTCGTGTTGATTTGCCGTGGCCCGTGGTGTTCACTGTTCGCTGCAATCGGTCGAGTGACAACTCACGAAGAGTGTGCCGAAGTGTCGCTACAGCCTACAGCGGCCAGCCTACAGCATTACAACTTACGAGTTACAGCCTACAGGTTTGTTATTCTCTTATTATCAGCGTTACGAGCTTCTTGACCACAATATCATTGGCCACAGAAATCGGTGCTTGGATCTTCTTTAAAATGCTAGTATGACTGGTTTTTCCCTAGGATTACATTGAACAAATTTTTGATCAAAACGATTTATAATATGTTGTGCAGAGTCGAAGACCACAAAATCTTGATTGATGTGTAAAAGAACTGATTGATCTCACTGTATGGCCTTGCACTGTGCTTGGGATTCCATGTTAACATCGTTAAGCACACAACTTCAACCTGACAGTGTGAGTCTTAGTTAGCCTTTGTACTGTGAACAGTCAATGTTTAATATATTTTCCAAAAAAAAAATTAACAACATTGGTGTTGAATAATAACAATAAATTAAAAATATGCCTATAGTTAAGTCGTCGATCTTTATAGGTAAAATCCAAAATAAAAAATGATCTTTTTTAAGAAGGAAATAAAGTCATCTAAACAATGATATTTGCATACCTACCTTATACAGAACTTAGAAGGCCGTAGTAAAAAAAACCTTGTTTTGGACACCGAAATTTACACATACGACCTACTTAAGCATCGTTAACTTACTCTTCTAAAAGAGTCTAAATGGCTTATAAGTTATAGCCTAATAACCAGATCCTTCGATTCAAATCACATGAAAGTTCTATTGAACTGTAACGTGATCTCTCCCAGTTGACAAGCGGTCAGAAACAATATAACTAATAAACATAAACAAACACTCACAAAGCCAATGTTGAATTTTTATATATAATTTACAACATTGCTATTGATAACAATAGAAGTAAAAAAAGAAACTTCAGTACAAATAAGGTTACAGAAAGATTCAGGGAGGGGGAACAGCAGATGTGTCGATGAGCTATCCATCTAACTAGGAACTTGGAAGTAAGGCTACAGAGGACAGCATAATTCATGAGCTATCCATGCTTAAATTCTAATTATGTTTTGATTTATGTGATTCTAATTATGTTTTGATTATGAAAATTATGCGATTCATTTTTGTATTTCCAAACTACTATGGTGTATGATGTATAATGTATGTTTACATTTAAGTTTTAACTAATGTCATTGATATAATTAGAGCATGCTATGATTAAGTTATTCATGTGTGTTTACTAATCAAAAATTTTATTCATAGTTTTATAATTTATTAATTGATTTTGATTTTTAATTAATTTATGCCCTATATTTTTATATTTATTGAAAAATATGTATAGTCGAACCTAATGTCGAACCTCATCACGAACCTCATCGGAAAATTCAAACCCGAATCGAACTTAATCGTTGCCGAACCCGAACCGTGTGACATAGATTTTAATTACTTCGTATCAATATGTCTAATTAAAAATCATAATTTAAATTTTATTTACTAATAATATTAGTAATTACTGAAAAGTTTTAAACCGTTGCTAAAAAGGTAAAATGTTTATAATATTACTAATTGCCAATATATTATTACTCCAACAGAACGAGAGGAGAAGCACTGATACTCACGATGTGGAAGCCAATACCCACAATATCATTGAAGAAGTCATAGGCGTGAAGCCCACACAATATACAGATTCAGATGTGAAAATAAAACACGACAAAAAATTCTGCAACATACACAGATGCTAGGGCAGAGAGAAAAATTGTGTTTTAGGCTTTTAGCTCTTCAAATAATATATGCATACACCAGGGGCACAGACAGAAAAAACAAATGCCTAAAACTGCAATTTCTCTCTTCAAATAATACATGACCCCTAAATAGTGTGCAAACATTATCGCATTGAATAAAAAAATGTATTCAATCAATATTATACTTTTTCAAGAGAAAAATACTGCAATTTGAATACCATATCGTATAAATACCATACAGAAAATACAGCACATTCCATAGGAAAAATGGAAAAATACCTTTGAATAGGTAAATCATGCTTTTTTACCCTAAGTCCTACAGAATTTCGGTTTTTCTGAAGACTATATTCAATGGATCTATGCATGTATTGAATGTAGTGTATGGAATTTGCACTTCGTATTAGCCATAGACAAACCCACCAGATTTTTATGCATGCCCTAAGGCAACAATATGGACTCCAAAAAACTTTTGTGATGACCACAGAGACACTAAAGTCCCTTCCTTTGAGTATCCCTCTGATGGTTCAAATAGATGATTGTGGGTCTCTAACCTAAACTTAGAGCCTCATTTGATTACCCTCAACCATTTCAAAAGCCTCCCTAGGTCTTTTCCTTGGTCTCATGCCTTTGTTGATCACTTGCACCTTTCTCTAGCATACTTGGGCATTGATGGGGAATCTTACACCCCAAATATTTCTCAAAACTACCAGGAACCCAGTTTACTAGTTAAATTTGGTAACTGTGATCCCTTTTCCTTGTTCTTTTTGTGCTTTGCTTACCGCGAGCAATTCTGTGCATACTTCGGCTATGTAGCATTTAGTTAATTGTCTATCTTTCCTACATTTCAACTCAACCAACATGGTTTACTTCCCTGTCCCTGTAGTTATAAATTCAACACAAGCAGCTATATTGTTGCTAGGAAGATAATGTATCCTAGATTTATGGGCCATGTTGGCATTCCTCCATAATGGCTAGATATATATAAATAGGTCACTCGCTCCTCATTTGGTCCTCTTCATACTATCTAAAATTCTTAAACCTTGATAGCTCTATGCCCTTGTAGATTTATTTATACTATAAGCTCTCACATGTTCTTGGATCCTTGTTGATTTCCTATTCCTATCACCCCCCTTGCTTAAGGATGAGTTTTAATTATTGTCCATAGCAGCCTTCACTTGTTGTTTTGGGTCTTTCCTCTTTGGTTTTGGACTTGGCAATTGCATCTTGTGGTGGGTTTGAGCAACCCTTCTTCACACTTCAATCGATCTTCTTCCCATCCTTTCACTTCAATGGAACACTTCAACAATCAGCTTGTGAGGTAGAAGGACTCCTCCTATTAAGAACACATGGATATCATCGACTTTCATGCTTGAATGCAGTGTAGATTTACTTTTTATAAACCTTTACTTGTTTCACAAGGGGATTTTGCCAATTCAAGTATGTGAAGGAGGCCTAACCCTATCTAATTTTGTTTCTTGTTAATTGTCTTATTTTCCTTCAAAATTTCAAGGTCATTCATCGACTAGCAAAACCTAGTTCAAGGTTCTCACCCACCTAGAAGGTTAATTCACTCTCTCCTTCCACCTATCTAAGAGGAAATTAATCATAATGCTTGATGATTGTAATCTTCATTTTGGTTACAGCACATAAATGTTTCTTTTATGGTCCTTTGCATCATGATTTTTAAAATCGCTCTTAGTCTAATTAGGCTAGATAGATCACTGTTAAATTGGACAACTAGGTCCAAACTCCATGTTGTGATGCTCAAATGAAGACACCAATATTTTTATTGGATTCCTCTTTCGGAGAAGTGCAAGATTGATCTAAAGATCATCTTGATCCAATGAGCAGAACATTTATTTTGAATTTATTTTTAATACTTTCAAAATATGTGCAGGTCGGCCTTAAGGTTTTACACCCCCAGCAAATGTGTCACACACCCTCAGTGATTGATATAAATAAAGTCAACGTTGGAGGACATTTCACTCATCTCCTCATCACACATATTTCTCTCTCCACTTCTGATTGGTTCGAGCTCCAAGGAGGCAAATCTGCGGTTCACACGTGGGAGAAGGACAAAGACAGTTTCAGCTGCAGCTAGGGTGTCTACCGCAGGTTTAACCAGCATTGACTTTGGTCAACGCATGGTCAAAAGGAGCTGAATTTTGGCATAGACTTCGATTTCTGAAGTTCGTACATTTTGGCACAAGAACCGAGGTCAAAGGTTGACCATAGACCAAGCTGCGTCGACTTTTACTTGCTGCTGTTATGCATTGACTTTTCTGGACAGTGTTGACTTTTTCTGGGGTTGACTTTGAGTTGACCATTTGGTTGTTTTGAGGGTTGTTGTGACACATGCTAGGCTGGCTGACCAAGGAGACTTTGCTGGTTGAAGCATCCTGTTGATCGTCGTAACGCACCAACAAATATATAATTTTCTGGTTTGTCTTCTGTTGATCCATTGGTATGTTCTATCAGCGTTTTACTTAATGATTTATGTGATTGTTGTCTAGTATTGAAGAGAAAGTAAATTTTCATCAAGCATAGAACATCTACATAAATTTACAATCACCAAAGTGAAAAGTGGTAATAAACCTAGTGTATGTTCAGCATTTTTAATTGCTTTGTATCAGCTCCATATAGTCTCTTTTGTTATTGCTATAACTCAATAAATAAGACAAAATCAGTATCCAAATGGTCATCATATCACTAATAAGATTGACATGCAATCTACTACCTTGCGCATCTTCCTTCCCTACTTTTCTTGGTTTTGTTACCCAATAAAATGGGTAACCCCATAGGAGAAAAGTTTTCTCCTATCTTGGACAGCCAGCTAGCCAGAAGCCCTACTTATTGCTCGTTGATGAAATTGCGCCAGTTTCCTCTACCATTTGCACCTATCATGCACCTCTCACCATCCAACATTCCTATTCGATGAAGGTGGGTTGCCACTCAACAAGTACCTTGACCATTTTGCAATTGAGTGCTTTTGCTTAATGTTTTGGGCATTTTAACATGGATAAAGGGGCGATCTAGATTATCGACCCATCTCGATTGTAAACTTGTTCTCTCACCTTACCTTGGGCGGGGTGGGGGCTGAGGGGGTTAGTCTTTAACCCTACTCCAATGGGAGCTCCTCTAAGGCCTTAGGGTTATAGGAGGGGCACTACTTGGAATATTTGAATTGAAGTAGCGCCTCCATTGGCCTTTTCCATACTTAACATCTTTCATCTTTAATCATTCCTTTTATACCACCTCCATCCTTCAAGTTAATTGTCATTATTGGTTCACTTGGATTTGGCACTCATACATCCACATCCTTGGGTAGGGTTGGAAAACTTTCCCCTAGAGGTTGATGCAGCGAAAAGAATGAAAAAGCATAAGATGGCCACAAAAAAAAAGAAAAATAAAAGTTAAAATGCAAAAGATTATCGGCACAAAAGTTAGCACACGGAGGCAAAAGCCTGGCATGAGCTCTACCCACCTCATTAGCCATCACCCAATTCTTGAGCACTTGTTTCTCCATCTTATTATAAGAAACCCTTGCATGTCCAAACCCGTAATGAGCAAGAAATGGACTCATCTTAAGGGGTAAAATAATATTATATCATAAAGAGCAAGCGTTGATCCTTAAGTTATGCACCATTAAAAAGCATTATCAAAAAGAAGTAAAAGGCACAGCAGAGGGGTGGAAAAAGCAGGCTGAGGAAAGTGATAACTTATGCTTCCATGATTGTTCCTTCCATTACATCTATACACTCAAGATGTGGACTCTCATTCGCTGGTCCCCTAGCCATGGCACTTGGCCATGAAGTTGTTCCTCTCCATTGCCACCTATTTTCACTAACACATATGAACTAAAGGGTTAACCTTGGAAATGTCACCTCCCCTTAGGAGCTAGAAACACCTAATAGGGTTGATTACCTAGCCACCCCTACAAAGGTAGGGAACACTTTTACGGGACTTGGCCTAGCTAGATATTTGACGGTGATCACAGTTTGAAGTATTATTATGCCCTTAACAATTAAGTATGGTCCATTTAGATGCATTTATGGTTATAGTCTCTAACGAAAGGTTGCTTTCACTTGAGTTTGAGATGGTTTTTCCAAGTGGTTTTGAGCAGCTGAGGCCTGGAGTGCACCTTATTCCACTCCTAGTCCACATGATGCCCAAACCATACTACACTTTCAAAGAGCGTAATGACCTTGCAAATGCAAGGTTGTCGTTATTCAGTAGACCATTGGGTACTTCGATGACCTTGGCAGTTGATGGATACCCCAAAGCACCCTCAGACACCAGAATGTTAAGCTTCTCTTGCTTAGCATTGAGGATTCTTGATGTGTTAAATTTGTAGATGTTTTATGCTTAGATGCAAATATATAAGTAAGATGCAGATAGAACATACCAATAGATCAATGGAAGACAAGCCAAAAACAGAGATAAAGAATGGTGGCATTACGGCGATCAGCAGGATGCTTCAACCAGCAAAGTCTTCATAAAGTCAGCCACCCACATGTGTCACACAAACCCAAGACGTTTCATCAAGAATACTTCATCAAGATGCTGCACCAAGAAGCCCTAAACGCATAACCAAGAACGTTGCTCCATCACCAACCAAGAGAGAAGAAAATGTCTCCACAAAGTGTGTGTATCAAATGAACTCCAAGCCTCTCCAATATATAGGCATCTATGGGGGTGAGTGACACATCTCTTATGCATGTGGGACAAACAGGTCGACCTTGCACATGTGGAATAAATACAAAATACATGTTCTGCTCATCTAATCAAGATGATCTTTAGATTGATCTTGCGCCTCTGAAAGAGGAATCCAATAAAAATATTGGCATCGTCAGCTAAGCATCACAACATGGAGTTTGGACTTAGTTGCCCAAAATTAACACTCCCTCTCAACTAGGGAGAACTCCATCCACAGTGCCATCAAACATCGTGCGTCATCCCACCGTAACTTGCTTCGTTGGCTTCTTTATTTCAAAACAAAAGGTGATTCACAAAAACATCACTTACAGCTAACCTAAAGTCAACTCAGAGGTCTGAAACCTCTATAGGACTCAAAGGAGTCACACACCAACCCAAAGTTGGTTAAACTGATCCGAAATCAGTTGGAGGTCTGAAACCTCACTTGGACTGGAGAGAGTCATATACTAACCCGAAGTTAGTTTCACTGACCTGAAGTCAGTTGGAGGTCCGAAACCTCGCTAGACTTGATCCCAGATCAACTGGTTGGACACATGCCATCCTAGACATAGAGAGTATGGAAATATCTGATGCATCCATCGGTCTTGATATGGTCTCTATTCACATTTCCCACCTCATTGGCCAAATAAGAGGTACTTCCCATGAGTCCGAAACTCCATGGGTAGGATGCATAAGGGGCACAAATCAAAGAGAGGTAAACCAACTCAATATCATCACAATGGGGTGGAAGCACACCAACAAGGTTTGGCAAGCCTAGCCCTATAGTTGCTCATAGCTCCAAGAAGTTATCCCCAAAGCCCCCCTGGAGCTCCAAGAGCTCATCGTCCAACAGGACCCTCAGAACAGGGTCGTTCCAAGATTCTCACGGAAGGATAGGAACATGACCTTCCCCAAGGGGTTTGTTAGAATATCTGCGACCTGCTCATCAGTTCCTATATGATCGAGTCGTATAGCGCCTCGCTATACCATATCCCAGATAAAATGGTACCAGACATCAACATGCTTGGATTGATTGTGGAACATGGAATTCTCTGACAAACGAATCCCCCTCTGGTTATCACAAAGGATAACGGTGGCATCTAGCACATGCTCAAACAGCTCACTAAAGAGCTTCCGCACCCAAGTGGCTTCACAACAGGCCATACATGCTGCAATGTATTCGGCCTCAACGGTGCTCAAACCTACCAACTTTTGCTTCCTACTCAAAGAAGACCTAAGTGTGAAGCAGCATCCAAATGTGCTCTTGCAATCCACCACACTGTCAGCCCAATCGGCATCAGTATATCCACGGAGTCAACTCCCGACAGTATATCTCAGCCCATGGTCTATCGTGCCCCGGAGATATCTCAAGAGTTTCTTGGCACCAACCAAGTGAATGTTATGAGGATCAACCATGTGTTGACTCAAAGTGTTCACTGCACAACATACGTCCGGACGGATGTTCCCTAAGAACATCAGGGCCCCTACGAGTTGACGATACTCAGTAGGATTTGCTAGCATAGGCCCAAAAGCGCTTTCACTCAACTTCTTAAAGTTGAGCTCTGTTGGTGTCGACACGGACTTATAGTCCATCATTCCAAATTTTTCAGCAGCTTCACAATACATTTTCCTTGAGAGAGGAAAATCTCATCAGGTCTCTACCAGACCTTCATGCCTAAGAAGTAATGTATCAGTCCTGGGTCCTTCATCGGAAGCGAGCTCCATCTTCCACTGATGAATGAGAGGGTCAACACCTGTCAGGAAGAGATCGTCCACATAGAGAACCAGAATGAAAGGCTTTTCTCTATCAACCTTGAAGTAAAGGTTCGGATCAATATTACTACGAGTGAAGCCCAGCTTCATCAAGTAGCTATCTATCCTCTCGTACCAAGCTCTAGGGGCTAGCTTCAACCCATAGACGGCTTTCTTCAACCTGCAAACATGGGTGTCTCGATCCTGGACTTCGAACCCCAGAGGTTGCTCTACATACACATCTTCCTTTATCGCACCATGCAGAAAGGCGGTCTTCACATCCATCTGATGAAGATTCCATCCTTGCGTAGCAGCAAGGGTAATAATAGATCACAAGTGCAATCATAATCAATGCCTTCCTAGAGAGAAAACTCAAGCAACACATCTTGCTTTGTACTTTTCAGCACTCTCATCAGATCCATGCTTGATCTTATAGAGCCATATCGAGGTGACAACAGCTTTGTCCTCTGGTCTCGGGACCAAATCCCAGAAATCATCCTTCATAATGGACTCGTACTCTTTGTGTATAGCATCCTTCCAGACTTGATGCTTTACGACTTCTTCAAATGATCCAAGCTCATATTGTACTCATTGCTGCTAGATACCCTTGGTATCTATATGGCTTCTTACTTTCCCGAAATGTCCCCCTTTGGAGCCATATGTCTCTTGGCATCCTCTAGAGTACCCCTGAACCATGAGGGTCTTCTCTAGCAACGTCGTTTTCTCAAGAGCATACACGGTTGTGGTCTCCCTCTTAATGCCAGCTCCTCTGCAGAGGTGTCATTATCAGTCCTTAGAATCTTGATCTTCTTCTTTGAGCAGCATATCAGATAGATCAAAATTTATCAACAGCCAGACATCAGATGTCTTTGTGATACTTGAGGGAAAAAAAAGTCCCCCTTTTTATGCTTTCCTGTGGCACAATTCTGATATATGCCTTTATGACAGATGCTTTCTCCTGCAATGACAATTGTTTTATACTTTCCTTTGGTTTCCTGTAGTTGCTGCACTGCTATATGACTGTTGCAATCCAGAATTTAGCCTCTCCTATTGGGGAAGAATTTACGATACACCGTGGATAGTTAAATCCAGCAATGTAATTCCGAGGATAACATTAGCAACACAAACTCCAGGATAATAAAATACCCAACCAGCGTCAACAATGAGAACTGGTCATCTTTGTTTCTTAGTACTCGGTTCTGGAAGCTCAACTTCAGGAATCAAGAAATCAAGTCTTCTTGTAGTCTCTTCCAAGCTTGCAGAACCGAGGTTTGTACAAGTGTAACTTGCCCACAGATCTGAGGTCTTCGAATTTATTCATTTACCATAGCAAAGGTAAGCTACAAGACTGTAGGTACGAAGTTACGACCACAGAACCCAACCAATTTTCTGTCCACTATCCGAGATGTGACTTAGCACAGTTCACCCACAAATCCAAGCACCGCGCCCTATCCACAAATCTCAGATCAGGTTTGTAGATTGCAGCAAGTCTAAGGTCTATAATCGATTGTCCACGGGATATGTCAAAGGTTCCGAGCTCCTACAGGTTTGTTGTTCACACACTATGCGAAATGGTAATAGTCCACAGTTCGAGCTCCAATGTGAGACTGACCAAGCTTGCACTTCGAGCTACAATAGTTCAATATGAATAAACCAAGCTACAAGTCTGGGCTTCACTGTTCTAAGGTGACTGTCCTATGTTCCAAGTCCTCCTTCAAGCTTGAGCACCGAGCCTTTACAAATGTAAGCTACAGGACTGTACATAGGTCTGATGCAACTTAACTTTTCCTCAATACGAGCTCACTGCCCTTCAGTTTAGAGTTTTCCAAAAGTGAGTCCGTCCATTAAACAAATCTGACCTCTTTACAAGTCTGTCTGAGTCGCTGTCCACAGGTTTGAGTCTTCAAAAAGTCTGTAACAAAGCATGACAAATGGTGACTATCTGAGCTTCAATTTGTTAACTGTCTTAGGTCCGAACCCTTCACAAACTTGCAAATACAAGCTTTCGAGCTTTCACACACTGAACTTCAGATCCTAGCCAGCAATCCGAGCTACTATAGTTGACTATTGCAACAAATCCAAACCCTGAAACCGATACGAGGCTTCAATGTAGACTGTTCAGTGTTCACACGTTGACTGCCATCTTGCGTCATAGACAAGGTCACTGTCATCAATTATCATACTCAAGGACACTGCCAACATAAGGGTATAGCTACTGTCATCATGTATCATAGTTGTCATCAGATTTACTGTTGTGCCAAGTCACTGAAGTACATAAAGATCACTGCCTTGAGTTAAGGGCACTGTCACAAGCTTACTGCTAATATGATTTTTGTAAACATAGGTATGATTGTCTATGTCACTATCATAATGACAATGACATAGAATCATAGATTACTTTCTTACTTCCTTGTTGATCACTGTAATATGTATTGCAAACTAGGTCACGTCTCATTGTCATCACAAAGATCACAGTTCTTTTGACAATCAAGGGCACCATCTTGCCGGAGCATAGAACACTGTCATATTACTGAAATTAGAACACTGAAATTCCTTACATTGTTGTCACTGCTATCTCACAGTTCACTTTATATAGATTCATGTCATCAAGTATGTTATACAAACTTGGCCACTCACAAAGACAGGGAGCCATATCACAGTGGAAAGAGAGCCAACATTTTATTAGCAGGCGGAATGATACCCCTTAATATTTCCGGTCCTTGCCTCAAAACTAACCCGCCCGTTATTTGGCGACTGGGCACGCACAGCGCCCATTGCTCGCATAGCATTCAAAACACTAATGCGCAGCGGAGTGGAGCAGCCGCCGCAGTGACACGAAGGTTCGCCGGTTGGCTGGATCTCACTGGTGCCACCTATAGGTAGGCGTGTGTGACATTTGATGTTGTCGTTTGTGCACTTGTCCCCAATGAAATAATGAGTAATCTGATACCCTGCAGATTAAGGCCTTACCACTCGATCCCGATGGCCAGCGGGCAAATCATCGAACCATTGGTAATAAACCACAGAGAAAACAATGTGATGTTATAGGTATCAGCGTAGCCATATAATAAGCGATATAAACCAAGTCACTAGTCACTGTAACGAACGAGCCATATGAACCAAGTCACAAGACACTATAAGAGCCACAGAGATACTGTCCACACACATACATGAGCCGCAGATACTACACATCAAAACCTCAGAGATATGCGATATAAGAAGAACATCGAGCCAGCAGTGTGATATGCGAATCACGGAGAACAAGTATCTTTAAGTCTGAAAAACTGGTGGTTGTTCTGAGGTCTTTAACTCAACACAAAAAAATGCCCATGCTATCTTCTAGCCTCCGCTACAAAAAAAATGCTCGCGTTGTCTTTTAGTTGCAGCTAGGCTCTGCTTCCACGCTGAAGGTTAGGGCTCCTTCCATGCTAACGATTAGGGCTTCTTCCACGCTGAAGATTAGGGCTTCTTCCACGCTTCAACAGACCTGAAACAACGGTCTCTAACTCGGCCTTCTTTCAGCAGCTTGGTTACCTGAAAACAGTTATTATCTCGCTGCCCTAGATTCTCAACTAGATGAGCTTTGTCTTCTCTTACCTCTGATACCATGTTAAATTCTGAAACTGTTCTATGCTTAGATGCAAATATACAAGAAAGATGCAGATAGAACATACCAATAGATCGATGGAAGACAAGCCAAAAACAGAGATAAAGAATGGTGGCGTTACCCAGCAAAGTCTTCATAAGGTCAACCACCCACGTGTCACACAAACCCAAGACGTTTCATCAAGACGCTGCACCAAGAAGCCCTAAACGCATAACCAAGAACGTTGCTCCATCACCATCCAAGAGAGAAGAAAATGTCTCCACAAAGTGTGTGTATCAAATGAACTCGAAGTCTCTCCAATATATAGGGATCTGTGGGGGTGTGTGACACATCTCTTATGCATGTGGGATAAACAGGCCAACCTTGCACATGTGGAATAAATACAAAATACATGTTCTGCTCATCTGATCAAGATGACCTTTAGATCGATCTTGCACCTCTCCGAAAGAGTAATCCAATAAAAATATTGGCATCCTCAGTTGAGCATCACAACATGGAGTTTGGACCTAGTTGCCCAAAATTAACATGATGATGCACCAATGGACATAACATGCCCCTAGGTTGGGCTTGACACTACTTGATGGGCATGCCTTGATCCAAAGCCCATATGAGGATGATTATCCCTTAGGATGATTGAGGGCTTGTTGTACTTGATGGATCCCTAACACTAGAGAGAGAGTACACCATGTTGTCTACATGGCACCCATAGAGACAACGCAGGGCACCCAGCACTGGCTTTTATCACATGGAGATGCTTTGAGGGTTGATTTGAGGTCCCTTCCTCAAATTGATTGTTGATCATGATGCTTGGAGACTCATTTAACCCTTACAATGCACCTTTAGAGCATCTTGAGCCCTAAAAGGGCTTACACTCACATGTGTGAGCATTTATTGGCATATTTTATTGGTTAAGCTCTTGGGCTGGCTTGTAACCCATTTTACTTTGGGTCTACTCAAAATTAAACTCGTTTTAGGGGCTCTTAGTGGATTATTAGAGGTGATAGACCTCATATAAAAACAAGATCCCCTCTTTTCATTTGTCATCATCACACTTGTGGATTTTGGCCTCTCTAGAAGAGCTCAACTTATTAGCCTATTTGAGCTTCGTTGCTTAATGAGATGTGATCTTATGTGGATTTTGCTACTGGAGACTAGTTTTTGTGTTGGAGACATCTTTTTGGAATTGAAAGAAGGCATGTTCTTGGATAATTATGAGTATTTATTGCATATTTTTTATAGTTTTACATGTAATAAAATATTGCTAGGGTTTCTATTTGTTCCTTGTCTAAATGCAACAAATGTTTATTGGGTTTTGTTCGCAAATTATTGTGTGTTTAATCTACTATCCTTGAACTCCCTAGAAAACCTCCTAGTGACAGTTTTCTAGTAAATTTCTCCCCTCATAAAAAGATAGCAAGGATTAGGAAGTGAAAACTAGGGTTTTCCCCCTTACACCATGCAAAAATTTGATATCTCTATGGTTTAAGTTAGTAAGACTCCATCACCCAAGTAGGGAAAAGCACTATGATCCCCTTTGATGATCAAAATCATGAAATGTTTTCAATGTTGCAGCTAGTTTACCTTTTCACTTTGTTTGACCTTAACCCAATATCTAACATTTTCCTTGGTGAAAATTGCCTCACTAGGGTTGACGTCATCAACCCTAGGCGATTGAGGGCCTCGTAAAACCATAGTTTTGCAAATGGGCTTCAACTTTGTGCTTGGTGAAGGTTTAACATTCCATATTGTTGATCATTCCCTTAAAGTAAACCTTTTCGTATACTTGTATGCCTAGATGTTCCCTTATTATCATATCTTGAAACCCTAGGTCTCAAACATTCTTTTCATGACCTGTATCATGGTATATTATTCCTTAGCATAAATAATTGTGCCCTAATCCAAGTGAAGTACCTTAACTGGGCCTTTCTCTTACATCACTTTGAACCTATTCACTTAGAATACTATTTTTAGGTAATATGTACTGGGAAGCTTCCCATGTGGTGAAACTCCTCTAAAGCACAGGAGGCAGAGGGTTAAGGTGATAGTATCAACCACCTCATTGTTGTATATTAGTCTAGTTTTTGCCTTGTGAGGCATCTCAAAAGGCCTGCTAGATCTTGAGGCAATAAGTTTCACCCAAAAAACCAAGCGGTGGCTCCATCTATCTAATCCTATCTAGGCTACAATTGTTTGATAGGGAGTTGAGATGATGCCATACAATTGTTCCTCGCTCATTTCCTGTGTTGAAAAGTAGTGAGTGAGGGTCTTCTTGACTCGTGCCTTAGTCAAGATGACCAAAAACAGTCTTCCTTTAGAATGCACAAGTTCCTAGAAATCAGGACGAGTCATGGAGCAGTTAACTCATGCACAGGGGTTGGAGGCTCAGTCTTGTTTGTCTCCAAGTGCAAGTTAGTTTTGGAAAAGGACGAGTTAGTGAGCTTCAATTTCTAATTGAGGTAAGACGAGTTAAAAGAGTCAATTTGACTCAGTTAATAATTCAATCACAAGTCTGAGTTCCAAGAATAACTTGCCATATTTAGCATGAATGAGGACGAAGGCACCCTCGTAATTCATTCTTGTATGCACAGGTTGTGTGTGTGAGAACTTGTTGTGGGAAGAGAGTATCTAGGAGCAGCCTAAACACATATTTGAGGCAGATAATTTCCTTGCAGAAGGGGGCTATGATTTAGGAGGAATTCCTAAATAATAGAGGCCTGCTCAGCACTAGGAAATAAGACATTTCAAGCAGCTCCAGAATTTTAAGGAAATTCTACATGGTACCAGAGCAGGGAACAGGATAAAGAACAGCACAAATTGAGTGCAAGAATCTAAGGAGAAGACCTCTGTGTTTGATTCGCAGCCTCTAGGAGTCTAGCCGAAGTGGAGAAGAAGATTTAGTTGTGTCTTTTTTTGTGACAAGTACAGACTGAGTTGAGGAGAAAGCTAGCTGAGTGATTGAGGACAAATTCTAGGCTGTTC
The DNA here is from genome assembly GCA_034641835.2 of Pinus albicaulis. NCBI lineage: Eukaryota > Viridiplantae > Streptophyta > Pinopsida > Pinales > Pinaceae > Pinus > Pinus albicaulis. The sequence continues at coordinate 97,556,928 of CM076584.1, forward strand.
TGTGCAATTTTTTTGTAGTTTATTTCTGTGCTAACCAGGTCGCAATGACTGTGTCTTTTGGGAAGGAGGCCGAGCTCCTGTAGCTCTAGTTTGGGAGGGTTGTAAGGTCTAAGAGGGCGCTGGAACAGGGATCGAGTAATCTCATAAGGTTGCACAGGAGTTGGGCCAGTTAGACGAAGGGGCAGTGCAGATTTGAGAGAGCTTCAAAGGCCAATTTGGAGGACTGATGCACCGTGGACATGTGTCCTAACCAGGGCCATAAAATTTCAGAGATCAACCACAGAACCATGACCTGAGAAGGGCAGAAAGAAGTCATCTTTCTAAGGTATGCTTGTTGTTCTTCCATGTTGATGCATTGCTAAGTGGTGAAGTCTTTTGGACAGGTTGGTGGGCAGCTTTAGTATAGGCCGAAGTGTTGTTAGAAGTTGCCTCATTGTGCCCTGAAGTACATCCTCTTGTGAAGGACTACAAGACTGTTAGCGGGCAGGTGTTGGAGAGCTCTCTAAGTAGGCAGAATGGCGTTCCAAGGGTTGAGAACAGACCACTGTTTAGAGGGAACCTCTAACTTCATTCCATGGAAAGGGAGGATCATGATAGTTTTGGAGAATAACGGGGTGGGAGAATTTGTGAAAAGCTTATAAGGAAGACAAAGGCACCCTTGTAATCCATTCTTGTATGCACAGGTTGCGTGTGACAGCTTGTTGTGGGAAGAAAGTATCTAGGAGCAGCCTAGACGCAGATTTGAGGCAGATAATTTCCTTGTAGAAGTGCGCTAGGATTTAGGAAGAATTCCTACATAATAGGGGCCTGCTCAGCACTAGGAAATAGGAGATTTCCAGCGAGATACGAGCAGAGGTTGCGCAAGGAAATAGGGAGCAGAAGGTCGAGTATTGCAGGGAGGTTTCTAGCTTAGTCCAAGAGGTGAGAAAAGTTGTATTCTTTGTTGAAACAGTTGCCTTGTTAAAGAGATCATATTGCTCTATTTTCTGTCAATAAAATTCTACAGCTAGCAGAGGGTTTTCCCATTTGGGTTCCCTAGAAAATATTGTGTTATTGTTTTGTGTGATTGTGTCTTTATTGAAGTTTATCTTTGTGTTTTATTCCGCCGCAAAAAAAAACAAAAAATTGGTAGAGAAATTCTAGGTCTTGGTGAATCGAACCCAGTTTTAGTTGGTTCATCGAGCAGCTCCAGAACAAGAGGAGTGCTAAGGTGACAGTGGCAACCACCTCATTGTTGTATCTTAGTCTAGTTCATGCCTTGTGAAGCATCTCAAAAGGCCTACTATATTTTGAGGCAACAAGCCTCATCCAAAAAACCAAGTGATGGCTCCATCTACGTAATCCTATCTAGGCTACAATTCTTTGATAGGGATTTGAGATGATGCCATACAGTTGTTCCTCACTCATTTCCTGCCCCCTCCTAGAGTTAGTTGGCCTCCTTTGATGAACCATTGCAATCCAACCTCTTCTGTCTAGGTTGGTTTTACATATTTCTTCCTTGGGTTGCCCAAGTATACCTACTACAGTCTTTTTAAAGGACTCAAATATCATACCAAGTATAGTATTCTAGGCCACTATTTTGGTTCAAAAAATTCATGCATATAAACATGTAGCCAAATATTCCATTAAAACATTAAAATTATTATTAAAAACTTGTAAACTTTTTTTGCAAGTATTACTGATCAAAGCATATTTTATGTAAACCCCCACCGCGGGTGCAAATGTCGGGATACTGAATTGATATGACTGCCAATGGCAGCTGGGCTGTAGACCTGGGGGGACATACGTCAACACAAGCTCAGCAGTATTCTCCCATAAATCCTATCATGGCTGTAGCATCCACTGCAGATGCAAGACAGTACCTCTGAGATTGTTTCATTATGGAGCATTATAATTACAAGGTCATTCGACCTCTGGGAGACTTGAGTGGGTTTAATGCTCTGGCGTGTGAGGAATACATACATTCTTCTGAATTCATGGAGAATAATAATGTGTTTTGGGTTGCAGCTCGAGTTATGGTGTTTGTTTAGTGCAATGTCGCTCATCTTGACAATTCATTGGCAGTCCAGGACGACACCTTCATGCGGAATTCTCTTTTTTTCATTCGCATGGAGATTGGGGCTTGCTATACACTGGACATGGGGCAATTCACGACCCAGAGAATTCTTATGGTTGAATAGGCCCTCTGACTCGCCTTTAAAACCCAAGGCGTTTGGCCTCTTAGTGGAATTATCAGGCTGGGGGGCATTCTTGGTGTTTAATCATCATCTTTAAGCTCAATTGTGTACGAGACTGGTTCATGGTTGCTCGGTTTGTCAATTCTCTTTGTTATGGCTTGATCAGGGGCATGGTCTATAGTGCTAGTGGATTGGCTCAACATTTCAGAGTGTGCTTGGGTAATCACGGCGTGTTGGCTCATCAACCGAGAGTGTTGCTTAGGGGGAGCATCTTTGGGTACCTTGGAGTTGTTCAAAACATGGTCGGGTTTGACAACAGTGCACTATGGGTCTTAAACTGGCTAAAAGGAAAGGTGAAACCAAGGTGACGAGATGGAAATTTGTGGTGTTTTCTCATCAGTTGTTGTTGGGGTAGCGTTGGCATTAAGGCATCGGAGGCGCAGAGGATGTTACTGTTGTGCATGGTCAAGACCACTGCTCGGGGCTCGTGGCTCTTCACAGTCTAGCTGCGCGGTCCAGTCATCTCTTTTCAATATGTTGGTTGGTCGTCTTATATGTGGCCTTTTGTCCTTTAGAAGTTAGACTAGTTATGCATAGTGTTAGCACTGTCAGTTTTATGGCTCCAAGCCAAAATTTTGGATATTTTGTGTCACTTTGCAAATCATGCTCACTCATGTATATGATCTTGAAAGATATACTAGTTAAGTTTAGCATATGTAACCTCAAGACTTTAAATTGGTTGTTTTGGGTTGGTTTCCCTGTTGGGCAGCCCTTAACACCGAGTAGACTTGCTTGTACTTATTCTCGTCAATAATTAAATGTCAAGCCTTTAATGTAAAAAAATAAATTAAAATTAAAGAGAAAATGATCAAATGGAAAATATATTTTCTAACAATATAGCCAAAAAATAGTCAGCATGTCAAAATTCACCACTAAAAAAATACCTCGACACCAACATTAGGAAGTCATGGATGGCTCCCTTAATCAAAGGGCAAGCAAATGGTTTCCCTATTTCCAAAGGACATAGACAAGAAGGTCCCATTAGTGGAATTTTGAGCTCAAAAATGGGCTTCAGAACAAAAAAAATTACTAACAAAAACAACTTTAAAAGAACCAATAGGATTCAAGATGATGATGTCATCCCCTCGAGCTAAATATATTTGGAGTGAAAAAAATTTACTTTTTTTAATTGTATTTTCAACTCATCTCCTTATGGATTCACTCAAATGTCAAGTGCGGGCAGTCATTGGATGCCGAATTAAATTTTGCATACAACAAGTACCCAACTTGCATACAATTGAGTAATCCTGTATCGAAAAAAAAATTGAAAATACATGAAAATTCATGTTTATTTTAATATTTGAGTAGACCCACATCTTAAAAAAAATGAAAATGTATTATTTTTTTTATGTGGGTTTCTTTTAATGTTTGAGTAGACCCACATCAAAAAAAATCATGTATTTTCAATTTTTTTTCGATGTGGGTCTACTCAAACATTAAAAGAAACACATGTTTTCATGTATTTTCAATTTTTTTAATGCGGGTCTACTCAAATGTATGTGGGCTAAGTACTCGTTGGATGCAGAATTTAATTCTGCAATCAACGAGTGTCTATACTTGACATTTAAGTAAACTGATAAGGAGATAAACCAAAAATACAATTAAAAAAGTAGTTTTATTTCTTTTCCCTTAAAATTTCTTAACTCTTATTTTATTATTTAACTACTATTTTATTATTTCCCTTAGGAGGCCCATTTTAGACCTCAAAATTCCCCTAATGCTTCACCCTTTATCTATTCATTATATAAAAAAACAATTGAGGATGAACTTGGAGAAAGCAAGCATCTAGCAACTCCTTGAAAATGATACTATAAAACGGGTCAAAGCCCTTAAATCATTCTCAAATTGAGGATAATACTATTTCTACGAGGGATTCACAAATAATTGCCAAAAGATTCAAATCAATCTTGGACACCTCTATGAATGCATCAAGAGGGCGAACAAACACAAATATATCATTGGCATGTGACGGGCTCCCCCTAGCAAGGATATCTAATATTTTATCTTTTCCAATTGAGACCAACTAGAATACAATCCAATAATTGGGAGATGGGGCACAAAATGATTAAATTTTCAAGCACAAATTGTTCTGATAAATACAATCTAACAATCTCCCCTGCTATATCAATATTCCATGATTGCAAGCCTAATAAGTGTTACGAAGGAGATTGAGAACATTTAAGAACCCTTCTCTAAAGAAAAACCATCTCTCACCTCCACCATGTTAAAAGAAAAAGTCCAACCAATAGTGTTAAATTTTGTCCGTCTTACATACCAATTTCCACTCTAGTTGATCTCTCCATCTAGCCCCAACAAAACAAGTACAGAGCAAATGGAAATCCCTTTCAAAATATATAATTTCCTTCACTAATTGAGAGAGAAATTTCAAACCTTATCATAGTCTTTAAATATCATGGCTTCGTTAGTATCATCCTTGACAAGATTTTTGGCCTATACGCGTACAAGAAATTACACAATCAAGGAAGGTTTCATTTCTTCGTGAGAGCCTTTTAATCAAATAAGATTCTACGGTTTCAACTGATCAAACATATGGGACAAGGTCTCCCTTCCAAAAATGTATGCATCTTTGTGGCTACTACACCATAAGAAGCCCTTAAATGCAGAAAATATTATCAAAAGAGGAATCCACAAGCCCCAACCAATAAAGTACAAAACAAATGGAAACTTCTTTCAAACCATATAATTTCCTTCACCGATTAAGAGAAAAATTTCAAACCCTATCATAGCTTTGTTGTTATCATCCTTGACAGGCCTTTTGGCCTATAAGTGTACATCCAATTACACAATCAAGGGAGGTTTCATTTCTTTGAGAACCTTTTTCACCAAATAAGATTCAATGGCTTCAACTGATTAAACATATGGGATAACTTCTCCCTTCCAAAAATGTAAACATATTTATAGCAGCTACACCATAACAAGCCCTTAAATGCATAAAATAGTATCACCAACCTAGATCCATCATAACTCTGAACCTATCAAACGTCGAGAGGGATCAAATCCCTTGAGGTGCAAGCCTTTCCTCAAGTTTTTCACTCAAAGAGGAGGTTTGCACTTGAGAGATTTGATCCCTCTTGGCACTTAATAGATCTAGAGTTAAAATGGATCTAGGTTGGTGTTATGCCTTTAAATAGGCTACATTAGAGAAGAATACCATGGGGAAAACCATGGATTGTCAAAACCCAGAGTACGAAAACCGTTGGTAATTTGACCAAGTCAAAATGTTTACAAAACATTATAACATCGCTTCCATATTGGACTAGAGAGTGCCTCTCAGTGCAAAAAGAGGAAACAGCAAACCATCTAGTTGTTGCCTCTATAAATTAAGTCAAAGAATCTTCTTCTTGCCTCTTTTTCTCTTGGCTATTTACAATTAAATCCAATCCTCTATCCTATCACAGGAAAAAGTCCCACTGTACAAGGGACCAACAATAAGGGAAGCAATCTTTCCTCATGGACCAAAAAACTATCCAAATTAAATGAGAGACAAACCCCTCCTATAAGCAACTTGTATATTCACCCTCGTTAAGTGTTTTAAAAACTTGGAGGAACAAAAATCAATACATTTCTAGAAACAAACAAGTAAACATTCATGTAAGCATATATCATCAATCTCTTAAGAGAATCAATACTAGCAATATGTAAGAAACCCATGTTATAGTAAATCTAACCCACAAATTTCAGCAAAGTGATACTATGATGATGATGATGATTAACGTCCATTGAAACCAAAATCAAACTATCGAACCTTGCAAGGAAGGAGATTACTTGGTGTTGAGAATTTGGAGGGTTGGAAATTAATTCAAATTCTCTTCTTGATAATTACTTGTGAGCTTACTTGGGTTACTTATGTTTTGTATTCTTTAGCTTATTTAATCTTTCATCAAGATTCAAGTCAATTATCAAAATACACAAGCTACACAAATTAGGCTCCTAGAGCCAAGGCAAAACCTTTCCCTCTTGGACAGGTAAACCCACGAGAAATTCTTCTTATAGATCTTCAAATGACAAGTACCATGACCCAGACTTAGACCCTTGACCTATGAATGCCTCCAAGACCTTGTCTTTACTTCTTTTCTTGCCTTCAACACTGACCCTTCTCTTCTGCACCAATCTGCACTGATATGCACTAGTACTAGAGAGCTCGGTCTCTATTTCTTATTACTTAGTCAACACTTAGATAATTAATCTTCTTCACCTAGTCCTTCTTCAAACAGATTCGCACTTTGTTCACTGTCTTTAACCTTTCATATAATACAGGTTCTTTTCATAACTTGGTGACATACAAACAACAAGCAATCCTTCTATAATATGACTGCAGATTATCAATCATAGGCAATCCTTTTCTTAATTGTATTCTATCATAGGTGAGTCTGCACTTTATCACAAATAGGATCTGCACTTTATCACAGAGAAAAACCCGCACTTCTGTTGCAGAGATAATCCGCACTGCACTTCAGACCCTGATCTCGTACTTCATTTCAGAACTAATCTGGACTTTTAACCTTCCTGAAATCCGCAATTCTTCAAGTGTAATCCTCGTCGTATTTTCCTGTAATCTGCACCTTTTGATCTCTATTGAAACCGCAGAGAAATCTGCAATCTATGTTTTCTGCACAGTATATACAGGGGTATATATAGTTATCCCAGTATATTAATAAGTCGACTTGTCAATATAATATAGGGCCGACTTGATCACAATTTTATAAGCCGACATGAAGGCTTTCTTGAGGAGAATTTTAATGCTGATATGAGGCATCTTTCTGAGCTTATATCACAAGGTCTTTGAGGCATATTAGATTGACTTTGACCCTCCATATATATGACCCTTTACATTTATGACCAGAAGACGGATTCCTAAAGGACATCAAGAAGAAGTCCTTTGACCTATAATAAAGCTTTGCTCATGAACCCATGAAGCAAGCATACCAAAAATGTATATATTATTATCTTTGTCTTCTTCATTTACATAAATAAATAATTACATAGTCAATATGAAGACCGATCCTAGTTACACTTTTCAACACTTGGAATTCTTAGGAATTTTATTTCTGTGCTCAAAAAACCTTAAGAGAAGTGTTCCAATATCACCATAATTTTGTTGAATTAAATGTTAATTTTCTAACCCTAACAACCTGATTAATTATTTGCAAGCACAGTTGAGATTTTAACCCAAACAAAATAGATAATAGTGGAAGCAAATTAAAACACCAATCTCAAACATATGCACACATAATTTCTACTCTACAAATATGTTCTTTCATTGATAATAATCTACAGGCTACAGCGTACAAGGGCTCCCTTCCTAGGATAATGGCTTTCTAAAAATACAAATACATCAAACACCTAGAAATAATTTAGCTAATCAAACCCTCTACAAATCTTGCTTGGATGATCTAGATCCTTCTCCCTTGTTTCCCCTTGCACTCTTCCTCGAACCTTGCACACTTGGATGAAAGTCCTCCTTCACCCAATCATTGTGATCTCACTACCTCATTGTGTCTTGTGCTCAAGATGTGTCTTATCCATTAGCCAAGCCTTCCTTTAATAAATTTGAGTTATTGACCGAATCTACAACCTTAAACTCCAAAGTGATTGACAGTTGATATTAGATTTCAACATCACTTGAGATCAACAATTGAGATTCACCTAATTCACTAATGCAAATTACTTTAATAATTAAAGTAATTACTAGAGTTAAAGATCAATTATTCGACTTTTGCACGCTAGACACTTAGACCTATGTAGAAGTACCTGCCTAAGCTACTGACATCAACCCTCCTTCTTAGCAAGGAAGGTACTTTTGGAAGAACCACCTGGAACTGGCTTCCCATCTATTCATGGCACAATGTCCCGTGCCTCATCCTTCACCATGGCTTTCTTCCAAACCTCCAAGTATTTTGCCTCTTCAATGATGTTATTTTGAATTCATTAGTGCCATGTAATTCGAAAACTTCTTCGAAGGCATGCTCTCCCTAAATGTGCTCCTAAGAGCCTCCACATGCTCCTAAGCATCCCTTATGTTTGCTTAAACCACCTGGATCTCCTAACAGAACTAGATGGAACTACTAACTCCTCCCCACTTAAAGGTTGACTACTTGAACTAGAAGTCTCTGCATGTTGCTTTCCCTTCGGAGCCTCCTACTCCTCTTCCTTTGTCACTATTAGTGGCAACTCATAACACTTCCTAGATGCCAAGTTTTCCTTGAACTTAACATCCTTGTTCACAATTGACTTCCTATGTGTTGAACACTGTTAAATTTGGCAACTAGGGCCAAATTCCACCTTGGGATAGCTCATTTGATGGAGATGATGATTGCATTGGAATCCTCTTTTCGAGAGGTCCAACATTGATCTAAAGATCATTTCATTCGGACAATCAGAAGAGAGATTTTGAATTTATTCTCTCACATGTGCAAATTGTTCAGGTCGACCTCAGCTTAATGTAGGCTCAAGAAGCCTAATGGATGTGTCTCTTCACCCACAACGAATTGTATAAATAAGAGTGACCTTTCACCTCATTTGGACATCATTTCCTCACGCATTCTTCTCTCTTCATCAGATTGGTTCGTACAGCTTGGGGCAGTTCCTCTCTCTCTCTCACATATGGCTAGGAGGACAGATTTATGGGCTAAATCACAAAACCGAATTTCTGGCATTTTGACCAGTGTTGACCGAGGTTGTTTCGAAAAAGTTTGACTGTGGTTTTGAGGGTAGAATTCTGATTTCTCTAGGCCGCATTGACTGGCACAAAAACCAAGGATTTATGGGCATGTTGACATGCGTTGACTTCATGGTTGACTGTTATTTGACTGCACAAAAATTACAACAGGTTTTCTCTCTCCTTTGACCGAGTTTGATTGAGTTGTTTTGGGCTGCATTTGGCCTCCTGTTCAGGCCAAATTTGACAAAGGAAGACCGATCTACTTTGAGGAAGGATTGTTGTTGTTTTGACCAACGTTGACTTTCTGGTTAGGGCTGAAGTTTGACTCTAGTTGACTACAGAATTTAACAAGGTTGATTTGACTATGTATTGGGCAAGTGAATTTGCTTTTTTTGTACTCTCTCTCTCTGTCGACCTATTGAATAATAAGAAGAAGAATTGATCAAAGAGTTTTCCCCACATTGAGGTTTTTCCCTGGCATCCACCAAATCCGGTGTTCTCTTGTTTTGGCTTGTCTTCTGCATTTTGTTTTATGTTCTATCTACATTTACTGGCAATGTGATTACTATTGGAAATAATTGGAAATTGTCATTAGGTTGCTAAAGGAACATTGAAGTAAATTGTGCTAAGCATAGAACATACCATTGTTAACTAAAATTAACATGGTTTCAGAGCTTAGGTGAAGAAAACGACCAAGCAAGAGAGAGAGAAGAAATCACAAAGATCTGTTGGACAAGGACAAAACCTCAATGGCTTCTTCTTCATCTTACTTCAAATCTGAGGATAAGCTCAATGATAACTCTAACTATCATGCTTGGAAGATGTCCTTGGACGTGACTTTGGAAGAAAATGATGTCATGGATTATGTGCAAGGAAAATTTGTGGAGCCTCCTTCAAATGCACCGGCTACTGCTAACAAAGTACAAGACAAGTGAGCTCAAAGCTAATAAGATCATTAGAGCTTCCATTCAAAAACATTTGGTTGCTTACATTTCTAATTTGGGAACATCTAAGGAGATGTATGATAAGTTGTTTGCGATGTTCAAAGCAAACAATGCAAACCAAATCCTCTTTCTCCAAAACAAGTTGAAGGACATCAAGATGGATAGAAGGGAGTCTATCCAATCCTACTTCACGGGGATTACCGAAATTAAAAATGATCTTCGATCTATTGGAGAAGTAGTTGTTGACAGGGAGATCACTCTTATTGCCCTTGGAGGTCTCCCTCGAGAATGGGATGTGTTTAACACCACTATCACTTAACAATGCCAAGATTCCAGGTTTCGATGAATTGTTGACTAGATGCACTCAAGAAGAGACAGGGATGATGGAGAGAGACAAGCCTTCAAATGGAAACGAGCCCACTGCATTCTCCACTCATGCTAAGAGGAAGAACAATGTTGGTCCAAAGAGACAAGGTCAAGGAAGACAAGGATTCAAAGAAGGAAGAAAGGGAAGATGTTATAATTGTAACAAGTTTTTCCACTATGCTAGAGAGTGTCCTTATAAGAAGGATACACCTCGAGATGGTGACAACAACAACAATCGCAACAATTTCAAGGGAAATGGAAATCAAAGGAATAACAGGTTCAACAGCAAAGGAAAAAGGAATGCTCCCGCAACTCGATATGGAAATGGTCGACCTCCCAAAAGGTCGAGAAACTTCGAGTACGAGGAAACTAATGTTGTAAATAAGCAAAAAGAATTTTATCTTATTTTTGCCCTCACTATTGCCTCTCCTCCTGACACTTTGGATAATTGGTTGATTGATAGTGGTGCCTCAAGGCACTTCACTGGGTACAAGGAGGCCCTCTCAAATTTGATTGAAAAGAAAACAAATTTGGAGATCATACTTGGAGACAATGCCACCTACACCGTGAAAGGGATAGGGACTGTTACTCTTCATTTGAATCAAGGTCAAATCCTTCATCTACAAGAAGTAGTCATGTGCCTAACTTGAAAAAGAACCTGGTATCTATTTCTGCGATGGAAGACCAAGGCTTCAAGGTAGCATTCATTGATGGGAAGGTACGTATTTGGCAAAGGAACCTGAAAGATGCATTTACACTTGGATTTAGGGTTGAAGGTCTTTATCAGGTTGGGGGAAGTCCTTTGGGAGCTATGACTTGCGATACTTCTCTTCAATCTGAATTATGGCACCGGAGATTTGCTCACCTTCACTACAAAGCCTTAGATGATGTAAGGAAGATGGTCACAAGTATGCTCAAATTCAAGGTAGATCATGAAGGTGTTTGTCAGGGTTCTGCAACTGGAAAACATACAAGGGGACCATTCCCTTCAAGTGAGAGTCAAACCACCGACATTCTTCAATTGGTCCATTCTGATCTATCTGGTATGTTGCCCGTCACATCTTTGGGACAATACTTGTACTATGTTATTTTTGTGGATGACTTCTCTCGCAAAACGTGGATATATATATTTCTTGAAGAAGAAGGACGAGGTGTTCAAATGGTTCCACTCTTTCAAAGCCTTGGTTGAAAATCAAACAGGGAAGAAGATCAAAATATTGAGGACCGATAATGGAACCGAATATGTGTCAAATGAATTCAATGACTATTATAGACAAGTTGGCATTAAGAAGGAGACCACTACTGCATATACTCCTGAGCAAAATGGAGTTTCCAAAAGGAAGAATAGAACAATCATAGAAGTTGCCAACACTGTCATGTACGTTCAAAATAGATGCCCACATCAAGCATTGGACTTCAAGACACCTGAAAAAGTTTTCACTGGTAAGAAACCTGATGTTTCTCATTTTAGAATTTTTGGTTGTCCTGTATATTTTCATGTGCCGAAAGAGAAAAGAAACAAACTAGAAGCATCTGGGAAGAAAGGAACATTTGTCGACTACAATGAAAATTCAAAGTCATATAGAATCTATGTGCCTGGTCAAAGGGAAGTGGAAGTAAGTCATTATGTCACATTCAATGAAGATTCTACCCTTGGGAAAGTCAGAGATCTTCCTATCCCAAGGAAGGACAATGGGGATGATGCAGGAAAGAAGAATGAATCTTAGATGGATGAATCGATGCCCGATGTTGAAGCTTGATGGATCTCATTGATCCACCACCTGGTGAGCCCTCTACCTCAAGAAAAAGACATTTGTGGCTCAAAGATACTCTCGAAGACAATGAAAGACATGTTGCACCAAGGGGGACTTTCCATGAAAGGAAGAAGTTGAACAGGTATCAAGGGTACTTAGTTTCTATGAGTACCATCGTTCAATTTGAGCTATGTACATTCGAAGAAGTTGTAAAGCACCAAATATGGAAGGATGCGATGAATGAGGAATATGAATCGATTATGAAAAATGATGTCTGGGATGTGATTCCTAGACCCAAGGACAAGTCAGTGGTCACTTCAAAATGGCTTTACAAAATCAAACATGGAGTTGATGAGAGTGCTGAAAAGTTCAAGGCTAAGTTCCTTGCTCGAGGCTTCTCTCAAAAGGAAGGAGTGGACTATGACGAGATACTTGTACCAGTTGCCCAATACACCACTATTTGATCTATCATCGCTCTTGTTGCCTCTCAAGGATGGAGCCTTCACCAAATGGATGTCAAAATTGTTTTCTTGCATGGCTCGCTTAAGGAGGAAGTCTATGTAGAGCAACCTGAGGGGTTCGAAGTTCAAGATCATAAGACATATGTATGCAGGTTGAAGAAAGCCCTCTATGGGTTGAAGCAAGCCCCTAGGGCTTGGTATGAGAGAATTGATAGATATCTTCTGAAGTTGGGTTTTACTAGGATTGAAGCTGACCCAAACATATACTTCATGGTTGAAAAGGACAGGCCTCTCATTTTGGTCCTTTATGTCGATGATCTCTTTCTGACAAGTGTAGGCCCTCTCATTTATCAATGCAAGAGGGAGTTGGCTTCCGAATTCAAAATGAAGGACCTAGGTCTAATGCACTACTTCCTAGGCTTGGAGGTCTGGAAAAATCCAAGTGAGATTTTCCTTTCTCAAGGAAAATACATTGTGAAGTTGCTCGAGAGATGTGGGATGGTGGAATGCAAGTCTATATCCACTCCAATGGAACTCAACTTCAAGAAGCTATGTGGGAGTGTTGTTGGCCCTGAATTGGCAAATCATTCTGAGTATCAACAACTTGTGGGGGCCCTGATGTTCTTGGTAAACTCTCATCTAGACATATGCTTCGCTGTGAATACATTGAGTCAATTTCTGGTAGAGCCTCATCACATTAATTGGATTGCTGCCAAGAATCTCTTGAGATATCTGTGTGGCACAATCAACTATGGTTTGAGATACAATGTCCGAAATTTGAGGCTACATGGATATACTGATGCTGACTGGGTTGGTAGTGTGGTGGATCGTAAGAGCATATCTGGATGTTGCTTCTCATTGGGGTATGCTTCAATATCTGTGATGAGCATGAAGTAGAAATCGGTTGCTTTAAGCACCGCTGAGGCCGAATACATTGTTGCTAGTATAGCATGTTGTGAAGTTGTTTAATTGAGGAATCTCTTTAGTGAGCTATTTGAGCATGTGTTGGATACCATCGTGATCTACTGCGATAACCAAAGTGGGATTCGCCTTTCATAGAATCTCGTGTTCCACGATCGTTCCAAGCATATTGATATCAGGTACCAATTTATCCAAGACATGGTACAACGAGGAGCAGTAAAGCTCCATCACATCAGGACTAATGAGCAAGTCACAGACATTCTCACGAAGCCCTTGGGGAAGGTCAAATTTTTAGACTTCCGTGAGAAGCTTGGAGTCGTGGAAAGACCCTCCTATGAGGGTCCCGCATGAGTTGGACACTGAGCTCTGGGAGCTCTTGGGGGCTTAGGGCACTTTTTGGAGCTATGAGTGACCCATAGGGTGAGTGGTTCACCTTCCCCTAGTGATGCGTTGTGTACAAGGTGAGTGGTTCACCTTCCCTTGCGATACCCCATGATGGTTGACATGTGTGTAGGGAGAGTGGTTCACTTTCCCCTACGATTGTGGATACATGTATGTAGGGTGAGTGGTTCACCTTCCCCTACAATTGACATATGCATAGGATGCGTGGTTCACCTTATCTTATGGCATATGAACAAGATGAGTGGTTCACCTTCTCTTGTTGATGCCCCAGCATACATCCTACCCATGTAGTCCGGGACTCATGGGAAGTACCTCTCATCTGGCCAGTGAGTTGAAAAACGTGATAGGGACCATAGCACTACCGATGGACGCATTGTGTATTGTCGTACTCCCTATGCCTAGGATGCATGGTGTTCAACAACTTGATCTAGGATCAACTAAGGACTAACCTTTGTCAATGGAGAGTGGTAAGGTCTTGTGACTCACTCTCGATCAATTATTCTTCATTATTACTTCATGGTTCAGCAGAGCAGAGCAGAGATGGCAGGATGGCATGATGATCAGTGACAACAGTTGGATTTGCAGGTGGAATTCTCCCTAGTTGAGAGGGTGTGTTAAATTTGGAAACTAGGGCCAAATTCCACCTTGGGATAACTCATTTGATGGAGATGATGATTGCATTAGATTCCTCTTTTCGAGAGTTCCAAGATTGATCTAAATATCATCCCATTCAGACAAGCAGAAGTGAGCTTTTGAAGTTATTCTCTCACAAGTGCAATTTGTTCAGGTCGGCCTCAGCTTAATGTAGGCTCAAGAATCCCAATGGATGTGTCTATTCACCCACAACGAATTGTATAAATAGGAGTGATCTATCACCTCATTTGGACATCATTTACTCACACATTCTTCTCTCTCTCTTCATTAAATTTGTTCGTACAGCTTGGGGTGGTCTCTCTCTCTCACACACGTGCGGCTAGGAGGACAGATTTTTGGGCTAAATCACAAAACCGAATTTCAGGCATTTTGATAAGCGTTGAGCAAGGTTGTTTTTACCAAGTTTGACTACGATTTTAAGGACAGAATTCTAATTTCTCTAGGCCGCATTGACTGGCACGAAAATCGAGGATTTCTGGGAATGTTGACCTGCATTGACTTCAGGGTTGACTATTGTTTGACCGCAAAAAAATACAATAGGTTTTCTCTCTCCTTTGACCAAGTTGTTTTGGGTTGCACTTGACTTGTTCAAGCCGAGTTTGACCAAGGAAGACCGAGCTGTTTTGAAGAAGGATTGTTGTTGTTTTGACCATCGTTGACTTTCTGGTTAGGGCTAAAGTTTGACTGCAGTTGACTGCAGAATTTGACAGCACTGATTTGACTATGTAATGGGCAGGCAAATTTGATTTTTTTGTACTCTCTCTCTCTCTCTCTGTTGAACTATTGAATAATAATAAGAAGAATTCATCAAAGGGTTTTCCCCACATTGTGGTTTTTCTCTGGCATCCGCCAAATACGGTGTTCTCTTGTCTTGGCTTGTCCTCTGCATTTTGTTTTATGTTCTATCTGCATTTACTGTAAATGTGATTAAGTTAATGTAATTACTACTGGAAATAATTGGAAATTGCCATTGGGTTGCTAAAGAAACATTGAAGTAAATTGCGTTAAGCATAGAACATTCCATTGTTAACTAAAATTCACAACAACTCAGTGTCAAATACCCTATCCCAGTACACATTTTTGCAAAGGAATTTCATCATGTTCAAGAAGTCAGATATCCAAGATTCATCATCATAATTCCTCAGTTTATCAGAGTTGTAAACCCAAATTATGCATGTTTATTGTGAATGATGCTAGTATGACCATTTAATTATGTAACAACACCTAGGAAAGCCTTTGATTTTGGCAAAGGATTTCATCCTAGGAAGTTTTTCAACCTCACTGAATCATGTGTGTTTCTAATCACGAATAATCGGAAGATTTTTTTCTTCCAGTTTAAACCCCAAAGCTAGGGTGGAATTCGTTGACAAGGTCTTAGGTGAGTCCTATTGTTATATCAAGTCTTTTGTAAAAGTGTGTTTGGGAATAATTTAAGCACATGTGGCTAAATTATTTTATTACAAACACACTTGGTCTAAACTAGATCATATTATTAAGGGTTTGTGTCTAAAGGTGTTTTCCCCTTTCAAGGGTTGAATTAATTGTAATATTTTGATGTAAAAAAAAATTGGTGCATGGTCCCTCATATTTAGACACCATGGCTAAAATATTTAAGGGTGGAAAAAATTATTAGTACCCTTTAGTGTCAATTAATTAATTTTTCTGGGTAAATTAAATTAAAATCCTAAGCAAGAAAATTAATTAATTTCAAGTCTAAATAATTATTTTTATTTTTTGGTTTTCTGGCAAAAAACGACAACAATATTAGCTAGAAAATGGTCGAAAAGCTAAAATTGAGAGAAAATAAAATTCTCTCCAAGTGGAAAAACGAATTTTGGAAAAGTGTTCATTTCCAAGGAAGTAATAAATTGACAAACCCAATTCCTAGACGGAAAAATCACACACACACACACACACACATATATATATTGGGTCCAATTAGTTGAAGAAAATTAGTCCAAAGGAAGCACAATTTCCAATGTCCTTTATCAAGGAAAAAATCAATTTTTTAACAAAAATTGAGATTATGGACCAAGATGATTAAGTCATAAATTATTTTTTGAGAAAAAAAAAAAAAAACTAAAAGTCAAAATAATATTTGTTGGACCAAAAAAAAGGGAATTATTATGGAATTTGAATTTCTTCATCAAGATCAAGGGACAAGATTTACTTTTGCCATGGATCAAGCACCAAGTAGTTATTATTATCCAGATCTGGTCAAAAACGTGCAACTTCTTGGACCTAGTCATTTTCCACTTGGAGGTGGCTCTAGATCTCTCTATTTTCTATATAAGGAAGCTATTTGCTCCTCATTTGTCACCGAAAATTTTGTAAAGAAGCTCTGACTCAAGCTTTGCTGGTTGCAATACTTTTTTATTATCAATAAAGCAAAAAGACTTTGGGATTTACTCTTGATGGTGTTCCTCTTTAATTTTCTTATGGCAATGTTTTCTGGATCATGTGTTTAATATTCTACTGAATAAATTTTATAAATTATTATTTCTTTAGCCATTTGGTGGATCAACTATTTACAGAGGTATCTTGTATTAGTTGATGGGTTTTAGAGAAAAATTTTAATTTGATTTATCTAGCAAATATCTCTAGATTTCAAAAGTTGTTTTGTTATTAATGCCTCCATTGATCTAATAATTTGATTTTAAGTGCGTAGAGACTTCCGGTATCCAGATCTTGGGTGGGAGGGGAAGTCTTTGGTTAGACCAACCCACTCTCAAGTCAAGAAAACTCAAGAGCCCATCTGATTAAATTTCATGGCTTATTTAACGATTTGATTTGTAGGGATTTTAACTATTGCTCACAATAAAAATGTATTTCCATTATCTATTTGAATTTATTTGAGCTTTAATTGTGACAATCAAGGATTGGAGTTGGACTCATGATCCTTGATTCATCTCTTGTAAATTTGTAAATATTTGATTGTACATAGACTTAAATTTGTGTGTGTGTGTCTATATATATATATACACCCCTCGTCTTCTTTTCTTTTTTTTAGATCTACGAAGAGAAACAAATATATATATATATATATATATATATATATATATATATATATATATACCCCTCGTCTTCTTTCCTTTTTTTTTAGATCTACGAAGAGAAACAAATATATATATATATATATGTACCCCTCGTCTTCTTTTCTTTTTCTCTTCGTAGATCTAAAAAAAAAGAAAAGAAGACGAGGGTTTCAATCTATATTATTTGATCCCTTTGTTTGCAGGTGGATTTATGCCAAATTTGACAAGAAAATCGAAGTTCTTGAAGAATAGGCCTTCCTTCTCAAGCGGCTAGGATTTGAGAATTTTTAATCTTTTCATTTTAATTGTGCATTTTATCTAACCCTTGTTTTACAGAGGTGTACGAATCATTTTAAAAGGGCATTTCATTAAAATTTTGGCAAGGAATTTTTTCTAGAAATTTTGCAGGCCACAAACCCTTTTTGAAATAAAAAATTTAACTGTAGTCGACAGAGTAGGAATGTGTTGCTCTACCATCCAGTGCAAAAATTTCTTCAGATCTGTTTCTTTTGGGAAATAAATAAAAAAATTCAGAGATTTTCATTGAGAAGGGTTCATAGATTGAGAACCAATTCCGTTTTTAAGGAAGCCCACAAGCCTTCTGAGGCTCCCTTTTTATCAAAGCCACAAATTCTATAAAGCCTCCTTTTTCCTACGGTGATAGCTAGGGTTTTTCATAGAAGTCAAAAAAAATTACGCTATTCTCGTTCCAGAAACATAAAATCAAATTTGTGGAGGTCATTTTTTCAAATTTTGAGAGTTTCTCTTCAAGGTCAAGAGCAAAAGGTCGTTTTTCATTCTATCCTCTTTTCCATCCTCTATTTTTATGAAGTCGCTAGCATAGGCGATATTTGTTTGTCCTTTTTTTGCAAATTTTCCCTTTTTCTTTGGACGTTGAGAAAAATCAGAATTTTCCTTTTGAAACCTTATTTTGAGACTTGGGCCATGAAGTTCCTCTTTCATTGTGCGTAATCCCTCCTTCAAGCTTTGCCGTCAAACCAATTTATCACTCGCAGCGTGCAAATTTCAGATATACATTGTTTCCCCTTGGACATAGAGCCTATTGAAGAAAAAAAATTAAAGGGAAAGCGAATTTTTTTGGGAATAAGTCTTAAATTTTTATTGTAAAATCAATTTAAAATTGTTTTCCATATTATTTCTTTTAAGAAGGTTTGGGCAAAAAATTCTAGAAGAATCATCAAGCTTGATTTTTGGACTCTTGGGTGAAATTAAATATTTGAAATTTGAGAATCCATGTTTAATTAATCTTTTTTGAATGTCACTTGAATTGAACAAATTATATATCTTGTTAAATTACTATAAAGTTTTTTCCCTCACTTTTGGAAAAGTGGTTAATTTATTAATTTTCATATCTCTTCAAGGAGAGGATATTTGCTCTTTAAAATTATTATTTTGTAAGCGAAGTGTAAAAACCTTAACTTTTGATGAAAAGTGAAACCTACTGTAGGGTAGGTTCACTTTCATTTTATCAATATGAACCTGCAACCTGCTAAAATCCATAACAAAGTTGCATGATTCATAATCCGAACCTTCGATCCTGGGACCTGTGGTTACGGCCCACCATGCTTCTGCTGCGCCACTTACATGCATATATATATATATATATATATATATATATATATATATATATATATATATCGGAAGCACTTGAACAAAAACAATGATTTCCAAAGTCTTTGATCAATACATACTGGCCCACCTTTACGCGCTTAAAACCCGGAACTCAAAACCATACAACCACAGTTTTATAACATATCGGGTCCATTAAGGATTTAAAACCCAAGCATCTTGATTTCGCGATAACCGTCGATCTAAGATCAGACGGTTGTCGCACCACATAAATCACTTAAGCGTTATACGAAATAACATTGAGTCCCCATCGTTATTGTCAGCGCACCTTACATCGATGATCCCTTCCGCCATTCATCCGACGATATCGCGTTCACAACATGCACGATCCTTATTGCCAACACACTTCACCCTCGGGTCCACACCTTCGTTAAACGCCACGCAACTATCGACGCGATCACCCTTGGATCTCCAATTCAATGGATCGAACAGCTATCGCGTTCGATCAACTCCTAAACTTTATCACCCAAAACTCACGCGAAATCGGCGGTTTCACCTTCGTGACGTGTCGGCATTTGATATGATTGCGTTCGATTGGAACAAAACTGCTTACCCCTCCAAGGCCGGGCGAAAACCATTCATGGTTTTCGAAAACCACCTTTACTGTTCCATCACGTAATTCCGCTGCGCCTTCATCTTAGGGTTCCAAAACACATTTCCAACACATTGTTGTGTGGTTCTAAATCACACGGCTCCAACACAGATTTAATTCTGCCATGCTCTGTAACAAAACTCACGCCACGATATTATATTCAACGATATTGTATTGACATTGGATCGCCATCAATCGTTACAGTGATCGATGGTGATCAACACACTCGTGATTTAATTTAATTCATATACAATAAAATAACCTCACAACTCGAAACTGTAATTAACTAACACGCCTACAAAGAAATCCATATAACAATATTTCTTATTATATATAAAATTCACTTACAAGCTAAGGCATTTCAACCTTAGTTAGAATTTCTCATGCCACTACATTGCATTCGCTCACACACTCCTCTATTACGCACACACTCTCTCTTTTATAGATTTTTACAAGAGCGTGGATCAGTTAAGATCCACAATTTTCTCCCTCAATTTCTCAAACAAACCCTAAGTCTCTCGTTTATGCATACATGGCAGATAACTACATTTAATTAGACCTCATCAGTTCCAGCAAATTAGCTCTGTTTTAATCAATTTTGCCCCAATTTACAATGTTTGTCCATATTTTCCTCTCTACAGCTTCGGATTCTATTTTTAATGAGAGTTTGCTCGGATGCCCCTGCATCAACTTTGTCCAAAGGAGTTTCCTTTATACTTTTAATAAAATAAATTTTGTCTTGTAGGAGCAGCCATCAAGTTTTCCTTAAGGGGGCATTTATCTTTGAAGCATCAAAATTGTCTTTGCAAAAGAGAATCACTTGCTTTAAAATTTTGTTAACTTAAGAAAACTATTTTTGTTTTCATCTAAGGTCGTGACCCTCTCTCACTGTCATCAATTTGTTGGATGACCTGAGAGCTTGAAGTCTGATCCATTAAGAACAATTGAAGCTATCATAAGTGGATTTGTCTCTCCTTTGAGGAGATTGTTGGTTTTGTAAAGCTATCATCTTCATAGAGAAGTTCCCTGAAGAAGAGACTTTCTCCTCTGTCTCGAGGGCATCTTATGTTGTAATTCTCATTAAAAAAAGATAAATTTCCTCTTAGGGAGTTGGGGACTTGGATCCCTTCGCATCCACCATCTCGTTATTTTAAAAGGAGAACATACTAACTCATTTTTGTCCACTAACTTGCACTTGCATTCTAACTTGCATTTTCTTGCATTGCTACTTGGTCTAATTAAAGATTTTAAGAAGTCCTTTAAAATCACTGTTACCAATCTCATTTGCCATCTAAGTAGTGTTGTTTTGCTAGAAGTATCTTTGCTTCTCTCAATTGTCTAGATAAGTAAAGGATAATCTTAAGCACTCCATATATAAAGGCATTTTGAGCATTGTTTCTAGCATCTGATTTGTCATTTCATTATCATCTTTTCATTCCTAAGTGCTTCATTTCTCTTTTGAAGGCTTATAATTTTGTGCTCATAAGTGTCTTTAATCATAAGTAGATTGGCTATTTATTTTACAGAAGCATCTTGGTGAAATTGTATTTCATTGAAGTCATCATAACTTGTTGACATTTGCATTCCCATTTTTTATCTAATTTGCATCCTATAATTTACCTCCAAGCTTAAGCTTCGTTGAAAAAAATTTAGGACCACCTTTCTTTTTGTAGCTTGCAAAAGATAGACCCTGTTTAGTGGTTAACATGGTGACCTTGCAATCGTTAGTGTCACAGTCTCTGCAGCACTGGAGGCATCCGATGGTTGGAAGACAGGGGGAGGTATCATTAATCAAGCCTTCCCGTTGGCTTCCATCCCACAACCTACTCTAGAGACTAGCCTCAAAACAGTTAGGAGGAAGGATTCATCTAGATTAGGCACCTTAATTAAAATCAACCAAGATTTTGCATTTCACATTAGCTTAGATCTTGCATTCATTTCTTGTTGATCATTGGTGATTGGAATTGTGGGCTAAATCTATAATTTGCAAGTTTATTGGGCTAAATCTATAATTTACAAGTTTATTGTATCTGGAAATATCATCTTTTCTTGCAATTGTCTTCCCTTAAGGCCCATTGCTCATATATTTGGTTATCTTGGTCTTTAAATTTTTGTGCTAACTCTTCTTGCAACATTATTGTTATTGTAACTTTGAGTATCTATTTCTTGCAAGTTTCTAAAACTCCATTGAGCATTGGAAAGGCACCGGTTTGTTACATTTATATTTTATATCTATCTTACTTATTCCAATTGCATTTATCTTAATATACATTGCTCATAAACTCTCACACTTGCTTTAATTAATAATCAAGTTACACTAATAATAATTTTCATGCCCTTAATCTCCTAGACTTGTTGTTCCAACAAGTTTTCCTTCATTATCATCCTTAGGTACTACCGCCCTTGACTTAGCTAAGAGAAAGTCTAAACATAGTGAACAGGGATTTAGAGTGACAGCCCTTGTTCTGAGTGTTGCGCCTTAGGCATACACTTTACGCAACAACACTATGCATTAGTAAACCTTGATCTTGTCACAACAAATCTGATAAAATTATACTTAATAATCCAAAATCTAATATATGATCATTTAATTCTCTTTAGATTTATGGAATTGTGAATTATTGTTTAGTGCATATGCATGTAAATTAAAAGGATGCAAAAAATAGAGAACAATGAAATAAAAACTCACAAACCACGATTGACACAAGATATATCCTAGGAAACCTGTTAATTTTGGGCAACTAGGTCCAAACTCCATGTTGCATTGCTCATATGATGATGATGATATTTTTGTTGGATTCCTCTTTCAGAGAGGTGCAAGATTGATCTAAAGATCATCTTGTTTGGAAGAGCAGAACTTATATTTTGAATTTATTTTCCACACGTGCAATTTGTCAAGGTCGGCAGAATTGTAATGTAGGCTCACAAGCCCAATAGATGTGTCACACACCCTCATTGATGGATATAAATTGGAGAGAGATGATGCTCATTTCATCATGATCTCATCACACACATTCCTCACCATTTGATTGGTTCGTACAACCTAGAAGAGGCTTCTCTCTCTCTCCCACGATTGAATCTGGATGCCGAAAATCTGCGAACTGTTTTTAGGGCTTTCTGGACAACGTTGACCAGCGTTGACTTTGGGTCAACCCTCAAGCTTTGACTTCGATTTGACTGTAGAAATTACGATTTTTGTAGGCCACATTGGAGGGCACAGAAATCAAGGCTGAACGTGGGATTTGACTGCATCCCCTTGACTGCAATGTTGACTGAAGTTTGACTTGCGTTGATTGTTTTGGAAGTTGACTTTTGAGGTGTGTGTGACACTGCAGGAAGGCTGATCTTTGACTGAACATCCGAGATGTTGGAAGACCTGGTTTGACCAGCAAAAGTCTTTGTTGGCTAGGGCATCTTGTTGACTATTGTAACAAACATTTCTCTCTATGTTGAATTTAGATAACAATGGTGTTCTATGCTTGATGCACTTTTACTTCAATCTTTCTTAGGCCCATTACAAAATAGCAATCATATAAACTTGAAAGTAAAGTGTTGATAAAACACAATAATAGATCAATAGAAGACAAACCAAATATAGATCAGATTTACAATTCCTTATGTCCAGCAAAGATATGAGATATTGTTGCGTTACGGCGGTCAGCAGGATGCTTCAACCAGCAAAGTCTTTCTCAGTCAGCCAGCACTTCCATGTGTCACACACACAACCCTCAAAGACAACTCATCACAAGTCAACGCAAGTCAAACCAGGGACAGAGCATAAAAGTCAACGCAACAAACTAGGGCTTCGGTCAAACAACCTGGAATTCCGCGATTTTAATGCCCAGCTATACGACCTCCTAAAATCGAAATTTTGGCAGAAGATTGAGGTCAAATGACAAAGGGTTGACCACGGTCAACGTTGGTCAATGATGCAGCAAAAAAGCCATAAACAAATCAACGCAGAAAACAGCAGCTTCGCTCCACACGTGTGAGGGGAAAAAGGCCTCCAAAGGCTATCAAACCAATCAGATCACAATGAGAGAATGTGTGATGAGATGATGAGAAAATGACCTCCAAGTCTCTCCAATTTATATTCATCAATGAGGGTGTATGACACATCTCTTAGGCATGTGGGATAAATCTGGCCGACCTTACACGTCGAAAATAAATTCAAAATCAATGTTTTGCTCATCCGATTAGGATGATATTTAGATCAATCTTGCACCTCTCTGAAAGAGGAATCCAACAAAATATGACCATCATCATATGAGCGGTGCAACATGGAGTTTGGACCTAGTTAACCAAAATTAACACTCCCTCTCAACTAGGGAGAACTCCTCCACAAGTGTCATTCATCATGTACCAAACCAAACATCGCGCATCATTCCGTCGTAACTTGCTTTGCTGGCTCTTTATTTCAGAACAAAAGGTGAGTCACAAAGACATCACACACCGCTGACCCGAAGTCAGCTTAGAGGTAAAAAACTCTCTCGGACTCAAAAGAGCCTCATACTAACCTGAAGTTAGTTTACTAACCCAAAGTCAGATTAGAGGATAAAACCTCATCATACTTGATCCCAGATCAATGTGTTGGAAACGTGCCATCCTAGACATAAAGAGTACGGCAATCTTCGATGCGTCCATCGGTCTTGCTAAGGTCTCCATCCACATTTCCCACCTCATTGGCAAAATGAGAGGTACTTCCCATGAGTCCAAAACTCCATGGGTAGGATGTGTGCGGGGCACAGATCAGAGAAGAGGCAAACCAACTGAATACAATAATGGTGGGGCAAAAGCACAACAAGGTTCGGCAAGCCTAGCCCCATATGTGCTTATAGCTCTAAGAAGCTATCCCCAAGCCCCCTAGAGCTCCCAGAGCTCGTAGTCCAACTCAAGCATGACCCTCAAAATAGGGTCTTTCCACGATTCTAAGCTTCTCACGGAAGTTTAGGAACTTGACCTTCCCCAAGGGCTTCGTGAGAATATCTGCGACCTGCTCATCAGTTCCTATATGATCGAGCCTTACGACGCCTCGCTGTACCATATCCCGGATAAAGTGGTACCTGATATCAATATGCTTGGATTGATCGTGGAACACAAGATCTCAAAAAGACGAACCCCACTCTGGTTATCACAAAGGATAACAGTGGTACCTAGCACATGCCCAAACAGCTCACTGAAGAGCTTTCACAACCAAACAGCTTCACAACAGGCCATACTCACTGCAATGTATTTGGTCTCAGCGGTGCTCAGAGCCACCGACTTCTACTTCCTGCTCATCCAAGATATTGAAGCAGAACCCAAGGTGAAGCAACATCCAGATGTGCTCTTGCGATCCACCACACTGCCAGCCCAATCGGCATCAGTATATCCATGGAGTCTCAAACTCCCGACAGTGTATCTCAACCCATGGTTGATCATGCCCCAAAGATATCTCAACAGATTCTTGGCACCAATCCAGTTAATGTGATGAGGATCAACCATATGGTGACTCAAAGTGTTCACTGCAAAACATACGTCCGGACAGGAGTTCACTAAGAAAATCAGGGCCCCTACGAGTTGTCGATACTCGGTAGGATTTGCTAGCACGGGCCCAGCAACATTTCCACTCAACTTCTTAAACTTGAGTTCCATCGGTGTTGACACAGACTTACAATCCACCATACCAAATCTCTCCAACAGCTTCACGACATATTTTCCTTGAGAAAGGAAAATCTCGCCTGGCCTCTGCCAAACCTCCAAGCCTAGGAAGTAATGCATCAGTCCTAGGTCTTTCATCTCAAACTCGGAAGCTAGCTCCCTCTCACACTGATGAATGAGAGGGTCAGATCCTGACAGGAAGAGATCATCCACATAGAGAATCAAAATGAGAGGCCTTTCTCTATCAACCTTAAAATAATGGTTCGAATTAGCATTACTTTGAGTGAAGCCCAGCTTCATCAACTAGCTATCTATCTTCTCGTACCAACCCCTGGGGGTTTGCTTCAACCCATAGAGAGCTTTCTTCAACCTACATGCATGGGTATCTCTATCTCGAACTTTGAACCCCAGAGGTTCCTCCACATACACCTCTTCCTTTATAGATCCATGCAGAAGAGCGGTCTTCACATCCATCTGATGTAGACTCCATCCTTGCGTAGCAGCAAGGGCAATAATAGATCAGATGGTGGTATAGCGGGCCACAGGTGCAAATATATCATCATAATCTATGCCTTCTTTTTGAGAGAAGCCTCGGGCAATGAATATTGCCTTTTACTTTTCAGCACTTCCATCAGATCCATGCTTGATCTTATAGAGCTATTTCGAGGTGACAACAAATTTGTCCTCCGATCTCTGGACCACTTCCCTAAGATCATTCTTCATAATGGACTCATATTCTTCATGCATAGCATCCTTCCAAACTTGATGCTTTGCGGCTTCTTCAAATGTTCTAGGCTCGGATTGTACTATCATTCTAATGGCTACTAGATACCCTTGGTATCTCTTCGGCTTCTTGCTTTCACGGAATGTCCCCCTTGGGGCAATATGTCTCTCGACATCTTCGAGAGTATCCCTAAGCCATGAGGGTCTTCTCTTATTTGAAGGAGGTGGATCAATGGGATCCATAGGTCCTTCAACATCAGGCATTAGGTCATCCTTCAACTCTTCCAGCTTCCTTGCTTCTTCATCTTCTTTGTCTTCCTTGGAGATAGGAATATTTCTCACTTTCTTGAAGGCAGCATCTTCATCGAAGGTGACATCGTGGCATATCTCCACTTCTCTTTGACCACGCACATAGATTATATATGCCTTCGAAGTTTCACTGTAGCCCACAAACATTCCCTTCTTTCCAAAAGCATCCAAATTGCTTCTCTTTTCTTTCGGCAGATGAAAGTAAATAGGACAACCAAAAACTATAAAATGAGAAACATCGGGTTTCTTACCAGAGAAGACTTCTTCGGGAGTTTTGAAGTCCAAAGAGGAATGCGGGCATCTATTTTGAACATACACAGCAATGTTTCCAGCTTCTCCCCATAGAAACTTCGAAAGACCTTGGTCACATAGCATGGCGCGGGCAGCTTCCACAATGGTCTTGTTCTTTCTTTCAGCAACACCATTTTGCTCAGGAGTGTACGCAGTTGTGGTCTCCCTCTTAATGCCAGCTTCTCTACAAAAGTCATTAAACTCATTTGATTCATACTCGGTCCCATTGTCGGTCCTCAAAGCTTTGATTTTCTTCTCGGTTTGATTTTCCACCAAGGCCTTGAAGGTACGGAACCATTTGAATGCTTTGTCCTTCTTCAAAAAAAATATATCCAGGTCTTGCAGGAGAAGTAATCTGTAAAAGTCATGTAATAAGAACATCCTCCCAAGGTTGTCACAGGCAGCATACCAGATAAGTCATAATGTATCAACTACAAGATACCAGTTGTCTTTGTGACACTTGAGGGGAATGGTCCCCTTGTATGCTACCCTTCGGCACAACCCTGATATATACCTTCATGATCATCTCTCAATTCAAGCATCCCTGTCAACACCTTCCTTGCTTCGAGAAGGGCTTTGTAATGAAGGTGTGTAAACCTTCGATGACATAACTCTGTTTGAAGAGTTGTATCACATGTCATAGCCCCCAATGGACTTCCTCCAACCTGGTAGAGTGTATCAACTCTAAAACCAATAGAAAGAGCTTCCTTGAAGTTCTTCTTCCAGATAAGTACCTTTCCATCAATGAATGCCACCTTGAACCCTTTGTCTTCCATTGTCGAAATGGACACAAGATTTTTCTTCAAATCAGGTACATACAACACATCTTGTAATCGGATGACTTGACCTTGAGATAAATGGAGGGTCACAGTCCCTGTCCCTTTCCCTTTCACAGGATAGGTGGCATTATCTACAAGGATAATTTCCAGATTAGTATCATTCTCAACCAAATCAGAAAGGGCTTCGTTATAACCAGTGAGGTGCCTTGAAGCACCATTATCAATTAACCAGACATCCAGGGTGTCGGGTGGAGATGTAGCAGAGAGGGCAAATAGAAGAATAAAATCGTTTCTCTTAATATCAACAACATTAGACTCATCGTACCTAGAAATTCTTTACCTCTTGAAAGGTTGCCCATTTCCGTTACGATCAGAGGGAGCCTTCCTTTTTCCTTGGAACTTGTTGTTCCTGCCATTCCTTCTCGAGTTGTTGTTGTCATCATCCCTAGGAGAGTCCCTTCTATTAGGGCACTCTCTTGCATAGTGACCAATCTTGTTACAAGTGTAACATCTTCCCTTCCTTCCTTTGGGCCCCGCTCTACCATGGTTTTGATTTCTCAGGCCACCATGATTCTTCTTCTTTGCATGAGCAGCGAAGGCAATAGGGTCATTTCCATTACCATTAGAGGCATACTCCATCATTCTAGTTTCCTCGAGTGCATCTCGTCAATATTACATCAAAATCAGGAATCACATTATTATTGAGAATAGTGGTATTGAATACATGCCAATCACGAGGGAGACTTCCAAGTGCAATAAGAACCATCTCTCGATCAGATATTGCCTCCCCAATAGCTCGGAGGTTATTCATGATTTCAGTGAGCCTCATAAAATAGAATTGAATAGATTCATCCTTACCCTTCTTGATATTCTTCAATTGATTCTTGAAGAAGAGGATTTGATTAGCATTGCTAGCCCTGAACATGCTCACCAACTTATCATACATCTCCTTAGATTTCTTTAGCTCAACAATGTAAGCAACCAAGTGCTTATGAATAGAATCCCATACCATTATCTTTGCTTTAATGTCCCCTTTTTTATACTTCGTCTTCATGGCAGCAGCAGCATTTGATGGAGGTTCTTGAATATTCCCCTATACATAGTCCATGACATCTTGATCTTCTAGCGCAAATTCCAGGGACATCCTCCATGCATGATAATCAGACTTATCAGTCAATTTATCATCAGCCTTGAAACCCTTGTAGGTTGAGGAGGCCATTTGTCCTTGTTGACACCTAATCCTAAGGGATTGGGTGAGATTGTATATTATTGTAATTTAGTAAATAAGGAAGGCCAAGAGACATTGAGAAGTGAATCCCAATAGTCTCACCTCCATGTATAAGTACACACACAATCTTTATCTAATGCATCTTTAGTTTTGTGGAGTTACCTCCTGGTCTGACATGGTATCAGAGCCAGTTCCTTTTTTGGCATTCCTGCCTTTGGTGTAACTCCCTCCTGTTTTGTATTTTTGCAGATTGTCATTGTGCATTCAGTTTTTTTTATTGCTCCTGCCATTCAATTTTTTTACTGCCCCTGGCATTCAATTTTTACTGCTCCTGGTATTCTGCAATTCTGGAATAATTCAGCATTCTAGTTTTTGGCAAATTCTACCTCGTTTTTTCTACACAACACTGTGCAACTTCAGCTCAAATTCTCTGCACATTTAACTTTTAATGTGCAAATTTTTCTTTTATAGTTCGCTCCACCTGGCTCACCTCACACCTGCACTCTCGTGCTGACCCTCGCCTCACAGCCGCACGTCACCCGCGGCCCTCCTCTCACATCCTTGTCACCCCCGGCCCTCGGCCTTCCCTCACCCCGATCCTCCCCCTCGTCCCTCCCTCAGCGCCCTCCCCCCTCACGTCTCCCTCACCGCTCTCCACTCCCATCCCTCCCTCACCAATCTCCACTCCCATCCCTCCCTCAGCGCCCTCCCCCCCCCACGTCTCCCTCACCGCTCTCCATTCCCATCCCTCCCTCACCAATCTCCACTCCCATCCCTTCCTCACCGGCCTCCACCCTCACGTCTCCCTCGTCGCTCTCCACTCCCCTCCCTCAACTCTCCCTTCCCTCCCCTCCCTCGGCCCTCCCTTCCCATCGCCCTCCCCTACCGCCCTCGGCCCTCCCTTCCCATCCCTCGCCCCTGTCACGCAGGCCCTCGGCCGCCTTCTCTCCTTGCTATTTAAATTTTTTTATTTTTTTTCTTATTACAGCAAGTACCCCCACCCCCCCCAGAAAACGCCTCCCCTAGTAAAAACCTTCCCCATAAAACACCTCCCCCAGAAAATACCTCCACTCTGTTTTTCCCCAATTAAAAAAAGAAAATATATATATATATATTGCAGAATTTAAAATCAGAATTGAGTTTTTACTGTTGAAAAGTGTAACTAGGTCGGTCTTCATATTGACTTTGTAATTATGAATTTATGTAAAGTAGAAGACAAAGATAATAAAATGTATTTTGTACTTGCTTCATGGGTTTCATGAGCAAGAGTTTATTATAGGCTAGTAGACTTCTTCCTGATGTCTATCTAGGATTTTGTCTTCTAGATATGAACGTAACACGTGTCATATATATATGAATCATCTAGTCTAAGAAATTCTCCAAGACCTAGTCAGAGAGAACGTGAATCAAATGGCTTAATTCATCTCTACATCAACGTTAAAAGTTAAGCTATTATGATGGGTTACAAGTTGGCCTACATGGTGTTGGGCAGTGAAAAAGGTATGAAATCACTGTGTATTTTCTCATTCTTTTACTATAGAAATAAACCTTTTTACCTTAGAAAGGTAATTTATTATAAGAATTATGGTAGAATTGGAAAGGCTTATGTTTAATGTAAAAAAATGACTAAATATTTTTTTTTGATAAAACGGAAATTAGACGAAGTGAACAGTTTTACCAAAGGCGAGGCTGAGATGAATGCAACTGTTGCTCCACCAACATTAGACCAAACCCTGCCAAAGACAAGGAAATCTGAACGCATTGCCAAGAAAAGGCAGGGGACAGCTCGGCTTCGGTCAAAGTAAACCATATGATAACTAAATGAAGGGAACCATATGATAACTAAATGAAGGGAATCGTTGCTCAAGTCTCCTCTTATTCCTCGTCTTCTCCATCAAGGTCTGTTATATAAGGCAACACCTTCAGTGATTGAAAGGGTTGGAAATTCTTGTATTGAAAACATTTCCTTTGTAATATCGTGTTTTAGTGACTCTCAGCTTTAGAGAGCGGTTTCTGTAATACTTTATGCTCGTTTAATATCAAAGACACGTTTCATTTCATTTCACAAGTTCTGAAGTAGCCCAGCAGTGTTTCACTGGTGCTAAGGGCCCGACTCTGGTGGAATTACCCTGCTGTTTGTATTTCTAATCTTTTCTTACCGTTGTGTGAAGTCGTGTTTGAGTTTATTACGATTACAGAGTTTGATTGATTGTTGTTGGATTGAATACAGATTCATTGTGAAGCATTAACGAATTGCACTGTTGTTTAATCATTTGCAAGAAGTGTATTCGTTGTTTATTTACCTTGCTATCTTTATAAAGCTTTGCTATTCTATAATCAATTCTAGTTGTTATTCTATTAATTCATGATCCGTTATAATTGATTGTTTTGTAGTATTGGCTGTCGACAGGATTGGAGTATTGAAATCAGTTGCTTGATTGCGTTAAGATTATAATTGCTGTTCAATTCATGTTGCTGTTCCATTTCTGTTTATTGTTCATTTCTGATTCATAGCTTCAGATTAGCAGATAGAATGGTTACAGTTGCTATGTGTGCATAGGAATTACGAGGAGTTGTTCATTTCTAGCCTTTGAAGTTCCGTTCAGTTATTTTCATTAGCAAGTAGTTTGAGTTTGATTTTATTGCTTTAAGAACAAGACCACCAACTGTAGAGGACACTGGTTACTGCTTCCAAGTTCCCAGATTGGTTATCTTGCCTCAGTGTGATTTCAAATTGCATCGATTTCTACTGTATCCCTGATCGATGGTTTGCAGATTGATGTAGTTAAGATTTCAGAGCATTTCCATTTATGTTATTGTAATTAGATTTCTTTACAAGCATCCGTTTACTCTTGTATTTAGAATTTTGTACTACATCTTCATAGCATTACTCTTAGTTAATTGCAGCCTCAAACAGAGTACACTCTTGAAATAAAAAGTCGCTCCCGGATTGATGATTAATGTAGGCTAATTAGGTGTTTGAAAGATACCTTTTTATGACCCAAAATTTTGGCGTCGTTGCCGAGGAGAGTGTATGCTATTTCAAAGGAGTGATGCATAATTGATTTTCTTCTGCTTCCGAAGAATTGGGTATTAAAGACGAAAGGTAAGAACCTGCGCATTGGGCAAGAGACACACTTGCTCGCAGCCCGCTTCACAGCAGAATTAGGTAAGCTTCTTTCTTTAGGTAGGAATGAAGGCTTGTTTTCTTGAATGAATAAACCAACTAAGCAAAACAAAATTCCTCCTAAAATTGAAAAACCTAAGGGACCGATGACCCTTGGGCAGACAACTTTTATTGACGAAATCCTTAAAAGAACTGAATCTTAGCCATCAGTAGGATTTAGAAAAGCTATTTCTAGACAGCCTACTAGTTCCCTTCAGGCTACAGAGTCACCATCTGAAGCCTTTGCTGAGATACATAGTCAAACAGTGGGAATTGAGCAAGATTCCCAAGAAATTGAGAATCCCTACATAATTTCCCCTCAAGAAGGGAACTCTAGTAATCTCCGTGAAGGAGAAGGGGAAACAGGAGAAACAAGAGACCCAAAATCCCCTATTGAAATAGCCCAACCAGTGAGCAGTCCAGATAAGGGAAGTGCTGCTAAACTCATTCCAAACCAAGGTCCTGAAACACCTCAGACAATAGGTCAACAAGGAATACTTATTATTCCAGATAAGGGAAGTGTTGTCAAAGCCATTCTTGCTCCTCCTAGTCAGCCTAGAAATTCCCTTAAGATCCCAGAAGGATATTGGCATATCTTTGACCAAATGGCCCAGAACCAAAATCAGAATCAGCAAACACCCTAGCAAACCTCTACGCTGCAATATCCTATAGTAGATACTACAGTCAACGCATCTATGAAGGCCATTCCCCTTCAACATATTCCCACATTTCATGGCCTAACATCAAAAGATCCAGATGCATTTTTGTTTGAATTCGATGTGATATGTAGGGGATATGATTATACCACCGATCCCCAAAAATCAAAACTATTTCCTTCTACATTAAAAGGGCCAGCCTTACGATGGTTTATGGGATTAGGTGGGGTGTCATAACTGATTGGGATCAGATGAAAGCTGCATTTTTAAAGAAGTATCAAGATTATTGTAGGTCTCGGGAATTAAAAGATGAAATATTTCAAATGACAGCGAAACCAAATGAGACCTTGGAAGAATATGTGGAATGATTTCAATACAATCTTCAGAGATCTCCTTATGCATCTTTACCTTTACCTAATAATGTGTTGAAAACTACATTCATTAGGGGAATGAAGGATCAATGGATTGAAACATTGAATATTATGGGAAAAGGTGATATATATCAAGAAAGTTATCCTAAAATCATTGATTTGTGTATCAGGAGTTCGAGGGGCAACACAAGGCTAAAATCAGCAGAACGTGATATGATTACAAGAGACAACAAGACCTCTAATGAAGGTGTAACTCGTGCAGAGATTGGAAACCTGCTGGAAGATTTTAAGACAGATATACTTGGGACTCTAACAACGCAGTTCGATATTATGCAAGTCAAACAAAAGCAAGCTGAAGCAGAACAAAATTTGGCGATATTCTGTCCTAGATGCCGGAAGAAACACAGCCACAAAGAGTGCCCGTTGGATGTCATCAAAGTCTGTGCCATTTGCACGAAAGATCAACCTACAGAAGGATGTCCCTCGCTTCCTGGCCTAAAAGCAGTTTATAAGGAGGCGAAAGAAGAATCAGAAGTAGTATGTCTGCTTAATCAGTGCCGACAATGGCAGCCACAACAATCAAGTATGCCAACTGATCCATTTTCTTCTTTTCAGCCTCCTCAATACAATGCTCAGCAATATAGTGGAATGTGGCAAAATCAACCACCTTTCCCCAATTGGTCACAACAGCCATTCCCTACAACATCTTGGCTAAATCAAACAAATCAAACTAATTGGCCTACCTTTCCTTTCTGCCCACCATTTTGGCAAAACAATAACTATCCAACACAATGGTCCCCCTCTACTTCGCAGAGTCAGGCCTGGCAGTCAAACTGGCAAAGACCTACAAATCAGCCAGCTGGAACAATCCCTCTCTCTCAACCTACACTGCCAGTTCCCTATACAAATCCCCAGACCAACTTAAGACCACAACTCCCAGCCCAACCCAACCCAAACCCAAACAATAGGTCAGTTCAGTCTGTCCAAATAATGGAACCCCCAAAATTAGAAACTGAACTAAGGGAGTGTAATGACCTTCAATTAAGGTCTGGGCGCATAGTAGAAACAGAGAGAAATAATAATGTTCATATTGAAGATCCGTTACCTGTAGAACAAACATTACAAAAAGAGAAGGAAGTTCAACAACAAGTAACAACTTCCTCTCCACCATTCCCACAACGATTAATCATACCACGCCCATTAGAACATCCTAAGTTTGATCTTCTGAGAGAATTGAAAAATTTGTGTATAAAAATCCCTCTCCTCCAAGCTATCCAAGACATTCCTATATATGCAAAAACCATTAAGGAATTATGCATAAAGAAGCCAAAGAGGAGAACAACCAACAACCCAACTGTCCAAATAGTCGGTACTTTATCTGACTTATTATCAAGAATGGAAACCCCTGTAAAATATGAAGACCCAGGAAATCCCATAGTAACAGTGCAAATCCATGGGCAATTGTTTCCAAATGCCTTAGTTGATTTGGGAGCAGCAATCAATATCCTAACAACCACCACCTGTCAAAAACTTGGCATTACATCGCTAGAACCAACAACAACCTTATTAGAATTGGCTGACTGATCGGTAGTCAAACCAGAGGGTACACTACAAGATGTAATGGTATTTGTAGATTCCTGGGAATACCCTGCTGACTTCCTGGTTATCAATCCAAAGAACCAGCGAGATGGACATCCATTAATCTTAGGTAGACCTTGGTTGGCAACTGCCGATGCTTATATTGGATGCCGACAAGGCAACATGACAATAACAAGGGGAAACTATGTCAAGAATTTAACTTTATATCCCCCAGCCCAGCCAAGCCTATCAATAATCAAAACAAGAAAACAACCTGTATCATATCTTATGGAAAATATGAGATCACCTCTAACTATAGAAAATGCTCTTGATTTTAAAGATCAAACAAAGGATGATATCATCAATAGTTTTATTAATAAACCACAAATCAAATCCCATCTACAATGTCACATGATCAAGGCAGCATTTGATAATAAGGAAGAAGAAGATCCTTTGAAAGGCATTCCTGATCAAGTAATACCCACTACTTCTGTGTACAATAGCAAGATTGTAGAAATTGAACCCCATGGTATGCTGATATAGCAAATTATTTGGCAATAGGTAAATTACCTAAACATCTATCCCTTAATGAACGAAAGCAGATAATACAGCGTAGTACCCGATTTTCTTGGATTGGGGGCTACCTATTTCATACAGGGGCAGATATGCAAATAAGAAGATGCGTTCGGGAGGATGAGGTATTTGATATTTTGAAAGCATGCCATGGTGAGCAGTGTGGCAGGCATTTTGCAAATCGTAGAACTGCCCATAAGGTTTTACGAACAGGCTATTATTGGCCTACCATCTTTAAAGATGCCAAAAAATTTGTGCAGGCCTGTGATAGCTGCCAAAGGGCAGGTCGCCCTGGGCAGTCTGATGAAATGCCTTTGAACCCTCAACTAGTAATTGAACCGTTTGAACACTGGGCCCTTGACTTTGTTGGTCCTATTAGCCCCCCATCAAACCAAAAAACATACATCCTAGTTCCAACTGAGTATGTTACTAAATGGGTTGAAGCAGAGGCTCCTTCAAAAGCTAAAGAGGACTCTGTAATACAGTTTTTTTTCCAAATCTTTGTGCGATATGGCCTCCCAAGGGACATAATCACAGATGGAGGACCACAGTTTGTAAGTAATAAATTAGTTGAAACACTACAAAACTACCACATTCAGCACAAGATTACAACCCCATACCACCCACAGGCCAATGGTCAAGTAGAGAGCACGAACAAAGTGATTGAATCTATATTAACAAAAATCGTTGCCTCACACAGACATGATTGGGCCTATAGATTGCCAAAAGCATTGTGGGCATATCAAACAACGTGGAAACCCACTACGGGGTATTCACCATATCAATTGGTATTTGGAAAAGAACCCATCTTTCCAATAGAATTTGAAATTCAGACATTAAGAACAGCTCAAAAGGTGGGTCTAGATTTAAATGAAGCCCAAGCCAAAAGACTACAGCAAATTAATGAGTTGGATGAAATTAGGCTCTCTGCTCTTCAACACACAGCGTTAATTCAACAACAAAGAGCAAAATGGCATGACGCCCTTATCAAAGAAAAAATCTTCCACGAAGGAGACTAGGCACTCCTATATGATTCTAGGTTTTAGGATTTCCCAGGGAAGCTCCAGACACGATGGCTTGGACCCTATGAAATACAAAAAGTGCATGACAATGGCACTATTACATTAGCCACCATTGATGGATCTGGACATTCCTTTAAGGTAAACGGTCATCGAGTGCGATTGTATCATAAACCGCTTACCCGAGAATCCTTTTACCAACAATTACGGGAAGACTCTACCATGAAGATTCTGGCTGAAGGGGATAACTCCTCCTCGGCACCCATTTATTAAATCGTTTCTTTTTTTTAATTTTGTACATAGAAATTGTTTATTCATTTGGATTGTTTGTTTTATGCAATTCGTTTTTTTCAAATTTCTGTTTATTTCGAGTTTTGTTGTTTATTTCAGGGAATTCTGTTTCTTTTCAAAACTCTGTTTATTTCGGTTGTTCTGAGTTTTTGCTATTCCTTTCTAAAGGAACAGCACTTCTGCTGTTCCTTTCGAAAGGAACAGCAGTTTCACACATTTTTGCTATTCCTTTCGAAAGGAACAGCAATTTCGCAGATTGTTTCTACTATTCTTTTTAAAGAAACAGCACCTTTTGAGTGGATTGTTTATTTGTTTTAGATTAGCATTTTGACAATTTCTGATGACTCTTCTAAAGGCAAACATATTAAACATATACAATCATACAAATTAAAGCTTACTGTAATCAGCAAATTAAACGAAATCGTCATTTTTAAGAAAGTTGTTTAGTAATGATAAGAAAAAGGAAAAAAAGGACATAATCAATAACATGATTTTGATGTTTTACTACCACTGAATTAATCTGATCGATTATCCTTATCATGATTTGTTCTTTCCCATATTGTATAACTTTCTTTGATTTTACTTATGGAGTAGGAATAAGGGCACATTCTTTTCTATTGAGATGTTCAGACTTCTTCCAGCATCCCTACTCTTAAGGAGTGCTGAGCCATCCTTTATCAATAACTATGAAAGTGCTATAGGAAAAAGAAAAATATTTTTCACTAATAATTTTATGATTTGGCAGATGGAGGATAGGGGGTCTCATCAAGAGCCAGCCTACCATGATCATAAGGAAGCAAGTGAAGTGGCATTCCCATCATGGCCATCAAACCAGGGATAGGGTCCATTGGACGATTGAAAAAAAAATTAAGAAGTCCTTGGAACAGGAGGTCTCATTACGAGCCGGCCTGCCCACTTTTCACTTCTTCCCGGTGAATGGCATTGTGATTTATCTGGTCACCAAGCCAGCACAATGGCCTCCGTTATGACATTCAACAAGCACTTCCTCAGCATAAATAAAGGATAATGGTTCCAAGGGTGAGAAAACAACTTTGTCAAGGTTATGGACACCTGTGGGCAATAGAGCTCTGCTGATGGTATTGGAGTCACATTTATACACATCAATAGTCATATTAAACCCTTTTTCCTATATCTCTATTTAATATCAAATGAAAGTATGAATCCGCAACCTTTGATTTCGAACCTATTATACATGAAAATCATTATAAATCAATCATATTAGTTTGAAGTGGGTAATAAACGCATTTGTACTTATGTTTATCTTAAGTTGTCCCTTCTCCTTATATTTGAATCATTACAAAACGATTTTATATCTATTTATGATTTATCACACGCATTGATTTCAGTAATTGCTATAATTTGATTGAATGGATCATAATTATGCCTACTTTTTGCTGCTGTACTATTGTTGTGCCACACTTGCCTCTCTCAATCGACAGTCGAGGACGACCTATCATCCTTCAGGGGGGGCACGGATGTCTGCATGCAGATCAAATCTCGATATTTCTTTACCTGTATGCGAACCAAATCCCTACATTTTAGGGAATAACGAAAATTTAACGATATTCTTCCAATTCACCGTGTTGTGTTGTTCCATTGCAATCACTCTGTGTTTGGGAAGAACTAACAGTGTGCATAGACAATGGGAGGACGACCAATTCGCAGTGAGTCGCAGGTGCTAGTCGTTTCTGATGCTGCACGAGAGATTTTGGAAAGATTGGGATGGATTACATATTTCACGAGGATGCAACAACCCCATGAAGCAGTGGCCACCGAATTTTTACAGAACTTGCAGGAAGGATACTCCATGGTTAGAGGGAGACAGATAGCTGTATCCGATGAAATAATTGCGGAGGTGTCTGGTATACCAGCGCAAGGAACTATATGGACTCAGAAGAAGATCAGGATTCGAGAGGCCATGAAGATTCTTCAGGATGACAGACAGACATTGGTTGTCAAAGGCAAAGGAGTTTAGCCAGCATGATTGGGAGAACCATGGACGGAATTGGCCAAGATAGTGCAGGCCTATATAACTTGCAACGGAAGGAAAGACGTGGTAAGACCTTGCCACCTTAAGTTACTGGCTGTATTAAAACAGAAATGCACTGTAAATTTGCCTTCATTTTTAAATTCCTTACTGCATGATATCGCCCGTAGTATAACAAAAGCTCAGCATGCAGACATGGTGGTCAACCACCATTGCCTAATCCGATTAATAGTAAGTCGTAGCCTTGCCCAGCAACAGACCAGCTGGGAAAAGTTGATATTCTCCATTGATGGAGGGTTAGCCTTACCTGCCTCGAAACGGAAGAGAATGGCTGACTCAATAGCTGAGCCATCAATTCACAGACAGTCCCTCCATTCAAAACGAAGTAGGGGAATGATAGAAGGATTTCCGAGCAGCAGTAGCCAGCCCCTGGAATTGCACAGCTCAGAGGATGAACAGCCTCCACAATTGGAGGGAGGAAGTCCTCGTACTGATGAAGAAGAGGAAATGGAGGGAGAAATTCACTACTCGGATGAAGAAGAAATGAGTCACCACACCAGTGGTGAGAAACAAACCAGTGCAGAAGAAGAAAATAATGAAGAAGAGAAAATGGAGGGAGAAATTCGATATTCGGATGAGGAAGAAGGAAGCTATCATACCTGTGAGGAGGACGAAAATAATCATAGCAGCGAAAGAGAAGGAACAGAGCCTCCCGAAAATACTACTATAAGTTCACCACGAAGCCCCTTAAGGGAAGACTAATTAGCCCAAATTCTGGCCAGTATGAGTGAATATGTGCAGCCTCATAGCCCTTTGGACCTTAACGTTGATATCAATCAGTTGCAGGAGCACTCTGTCGTTAACAAAGAAACAGCTGAAGAAATGTTGAATGAAACAGCAAACCCTGACGAAGTAGTAGAGTCAACTAGGGTTGCTTCCCCTGAAAGGCATGAACAAGAAAAGGAGAACATCGAAGCAATATCCCAACCTGAAAGTTCTTAGGGGATGGCAGAGTAAACTGAGGGTGTAATTCCCGAACAATCTAGCCAAGGGCATATGAATATTGAGGAAGAACCCCAAGCAGAAGACCAACAAGAGAACCCAACTGAAGGCACGGCTGATATGGACCAAAGCCCTGTTGAGCAAACAGGTTCAGAAAAAAGAGCAGCCGTTCCATTGAGAAAGAGGAAGAAAGTAACTGAGATTGAAAAGCTTCGGAGGGAACGAATGAAGCTTCACAGACTCGTGGAACAGCTAAGGCAAACCATTAGGGTTCTTAGAATGAAACAAATGCCTTAGCGAGCCCCCAAGAGAAGAAGCATAGCTACCAAGCGAACTTCGAAAAAGAGAAGAGTGGCCGCTAAGATGAACCCCCAAGTTGCAAAAGCCATGCTTGAGCCTAATTATGGAGATACGGAACAGCAAACAGTTGTTCTAACACAAGTTGTTCCAGAGGGACCCGCTTCAAGTGAAAATCTGCAAGCTAGTAGTCAGCATACTTTTAGTGACCCTACATTAGCCAGACTCCAAGAGGAGTTGGCACAGGCCCGACTGGAAAGGCAAAGGTTGAAAGAAGACACTGTCCCTAGGAAGAAATATCAGGGGTTGCAGCAGCAGATGAAGATTATCCATGTAGCAGAAGCTGAAGCTCACGAAAAGTGTCGAAAAGCAGAGGAAAAGGCTGACAAGGTAATGAATCAATTAAAATTAACCTACAAACGAATGGACACTCTCTACTCATTGTACACTGATGTCTTAGCCTGTAGATGCCCTGCCAAAAACTATGCTTTATTTTTATTAGAAAGATATTTACAGCTAAAGATTAAGGCAGTTAGGGCAGGTAAATCTATAGAGCTAAAAACTATAGATGACTTTGTATCATGCTGCAAACTCTATGGGATAAAGGTACAGCGCCTTTTGTGTGAGTTTTATTTGCATAATTTAATACTTGAAAATGATTGTGAGTCAAACCCTAGCCCTTTTGTGGGAGATGTCCAACACCAAGCGTTCATTTCCTTTGTTGTAAATCAGTTAAAATGGCTTAAAGCCTATAATGCTTTTCAAAGGCAGGAAAATGAATTAGATTTGTGGGTTAGGAGTGAACCTCAAGACCCATTTCAATTTTGGGCTAGGCAAAAAAGTTTGATGACAAAAGAAGGCGTTATCCAAGCATTGAGGCTTGTCCATAAATCGATTATCTTGAATGGCACAGATTATTTCTTATCTATTAGAAACCAGACTTACATAGCAGCTAAGGTCCGATGGAGAATTTCTAATCATAATGTGCAAAATAGAGAACCATTCAATTATAAAAACTTTGGGCTAGCTGCAGACCGCTTGGTTTCCTATAGTAATCTCATTTTAAAAGAAGGACAATTCTGGCTAGGGTGTAGGTTTCGAAGCCCCATTGCATGGTATCCTGCTTCAGACTACAAAGCCATTTACGAACTCCCCGAAGAATAGACAGAGCATGTTTTTGAGGCATTAGCTGCACTGCATGGTTTTAGGCTTTTTGATGACAAACCTTATCCGGCTTATTCTTTAACTGCTCTCCATGTGAACTATAGTTTTCATGAGGACATGAAAAAGATTAAGCAGGGGGGTATGTTGGGCAGTGAAAAAAGTATGAAATCACTGTGTATTTTCTCATTCTTTTACTATAGACATAATCCTTTTTACCTTAGAAAGGTATTTTATTATAAGAATTATGGTAGACTTGGAAAGGTTTATGTTTATTGTAAAAAGATGACTAAATATTGGTTTTTTGATAAAACAAGAATTAGACGAAGTGAACAGCTGTACCAAAGGCGAGGCTGAGATGAATGCAATTGTTGCTCCACCAGCGTTAGAACAAATCCTGCCAAAGACAAGGAAATCCAAACGCATTGCCAAGAAAAGGCAAGGGACAGCTCGGCTTCAGTTAAAGTAAACCATATGATAACTAAATGAAGGGAAGCGAATCCCTCGGGATCCTTCGATCCTGAGGGATCGTTGTTCAAGTCTCCTCTTATTCCTCGTCTTGTCCGTCAGGGTCTATTATATAAGGCAACACCTTCACTGATTGAAAGGGTCGGAAATTCTTGTATTGAAAACATTTCCTTTGTAATATCGTGTTTTATTGACTCTCAGCGTTAAAGAGCAGTTTCTGTAATACTTTATGCTCGTTTAATATCAAAGACGCGTTTCATTTCATTTCACAAGTTCTGAAGTAGCCCAACAGTGTTTCACTGGTGCTAAGGGCCCGGCTCTGGTGGAATTACCCTGTTGTTTGTATTTCTAATCTTTGTTTACCGTTGTGTGAAGTCGTGTTTGAGTTTATTACGATTACAGAGTTTGATTGATTGCTGTTGGATTGAATACAGATTCATTATGAAGCATTAACGAACTGCACTGTTGTTTTATCATTTGCAAGAAGTGTATTTGTTGTTTATTTACCTTGCTATCTTTATAAAGCTTTGTTGTTCTATAATCAATTCTAGTTGTTGTTCTATTGATTCATGATCCGTTATAATTGATTGTTTTGTAGTATTGGTTGTCGACAGGATTGGAGTATTGAAATCAGTTGCTTGATTGCGTTAAGATTATAATTGTTGTTCAATTCATGTTGTTGTTCCATTTCTGTTTATTGTTCATTTCTGATTCATAGCTTCAAATTAGCAGATAGAATGGTTACAGTTGTTGTGTGTGCATAGGAATTACGAGTTGATGTTCCTTTCTAGCCTTTGAAGTTCCTTTCAGTTATTTTCATTAGCAAGTAGTTTGAGTTTGATTTTATTGCTTTAATAAAAAGACCACCAACTGTAGAGGACACTAGTTACTGCTTCCAAGTTCCCAGATTGGTTATCTTGCCTCAGTGTGATTTCAGATTGCATCGATTTCTAAGGGAAGGAATTACAGCTACTGTATCCCTGATTGATGGTTTGCAGATTGATGTTGTTAAGATTTCAGAGCATTTCCATTTA
This sequence comes from Pinus albicaulis, assembly GCA_034641835.2. Lineage (NCBI taxonomy): Eukaryota > Viridiplantae > Streptophyta > Pinopsida > Pinales > Pinaceae > Pinus > Pinus albicaulis. The sequence goes on from CM076584.1 coordinate 97,599,220, forward strand.
TGTTACTGTAATTAGATTTCTTTACAAGCATCTGTTTACTCTTGTATTTAGAATTTTGTACTACATCTTCATAGCATTACTCTTAGTTAATTGCAGCCTCAGACAGAGTACACTCTTGAAATAAAAAGTCGCTCCCGGATTGATGATTAATGTAGGCTAATTAGGTGTTTGAAAGATACCTTTTTATGACCCAACAAATGGTAAAGTAGTAGTCGGCCTAAAAGACACTACGATTGTCTGTATATATATATCTGGTCTGCGGCTCATTTGGGAATATGTAATTTAATCACGATTCACATTTGAGACAGTTTGTTAAAGCTAGTGCGAAAACACATCTCTGAAACAGCTTACGGATACCTCTAAGTCTACAGTGCGAATAAAAAGAATATTGTGGATTTGGCTGAGTTAAAAAGGTGCGGATTGCACTGAACTTACAGTGGACATCACTGAGTAAAGAATGCAGACATCACTAAGTAAGTAAAGCAGATATCACACAGATTATGATGCGGGTGCCTTTGAGATTACGATGCGGATATCTCAAAGATTAGTATGCGGACATCTCCAAGAAGTAAGTGCGGCACTCTCTGAAAATACAATGCAGATGAAAGACAAAAAATAGTGCAGGTTTAAGAGGAAGAGAAGTGCGGGAATTTAAGGTAAGTAGGTGCGAATATATATAAGGAAAATCATTGTGGAGAACAGTGTGGTTTTACAGTGCATTAAATGCAGACTTTGGGAGCTATGTACAAGATATAACGTGCAGACTTATCAACGTTGTCTCGGTACCTATGTTGGACCCTAAAGCAAGGAAAAGGATGCGTATATACTACTGTTGTTTGATCTGTATTTCCAGAATTAAGAAAAGGTCCTGTAAGACAAAGATAACGACAGTTTGCTTAAAGGAAGAATTTTTTGAAATCAAGATATAAGTGAAGATAATTATGTCCCTACATTTGACTGAGCATCAAGACATGTAATTTGGAGACCAAATTCTCTTGTACCAGTGCAAAATAGTGGAGATAGGTGTAGACGAGAAGAATTAAGTTTGAAGAAGTTGTGACAAGGTCTTGACAGCATATCTAGGTCAGGGGTCGGAATCTTGGTCATGGTACTTGTCATTTGAAGATCTATAAGAAGAATTATTCGCGGGTTTTCGTCTCCAAGAGGGAGAGGTTTTGCGCTGGCTCTGGGAGCCTAATTTGTGTGTCTCGTGTACTTTGATAATTGACTTTGTGAAATATTAACTAAGCTAAAGAAGAGAAGACATAAGTAAGCTCACGAGTAATTATCAAGAAGAGAATTTGTATTAACCTACAGCCCTCCAAATTCTCAACATGGTATCAGAGCAAAGGTGCTAGAAAGGGCATAGAGACGCTCAAGGATCAGATTTCATGGAAGGCATCAAAGCAAGGATTTGATAAGAAGAAAGTTCATTGCCATCTCAAAGTATAGCCATCAAAAGCTTCAAGGCAAGTTACCTATCATCCTTGATCTTTCAAGGAAGCAGCAGAACATCCTCATCAATCACCATTCAAAGCAAGCTTCAACCATCTTCAAAGTAATCAAGCTGATAGAAGAAGAAAAGCATCTACTCAAGTAAGTATATCTATGACTTTATATGAATCTATTAAAATTTCTCCTTTGCAAAGAAAGAAACAAACTGTTTGGGGTTTCAAACTTTCCATAGAAGACAAGGACAATGAAGTCATGCCAAATTCATGAAGGGAGATATAAGAGCCCAAAGGATTCTTAAAGAATCCATAAAAGACTCTATCATCTCCAGTGTACCAAATCTAAAATCATCAAAATAAGTATATAAGAAATTGGTGGAGCTATTCTCTGTGAGTACTGCAGGAGAAGCAATCTCTCTGATCAACTGCAGGAACTAGGAGAAGACTACAGGGGTGCTAAATTCTTTATGAGAGGAATGGGGAAACTTCACTTTAGGATTTTACGGGAAGATAGAAGCCACACCATTCCATGATTTATGGTCTGTATGTAAAATAGAGGAAACAAGACTAAAGGCCAAAGCTGATAAAGGACCAAGTGAAGAGAATCATGCCTTTGCAGCCTCATACAGGAAGAAAGGAAGATTCAGAAAATTTGGTCCTCGGAATAAAAGAAGAAATATGGACAACGTGCAATGCTTTGGATGTAATATAAAAGAGATTGTCCTAAATCTGGAAAGGACAAGAGGAAAAAGGAAGAAGCCCATGTCACTTATGAAAGAGAAAAACCTGATTCTAAAAGATCTAAGAAGGAGTAAGCAAGAGATCTCTATTATGATTGAGATCATCTTTCTCTTTAAGTGATCTCTGATTGGTTGTAAAATTGTATGATAGCAATGTACATTAAGAAGCATCTCGATAGAAGCATGGAAGGAGATCTCGGTGAAACAGCTTCTGGAAAACCTCTCTACTAAAGTAAAGCAGTCATCAGATCAAGGGTCATCATGGAGACAAAATTTTGGGATGTGATGACATACTGATGAAGCAGGTCAAAGGAATGAAGCTCTTCATTCAAGAGAAACCGCTATAGGATGACTCAAGGAAAATAGGTATGAGGTATGCAGACATATATGCTGATATTGGATGCTATGAAGTCATGTCATATGGTTGCAAGAAATAGACCTCCGTATTTAGAAGTATGATCTATGAAGAAGGATCTCTCAGTGCACTGAGAGATGAAATCAACATAATATGACCTCATAGAATATGAGGTGGTTGTACATAAAAAACATAAATAAATAAATAAATAAATAAATAAAAACTGGAAAACTTGTAATATCCCGGGAACGAAGAATTTTCAGAGAGGAAGAGATCATGAAATGCAACCATGTCAAGAGGTAGTTATCATTTGGAGGCCAAGAAGATGTGACTTGGAGATCTCCTGGGAAGATATGTATACTCTGACAGAAGTCTAGTAAAGAAGAAGACCCTTGGCAAAAACATATCATTAGGAGATGTGTCAATCTGTATGAAAGAGGTCAATGCCTACAGGAAGATGTCATGGTGAAAGATCACCACTAAGGTAACTTTTGCTCTAAAAGTTCATATGAATATGTTTATCTGGATAAATTTGTGTAGGGCTGCTAATCATGAGAAAGGATGTATGATCCTTGGAGATGATTCGAAGGAAAGCAACATGGCATAACGATGGACCAGATAAGGAAGACCGATGAATCACTTTCTGATAGTGGACATGACTCGTAAGTGATGGATGATCTGTGCCCTATGAAGCCAAAAGTTGAAGATTCCTCAATATCGAAATCCATGACATCGAGGGGAGGAACTCTTCATGAGTAGCTGGATTGCCGCTGCAGGACCCTGGTTGATGAGGAGCCCGGTGGTAAGTTTCTTGCTTGGAAGAAACTTGAAATATGTCCTTCATGTGTTAAGAGGGAGTGACGTATGTGATTCTCTATTACAGGTGTCATGCACTAGACCAGGACTAACAATCGTATGTCTTAGTGAAAGCCATGTGAAGAGAATGGATAGACACATCATTCTGGTCTTCACCTGGAAGACAGAATGGACAATTGGGTAATCATATGGCATTCGATACTCTTTGAGAATGAGATAGGGCATTGTTAAATTTGGACAACTAGGTCCAAACTCCATGTTGTGATGCTCAGATTAAGAGGCTAATATTTTTGTTGGATTCCTCTTTCGGAGAGGTGTAAAATCCATATAAAATATATCTTAATCCGATGAGCAGAACATTTATTTTTAATTTATTATTTATAATAAATTATATGTGCAGGTCGGCCTTAAGGTTTTACACCCCCAACAGATGTGTCACACACCCCAATGATGGATATAAATACAGGCAAAGTTGGAGAGCATTTCACAACAACTCAACACACATCTTCTTCTCTCATCTGATTTAGTACGTGCTCATTGGAGGACAAGTTCAGCCCACACGTGTGGAGAAGAAGGACGAAATCTGTACGGCTGAAGGGAAGGACGAATTTCTACAGCTAGGGTTTTGCTAGAAGTTTGACCAGCGTTGACTTTGGTCAACGCATGGTCTGAAAGAGCTGAAACTTGTTGGAGAGTTCAATTTTGAGAGGCCGTACACATTGGCACAGAAATCGAGGTCAAAGGGTTGACCAAACTGTTGCTGCGTTGACTTTTAGCTTGCTGCCCTGCGTTGACTATTATGGACAACGTTGACTTTTCTGGAGTTGACTTGCGTTGACTCGGTCGCTGATTGGAGGATTGTTGTGACACATTCTGGGTTGGCTGATCAAGGAGACTTTGCTGGTTGAAGCATCCTGTTGACCGTCGTAACGCACCATCACATTTTTTCTATTTCTGGTTTGTCTTCTATAAGATCCACTTATATGTTCTATCATCATTTTACTTAACTATTTGTGTGATTGCTGTAAAAAAAGTAAAGTTGCTTCAAGCATAGAACATCTACAAAAATTTACATGGTATCAGAGCCGAGGTGAAGACAAGCCCTATCTTTAGCAATCACCATCTCAGAAAATGGGTTCCACAAGTTTTGAATTCAAAGAGAATGACAAGCTGACTGGAAGGGATGACTTCCATGCCTGGAAGATGATATTAGATCTCAAATTGGAAGACCATGATCTCTTGGATCGTGTACTGGGTAAGATTCAAGAACCTCCATCCAATGCTACCGCTGCTGCTAAAAACAAGTATAAGAAGGGAGAGATCAAAGCAAAGCTGATGATCCGGGAATCCATACATAAAAGTCTGGTTGCCAACATATCTGAGCTAGGCACATCCAAGGAGATGTATGATAAATTGATCCTTATGTTCAAAGTAAACAATGTGAACCAAGTGCTATTCCTCAAGAATAAATTGAAGAATATGAAGAAGGGCCGGGATGAGTCTGTTCAAACTTACTTTCTGAAATTGACTGAAACAAGGAACAATCTGCTGGCTATTGGGGAGACAATAGCTGATGGTTCTCACCGCACTTGGAGGACTCCCAGACTCCCATATGAATGGCAAGTATTCACCACTACCATTCTCAATAATAATACCATTCCTAACTTTGACGAGCTTCTGTCTAGATGTATGCAAGAAGAAACAAGAATGAAGGAATTCGATAATGACAGAAATGCTGCTTATGGTGCTCATTCTCGAAAGAAGAACTCTGGTGGTCCTAAGGACAAAAGAAGAACAAGGACTCAAGAAAAGAAGGGTAAGTGTTTCACTTGCCATAGGCCTGGTCACTATGCTAGAGAATGTCCCTTCAAGAAGGATTCTCCCGATAGTGATGATAACAACAACAACCGGAGGAATGGGAATCGAAGAAACAACAGATCTAAAGGAAAGAGGAAGGCTCCCTCTGGTGGAAACAATCAACCTTCTAAAAGGTCTAGAAACTCCAGGTATGAGGAGTCTAATGCTGTTGATAAAAGAACTGAGTATATTCTTGTATCTGCTCTCTCTGCTACATCTCCGCCCGACACTATGGATGTCTGGCTGATAGATAGTGGTGCCTCAAGACACATCACTGGTTTCAAGGAAGCACTCTCTGACATGGTTGAGAGGGATACCAATCTAGAAATTATCCTTGGAGATAATGCCACGTATCCCGTGAAAGGGACAGGGACTGTGGCCCTCCACTTGTCTCAAGGACAAATCCTACGTTTGCAAGATGTACTCTATGTACCAAAATTGAAGAAGAACCTTGTGTCTGTATCAGCCATGGAAGACAAAGGGTTCAATGTAACATTCTCTGATGGAAAGGTGCTCATGTGGAAGAAGAGCTTCAAGGAAGCTATCTCGATTAGTTTTAGAGTTGGCACACTCTACCAGGTTGGAGGGAGTCCGCTGGGAGCTATGACTTGTGATACTATCCGACAAACTGAACTATGGCACCGAAGAGTTGGACACCTTCATTACAAGGCCCTTCCCGAAGCAAGGAAGGTGGTGACAGGGATGCCTGACTTTGGAAATAATCATGAAGGTGTATGTAAGAGCTGTGCCAAAGGAAAACATACAAGGGGACCTTTCCCCTCAAGTGTCACAAAGACATCTGATATTTTGCAACTGGTCCATTCTGATCTATCTGGTATGTTGCCCGTGACATCCCTGGGAGGATGTTCCTACTACATGACATTCATTGATGACTTCTCTCGCAAAACCTGGATATACTTCTTGAAGAAGAAGGATGAGGCTTTCATGTGGTTCCGTACCTTCAAAGCCTTAGTGGAAAATATGACCGGAAAGAAGATCAAGATTTTGAGGACCGACAATGGCACTGAATATGAGTCAAATGAGTTCAAAGACTTTTGCAGAGAAGCTGGCATTAAGAGGGAGAATTCTCTTTGCACTTATGCACATGAAATGAGAATGGTGTTCTTTAACTTAAAGAATAGGACTATTATGGGCCCCGCCGTGCCATGCTATGTGACCGGGGTCTGAAGTTTTGCAGCAGGGAGAAAGTGCAAAATATTACTATGTACATTCAAAGCAGAGTACCCTCATTAAGCTCACAGGACTCCACAAAACTCCCAGAAAGTTTTCACTTTGGTAAAACACAGTGTCTCACATTTTAGAATTTTTGGATGTCCTGTTTATTTTCATGTCTTAGAAAGAAATTGTACGGATGTGGAAAGAAAGGAATGTTTGTAGGCTACAGTGAGACATCTAAGGCCTATAGAGTCTATGTACCTGGTCAAAGGGAAGTAGAGATATGCCATGATGTCACTTTTGACAAAGATGCTTCCCTGAAGAAAGTAGTAGATCTTCCAAGATCTGAAGAAAATCATGAAGAAAGGCTTGGAAATCAAGAAGAACCGCAGGATGAGACAATGCCTGATATTGAAGGACCAATGGACCCTATTGATCCATCTCCTTCACTGGGAAAGAGAGCATCATGGCTCAGGGACACCCTCGAAGATGCTGAGGGTCATGCTGCCCCAAGGGGGACATTCCGAGAAAGCAAGAAGCCGTGTAGATACCAAGGGTATCTAGCTGCCATGAGTACTATTATACAATCTGAACCTGGATCTTTTGAGGAAGCCGTAAAGCATCAAGTCTGGAAGGATGCTATGCACGAAGAATATGAGTCCATAATGAAGAATGATGTCTGGGATGTGGTCCCGAGACCGAAGGACAAATCTGTTGTCACCGCGAAATGGCTCTACAAGATCAAACATGGATGCGGTAAGTCTTCCAAAGGATTCGAGGCAAGATTTATTTTTGGTAAGCTATCTCGAAAAGGAAAATAGACTATGATGACATATTTGCACCTGTGGCACGATATACCACCATTCGATCAATCATAGCCCTTGCTGCTATGCAAGGATGGAGTCTTCATCAGATGGATGTCAAGACCGCTTTTCTGCATGGTGCAATAAAAGAAGAGGTGTATGTAGAACAACCTCTGGGATTTGAAGTTCAGGATCGAGACACTCATGTCTGCAAGTTGAAGAAAGCCCTCTATGGGTTAAAGCAAGCACCCAGAGCTTGGTACGAGAGGATGGATAGTTACTTGATGAAGTTGGGCTTCACTCGAAGTAATGTTGATCCGAACCTTTACTTCAAGGTTGTACGGGGGAAGCCTCTCATTCTAGTGTTGTATGTGGATGACCTCTTCCTGACAGGTGCTGACCCTCTCATTCATCAATGTAAGAGGGAGCTCGCTGCTGAGTTCGAGATGAAGGACCTAGGACTGATGCACTACTTCCTAGGCCTGGAGGTCTGGCAGAGACCTGGAGAGATTTTCCTTTCTCTAGGAAAATACATTGTGAAACTTCTATAGAGATTTGGTATGGTGGACTGCAAGTCCGTGTCAACACCAATGGAACTCAACTTCAAGAAGTTGAGTGGCAGCGCTGCTGGGCCTATCTTGGCCAATCCTACTGAGTATCGTCAACTCATAGGAGCTTTGATGTTCTTAGTGAACACCCGACCGAATATATGTTTTGCAGTGAACACTTTGAGTCAACAGATGGTTGAGCCTCATCATTTTCATGGGTTGGTGCCAAGAATCTTCTGAGATATCTTCGGGGCACGATAAACCATGGGCTGAGATACACTGCCGGGAGTGTGACACTCCGTGGATATACTGATGCCGATTGGGTTGGCAGTGTGGTGGATCGTAAGAGCACATCGGGATGCTGCTTCAATCTTGGTTCTGCTTCGATTTCATGGATGAGTAGGAAGCAGAAGTCGGTGGCTTTGAGCACCGCAGAGGCCGAATACATTGCAACAAGTATGGCCTGTTGTGAAGCAGTTTGGTTGCGAAAGCTCTTTAGTGAGCTGTTTGGACATGTGCTAGATACCACCGTGATACTCTGTGATAACCGGAGTGGGATTCGCTTGACCGAGAATCTTGTGTTCCACGACCGATCCAAGCATATTGATATCAAGTATCATTTCATCCGGGATATGGTACAGCGAGGCACCGTAAGGCTCGATCATATAGGAACTGATGAGCAGGTCGCGGATATTCTCACTAAGCCCCTGGGGAAGGTCAAGTTCCTAACCTTCCGTGAGAGTCTTGGTGTCGTGGAACGACCCTATGATGTGGGTCCTGTTGGACGATGAGCTCTGGGAGCTCTGGGGGGCTTTGGGGATAGCTTCTCGAAGCTATAAGCACTCATAATGCTTCTGCCCCACCTTGTGATTATTGAGCTGGTTCGCCTCTCATTTATCTGTGCCCCGTATGCATCCTACCCATTGAGTTCAGGGCTCATGGGAAGTACCTCTCATTTGGCCAATGAGGTGGGAAAAGCTAGAGACTAGTAGCAAATACTGATGGACGCATCAGAGATTGCCGTACTCTCTATCTAGGATGGCATGGTCCAACCACTTGATCTGGGATCAAGTTTAGTGAGGTCTGGGACCTCTGCCTGACTTCGGGTCAGATGAACCAACCTTGGGTTGGTTGGATACTCTTCATGAGTTTGATAGAGGTTTTGAACCTCTGGACTGATTATGTCAGTCGGGGGATGATGTCCTTGTGACTGACCCACTTCTGTTCTGAAATAAAGAGGCCAGCAAAGCAAGTTACGGCGGGATGACGCACGATGTTTGATTGCACTGATGGATGGAGTTCTCCCTGGTTGAGAGGGAGTGTTAAATTTGGACAACTAGGTCCAAACTCCATGTCATGATGCTCAGATTAAGAGGCTAATATTTTTGTTGGATTCCTCTTTCGGAGAGGTGTAAAATCCATATATAATATGTCTTAATCCGATGAGCAGAACATTTATTTTTAATTTATTATTCATAATAAATTATATGTGCAGGTCGGCCTTAAGGTTTCACACCCCCAGCAGATGTGTCACACGCCCCAATGATGGATATAAATACAGGCAAAGTTGGAGAGCATTTCACCACAACTCAACACACATCTTCTTCTCTCATCTGATTTAGTACGAGCTCATTGGAGGACAAGTTCAACCCACACGTGTGAAGAAGAAGAAGGACGAATCTGTACGCCTGAGAGGAAGGACGAATTTCTGCAGCTAGGGTTTTGCTAGAAGTTTGACCAGCGTTTACTTTGGTCAACGCATCAAAGTGCAAAAAGTACAAACAAATTTTGAGAGGCCGTACACTTTGGCACAGAAATCGAGGTCAAATGGTTGACCAAACTGCTGCTGCATTGACTTTTAGCTTGCTGCCCTGCGTTGACTTTTTTGGACAGTGTTGACTTTTCTGGAGTTGACTTGGGTTGACTCGGTAGCTGATTGGAGGATTGTTGTGACACATTCTGGGTTGGCTGATCAAGGAGACTTTGCTGGTTGAAGCATCCTGTTGACCGCCGTAACGCACCATCACATTTTCTCTGTTTCTGGTTTGTCTTCTATAAGATCCACTTATATGTTCTATCAGCATTTTACTTAACTATTTGTGTGATTGCTGTAAGAAAAGTAAAGTTGCTTCAAGCATAGAACATCTACAAAAATTTACAGGCATTCAAGATAAGAGTAGTCGTGGACCGATATTCTTTGAGGGCTGGCTACCCAAGAGGAGAATAGTCCAAGAAGGTCATACTCTGGGAACACCTAGGTGGAGTATGTACCTTGGAGAGACAATGACTATGGTGTCTATTAGGCATGTGTCTCGCCAGCATTGTAGCCCATTGTCTTGTTGAGAGAGGGGGTTGTTAGTCAAGGCCGTGCACTAGGACAATGCTGGTTGATATGATGCTATACAAATGCGATTACCAATCCGATTCTTCTTATGGGATTCTTCAGTTTGAAAGAGACCATGTACCTTTATGAATACCTCCCTAGTTAAGAGAGAGTGTTGAAAAGTGTAACTAGGTTGGTCTTCATATTGACTTTGTAATTATGAATTTATGTAAAGTAGAAGACAAAGATAATAAAATGTATTTTGTACTTGCTTCATGGGTTTCATGAGCAAAAGTTTATTATAGGCTAGTAGACTTCTTCTTGATGTCTATCTAGGTTTTTGTCTTGTAGATATGAATGTAACATGTGTCATATATATATGAATCATCTAGTCTAAGAAATGCTCCAAGACCTAGTCAGAGAGAACGTGAATCAAATGGCTTCATTCATCTCTACATCAACGTTAAAAGTTAAGCTATTATGATGGGTTACAAGTCGGCCTAAATGGTAAAGTAGTAGTCGACCTAAAAGACACTACGACTGTCTGTATATATATATCTGGTCTACGGCTCATTTGGGAATATGTAATTCGATCACGATTCACATCTAAGACAGTTTGCTGAAGCTAGTGCGAAAATGCATCTCTGAAGCAGCTTACGGATACCTCTAATTCTACAGTGCAAATAAAAAGAATATTGCGGATCTGGCCGAGTTAAAAAGGTGCAGATTGCACTGAACTTACAGCAGACATCACTCAGTAAAGAATGTGGACATCACTAAGTAAGTAAAGCAGATATCACACTGGTTATGATGTGGGTGACTTTAAGATTACGATGTAGATATCTCAAAGATTAGTATGCAGACATCTCCAAGAAGTAAGTGCGGATCTCTCTAAAAATACAATGCAGATGAAAGACAAAAAATAGTGCGGGTTTAAGAGGAAGAGAAGTGCGAGAATTTAAGGTAAGTAAGTGTGAATATATATAAGGAAAATCAATGTGGAGAACAGTGCAGTTTTACTGTGCATGAAATGCGGACTTCGGGAGCTACGTACAAGATATAACGTGCAGACTTATCAACGTTGTCTCAGTGCCTATGCTGGACCCTAAAGCAAGGAAAAGGATGCATATATACTATCGTCGTTTAATGTGTATTTACAGAATTAAGAAAAGGTCCTGTAAGACAAAGCTAAGGGCAGTCTGCTTAAAGGAAGAATTTTCTGAAATCAAGATATAAGTGAAGATAATTATGTCCCTACATTTGACTGAGCATCAAGAAGTGTAATTTGGATACCGAGTTCTCTAGTCCCAGTGCAAAACAGTGGAGATTGGTGTAGACGAGAAGAATTAAGTTTGAAGAAGTTGTGACAAGGTCTTGGAAGCATATCTAGGTCAGGGATCGGAGTCTTGGTCATGGTACTTGTCATTTAAAGATCTATAAGAAGAATTATTTGCGGGTTTTCCTCTCCAAGAGGGAGAGGTTTTGCCCTGGCTCTAGGAAGACATAAATAAGCTCACAAGTAATTATCGAGAAGATAATATGTATTAACCTACAGCCCTCCAAATTCTCAACATTTACCATGACAGCAAAGTTTTTTTCTCTTCAAAAGAATGCATTCTCTCATATCCATTGTGGGAGTTGTTCTCTCCGACAAAGAGAACTATCCTGAATGGTCTCGGAAAATCAAGCACACTCTAATTTTTAATGAGCTGTGGATAGGAATTTGTGAAAGAGAAGGAGACCACCCACTAGCAAAGCCCACTTCAGACAAAGAGATCGCCATTTGGGAAAACAAGCACTGCAAGGCCTATGCCTTGATTGCAACTTCCGTAAATGAGGAGGTGAGTCGTCATATTACACCATTTTCAAATGCCTATGAAGCCTTGAGCAAGCTAAAAGAACTCTATGACTCACATTCAGAACTTGAAATTGTTCAATTAACGATTAAGTTGTTCAGTCTTGAATTGAAAAATGATGATCCTCTTGCTTTAGCTTTAGAAGTAAGATGTATCATGCATGACATTAAGAACACTGGTGTAAGATGCTGACATACCTCTCATAGCATATGTTAAGGCATTGTATCCCACTTACTCCCATTACCTTGAGTCATTGCAAGCAAGTGGAAACCTCGTGAAAATCACCTTTGATTCCCTTGAGAAAAAGTTTGCAGAAAGAGAGAAGGCCTTTGGAAAGATGACAGCTCCTATGTCTTCTGAAAACGCTGTATGTTTTGCACATAGAGAAAAGAGTCATGTTCAAGATTCTTCCAAAGGAAGAGGAGGACGAAGAGGAAGAGGAAGAAGAAATTTCAGAGGAAGGGGGGGCAGAGAAACTCAAACTAAAAAATCTAATCTTCATTGCATAAGTTGCAATAAACACTGACATGATGCATCTACATGTAAGTTGCCTTGGGATAAAATTGAGCAACAAAGAAATCAAGAAAAAGGTAAAACTCATGACAGAGACAAAGGTAAAGCACCTGAATCCGCTCATTATGTTGTAGCACATTGTAACAATGGAGTAACTGAAGACTTGTTTGATGTTTCATTTACTTCTTGGAGATGATTGATTGCTAGATTCAGGAGCAACATGTCACATGACATTTAGAAAAGATTTTTTTGAAGAATTTACTGACAAAGTTGATGGAGCAGTGTACTTTGCAGATAAATCCAAACTCAAGCCATCAAAGCTTGGCATAATCAGGCTTAAGTTGTTTGGTCTTCTAGACCATCTTCTACATGAGGTTCTATACCTCCCTGAGTTGAGGAGAAACTTGTTGTCCTTGGTCCACATCTGCCAGCAAGGACACTCCATTCACATGTTTGATGGCAAGGGTGAGGTCAAAAAAGCATCAGATCGCTCACTTGTCATGGAGAGAATACAAGGAAGACTCTTGAAGTTGCAAGGTTCCTCTGCTCATGCACAAAAATTTGCATTCAGTTCACATCATGATGAAGGTACATTCCCATCAAGTCTTTTATGGCATGCTAGATTTGAGCACTTAAACTATGACAGCCTTCGATTGTTGAAGAAAAATGGTGTCACTAGACTGCCTACAATTCCTAGGAAACTTAAGCAATGTGATGCTTGTATTCTAGGAAAGCATAGCAAACAGCCATTTCATGATTCACATTCCAGAGCACATAGAAAACTTGAGCTTATCATTCAGATTTTTGTGACCCTATGCCTATTTCTTTTGCAAATGGAAATAAATATATGATGACATTTATTGATGATCACACCAGAATGTGTTGGGTTTACTTATTGAAGAAAAAATCTGATGCTTTTCAAACATTCAGGAATTTTCATGCATGGATTGAAAATGATACACAAACTCATATTGGCTCTTTGCGCACTGATAATGGAAAAGAATACACTTCAAACGAATTTGAAAATTATCTTCGTCAACATGGGATCATACATCAAACAACTGTGCCCTATAATCCCCAACAGAACTGTGTAGTTGAAAGAATGAACAAGACAATTTTAAATATGGTTCGCTCCATGATGTTTTTTAAGATTGTAAAATTGATGTTTTGGGCTGATGCAGTTCTATGTGTTGTATACATAAAGAATAGGTGTCCTTCAAATTCAATCAGAAACAAAACTCCTTATGAAATATGGCATAGCCACATTCATTCGCTAAAGCATTTCAGGGTGTTTGGTTCCACCTGTTATGCTTTGATACCCAAGGTACAAAAGAATAAACTTGGTGCTAGAAATCGAAAATGTATATTCTTCAGGTATTCCAATACCTTCTATTGACCACTTTGTGTCAACGACCCCATAGCAGTACACCCCCATTTTTGCAAATGGGATATATCATGTTCGAGGTGTTCACGCCATTTAGATTCCATCATCAGTCAACAATTTTGTAAACGATGTAAATCCTTTCTGCATGTTTATGATGTAAATGATCTAAGTAAGACCATCAAGTATGTAACAACCTAGGTAAGCCTAGTATTTTGGTGACGATTTCTATCCTAGGAGGTTCTTTGTGTCAACAATTCATTTGTGTTTCTCGACACAAGTGATCAGTAGAGTTTTTCCCTCTAGCCTCACCCCAAAGCTAAAATGCATTTGGTTGTCAAGATACTAAATGAGTCCTAGTGTTTTCTATCGAGTCTTTGTAAAGTAATCTGGGAATGATCCTAGTTAATTGGCTAAATCATTTTATTACATATTGCTAAGTCTACTAGATCATGTTTTGAGTTGCAAAATTGGGTAGTTATTTGAGGGTCTACCACGAATGGGTATTCCCCCTTTATGTGTCTAAATGTATTTATCTTATGTAAAGAAGGTTGGAAAAATAATTAAATCTCCTCTCAGTCAATTAATTAAATTTTCTGGCCCAATTAAATTAAAAATCCTAAGCCAGAAATTTAATTAATTTTAATTCTTAGGTGATTTAAATTCTTCAAGCAAAATTCATGGGTCCTAAAAAATAAACTTTTTAAAGGTCTCGGGCCAAGGGAATATTGAGAATTTCAAGTAATTTTGGACCCTTGGGCCTTGGTGGTTAAGTCAAAATCAAAATTTGGAAGTAATTAACTCAAAAATATTATTTTTGAGTTAATTAAAGAGGAATTAAATGATAAATTCGAATTTCCTCAAAATTATAATTTCGATGGTCCAAATTAAAAGATGATTAAATCTTTTTCGACAGTCGAGATTACTTTGACATGGATCAACCGAACTAGCTGTTGGAGATTTTATCTTATAAATTAGAGGTCTTTGTCAATCTTTCAGTCATCCAATCTCTGGATCGTGTACTTGCTCTTGAAGCTCTCCTATAATATTTTTTGGAATAATACAAATGAAAACTTTGGAGTTTTATTTTGATAGTAGTGTTCCTCTTCAACATTTTATGGTAAACATGTTCTTAATATTCTGTTGGTGATTATTTTAATGTATTGTTGATTAGTGGCTCTTGTAGAGTAATCTATTGCACAAGTATCTTGCTTAGGTTACTGAATTTAAGGTAAGAATATTAATTGGATCAAGTTAGCAGTTATCTCTATCTCTTGAAAATTTTATGTTTTATCTTATTTCTCTACTAATTTAACAGTTTAACATTAAGTGTGCAGAAATTTTCCGAATTTAGAATAGGGCATTTAGGGAAATCCTCAGCTGGACCAGCAGACTCCCATGGAAATAAGATCTAAAGAGCCCTCCAAATCTAATTCCCAAGGCTTATCTTAAATTTCAATTTTTTGCAGGGTTACTTTTAGGGCTTGTGCCCCTCTCTTAATTTATCTTTTTTTTTAATTGTGTTGAATGGTTGAAATCTGGCCATTAGGGCCTTGATCTGTAAAATAGCATTGTAAATCTCGCTTATTTTTATTTTACGCACTGAGGTTTTGGGGTTTTTATTTTGTGCATATATTGGGTTTTTGGTTTCTTTGTTTCTGGTTTTTTGTAGGTTCTATTGGGAGATTCTCAGAAAAATTTTCAGAGCTGAGCCAGATCTAGGCCCTGGAGGGCAAGATCTGGTCTCAAGATCAAATGTGGTTGCAGATCTAGGCTTGATTTGTGTCCTAGAAAATTTCATAATTGCAGGTGCTTTTATTGAATTCATTTATGCTCAATAAAAGGAAAAATTTAAATTTCTATGCACCAGTGTGCCTACCAATTTTCTGTTTATTGGATGTTTGAATCTTCTCACGCTGTTGCTGCATCCTTCCCTCTCCATTTGCGGCTATCTCCACTGGCTTTTCGATTTATTTTTAGTACGTTGTCGTCCTTGCTGCCTTCTTACGGATCCACGCACATCTCTCACGCTGTCAACGCAGCCCTGTACTCGCAAACTTTCCAACCAACCCAGCCCACCATTCACTGCTATCTCTTCACGCATTTTTCTGTCACACACCCTCTGCTCCGTCCTATAGACCCTCATCCTTGCAGCATATGCTTCATCGCTTCTTGCACATCCATCGCTCTCCCTCTATGTCGACTGATTCTGACCCCTGCAAACGCTACCCCAAGTTTTCATCTCTGCGTACATTTCGCGCATTCCCTTCTTCCCTGCAGCTGATATCTTCCTCGTTGGCCTTCACGCACCCTGAATCCCTCCTCTTTGTGCCCGTCATCCAGCCTACCTCATCGCTCCCTCTTCAGCACCGTGCTTCCCCCTCGTTTCTTACCTATCTCCTCACTCTGTCCACTCATCGACCCTCCTTCATCCTCTACGCTGCTGCCTTTCCGGACCTACACAAACCTAAATTTTTTATCTAACTTCATACATTTCGATTTTGATTTTTCTTTGCATTAGTTAAATTTTAATTTTTTTTTTTTTTAAACAAAACAAAACAAACAAACTTACTTCTAACTTTGATTGTATATTATGACGTTTATATTTTTATTTTTTTGATTTTTTTACTTTTCGATTTTGATCTTTTAGTTTGACATCTAAAGATTAAAAAAATCCAAAAAAAAGAAAACTTTGATTCAAACATTTCGACTTTAATTTTTTTCTTTAATTTGATTTTAAAATAAATAAATAATAACTTTATAACTTTACATTTTATATTTTAGTTTCATTTTATTTATTTTTTTTAGATTCTTAACTTTAGGTTAGGGTTAGTTTAAAATTTTAAATTAGCATTTAGAATGTTTAGATTCATTTTAAATTTTTGTATAAAATTTAACTTTAGTTTCATTTAGATTCATTTCTTTTTAACTTTAGATTATTTTTTTTAAAAGGGAAAAAGCCTCAAAAGTTAATTTTTTTTAGTTTCAAAAATTTTCATAAAATAAAAAATTTTAAAATTTTAAAAATTTATAATTTTTTAACTTCGGGAAATTTGTTTTAAATTCTTGTTTGAAAGTGGTCTTGGATGTTAGATCTAAATTATTGCATAGTCAAGGGTGGAATTTTAATTTTAATATCTGAAGTCTGTCTATAGACTCCATCTAAAATTCTAGATCGGAATTGCCAAGAATATCATTTTAATTCAGAATTATCGGAAATGTCTAGCATTTTAGTTCCATGGTTTTCAACATGGTATCTTTCGGAATTTGAATTGTTTAAATCTCACATCTGGGTTCGAAATATTTTTCATGCTTAGCATCTGTTGGGATTGATGGTCGTCTAATGAGCTCTAACTGTGGTTTTAATTGCTTGAAATTGATATTAATTGCTTAATCAACTTTGAGAATATTTCAAGTGATGATAAATTACATGTCTTTATTTCCTAAATTGAACATTGTTGATGCATGATATTGAAAGTGTTTAATCAAATCGCATTGTTAGAAATGGCTTATCTTTCGGTTTGATAAATTAAGCATATGATTGAAGAATTGAATATTGTCGTGGTGGATTGGTTTTTTCATAATAAGATAGTTTTCCATTTTAGTAGCAGTTATCTACCAGCTACTTGATCTTAATTTCATAACGGGATAATTGACTCCACAAGGCACTGGTCCTAAACCTTTTTTAATCTAATTTAATCTGTAAAATCTCGTTAAATCTTAACAAGTATTTGGTCGTTTGACTATGTCTCTTGAATTGGTTGGTTTCCAATCAGTTCTCTTTCTTCATTTCGTTAGGGTCTACCCCCCTTAGTCTGCAAGGAGACAGCTTAAATAGAGAGATTGGGGATCAGGGTGACAGCCCCCGATCTGAGTCATTGTCGCGGTGCCTAGACATTTTGTGCGACAACATTTTTCGGCGCCGTTGTCAAGGATAGAGTTTTTCTGTTCTGGACTTTAACGACATTTTCTAATCTTCTAATCTTCTTTCGCCATTCATTAGCCCCTAACATGGCATAACATTTTTTGACATCATTTCATCATCATATCTTTCGTCATATCACTAATCCTTTCATCATTTGCACCTGTAGCACCTACACATTTCGGTTGGCTTCTTGCTTGGGTAACGACTCCACTTATTCATCTATTTTACTCCCAAACAAGAATCCCTCCCTGATATCCATCTGCTTCTATCGCCTAATTTTCGGTTTTAGAATTAGATTCATGTTCAAGTGGCGACTCCAACTCTTTCATTTCTTACAAGAATTTCTGCTAAGAATCTCGCTTCTTGTAGATCTCTTGTCTTTTCTTGAACAAGGATATATTTCTCTAACGTCCATTTGGTTATCCCTTTGAGCAAGACATCATGGACTTGTTTGCCCCTTGTAACTTTGCTAACATCCAAGGTTATCCAAATGGCCTTCCTAACAATGGCATGGAAAGGTTACCTATTTTTCAAGGAAATAATGCGGTTAGTGTCAAAGCTCATTTGTTTGCTTTCGCTGGTTGGTGGAGTAAATTTGTAGTTTTAAATAACGATTTCGAGGATGCAAAGATGAAGCTTTTTATTCTTACTTTTGAGCACAATGCTATGGAATGTTTTATTGAAAAGCCTAACAATTCAGTCAATACTTTTGAATCAATTATAGTTGCCTTTAAGGGTAAGTTTGGTGATAAAAGGGAAGATAAACATCTGGTTAGAGATATCAGCGTCATAAAGAAAAAATAAAATGAAGCAGTAGAGGAACTTAATAAGAGGTTTAATGGTATTATTAAAGAATTACCTCAACATTATAAACCTCTTGCCAGGTTCCTTTTTTATTGTTATATTGATGCCTTTGATGTTGATACTTCTTGTGAGTTGAGGCGAGCTAAAGTTAATGATTATAAGGTTGCCCAAGTTTTAGCTAAGGAGATTGAAAAGGATAAGAAAGCATCTGGAATGTCCAAAACCCCAGATTCTAATAGGTTTTTGACAAAATCTAAGGGAAAATAAATTAAAGATTTTGATGAAGACCCTATGCATAAATTGATGCAAAAACTTGAAAGCATGGAACTTGATCAGAGAAAGTTAATATCTAATCATTCTGAACTAAGTGTCTTACAGACTAGATTGGTCCAAATGGAAAGATCTCAAGCACAAATTTTCCAACCTAAAAATAATAATGCTTTGCAAACGAGAGGCCCATCTAATGAGCAGAGACCGCCAAATCAACTTGAGTCTGCAAATCTTGTGGATGAAGATCCGCCTTATTGTAGAGCCTGTAATGCTCTTTATGAAGAGGTTACTTGCCATGTTGTCAAAAGAATCATAGATAGTAGAATGGCAGGGTCGAGCCATCAAATTAATGTTGTTGGTAAGGACTATCACATGCATATAGAAGATCATGAAAGTCATGTTAAGGAACCAGCTAAGATGATTAAGGATATGCCACTCAATCATACACAAATGATTCAAAACATGGAAGCTAACCAGATCAATCTTCAAAATAGGATAAAATGCCATGGAAGCAAGTCATGCACAGGAAATAAATGTCATGGAAAACAGGTTAAAGATAATGGAAGTTAATCATTCTAATCAGATGTCCATTATTCAAAATCATATGATTGCGATGGAAGCAAGACACACCCCGGAAATGACTGCCATGAAGGACAATCACTTGTTGGAAATGAAAATAATGGAGGCAAATCAGACCAATCTACAAGACAGATTCATGAAAACAAAACTCAATCAAGCAAAACTAGTAAGGCATGCCAGGGAGATGAGTACCATACAAAAAAGGTTGGAAAAAATGGAAAATTTACATATACAGAAGTTCCAACCCAAATTTGATAATGAAGATTCATCAACAGATCATAAGCCTTCTTGGCTGCTAAAGCAATTCCCATCTCAGCACATGGAGGTCACTCTTCCCATTAAGCAAAAATTAACTATGGTGACAAAGGACATTAAGAAAGACCAAGCTTATGTGTCACCATTGACAGAGTATATTCAGAATAAGATTGGTCACACTCCAAGTTCTTCAGATATTTCGTATGAACATCTTTAAGATAAGGATAGGAAATCTACAGTGGTCTCATTGATGACATCACAACCCACTAAGAAGAAGAGAAAGAAGCAGAAAAGAAGAAGTAAGTGGATAGATGCATCTGATGGCCGCAAGCATCTCGATATTTGGATAAGATAGAGTCCTACAATATGCAAGATCGGCCATGGCACATCTGAAAAGCAACCTACAGACTTGCCTAAAAGCAGGCAAATGCTCAATATGCACTATATTGAACACATCTGATGCCACAAGGCATACTTTGTATTGTATCTATAACCTTACACCTTGTTATTTCAGCATTTCATTTTGTAGTTAGAGTAGATTTACTTTTCATGTTAAGTAGAATAACAAATGATAGAAGAGCTTCTATTTTTCATGTGCTTAATGTTATATGATGATATTTGGATGGACGTTACTTATGTAATTTTGTGTGTTGCTTGGATACAGATTCTGGATTCTCACATTCCTCCGATGAAGCAACGTGTCCCCAAGTAGAGCCAGATGTTAACCACCCTGTGTCAACGACCCCATAGCAGTACAACCCCATTTTTGCAAATGGGATATATCATGTTCGAGGTGTTCACGCGATTGAGATTCCATCATCAGTCAACAGTTTTGTAAACGATGTAAAACCTTTCTGCATGCTTATGATGTTAATGATCTAAGTAAGACCATCATGTATGTAACAACCTCGATAAGCCTAGTATTTTGGTGACGATTTCTATCCTAGGAGGTTTTTTGTCTCACTGATTCATTTGTGTTTCTCGTCACAAGTGATCGGCAGAGTTTTTCCCTCCAGCCTCACCCGAAAGCTAAGGTGGATTTGGTCGTCAAGATACTAAGTGAGTCCTAGTGTTTTCTATCGAGTCTTTGTAAAGTTATCTGGAAATGATCCTAGCTAATTGGCTAGATCATTTTATTACAGATTGCTAGGTCTACTAGATCATGTTTTGAGTCGCAAAATTGAGTAGTTATTTGAAGGTCTACCACAAATGGGTATACCCCCTTTATGTGTCTAAATGTATTTATCTTATGTAAAGAGAGTTGGAAAAATAATTAAATCCCCTCTCAGTCAATTAATTAAATTTTCTGGCCAAATGACATTAAAAATCCTAAGCAAGAAATTTAATTAATTTTAAGTCCTAGGTGATTTAAAATTCTTCAAAGACAAAATTCGTGGGTCCTAAAAAAATAAATTTTTAAAGGTCCCAGGACAAGGGAATATTGAGAATTTCAAGAAATTTTGAACCCTTGGGCCTTGGTGGTTAAGTCAAAGTCAAAATTTGGAGGTAATTACTCAAAAATATTATTTTTTAGTTAATTAAAAATTAATTAAATGATAAATTCGAATCTTCTCAAAATTATAATTTCAACGGTCCAAATTAAAAGATGATTAAATCTTTTTCGACGGTCAAGATTACTTTGACATAGATCAACCGAACTAATCGTTAGAGATTTTATCTTATAAATTAGAGGTCTTTGTCAGTCTTTCAATCATCCGATCTCTGGATCGTGTACTCGCTCTTGAAGCTCTCCTATAATATTTTCTGGAATAATACAAACGAAGACTTTGGGGTTTTATTTTGATGGTGGTGTTCATCTTCAGCATTTTATGGTAAACATGTTTTTAATATTCTGTTGGTGATTATTTTAATGGATTGTTGATTAATGGCTCTTGTAGAGTAATCTATTGCACAGGTATCTTGCTTAGGTTACTGGATTTAGAGTAAGAATATTAATTGAATCGAGTTAGCAGTTATCTCTAGCTCTTGAAAATTTTATGTTTTATCTTATTTCTCTATTACTTTAACAATTTAACTTTAAGTGTGCAGAAATCTTCAGGATTTAGAATTGGGCGTTTAGGGAAGTCCTCAGCTGGACCAGCTGACTCCCAAGGAAATAAGATCTGAAGAGCCCTCTAAATCTAATTCCCCGGGCTTATCTTAAATTCCAATTTTTTGCAGGGTTACTTTTAGGGCTTGTGCCTCTCTCTTAATTTATCTTTTTTTTAATTGTGCTGAATGGTTGAATTCTGGCCATCAGAGCCTTAATCTGTAAAATAGTATTGTAAATCTTGCTTATTTTTATTTTACTCACCGGGGTTTTGGGGTTTTTATTTTGTGCATATATTGGGTTCTTGGTTTCTTTGTTTCTAGTTTTTTGCAGGTTCTATTGGGAGATTCTCAGAAAAATTTTCAGAGCTAAGTCAGATCTAGGCCCTCGAGAGTAAGATCTGGTCTCAGGATCGAATCTGGTTGCAAATCTAGGCTTGATCTGTGTCCTAGAAAATTTAATAATTGCAGGTGTTTTTATTGAATTCATTTCTGCTCGGTAAAAGGAAAAATTTAAATTTCTATGCCCCAGTTGCCTGCCAATTTTCTGTTTGTTGGCTGTCTGAATCTTCTCACGCTGCTGCTGCGTCCTTCCCTCTCCATTTGCGGCTATCTCCACTGGCTTTTCGATTTATTTTTTAGTACGCTGTCATCCTTGTTGCCTTCTTACGGATCCACGCACATCTCTCACGCAGCCCTGCGCTCGCAAACTTTGTAACCCACGCAGCCCACCATTCACTGCTATCTCTTCACGCATTTTTCTGTCACACACCCTCTGCTCCGTCCTATAGACCCTCATCCCTGTGACATATGCTCCATCCATCGCTCTCCCTCCATGCCGACTGATTCTGACCCCTGCAAACACTGCCCTCATTCTTCATCTCTGTGTCCATTCCGCGCATTCCCTTCTTCCCTGCGGCTGATATCTTCCTCGCTAGCCTTCACGCACCCAGAATCCCTCCTCTTTGTGCCCGTCGTCCAGCCTACCTCATCGCTCCCTCTTCAGCACCGTGCTTCCCCCTCGTTGCTTACCTCCATCTCCTCACTATATCCGCTCATCGACCCTCCTTCATCCTCTACGCTGTCGCCTTTCTAGACCTGCACAAACTTAACACAAACCTAAATTTTTTATCTGACTTCATACATTTCGATTTTGATTTTTCTTTTGCTTTAGTTAAATTTTAATTTTAAAAAAAAATAAAAAACTTCTAACTTTGATTGTATATTATGACGTTTAGATTTTTATCTTTTTTTATTTTTTTACTTTTCGATTTTGATCTTTTAGTTTGACATCTAAAAATTAAAAAGACATTTAACTTTGATTCAAACATTTCGACTTTAATTTTTTTGTTTAATTTGATTTTAAAATAAAATAAAAAATAAAAATAAAAAATAACTTTATAACTTTAGATTTTAGATTTTAGTTTCATTTTATTTTATTTTTCTAGATTCTTAGCTTTAGGTTAGGGTTAGTTTAAAATTTTAAATTACCATCTAGAATGTTTAGATTCATTTTAAATTTTTGTATAAAATTTAACTTTAGTTTCATTTAGATTCAGTTTTTTAAACTTTGGATTTTTTTTTTTTTAAGGGAAAAAGCCTCAAAATTTTAATTTTTTTTAGTTTCAAAAATTTTCATAAAATAAAAAATTTAAAAAATTTAAAAGTTTAAAAATTTAAAATTTTTTAACTTTTTAACTTTGGGAAATTTTGTTTTAAATTCTTGTTTGGAAGTGGTTTTAGATGTTAGATCTAAATTATTGCATAGTCAAGGGTGGAATTTTAATTTTAATATCTGAAGTCTGGCTATAGACTCCATCTAAATTCTGGATTGGAATTGCCAAGAATATCATTTTAATTCGGAATTATTGGAAATGTCTAGCATTTAATTTCGATGGTTTTCATCATGGTATCTTTCGGCATTTGAATTGTTTAAATCTCACATCTGGGTTCAAAATATTTTTCATGCCTAGCATTTGCTGGGATTGATGGTCGTCTAATGAGCTCTAACTGTGGTTTTAATTGCTTGAAATTGATATTAATTGCCTAGTCAACTTTGAGAATATTTCAAGTGATGATAAATTACATGTCTTTATTTCCTAAATTGAACATTGTTGATGCATGATATTGAAAGTGTTTAATCAAATCGCATTGTTAGAAATGGCTTATCTTTCGGTTTGATAAATTGAGCATCTGATTGAAGAATTGAATATTGTCGTGGTGGATTGGTTTTTTCATACCAAGATAGTTTTCCATTTTAGCAGAATTTATCTACCAACTACTTGATCTTAATTTCATAACGGGATAATTGACTCCACAAGGCACTGGTCTTAAACTTTTTTTAACTAATTTAATCTGTAAAATCTCGTTAAATCTTAACAAGTATTTGGTCGTTTCACTGTGTCTCTTGAATTGGTTGGTTTCCAATTGGTTCTCCTTCTTCATTTCGTTAAGGTCTATCCCCCTTACTCTGCAAGGAGACAGCGTAAATAGAGAGATTGGGGATCAGGGTGATAGCTCCCGATCTAAGCCGTTGTCGCGGTGCCTAGACATTCTGTGCGACAACACCTCCAAAGGATATCGTCTCTATGATGAAGTCAATAAGAAGTTTGTAGCAGCAAGAGATGCCATATTCCTTGAATCTTCCAAGACTGACAATGTTGTTGAGCGGCAACTTGATCGCCTAGATAGATTCACACATGCAAAGTCTTTTCAAAAATTTAATAATCAAATTCCACATCTTGAAGGGGGGATTCCTATACTGAATCAATCTGTGGAATCATTTTCCGAAGCACTCTCTCCCCCACATGAAGAACCAACCACGAATGACACTTTGAACGATGTGATTGACAGAATTGAGAGATTGAATCTTGATTTAGTCCCAACTCAGTCAAATGAGCAGCATGGGCCATCTCAGAAAGGTCCCCCAAAATGGCTGACAAAGACACTAGAAAACGTTCGTCCCGATGAGGTTGAAAAGACAGGAACAAGAAGTTCCACCAGACAAAACAAAAGTGACATAGATAATTATGATTCACCTGTTGATATGGATATTGCTTATAACTATGAATTGAATTTGTCTACAAATCATGAACCAACTTCCTTCAAAGGAGTCGCTTCTCATGTTGAATGGAATGAAGCGATGCAAAAGGAGTATGATTCCTTGATAAAGAATGGCACTTGGAAGGTGGTTGATCCTCCTTTGGGAACCAAACCAATTGGTTGTAAGTGGGTCTACAAGAACAAGTACAAAGCAGATGGCTCACTTGACAAGCACAAAGCCAGGCTTGTGGCAAAAGGTTTTGCATAGAAAGAAAGGGTCGATTATGAAGAAACTTTTGCCCCCACAGCAAAATGGGCCACCATCCGGACACTCTTTGCCCTAGCAGCTCAAAAGGAATGGAAAGTCCATCAAATGGATGTAAAACCGCCTTTTTGAATGGAGATCTAAAGGAGAAAGTTTTTATGTCCCAGCCAGAAGGATTTGTTGTGAAGGGCCAAGAACACAAAGTATGCAAACTTATAAAATCCTTGTATGGCCTCAAGCAAGCACCGCGAGCCTGGTATGAGAAATTAACTAAGCATCTTCTGAAACTTGACTTCAAACATTTTGATATTGATGATGCAACTTTGTTTGTTAAGAAAGTTGGAAAAAAGTTGTATATCTTGTGGAATATGTAGATGATCTTTTGATGACAGTGAACAATGAGAGTTATATTGCATCCATAAAGAAAGAATTGAAGAAAGGTTTTGAAATGACTGATTTGGGCTATGTTCATTACTATCTGGGTATTGAAGTAACTCAACATCCTAAATTTATATTTCTTTCTCAAAAGAAGTACATTGGACTCTGGAGATCTTTTGAACAAATTTGGCTTGGATGAATGCAATCCCTTAACCACTCTAATGGAACAAAACTTGAAGCTCACATCCATTAATGGGAAGAAATTCGAGGATGCAACGAAGTATAGACAACTTGTAGGAAGTCTTATCTACCTGGCTACCACCAGACCAAACATCTCATTTGCTGTTGGAATCCTCTCCAGGTTTATGCAAAAACCTTGTGAAGGACATTGGTCTGCTGCAAAAAGAGTTCTAAAGTACTTGAAGGGGACTCAAGACTTTGGACTCAAATATACACAGGTAGGTGATTTCAGCCTTATCAGATACTCTGATTCGGACTTTGATGGGGACAAAGAAACTGGGGTATCTACTTCAAGTTATACCATGAGTCTTAAATCAGGACTTGTATCATGGAGATCATGCAAACAGTCAGTTCCAGCAGATTCCACAACCGAGGCTGAATATGTGGCAATAGCTAAAGCAACAAAGGAAATTGTGTGGCTCAGGAAAATCCTAGAAGATTTGCAGATGAAACAAATGCATTCAACACCACTCATGATCAACAACACTTCTGCAATAAAGTTGGCCAAGAACCCGAAGTTCCATGATCGAACAAAGCACATCAATACAAAATACCATCTGATTCGACATCATGTTGAGGCCAAAACTATCCATCTAGGTCATTGTTCCACAAATGAGCAGACTGTAGACATCATCACCAAAACGCTTGGAAGAGAAAAGTTTGAAAAGTTCAAAACGATGCTTGGACTCACCAACATCCCTTCAGATTAAAGGGGGGAATGTCGACACCTAATCCTAAGGGATTGGGTGAGATTGTATATTATTGTAATTTAGTAAATAAGGAAGGCCAAGAGACATTGAGAAGTGAATCCCAATAGTCTCACCTCCATGTATAAGTACACACACAACTCCATCTAATGCATCTTTAGTTTTGCGGAGTTACCTCCTAGTATGACAGTCCTTGATAGGATTTCTTCCTTCAGAGATAGTTTCTAACACCAACTTGGACTCTTGGACTTGTCTTCATCTCAGCGCTGATCCCATGTTAAATTTAGATAACAATGGCATTCTATGCTTGATGCACTTTTACTTCAATCTTTCTTAGGCCCAATACAAAATACAATTTATGGCTTTCCTCAAAGGGCAACTATCCCAGAAAGGGAGCCCTCATATGTTGTAGATTATTTTTAATGAAACAACAAATTTTGAAGTGTAGAAATCATGTGTGCATGTGTATGAGATTGATGTTTTAATTTGCTTATGTTGTTAGATATTTTTCAAGTTAAACTTTTAGCCATGTTTTTTATTCAATAGATATGCATTTACTAGGAAGTAATTGACCAAGTTTCTAGGGTTAGAAAATAACATCAAGTGCTTATGTTGTTAGATATTTTTCCAGTTAAACTTTTATCCATGTTTTTTATTCAATAGATATGCATCTACCAGGAAGTAATTGACCAAGTTTCTAAGGTTAGAAAATTAACATCAAGTGCTCCATCAAAAGGTAAAATGATGCCTCAATAGTGCACCCCTCAAGATGCATGCATGCAAATACAATCAGATATTCTTGACATGGAAGAATGCTCCATAACCAGCATCCCCAAGTCAACAAGATGCATGAGCAAGTGTGCAAGATGCCAACTAGTGCGAACACTTCACAAGAAGGCTTGGTCAAACCTTCAACAACTTTCTCAAAATAGAAAGATTTCTCATGGGCTATTTCCCTAATGTACATCCACCTCAATAAATAAATAAATAAATAATCTCCAGCGTCATTACAACTCCTTAAGACTTGTGCAAGGAAAGAATAAACAACAATAAATTAATTAACCTCCAACCAATTCCATGGCTGAATGTGCAAGGTGAAGTAGTCAAACCCCAAAATAGTAAGTAGGCAACCTATAACAAGACACATCCATGAACATAAGAGCGAATTGGGTTTTGACCATGCCAAAACTCCATGAAATAAATAAATATACACCTCTAAAAATAACAAGAAGTGTCACCACAAGTTCACTCTCCAAGGATATGCCCAAATATAGCAAGATGACCAAGTAAATGCATGCAATGTGCCACCTTTTTCTTTCAAGTGTGAAAAGGAAGCCAATGAAGCAGGGTGCCCAAGCTATTAACCTTAATCTAGAGCATTGAATAGTTAATCATGTTGAAAAGTGTAACTAGGTCGGTCTTCATGTTGACTATGTAATTATGTAAAGAAAATGTCAAAGATAATAAAATATATATTTTTGGTGTACTTCCTTCATGGGTTTCATGAGCAAGATTTTATTATGTAGATAGACTTCTTCTTGATGTCTATTAGGTTCATAGGAATACATATAATTAGATGTCATATATACATGAAGGATTTAGTTTAGATGTCTATGCTCCAAAGACCTTGCAAAGGAGCTCACAGACAGCCCTCCAAAAACGCTGGAATAATCACCTCATGAAATGTTATTTATCTCAGCATACAACTTGAAAACACGTCGGCCTCAAATCTAATGAACAGGTTGGCTTAAATATAGGGGGAAACAACTATATATACCCCACTAAACTGCGTAGAACATGAATGAATTCAGTCAACTGCAGGAGATGCGAAGTGCAGGAAATACGAAGTACAGGAATGTGGATTTCCCTCTAAAATTGCAAACAAGTTCTGTGAGTTTATACATAGTGCAGGTCTAAAGGTTAAATGTGAAGGTTTGAAGGCTAAATGCAAAGTGCAGAAAGTTGATGCAAAGAATAAGACTAAGATCTTATGCAAAGTACAGGACTGAAGGTCAATACGAAGTGCAGGTCTGAAGGTTAATGCAAAGAGGAGTGCAGGACTGAAGTGTAATGTTGTCATAAGTGAACAAAGAGACAGCATGTCATGTGGACTAAACAGCAGGAAAGGAAATTGCAGAAAGTATAGAGGTACAAGCTAAGTTGTGGGCAAGTGCAGGAAAGTGTTAGTTCAGGGTTGTTGAAGAAAGAGTTTATTGAAGATAAGACAGTCATCATAAGGAGAAGAGGCAGCGATAGTGAGGAATAGCTCAAGCAAATTGTTGAAAAAAAAAAAATTAAAGTTGAAGAAGCAAGGTCTTGGAAGCATATCTAGGTCAAGGGCTTGAGTCTTGGTCATGGTACTTGTCATTTGAAGATCTATAAGAAGAATTCTTTGCGGGTTTTCCTCTCTAAGAGGGAGAGGTTTTTGCCCTGGCTCTAGGACCCTATCTACTGTGTTTTGTGCATTTTGATAATTGACTTGATGAAAAATTAACTAAGCTAAAAGAAGAGAAGACATATATAACACAAGTAAGCTCACAAGTAATTATCAAGAAGAGAATTTGTATTAATCTACAGCCCTCCAAATTCTCAATAAATCAACCTCGACATGTATGTAAAAAGGTTAATGCTCAAATGTAACCATAGTATGATAGTCCCCATTCAATTAGTCACCAAGAAATTTAATTTTTGTGAACATGTATGCCAAAGAGGGGTACACTCTAATAAAACATTGTACCATGTAGATTAAAAAATTTCTCCCTAGCAAAACCCGACCATGATAACAACAAAACATAAATCCCAACCTAGAGTGCACCACAACAAAGGGATTATTACATCAAAAATAATTATCCAACCTTGGGAAAAAGGTTAGATCACCTTCAAATCATATGTAGTATGTAGCACCCTCCACCGCCCACCCCTGCCCCCTCTAACTCAAACTTGGGAAATAACACATCAATGAGGTACTAATATCATTAAACACATTCTCCCCCAAGTGATTTCTAGCAAATGTTGCTATAATAAAGTTAAATCATCTAGGAAAATCCTACAAAGGAAGCATAACTCATCCCACCAAAGCAACACCATAAGAAAAAGGGGCATAAAAAGTGTTAACCCCTCCAATCATCAAGAATGTTCCCCATCCAACACCTAAGGATCATGTATAATGCTCGATCCTAGTGGCACAAACATCATAAACCAACTGACCAAGTCATTGGGAGACATCAGCAACAATGTTATGAAACATCCAACTCTTATCACCATCGTCATCTAACCGCTTAGGGGGCTGGAACCATAATTCATATCCAAGATAAGCATATATACCAAACAACCATATTGAGATAGTATGCTCCACATCCATAAAAAGTGCAACCAAGGGCTGATCAACAAGGCAGGCACATGTGGAAAGACCACCAGCTGATCAACAAGACAAGCACATGTGGAAAGACCACCAAACAGCTAGCACAATCATCCAACCAAAGAGAAGTAAGACTCCCCTGACTAAAGACCTCCATTAAATGATATAATGCCATGAAGACAGAGACCCCATGAAGATTAATCCCCCCCCAAAACAGTCCAATAGCTCCAAATAACCAGCAACAAATTTCCATCAATGTGATGAAAATCACAAAATGGAACCTCACCCAATATGTTGTGTTACAAGCTACAAATATTCATAATTTATATCGCCACATTTTTTTAAAAAGGAGGTACATTGTGTTGTAGCCGAAATATAGAGTGAAGAGTTCAGTTTAAGCAAAAAGTGAATCAAAGAGAAGTGAGAGTTCATGTGGTCTACAAGAGAAAACGTCTAAGTCAATAGATTAGACCAAAAGGAAAAGAAAGGAAAGTTAATGCAAACAAGGACAATGATTTTCTTTGGTAACTTGAACTTCAATCTTTTGGCATGGAACGTTCAAAAATTATAATTTGATGTAAATTTTTTCAGCTTTGAGTAACTAAGATTTTCTGTAATGTTTGTGAGCAAATTTAACAAGATTGCAGAATCCTCACATAAGGTACAAAAGCCAAATGAGAGTATAGCTGTCCTTGTTTCATTAATTTGGAAAACAACGAGAAAAATTACGGTTGCATGTCCTGTGAATCGTGATCTAGTATTTGGCTGTATCCATAGATATTTGTAGCTTGTTCTGTCCCTAATCCCCGAAGCCTCTGAATAAGTTGAGGTAGGTTAACTATGGGAGAGGATAACTGTTATTGAACTTTTTCCTTCAGTCTTTCTAATACGATAATATATTTATTTTAATGCATATATCAACATCTCTTGCGTTCACACAAAAATAGTGACCAATGTCTTCCCATGTTTTGTCAATTCATATACCTCCTATACCTTGTATTATGTAAGACACTGACTCTATTTCAGAGCCGCTGTAGTTCAGTGAGGCTTGCTCAAATTGGATTTTGCATAAATAATAAAGGGAAATGTGAACAAGCTTTGGGGCACCAGTTTCTTATTTACATAATTATAGACACTATATTTTCTGTAAGTACCATAATCTGTTCAATTGTAATGGATGTCCCACAAAACTTATTGGCTGTCTATCACATGCAAATGATAATCATGAACAAAGAAGAAACATTTTGTTCTAAAATATGATCAGAATGAAGTAAAAAGCATCCCTATATGACAAGATAAAGAACTTGCATAGCTAAATCAAACTTTCTTTCAACAAAAAATAACCATTAACAAGGCCTGCAACCCTAACCAAACCATCACTCTTCATTTGAGTTATGACTGACTTTCTGTGCTTGTACATCATCATACATTGCAAGTATCACATGGCCCAAAGACAAAGCATACATTAAAATTTAAAACACACCTTTTCAGCTTCAACTACTAGCATAAGGCGTCCAAGGATCTCCTGGTCTGATAACTTTGTGAAACGCACAATAGCACATCTGCTCTGTATGGGCTCGATGATTTTGGCTGAAGTGTTACATGCAAGTGCAAATCTTGTTGAATTGGAGAAGATTTCCATGGTGCGCCTAAGAGCTTGTTGCGCTCCAGCTGTCATGCTGTACTCACACAAATACAACAGAATATTTTTTATAAGCAATGGTGATCTAAAACGTACTTTAAAAATGCATATTCTTGATCTAGACCATTGACGAAAATATTGAAGTTGGAAATAAGTCAGCAAGGGTCCAAAAATCAGACTTTCAAAAACAACTGCGAAAGCATCCAGATGGCTTGGGCAAAAAAATCAGCAAGCATGAAAAAGTGTAAATATTTCATTTTTCAATTCAATTTGAACATAAACTTACACCACAAGATTTGTTACCACAAATTAAATACCAAATTTTGCTTATTGAACCATGCTGGAACATACTTCTCTCTCCCAAATAGGCAAACAGCAAGTGAAAAAATAGCAAAAAGAGTCCCTTTTTCAGCTCTTACAACTGACAATTTTTTCAGCATTCTCAAAAGTCACCATTTTCCACCCACATTTTCCCAGAGCGTGTGTGACTCGGAAAAAATTGCAAACTGGTCAATTTCGGCAATCTTGTAACTGGTCTGAACAGAGGTGCGAAGAAATGCAACATATTCTATGATTCCCTCCTATTGGAATACTGTCGTATAAAGACTTCATGGGACTTCTGTTCCGGATCACGATGCCTCTGATGACTTCATGGGAATTCTGGTCCTGAACATGTCCATACCTAATCGTATTTGATTTCGAATTCGTATTCATATTGGAATCTTGCTACTATGGTTTTTACCAAACCAATGGCCAAAAGCCCTAGCACCAATAATCTGAAACCAACCAGAAAAAAGCTATAACATGGGAGTGGAGCTAACAAGTGGCACGACCCCATGCCACATGAACACAGCATTGTGGAGCCTAGTCAATAAACTGAGATCATAGATGCTTGACAAGCATTGAGTTACAGTAAAGCCCTAAGTTTCACCTGCTGCGAATAAAAAATGCACTATTCTGTGAAATTGGGGATAATTCCAAGGGAAGATTACATGGACCGCCTTAGCCAATAAAGCCCACTGACAGTGAAAACTGAAGCATGCGTCAATGACCTAAACCTAGATTGCCAAATGCACTGAGGCAGTGACACAGACATGTACCAAATATTTATGTCCATGTAATGTGACATAGTCTTGGTGTATACCACGCTCTGTGTATATAAAAGAAAGAATAAACGGTCTTTAGTTACCTATCCGCCTCATCCAAAATGATTATCTTGTGCCGCCCTGGAGGGAGTGTTACCTTCTTCTGTGCAAACATTTTGATCTTGTTTCTCACAACATCGATACCCCTGCAGAAGATAATGCGAGACCAACCAAAACCTTAATAAATTGTAGAAATTAAAGGGAAAAAATACAAAATTTCATCCACCACCAAATTGTTTACCAAGTACCTGTCATCAGAGGCATTGAGTTCTATAACACCTTCTCTATAATTGCTTCCCAGCAGTTCATGAGCAAGTGCCAGTATACTGGTGGTCTTCCCTGTTCCAGGAGGACCCTAACAGCCATAGAGAAGCCTAGTTTTATTTCCCTTGCTACCCAACATTTGAGAACATCACGTGCTAAGAAGCATATTCCTACTGTTTCTATACATCAAATTTCAGAAATGAAAATGATCGTGGAGAAAGCATACAGCTAATATAAGGTTGGGCATGTTGCCATCCCTGGCAATGACTTGAAGCCTTGAAATGGCGTCCTGGTTGCCAACAATATCGGATACCTTACTGGGCCTGTATTTTTCAACCCACGGCAAATCATAGTTGCCTGCGGATGATGAGAGTGGGGTGGATGAACCAGCCATTTGAACTTCCCCTCTTTGGCAGCACTCGTGGCAAAGGAAAACTGAAAACAAAGAATAGGGTACGTTATCAACCGTTTTTTCTGAACATCTAGCCCTCTGCGGAGTCGAAGCGTTGTGGAGGGTTCGGAGTTTTGTTCAAACCTCCGCTTGAGCGAATTGTTCCTTTGAAAAAAGGATTCAGGACGCTTTTGAATAGAATGTTGGAAAAAAGTTTACTGATTTAGATGTGCTTGTTTTCCCGGTACCTGGTTTCAAATTTTATGGATGTTCTATTATGTCAGTGAAACAAACTAAGTGATTTATTGTTCTATTATGTCAGTGTTTCTGTTATTCAATTCATTAGCAATGAAATTTAGGTAATTGGTATTGGGTAATCTGTGTTATTTTTTTACTATATATTGTTTTTATAGTAAAACCAAGATAGTTGATATTGCATTCCCGTTATGTTATTCTATCATTTCGTAATAAAATAAAATTATAATACATTATAATTATTTAATAAAATCCAGTTATAAAACATTATAATTAAGAAAAGGATTATGAATTTAGTTGAGAGATGTACAAATATTTGATATTGGGTTGTTCATTATTTCATTTTATTATTTCTTAATAAAATTAGGATAGATTCATATTAATTCTAGTTTAGAGGGATCAAATCTTGAAAGATGTAAATTTCTTTTAATAAAATCTGAAAAAATATTTGCACATTTGAGAGATTTGATTCCTTTAGATGTTTGATAAATATCGATTTAAGATGAAGTTATATTGATTCTTAATAATATTATTTATATTTATATAAATTTCACGTCTCTATACATAAAATTTTATTTTATTTTTTTTATTTTATTTTATTTTTATTTTATTTTTTTAAATTAAAATTCTAATAATACTCATGGTTACATGTATATGCAACATTTTTCCTTTACATTGTAATGCCTCTCCCCACATTTACCCGTTTTTATGAGCTCTGTGGGTAAATGTGAAGCGGAGTGCTACTATGACATGACCCAAACTCCTAGTTCCAATTAAGGAAGTGGAACCTACAAATTGAAACCTTTGTGACCCTCCTCAGGGGCTACAGACCACCCAGGAGCCAAACAACCACCTTGTGTGACCAATCCCTAAGTTGGAACCTTTTCACTGACCTAGAACACAACCGCACCATTTACACTGCTTCCATGCAGTTATGAGACTATAACCGCACTCACTGGCTTGCCTCCATGCCATTATGGCCCAATAGCTCCAATTTTGTGCTTGCAGTTTCAAGATCTGAGCCACTTTTTAAGCTAGTCTCTAGACCTCTGCCCAAAACTCCCTATAACTTTCCAAAAGCATAAATGAGATGCTAGCAATGTTAATCATTCAAAACTTGACCTAACCATGCCTAGCGATGACAGGCATTTCATCAAACAAATGACAAACATGTAAGCTACAGGTCATGAATGCATATATCATCATAAGAGTCTAAGATTCATTTGAGGATCACCGAGAAGGTTTTATGCCTTCTCCACATAGTTGCAACATCACTTATTAGTACATGTATTCATCAATCATTAGATGACTAGACAAATCATGACAAGAGCCATAGATAACATACATCTTGTAACTGACAATTAACCAGCATAGAAACCATGGCAACTCACCCATAGTATCACCAACTTAATCACCACAAGTATACATGAATCACAGTAGAAGAATAGTTCTTATTAAGATATGAAAATACCAACCAAGTCAATGATCCAGGAGGATCTTTTATCAATTCAGATCGACAAGGAAGTCCAATATCATCTTCAGTTTCTCCAGTGTTCCAAATGAAAAAGCCTTCAATTTATTTTGGTGCATGGTACAAGTGATTTCATGGCAAGAGAAAATGTTAAATATTTCATGTCGAATGTACCTATGGTGGAAAGGGTGGATGTAAAAGTTATATGTTGTAACTAGGTTGTATGTTGAAGAACCTACATGACAAAACCTATGTATATGGTCGAAAACCTATGACAAAATTATATAGTAGCGCAAACCCAATGTAATACACCACATGAAATGCATGTAAGACCTTTCGGTGATCGAAAGGTGTATAGACTATGCAATGTATAACATATATATATAACACTTTGAACAGTCAAACCACGTTGAGGGGCAGACTTACCTGTCGCAATACAAAACATGTGAACAGTCCACGGGAGGTCGACCCCAGCGAAACCATCTGCTCGAAGCCGCCGGAACTGACCACCAAGGTGGCAGCTAGTGGTTAGACCACCGTTGGTTACATGCAGTTGGTATATCCACTCTGTCGTCTACAAAACCATTAGGGTTATTTTAATATATGGTGTATTTTTTGGTTTTAAAATTTTAATGTGTGTTATGTTTGATTCAATCACCTTGTAACAATGTATTAGGTGCTTCAATACCATTGCACCGAGAGGTACTTCATCCATTAATGTAAAACCAATTTTCCAATTTTGGCTTGAGAGTGAACCTATTTAAAATTAGTCATTTCACCATGGAGAGGAGGAGTGTTTTCTAAGGCTTGCAATCATAATTCTGTAAGAGAGAGGCAGTTTTCTTTCAGGTGTATCTTGGTCGTCCGGAGGCGGAATTGGGCGCCGAGACAAGCGATGGAAAGCTAGAAGGGAGAGCTTTATGTTGACAGAGACTAGAGGTTCCTACGAGCACGTTCAGTCTGGTGAATTTATATGTAATTACTTCCTTGGATAATTCCTTAATAAAACGGACACCGATCTTGAAAGCAGACCCGAAGACATACTCCACCAAGGACGAACTTTATAATCAATGTTTGTTGTCTTATATCTCTGTTATTTTCTGCAAATTCATGTTTAATTGTGCTTCTTAAGTTCTAGATTAATTCTTAAAATCAATTGTTTTCCTTCAGTGTTCCACACTAAGCGATCGAGTTAACAATCAATTCATTTTGGCAAATTTTCAGTTCTACTTCAGTATTTTTTCAGATCTATTTCAGATCATATATTTTGGTATAGGAGCAGGTTGCATTTTGTAGTATTTTTTCCAGTGAATGTTAACCAGGTCCAGGTTGCGATGTGGAGAAGGAACACTCGAGGAGATAGACCCATAAGTTGGAAAGCAGAAAGTCACTCAACAATCGCCAATGGGAGGATCCGATGCAGATGAAACTCTCGAAGTGAAGTTCGTGGGCGAGGAACAAGTTCAAAAAATGTTTCTTAACATGCAGCAGGTGTTGGGAGAACTCTATGAAGATAAGAAGGCGAGAGATGCAGTTTCATCTTCGAAAGCAACGAAGAAGGAAAAGGGAAAAGGAAAAGTTGATAAACCTCCTTCTCCTCCATCATCTTCATCATCATCTTCTTCTTCTTCTTCCAGTTGAGATTTTGAAACAGAAAAGAAACCTCATAAATCATCTCTTTTGAAACTTGATGTAAAATTTGAACTACCTATTTATGATGGCGAAA
This sequence comes from Pinus albicaulis, assembly GCA_034641835.2. Classification (NCBI taxonomy): domain Eukaryota; kingdom Viridiplantae; phylum Streptophyta; class Pinopsida; order Pinales; family Pinaceae; genus Pinus; species Pinus albicaulis. The sequence continues at coordinate 97,635,805 of CM076584.1, forward strand.
TGAATCCTGAAAAGTTAGATAACTAGATTAAGTAGTTAGAAGTGTATTGTAGAATTCATAACATTTCCGATGAAAGAACAAAAATTCAGTTAGCTACACTTAGAATGGGAGAACAACTTTAATCTCGTGGGAAATTAAAACTCAAGTAGATTTGAAGCGGAAAGGTAAAGTCATATTTTCATGATCTAAGTTTTTAAAAGCTCTCATAAAATAATTCTATCCTTTGGGATACATGCAACAAGTTGTTATTGATTGGCAACATTTGAGGCAAGGTAAAGGGCAGAACGTTTAAGAATTTACTCAGGAGTTCAGGAAGAAATATTTGGCGCTTGGTATTCCATGGGAAACACGTGAGACTTTATTAAAGTACATTGGCAGTTTACATTCTTATTTACAACATACATTATTGATGTTTAATCCCACTGCCTTTGATGAAGTGTGTTTTCAAGCCATACATATTGAATTAGGTGGCACACCATTCAATTTTTCACAGAAAGCATACAAACAGTTGGAAATCAAGGATTCCAAAGACAGCGAGAGGAAGAGCAGTTTGAAGGGAAAGAAAATAGCGACAACTCAGAAAGAAAGTGAAAGACCTACTTGTACTCACTGCCAGAGAATCGGAAATGATGAAGGCAGATGTTGGAAACTTCATCCATAACTCAAACAGAAGAAGTTCCTGAAAAATAAAGGTGAAAAGAAGGCTAATATAGCAATCCAACAAGATTTGGGCTCTGACTCAGGTGATGAAAAGAAAATAACCGCAATCGTTTTGATAGGTAAAAGTTCTGATGCTAGTTCAAGTTCTAGTAATTATGCATATTGTTCAAACATAAATCATCAGGGTGAGGATAAAAGAGTTGAATTATTTCACGTAAAGGGTAACTTCCAAGCACACAAAAATAGACACATTATTTGACAGTGGATCACAAGCAAATTTAATATCTGAAGAATTAGTTAAGAAATTGGGTTTGGAGACACAAAATCATCCCAGACCATACCCATTAGGTTAGCTAAAAGAAAAGACTCAGATTAATGTCACAAACCAGTGTCGTTTAAAATTTTCCATCACAACTAATTACATTGATGAAGTGGATTTAGGTGTGATACCATTAGACATATGTGGAGCAGTGTTAGGAAGTCCTTATCTCTATGATCGTGATGTTGTGTTTCAAAGGAAATAGCATAAATATAACCTTAAGAAATATGGGATTGAATACATTGCCAGGGCACATAAAATCAAAACACACTTGGATTTAGTTACTGCTAATCAAATGAAGAGGCTAATAAGTTCAAGTAAAATACTTGTATTCATGGTTGTAAAAGAACAACATAAGGATCAACATGATGCTTTTTCAGGTTGTGAATCTCAGTTTAAATATAATTTGGTTAAAGTGTTAGATTCTTTTCAAAGTATATTTAAAGAACTAAAACATCTGCCTCCTAAATGGGAAATACAACATGAGATACATTTGATGTCTGATTCCCCTCTTCGTAATGTCGAAATGTATCGCATGTTATTCATAGAGAACGAAGAAATAAAGAAACAAATCCAAGAGCTGGTTGAAAAAGGATTCATTCGACTCAGTTCATCTCGATGTGGTTCACCCATAATTTTGGTTCCTAAGAAAGAACGGGACATGGAGAATGTGTGTCAAATTTAGGGCCTTAAACAAAATCACAATCAATAACAGGTATCCTCTTCCTGGGATAGATGATTTACCTGACCAGTGGAAAAATGTTGTCTATTTCACTAAGTTGGATTTGCGTAGTGGGTATCATCAAATTCACATTGTATAAAATGACATCTGGAAAACTAGGCAGGGGCTATTTGAATGGTTAGTGATGCCTTTTGGTTTGTGTAATGCTCCAACAACTTTCATTCGGGTTATGAATGATGTATTCCATACATTAATAAATTTGTCATAATCTACTTAGATGATATCCTGATTTTCAGTTCTAGTATAGAAGAGCATGTTAGGCATGTTAAACAGGTCTTTGAAGTGTTGCAAAGGGAAAAATTATACCTTAAATTGTCCAAATGTGAGTTTGGGAAGACTTCGTTGATGTATCTTGGTTACATAGTTTGAGGTGGTCATTTGAAAATAGATCCAGCTAAAATCGATGTGATTGTTAAGTGGCCAAGACCACAGAATGTGACTGAAGTTAGGAGTTTTCTAGGTGCAATTCAATATTGGAGAAAATTAATTTCTTAGATTTCTTTGATTGCATCACCGTTACATGCTTTAACAGGTTATAACATTTCCTTTCAATGGGGAGGGAAACAACAAAAAGCTTTTGATACACTTAAGCATAAAATTGTCACAACACCAATCTTAGATTTATCATATCTTCAACAGGAATTCAAAATTGAAACAAATGCTAGTGGTTATGCAATGGGTGCAGTCTTACTTCGAAAAGGGAAACCTATTTGTTTTCATTCATAAACGTTTTCTAAGGCAGTTGCAAATTATCCGACATATAATAAAGAATTGTTTTCTTTGGTTGAAAGTGTTAAGAAATGGAAACACTACTTAATGGGTAAGGAAACAATGATTCATACAGATCATCAGTCGCTTCAATACCTTCAGTCTCAAACTAAGTTGCAACAATCTCGCCATTTCAGATGGATGGGATTTCTTCAGCAATTTCACTTTGTAGTTAAGTACAAGAAAGGTGTCACAAACAAAGTAGCTGATATGTTGTCTAGACCATCTTTGAATGCTTCAGTAGTGCTGCAGAATAGTTCTTTAAAACTTGAAAGTTATTTAGAACAATATAGTACAGATGTTGATTTCAAAGATATTTATGAATCACTAACTTGTGGTACTCAAGTGGAAGAAGTTGATTTTCATGTTCATGACAGGTTGTGATATCATCAGGGTAAGTTGTGCATACCACAGACAGAAAGGGCGCATGTTATTCGGGAAGCACATTCTTCTCGCATTTGAGGACATTTTGGCGTAAGCAAGACAATAGCGCAAATTCAAAGGCATTACTACTGGTCTCGCATGTATGAAACAGTTGCTAAGTACATTAAAGGATGTGTTATGTGTTCGACAAGCAAACCAAGCAATTGAAATATTGGCTTGTATATGCCACTTCCAGTTACTTCATGACCATGGGACAACATATCCATGGACTTTGTTGGAGGACTTCCTATGTTCAAGAGAGGGCATGATTACATGTATGTCCTGGTTGATCATTTCAGCAAGATGTGCATTCTTGTTCCATGAAAAAAGCATGTGACCGTTGAACAGACTGCACAGATGTTCCTTCAACATGTATGGGTTCATTTTGGGTTACCTACTCCCATCATTTCTAACTGAGACACTTGCTTTGTAGGAGAGTTTTAGTCCCATGATTACATGTATGTCGTGATTGATCATTTCAGCAAGATGTGCATTCTTGTTCCATGAAAAAATAAAGTGGCTACTGAACAAACTGCACAGATGTTCTTTCAACATGTATGGGTTCATTTTGGGTTACCTACTTCCATCATTTCCGACCGAGACACTCGCTTTGTAGGATAGTTTTGGTCCACTTTGTGGGAACTCATGGACACAAAGCTGAAGAAGAGCACAAATTTTCATCCACAGACCGACGGACAGACAAAAGTGGTGAACAGGACAATGATACATATTCTCCGAGGTTACTGCAGCAAACATCCTAAGTTGTGGTATGAATATTTACCTTATGTGAAACATGCTTACAATTTAACCTTACATTCTTTGACTAAGTGATCGCCATTTGAAACATGTTCTGGGTACCTACCAAAGTCACCAATGGATTTCATGTTTGGTGAAGAATATAAAGTGGATGGACACGAAGATACAAATAAAGCATTTAAGTTCATTCAATGGATACGACAGATACCCGAAACAGTGCAGGATGAGTTAGAGAAGAGTCAGGACAAGTACAAAATGCTCCGCGACAGGCATTGAATGGATCATCATTTTCAGGTCGGTGATCAAGTATGGTTGTATATCAGTAAAGACAGGTTGAAAGGTGAAGGTAAGAAACTGAAACCCATCAGGTATGGTCCTTTCAAGATTGTGGGAAATATTGAAAATAATGCATTTTGGTTAGACTTACCTCCTTACATGTGAATTTATTCAGTTGTAAATGTAGAAAATATGAAATTGTATGAACCTCCGATGATCATTGATCCAAAGGAAGATATACAGATTCCTACCGTCGATGATTTGGCACCTGAGTATATGAATAATTTGGAGGAAGATACCATCTTGGACAGGGAGGTTCGCTCTTCAAGGTGTGGAGATGTTAAATATCTTTGAGTGGGACTCAAGGGCATGAATCCAAGCAAGGCGAGGTGGATGGAGATCGGAAGAGTGAGGTAGGTTTACCCTCACCTGATGTCTACTTAAATAAAACTTTTGTTGGTCCAAAAGCTTTAAAGTGGAGAGGATTTATCCAAGAGGATCTTACATCAGTTCAGATCGACAGGGAAGTCCAGTATCATCTTCAGTTTCTCCAGTGTTCCGGCTGAAAGAGTCTTCGATTTATTTTGGTGCATGGTACAAGTGGCTTCATGGCAAGGGAAAATGTTAAATATTTCATGTCGAATGTACCTATAGTGGAAAGGGTGGATGTAAAAGTTATATATTGCAACTAGGTTGTATGTTGAAGAACCTACATGACAAAACCTATGTATATGGTTGAAAACTTATGACAAATCTATATACTAGCGCAAATCCAATGTAATACACCATATGAAATGGGTGTAAGACCTTTCGGTGGTCGAAAGGTGTACATACTATGCAACGTGTATATATATATATATATATATAACCCCTTGAACAGTCAAACTGCATGGAGGGGCAGGCTTAACCGCTACAGCACAAAACATGTGAACAGTCCACGGGAGGCGGACCGCAGTGGAATTGTAAGCCCGAAGCCACCAGAACTGGTCGCCAAGGGGGAAGCCAGTGGTTAGACCATTGTCGATCACATGCGGTTGGTATATCTGCTCCGCCATCTGCAAAACCGTCAAGGCTATTTTAATATATGGTGTATTTTTGGGTTTTAAAAGTTTAATGCGCACTATGTTTAATTCGATCACCTTGTAACAATATATTAGGTGCTTTAATACCATTGCACCGAGAGGTAATTCATCCATTAATGTAAAATTAATTTGCCAATTTTGGCCCGAGAGTGAACCTATTTAAACTTAGTCATTTCACCATGGAGAGGAGGAGTGTTTTTGAAGGCTTGTAATCATAATTTTGTAAGAGAGAGGCAATTTTATTTGAGGTGTATCTTAGTCGTCCGGAGGCAGAATTGGGCACTGAGACAGGCGTTGGAAAGCTAGAAGAGTGAGATTTCTATTGAAAAAGACCAGAGGTGCCTGTGAGCACATTCAGTCTGGTTAATTTATGTGTAAATACTTCCTTGGATCATTCCTTAATAAAATATACGCCCACCTTAAAAGTGGACCCGGAGACGTAATCCGCTAGGGACGAACTCCGTAATCAATGTTGTTGTCTTCTATCTCTGTTCTTTGCTGAAAATTAATGTTGAATTGTGATTCTTAGGTTTTGGATTAAGTCGTAAAATCAATTTTTTTCCTTTAGTATTCCACACTAAGTGATCGAATTAACAATCAATTCATTTCGGCAAATATTCAATTATACTTCAGTATTATTTCAGATCTATTTTAGAATAGTCAAGGACTTCCACGTACCACCCAACCATAGATTGGGCTGAACCAAGTCTCTCTTTTATTCAATCACCCTCGTGCCATACTCCAAGCATGAATGTGGGATCTCATGGAATAACCCAAGACAAAACCAAACAGGCCTTCTAGAGGCAAAACCACCTTAACCCTCAACCACAGTGATTCCACCTCTACGGTTCAAACATCACTAACACTAATAAGATTGGTCTCTACCCATGTTATCCAGGGCTCCAGGATCTAGTAATTCAACCCACAACCTTCCAAGGCTCCAGAGCGTTTGTCCAACCTAGCTCCAGGGACTAATAACTCAACCCACCAAGGGCTCTAAAGTGTTTGTCCCAACGTAGGCTCTAGGACTAGTAACTCAACCCAAGTTGTTCCAAGGCTTCTAGAGAATTTGTTCCAACCCACAACCATAAGGAACATGAGCAATAATAAGAAAAACAATCAAGTGGAAAAACCCACAACACCATGGTTATCCAGGAAATGGCAAGGCGAGGCTGAAACCACTGCCAATCTAGGCAAATATCCATGCCAATGACAGTACATAACCAAAAAATCACATGCATATATCATGCATCCATAAATAAACAAGGAAATCACACACGCAACTTGTTACCTCCAAAAGAATCCAATTGTAGTTGTTGATCCAATTGTTCCCTTGCGCTTTCCAGCTTTCCTTTGCCTTCTTTTTCCAATCCAAGTGAATGCCCAAGTGCTCCAAGATTTCTCTAAGTGTGCAAGAGTATGACAAAATGATAGAATGAAAGAGCTCTAAACCCAAAATTTTCAAAAGGCTCCACTGAAAAAAGCCGTGAATTGATCCTCGTAAACTTTTTTTATCATCGAGGCCTTTGTTTCCTTCATTTTCCTTCATTTTTCCTCTAATTTCCTTAGCATGCAAATATGTGTCTCTTCACCTTCATTTACTCATATTTTCCTTTATTTTCATAAATAAATGCCAATTAATGCCTCTTTGCCTTTGTTAATGTCTTGGTAAATTTCCATAGCCATTAATTAATCACAAGTGATACCCATTTTCTTCATTTTCTTCATTTTCCTTCATTTTTTGTCTAATTTCATTAGCATGAAATTTTGTGTCTCTTCACCTTCATTTACTCATATTTTCCTTTCTTTTCGTAAATAAATGCCAATTAATGCCTCTTCGCCTTTGCTCATTTCTTTTTCAATTTCCATAGCGATTAATTAATCACAAGTGACGCCCATCACTATGTTTTACCCAACATTCAGCTTGGAATTCGTGTCCCAGGTGTGAAATTTTCAAACTGAAACATTATTGCAGTAATAGATTTATTTTACCTACTTATTTATGATAAGTTATTTACAAATTTTCTTCCAATAAATTCTCAAATAAACACAACTGCAGTATTCACTTAACCATAAGTAGAAAATATAACATAACACATATAACGCAATAGAAACAATCACATGAACATATTTATTGTTGGACAATTGTCCCTAGAAAAACCCAATGTGGGAAAACCGGTGCAACATATGAGGGTTTGTATTATTCTTCGACAATGAAAATATTTTACAAGAATTAAACGATCAGACTTCTAGAATACACCTGAGATAAATTCCCCGAACCCTCGAGGAGAATTTTTGACACCCGGAAGACACCCTAGCTCCCTCTTCGTTACTCTTCGTGATTCTCTACGCAGTCCCTACTCTAGACTGCGTTACTCTGCGTGGGGACTCAGTGTTGTCGCTCAGCGCTGTCCTTTGTGGCTCTCTATGTCCTCCTCTTACCTTTCTCTACTTCTGATGACTTCCCCTTCATTTTTTCTACCTCTGCAACTCTCCCTCTGAAATCGAATTATATTCCTTCAGAATCGATTTTCTTCAGGCACTGAGTGTGTGCCTAACTTGCTTTGCAAATGACCCTCAAGCCTTCTCTTATAATCTTCTCGTTCACGAATCAACGGTCCACATTATATTTCTAATCAATGGCTAAGATTAAAACATGACTTGATCTTTGTTCTCTAGAAGATTCTCACTATGTTTTATTAATACCCTTTAATTATTTAATTTCCCTAAGTTTAGAGGTAGGGACCACATTAAAATAATTAATTATTTTAATAAAATATGAACCGAGTGGAATTTCCACAAACAGTTTATAGGTTCTTTGAAATACTAATGTCCAAGCCTCCTCACAAAATATGAGACTTGGAACACTTTGCAATGCTTCAAAAATCAACACTCCCTCTTAGCGATGAAAGTGTTCAAGCAAAATACCAATTGCATCTACTCTGACCTAAAGCATCTACTTTGTTGTTGATGTCTCGATTGTTGCCCCTCATTTGCTGTGTTGCTGCCCTCTGTATTGTTGCCTATGACACCAACTCTGTCACTGCCTCATTCATACTGCAACTCCCTCTGAATTTCTGGCTTATCCATTCCTCTATTGGAATGGATTCTTGACCATTCCCATATTTTCTTTGAAGTAGGCAAACTTAATCTTACCCACAACTTTCATGAGGATATCTGCCACATGTTCCCCTGTAGGAATGTACTTCAACTATACAGCTCCCTGTTGGACATAGTCTCTGATGAAGTGGCACCTTATGTCAATGTGCTCGACCAATCATGAAACGAGGGATTTTCAGAGGGCTTGATGCAACTCTGATTATCACACAAAATTCTGGTCGGTTCCATCCTCTTATTGAGTAAGTTCACGAGCAACTTACGAAGCCATATGGCCTCACACGAAGCTGTGCTAGCTGCCATATATTTAGCCTCGGCTGAGCTTAGCACCACGAATTTTTGTTTCCTACTACACCAGGAAGTCATTCCTGATCCGACACTGAAACTGGACCAAGGGATCCTCCTTACACTGCGTAGCTAAAGACATTTCTCGAGACTTCTTGAAGGCTCTCTCCTTCATGAACTTCACATCTCGTCTTACTACTATCTTCCTACTCTCGGAAATATAGATGCGGTAAGCCTTCACATTCTCATTATATCCCACAAGATACCATTTTTCAACAGTCTGATCCAACTTCTTCCTCTTCTCATCGGGTACATGGTAGTATGCTATACTACAAATATCCTAATTTGGTTCACTTCAGGCTTGCTGCCAATGAACACACTCTCGAGAGTAACCTTACCCAATGTGTTATGAGGAACCATGTTCTGCACATACGCAGATGTATTACAAGCTTAAACCCACATAAATTTGGCCATGTCTTAATCATACAACATTGCCCTCGCAACTTCGACAATAGTCATGTTATTCCTCTTTGCGACTCCATTTTGCTCCGGATTATATGGAGAAATTCATTCTCTCTTGATGCCTTCCCTTGCGCTAAACCTTGTGAAGTCCTTGTCAATGTACTCTCCACCATTTTTCGATCGCAATTGCTTGATCCGTTTTCCTGTTAGATTCTCCACTAGAGCCTTAAACTCTTTGAATCGCCCAAAGACTTCGCCTTTTGTCTTCAGAAAGTAGATCCATGTCATTTTGGAATGGTCATGAATGAAGGCGAAAAAATACTTTGCACCACTGAGAGCATTTGCAGACATTGGTCCGCATATGTCTGAGTGTATCAACCCCAACACACTCTTGGCCCTATTGCTACTTCTCGGATATGCTGCCTTGGTATACTTCCCTATTACGCACCCTTTGCAGACATTGTCTTGCTTGGTGCTAAGTTCTGGAGCTCCCGTGACAGTCTTCTTGAGAATTCTCAAGGCTCCATGATGTAGATGCCCCATTCTTATATGCCATAATTCATTCAAATCTCTTTCATCAGTACTTACTATTAGTACCATTGGGGATTCGCGTTGTAACTTGTACAGTTTATGGCTCCTGACTCCAATTTGTGCCTTCTTTTTCCAACTTGGATGTTTGACATAAATTTTTTTTCCAATAAAGTATACATCGCAACCCTTGTTCTGAAGCTGAGACACTAAGAGAAATTTCATCCCCAATCCTGGTACATGCAGTACGTTGGTGGCCTGAAGCTTGTTTCCAGGTTCTGTTTGAAATATTTTGGTGCCTCTTCCAACAGGGGTACATTTTTCCTTATTTCCCACAATGATTTGAAAATTCATCTGCTCCTCCTAGTACCTTAAGAAGCATTCTCTAACTCCCATCATGTGAGCAGATGCTCCATTGTTAATCTACCAGATCTATGGAGAGGCCATGCATGACACACAAGCCAATTCCTCTTCTAGTTTGGATGCCAGAACTGAAATGTCATAATTCCTCTGTTCCTCCATGCATTATGGAGAACTGCGTGAACCCTTCCGAGGTGATGCTGCATCACTTTCAAACCTTCGTTCCATTGCAGAACCTCCTCTTCTGTCACTCGCCTTTTGCTCTGGTACCATGTGAAACTTTCAAACTAAAACACTACTGCAGTGATAGATTTATTTCGCCTACTTATTTATGATAAGTTATTTACAGATTTTCTTCCAGTAAATTCTGAAATAAGTACAACTGTAGTATTCACTTAATCATAAGTATAAAATAGAACAAAACACATATAACTCAATAGAAAAAATCACATGAATAGATTTATTTTTGGACAATTGTCCCCGAAAAAACCCAATGTGGGAAAATCGGTGCAACAGATGAGGGTTTGTATTATTCTTCAGCAAGGATAATATTTTGCAAGAATTAGACGAGCAGACTTCTAGAATAACCCTGAGATAAATTCCCCGAACCCTTCGGGAGAATTTATGACACCCGGAAGACACCCTAGCTCCCTCTGCATGATTCTCTACGTATTCCTTGCGCTGCACTTCGTCACTCTACATGGGAACTAAGTGTTGCTGCTCAGCGCTATCCTCTATGGCTCTCTGCATCCTCCTCTTGCCTTTCTCTGCCTCTGCTGACTTCCCCTTCCTTTTTTCTGCCTCTGCAACTCTCCTTCTGAAATTGAATTGTATTCCTTCAGAATCTATTTCCTTCGGGTACTGTGTGTATGCCTGGCTTGCTTTCAAAATGACCCTCAAGCCTTCTCTTATAATCTTCTTGTTGATGAATTAATGGTCCAGATTATATCTATAATCAATGGCTAAGGTTAAAACATGACTTGATCTTTGTTCTCTAGAAGATTCTCGCTTTGATTTATTAATACCCTTTAATTATTTAATTTCCCTAAGTTTAGACTTAGGGACCGCATTAAAATAATTAATTATTTTAATCCAACATGAACCGAGTGGAATTTCCACAAAAGGTTTCTGGGTTCTTTGGAATACGATGTCCAAGCCTCCTCACACAATATTGGATTTGGAACACTTTCCAATGCTACAAATATCAACACCATGACCTTGGTATTATATTTTTTTACATGGAAAATCAACCAGGGGTTGTTACAAACCCCTCCCCTTGGGGAAACACTGTCCTCGGTGTTTTATGACAACCATGACCAGAAAACCGCTGAAAACAAAACATACTACATATGGCGCTTTATAACATAGCTCAATGTGGTATTTACAATGACATCTTGCTGAAAACATGACAATCATATCATTTAGTGGAGCTTTATAACACTTCTCATTATGGCATTTACAATAACAACCACATATATACTCATGCACATTTGCTTCAACCAGAAAATAATCATATTGTCTATGGAAATTTATAACCACAACTTGATACAATATTTACAATAATATACACATATGCATATGCACATTTGCTCTAACCAGCAAATAAAAGGATACGGTGACTGCATCAGTCAACAAGGTAATCCACAGGCTCACACCTCCACCCTCAAAAGTAGTACTAGGATTCACCTCCTTCCCAAGAAGTCCAGAATCCGCTGCCAAATTCAAACTTGCATCCAATGTCCAACACTACGATCCTTGTGCTACTTGTTCTCTCAGTGAACAGTTACCACTCATTGTTCCAGGGCACACTCCCAATGTGTTTATGATTCTATATGGTAATTCTAATGACCAAAACAAAATAATTCCCCGCCCATCCCTTCTCTACTACGCAATCCCTCTGGCAATCCAGTCACCCCCTTCAATGTAGTCACACACCTTCCAAGTTCTGTTGGCATCCCCTTCAACATAGTCCCACGGCCGATCCATCCCTTTGCAAGATTTCCTCGCATCGAAAGATCTAAAAACGAAGCCATATCACTGCCTCAAAACCATCGTATAAGTCATAGCATGCTCATGGAAATCAATGGACACTATTGGGTACCATCGTCCTATAATGGCCCTGTTCATGAATACTTTACCATCATATTATTGCATGTTCCAATTCCTTTCACTATTGTTGCTAACATTCTTGTAGTCAGTTCCAACCACCCAAACTGGCCATTCTCCATAAATTCATGTACCAAGCACATAATTACCATTAGATTAAAAAAGGAATTGAAATAAAGCCAAATCACACCTCAATGGTAGCTCGTCAATAAGGTACACCTACAATTTTATTTACTTCATGTCACAACAAGTCATACTAGCTCTTTGATCAAATCATCATGTATAAACATATCACATTCGGTTAGCTCAAATGCAACCATCATAAATCAGAATCATATATTGTGTGCATAATTAAAACTGAAATAAAATACTTATACTTATCTTTCAAATGGTTTTTTTCTTTCGCCTTCATTCTTGTCCTTTTTGTACACACATTGAATCGGTTTCCAAACTCGACAAGCACCCAGTGCCTTCTCTTATCTTCAATCACATACACATACACATAGTGTACATCATATGTATACATCCACACACGATGTACCACGCAATACATACACCTACACTCGGTGTACAACACAAACATACACCTATACCTGGTGTACAACGCAACACATACACCTACACCTTGTGTACAACACAATACATATATGTACACATAGTACAACACAACGAATACACATGTCACGATACAATGACTATCCAATAGACATAACACAATACCACATGTACACAACACAACATTTAGGACATGTACACAACACAACATGTAGGACATGTACATAATACAACATGTACACAACACCACTTGTACACAACACCACTTGAACACAATGGCACATGTACAACATGTACACAATAGTAGTAATGCACATCCAGAGACCACATTGTCTCTATCAGGCAACCTTGCTTCTAGGGTCTTTCTCACACCTCACTGCATGCATCCACAACCCAAATCTCGGGTTTGTGGTTCTTTCCACCATCCATGCTTATCTCAACATGTCGTAGATCACACTACTTTCATTCCGTTGATACATCTTTCAATGTTGTCTTCCTTAGCATAAACATATGCATACTATAAGCACATAATATCAATTCATATCCACATGATACTAACCTCGTAGATTTGACAGGGCTACTCTTCCCACTTGATTCCCCATAAAACCTCTTCATGCCATTCACCTGCATAAGCAATTGTTCCTCGACAAGCATGATCCCTTACGACCTTGTCGTACAATGACATACAACCATACATGTATACATACATAGATATCAACATAATCAAAATCACAACATAATTACCAGATATCATAAGGTTAAGGTTAAGAGAATTCTCTTTATCCGTGCACAACGTGCACAACATGCACAACATTGAGAACAACAGTTCCCAACATAGCCAAGGCACCTGAAGCCTCAAATCCATTTAATTTACCTTTCTTGTTACCTTTCTCGTGATTGTCTTACCATCATCCATTTACCCCAATGGACCCAACCAATCCAACTATTCGTCATATTCTTGCCTCCAATTTCCCTTAGACATGCACCAGGCTTCATATGGGTCTTTCATTACCAGTTAGGTTTCGTCCAACTCACCCTGAGCTCCATTAACTTTTCTCTTTTCCCAGCAAATTCCCAAGCCCTTCAAAACATAAAAGGCAATAACAAGAAACAAACAAGAAGAAAAACCATGAAAAACCAATAGCAATATGACACCACAAGAAAAGTGGCATGGCCATGCACCAAACACAATCCAAACCATAAATAGAGTGCAAACAAATCACAAAATACCGAAAGCACAAAACTTAAACTCACACCATGACTCAACCCCATGGGTTCCCAGTGCTTCCAAGGGAAAGCTCAACCTGAGCCTTCTTCAATATTTCATGGCAATCTCTTTTGCCATGCAATCCTATGCATCATACTGCCATAAACACACAATGGTTAGTGCATAATAAACATACAATATACCAATTACCTTACCTTGTTGTGCTAAGAACATTGCCTTGTAACTGAACATATACATATATAATCTCTCAAGGGACTCTAATTCCTTGACAAAACCAACTATAACTAGAAACCAATTATTATACATGTGAAATACATGTTCATGAATATAACACATATCCACATAATATTAGACAAAATCAAGGTTAAGAAGATTTCATGTATTCGTGTAAAGCACTCATTCGTTTGGAATTGTGGTTTCCAAACATAGCCAAAGGAATTCTCACCCAATTCCTTTCTTTTACCCTTTTCATTGCAACAATTGAGTCTTATTATGTGTTGTTGCATCGCCTAGTTGTTAGTTATATAAACAAATCAATTATTACCTTGTCACGCTAATACCAAGCATGTTGCCCAGCAACTACTCACACATGTTAGTCACATGTTCTGAAGATCGAGACATCGTGTCTATTAATTTGAAATCAAGTTTTAACAAGACTAACATCCATGTCATAACCAACTCATAATCATTATTCATAATACTACAACTAACACCCACTTCCACTCAAGTGCATATAAACTGTCTCAACACGTATTGTGTTAGTACAACCGTCTTAAAACAAGATCATTATGTCATGCAATTGCATAAACACATACTCATATTATACAAGTAATCAAACATTAAAATAACATGTAAACACAATCCCTTGTTATCCATGGTCCACATTAAGGTAGAAGGAAACAACTACTATAATCGCCTGATATCCAATGTCCAATTATGGAAATAGGATCTCCAAATTTCTATTGAGTTTAACCGCACTTTCCAAAACCTTATTTTCATTTCTCATACATTTTGTACTTGAAAGCATACCACATAATAATGTCACTTTTCCATTCCATAGATTTCACGTCAAGCCTGTAAGGGAAGTCATGTGAATTGTAGTCCACTACTCCACTCTTCATCCCTGGCCTTCTATTTCCTGCAAACATTTCATGTTAGATAAACCAAATAGACGACATATTCAAACTCATACCTCAATGTATGTCAAGGGCGGCTATCACATTTGCATAAGTCAATCCAGATTAATACGACACAATAGCACAAATATATTGACTCGTACCTGAATATCATAACCATAACCATATGCATAGCCTGATCCAGATTAGCACGATACATATAACATTAAGACCTTAGTTGCAATGACCATACTAATCATGCATATGACTACAACACATATAACAACAAGTTGTTACCATGCATGATTATCCGACTCATGTGAATATGACCGCACTAATCAACTACCATCTATTATGCATGTAACCACAACAACAATAAAATGGCTTAGGTGCATATAGCCACAATGTATATAAAAACAATTAACCATGGTACATATATGCCAAACATACAAACCTGTATGATGATCTAATTTTACCCAAAGGTCCATTGTATGATAACCTGCATCTCCTACTCCATCTCAGCCAACATATCAGCATCATAACATACCAACGACATCATGATGACAAAAATTTCGCAATAACCACCACGATGCATGTCTGACCTATTGTGCATGCATAAAAATAAAAATTTAGCCCATCTAGTCCAAGTGTTTGAACTGGAAGCTCTGACACCACCCTATGGTATTAGATATCACACAAAGAGAACAAAACCCACTTTAATACCACCTTGTAACACCCCTCCCCACATTTACCCTCTTTTACAAGTCCTTTGGGTAAATGTGAAGCAAAGTGCTACTATAGCATGACCCGACCTCCTAGTTCTAGTTAAGGAAGTGGGTCCTACAAACTGAAACCTTTCTCACCTTCCTTAGGGGCTACAGACCACCCAGGAGCCAAACAACCACCCCAGGTGACCAATCCCTAAGTTGGAACCTTTTTTCATTGACCTAGCTCCACAACCACACTCTTGACACTAATTCTATGCAGTTATGAGACTACAGCCACACTTCGTGCTTGCCTCCATGCGGTTATGACCCAACAACTCCAGTTTTGTGCCTGCGGTTCCAGGATCTTAGCCACTTTTTAAGCTAGTCTTCAAACCACTGCATGTAACTTTCTTGAAGCGTAAATAAGATGCTAACAATGCTAATCATTCATAACTTGACCTAACCATGCCTAGCCATTACATGCATTTTGCCAAACACATGACAAACATGTAAGTTACAGGTCATGAATGCATATCTAATCACAAGAGTCTGAGATTCATTTGGGGATCACCAAGAAGGCTCTATGCCCTCTCCACATAGTTGCAACAACACTTATTATTCCATATATTCATCAATAATTAGACAACTAAATAAATCATGACGAGAGCCATAGATAACATACATCCTGTAACTAGAAATTAACCAACATAGAAACCATGGCAACTCAAACACAATATCACTACAATTATACATGAATCACATTAGAAGAATAGTTCTTATTAATATATGAAAATACCAACCAAGTAAGGGACTTCCATGTACCACCCGACCATAGATTTGGTTGAACCAAATATGCATTTCAAACAATAACCCCTCTTCCATATTCCAAACATGAATGTGGGATCTCATGGAATAAACCAAGACAAAACCAACCAAGGTTTTCAGAGGCCAAACCACCTCAACCCTCAACCACAGTTATTCCACCTCTACGGTTCAGACATCACTAACACCAACCATATCAGTCTCTACCCAAGTTTTCTCGGGCTTTAGGAACTAGTAACTCAACCCACGACCTTCTAGGGCTCCAGAGCATTTGTCCAACCTCGCTCCAGGGACTAGTAATTCAACCCACCAAGGGCTCCAGAGCGTTTGTCCCAACATATGCTCCAAGACTAGTAACTCAACCCAAGTTGTTCTAGGGCTTCCAGAGTGTTTGTTCCAACCCACAACCATAAGGAACATGAGCACCGATTAGAAAACAATCAAGTGGAAAAACCCACAACGCCATGGCTATCCAGGAAATGGAAAGGCAAGGGTGAAACCACTATCAATCTATCCAAATCTCCATGCCAATGATAACACATAACCAAAAAATCACATGCATATACCATGCATCTAGAAATCAACAAGGAAATCACACATGCAACCTATTACCTGCAAAAAATTCCAGTTGTAGCTATTGATCCAAATGTTCCCTTGCGCTTTCCTACTCTCCTTTGTCTTCTTTTTCCAATCCAAGTGAATGCCCAAATGATCCAAGAATGCCCCAATATTTCTCTAAGTGTGCAAGTGTATGAGAGAATGAGAGAATGAAAGAGAGGTCAACCTAAAATTGTCAAAATGCTCTACTCATAAAAGTTGTGAACTGATCCTCGTAAGCCTTTTTATCCTTGAGGCCTCTATTTTCTTCATTTCCTTCATTTTTCCTCTAATTTCCTTAGTATGCAAATTTGTGGCTTTTCACCTTCCTTTTCTCCTCTTTTTCTTTATTTTCATAAATAAATGTCAATTAATGCCTCTTCACCTTTTCCAATGTATTTGCTAATTTCTATAGCCATTAATTAATCACAAGTGATCATACCCATCACTATGTTTTACCCAATATTCAACTTGGAATATGTGTCCCATTACCTTAGTCTTATATTTTTTTACATGGAAAATCAACCATGGATGTTACATACATGTTTTATGATTTTATAATTTAATATTTCGATGTGATGTGAATATCCTTAATAATATAGATAAATGTATAGGTAACTTCAAAAAATAGTTTATTGTAGATATTGAATTTTTATATGATTATTAATTAAATTTAAATATGAAGATTAAATAAGTGAACACTTTTAGAACATTGTGGACATGATTTTTCAAATTTGAAACCCTAAGTTCTTTTCTCGCATCGATGGTTTTTTAGCTAATTCCCAATGGCGAAGGTTTAGGAGGGGCCTTTGCCCCTCCCTGTGACAAAGAGATTGTCTTTCATGCACTGGTGACATCCCTTAAAAGAAAGCCCAGGCCTAATGAATCATCGCAGAAGTTCGTTAAGAATTTGAGAACACCCCGTAAGTCGTTCTTCCTTTGGGCTTCCGAAAAACCTCACTGGCCTTCTCTAACAAAACTCTGTTATGAAAGTTCATGGGCATGTGGCCCTCCCCTAAGTTAGTGGAGTAGTGATCTAACAAGACCTGGAAACCAAGGATGAAAGGGAATCTTGGCGTGTATGTTGTGGGCAATGGTTTTTTCACCTTTATTTTCGAGTACAAGGAGGACCAAGACATACTGGTTCAAAATGGGTTGTATTTATTCGGCTTTAGGGGATGTACCTGAATGCCTCGTCCTTGGATTTCAACTCAGATGAGAATATTCCAACATTTGTGCCTCTCTGGGTCAAACTCCCTTGCCTACCTCTTTCCTATTGGAGTGATGAGCGTTTGAAGGTTATCAGAAATGGTGTAGGTTGGTATATTGACTGAGTTGAGTTGAAAGGCCAGTAGTTTGTGTGCGCCAAATATTTGTGTGGAAGGTAGCCTTGAGAAATATTTACCTTTAGAAATTGTCTTGCCCCAAGATGAGCTTCTTATAGTCATTATACTACGACAAATTTTCATTAAAGTGAAAAATATGGCATGAATATGGGCACTTTGCCCATGACTTAAAGAAAGATAAGGATGGAAATGGAGATGGAACAACTCCTCTTCAAGAAGAGCAATGACACATACAAAAAATGGGAGCTAACAAAGGGAAAGGAGGAGTTAAAATTTCCAAAACCCCTGTGCATAACATTGCCACATCGTTGCCAAACCCTTTTGATATTTTGTCTCTGGGAGGGAACGATTTGACGGAACCAATCACTAAAAATGAACGCCCAACTTCCGAGGAAGAGAAGGGAGAAGAAAAACATGGGGAGTTTCGAGAAGAAGAACATGGGCAGTTCCAAGAAGAATAACATGGGTTGTTCCAAGAAGAACAAATGGAAATTGAAAATGATATGTCTAGCATCGTCAAAGCTCAAATTCAACATAGTATCAAGACCCCTCCAAATTTGGTTGGGAGAGTTACAGGTTTTGAAGGCGCGCCTCAAAAGCAACAAGAAAAATAATAAGGAGCGGGGAAATTTCTCATGAGAAGTGCCAAGAAAAGATTAAACTGGGTAAGTGACTCTTCCAACCATGAGTTGGAAAATTATAAAATCAAAGGAAGGCCTTCCAACGAAGACTTAAGGGAATCATAAACGGGAAAAAACATTAAGTTGGGGAATCAACTTCAAATCACTAAAATTCTTAAGAATCTGAGCAATAAGGAACATGGGAGTGTCAAATCTGAAGGAGGTAAGCCTTTTTCCTCTAAGTTTAAATGAAATATATATCCTAGGATATAAGGGGACTAGGAAACCCCATTAAATCATGGGAAATTAAAGATCTAATTAGAATGGAAAAAGCTTAAGTTATATCCTTGAAAAAAAAACAAAGTTGTTTGATGAATAAATCCTAGTTCAATAAAGGTCACTTTGGAGAGACAATTATGGTGTTGCTCAAAGTTCCTATGGAGCCTCTAGAGGCCTGAGCAATTTTTGGTTGAACTCTTATTTCGTGCTAAAGGCTAGCTCAAAGTCAAAATTCTAGGTATCTATCATATTAGAAGATAAGAACACAAAATAAATTTTCTCCTTTGTTGAAGTTTATGCCCCATTTAACTATGGTGAGAACAGAGAATCACAGGATTCATTAGATGCTTAATGAAGAACAATGTCATATTAAAAACATTTTCTGTGGGGATTTCAACACTATCCTTCTCTCTTCAAAGAAACACAAAGGTGATATTATTAGAGATCCTTTCTGAGAAAGGATGGAAGATCTTATCAAAAAACGGGACCTCCTAGATATTTTTTCGAAAAAATGAAAATATAATTTGTCCAATAGGAGAAGTGGCTATGGGCACATCATAACCAGGTTGAATTGATTAATTATTCATAACAACTAGATGGTCAAATGAATAGAGTGCTCTTCCTCAATTATAGCAAGGGGAGGGGGGGGGGTGGGGTGGGGTTGATCATCGACCTTCCAAGTTAAGTATAGATCATCAATAGGAAATATGTCCAATCCCTTCTCACTTCAATCTTGGATGCCTTCAAAAAGAGGGAGTTACAAAATTAATAAAGCAAGCTTGGACTACCTCAATAAAAGGATCCCCTGATTTTGTTTGGGAAACCAAGCTGAAAATGGTGAAGCAAGCCCTTTGAATATGGGAAAAATCCAACTTTAAGTCTCCGGGTCAACAAGAAATCGATCTTATTAGACACCTAAAAAATGATCAACCCCAAAGTGCGGTTGTTTCAGTGATAGGGGGATTTATTGATCAGGTGATCATGTCCTAATTGGAAAAAATGCTCAAAATTTTATTTGCTCATAATTGGTTGAAACTAGAACGACAGGAAAGGCCTCGTCGAAATGATCCTGTAGCCGCGAACGGCACTCAAATCCGACACTGTATGTGAAAGTTATTCAAGTTTGAAAATTCACAATTTCATATAAAAGTCTAGTTTGACTTGGGTTGACTTTGAATTTAAAAAAAAAGGAATATTCCATAGAATATTCCAATAATATTCCATAGAATATTCCATATAATATTCTCTGTCAACCAATTAGAGGTCGACATTTCTCGCAATCAGATTTCACAATGTATTTGAGGACCAATGATTGGGCGCCACGTGGCATGCCCGGAGGCCACCACGTGGCCCCAAGCTGGTGAAATAATGGTGTGTTAAAATTTATATATATATCTCGGCAGGAATCAAAACCGGGCCTCCTGCCCGCCAACGCAACGACCTGACCAATCGGGCTCCGCAATGGTTCTTAACTATATTGCATGGAGGTTATATTTGAAGTTTGCATATGTTTTAGATGGGCGGCAAAGGGGGCCAGCCCCCGCTTATATATGACCATTCGCCGGAGTCCAGGGGCTAACCGCCCGCCCGACGGTCACAGCGGCGATTAGCACCCCACCATGTGGCCACCTCTGAAGTAAAATGCGACCGTTTGCATTTACATTAAATTCTCTGACGGTGTGTGCGGTTAGCATGTGACCGCTATAACAATAAATTGTAATGCCATTTAAGACCACGCGCCAAATTTGGAGCAGTTTCGGCGGGATTGCCAGTTTGGTGGAGCTAACTGAAGTTTCTCCACATTTGGTGAAACTTGTTTAAGACAGATTGGGAAAAATATTCTTTTGGTCATAACTTTCTCTAGGGAGAACCTTTTGGAGCGATTTTTATTTTATATATATATATATATATATATATATATATATATTTTTTTTTTTAATTTTTATTTTTATTTTTTTTTTTCCCGGGTATTTTGAGCATTCTAGAGCCAATGGTGTAGGTTGCAGAGGCAACACAACTTATCTTTAGGTAATTTTTCAGCAAAGAAGATTGAAGATCCATCAAGAATTGTTTTGGGAAGTCCTTACTTATTTGACAGGAAAGCGATCTTCCATCGCCATCAAAACAAATATCATCTATTTAAAGATGGCAAGGAGTTTGTTGTCAGAGCACATCGCAAGAAGACAAATATAGCGATGGTAAATGCGGGACAGGTAAAAAGGCTAGTCAATTCTAGCAAGATTTTTGTACTTCTTATGATCAAGCCAAAGGTTGATATGAATCACAAGTCATTTGAAAATTGTGATTCCAAGCTTAAATCATATCTATATGATGTAGTTGATGCACAGCACGAGATGTTTCAGGAACCGACAGGTTTACCTCCTAAAAGGGAGATTCAACATGAAATCCATTTACATCAAGATTGTCCTTTTCCTAATATCGGCATGTATCGCTTGTCTATCATGGAGAATGCTGAAATCAAGAGGCAAATTTAAGACTTGTTGGACAAAGGATTCATAAGACCAAGCACTTCGCCATGTGGGTCACCAATAGTGTTGATTCCAAAGAAAGATGGAACTTGGTGCATGTGTGTGGACTTCAGGGCATTGAACAAAATAACGGTAAAGAATCGTTACCCACTTCCAAGGATAGATGATTTGTTGGATCAGCTGAAAGATGCTAAATATTTCACTAAGTTGGACTTACGTAGTGGTTATCATCAAGTTAGAATTGCAGAAAGTGACATTTGGAAGGCAGCATTTAAAACCAAACAGGGACTCTTTGAGTGGCTGGTTATGTCGTTTGGTTTATGAAATGCACCTGAAACTTTCATGCGGGTAATGGATGATGTCTTACGTCCTTTTCTTGATGATTTAGTTATTGTCTACGTAGATCACACCTTAATTTTCAGCAATACTAGAGAAGAGCATGTCATGCATGTTAAGAAAGTACTTGATGTTTTGAAGAAAAATCAGTTATTTCTTAAAATGTCAAAGTGTGAATTTGGAAAGACTTATTTGGTTTATTTGGGACACATAGTAGGAGGAGGCGCTTTGAGAATTGATCCTTCCAAAGTAGAAGCCATTGTGAATTGGCCTACTCCCAAATCCATTAAAGAGGTAAGAAGTTTTTTGGGTGCAGCTCAGTATTGGAGGAAGTTTATTTCTAACTTCTCTGCCATAACAGCTCCTATGCATGCAGTGACTAGTGTGAAGCATGCTTTCCAATGGGGAGGCAAGCAAAATAAATCTTTTGAGTCTTTGAAGGATAAGATAAGTTCAGCTCCAGTTCTTGCATTACCGGACTTGAGACAGCCATTCGAGATTCAGACAGATGCAAGCGATTACGCCATGGGTGCAGTTCTCTTACAACATGGTAAACCTGTTGCTTTTCATTCTGACACATTTAATGGTGCTATTGTTTCTTTATCCTACATATGATAAAGAGTTGTATGCGTTGGTACAAAGTGTCAAAAAATGGAAATATTATTTGATAGGTAAAGAAACAATTGTTCATACCGACCATCAGCCTTTACAATACTTGCAATCGCAAAGTAAATTGCAACAGTCACGACATTTCAGATGGATGGGCTTCCTATAACAATTTCACTTGGTAATAAGGTACAAGAAAGGTATTTACAACAAGGTTGTTGATATGCTTTCAAGGTCTATTATTAGTGCTAGTACTTTGCTTAAGAATGATTCTATTGTACACGAGAGTTACATAGAACAACATGCATCAGATATTGATTTTAAGGATGTATATGCTAACTTGAGTGAAGGGAATCATGTTGAGGAGAATGATTATCATTTGCATAATAATTTGCTGTTTCATTTGGGCAAGTTATGTATACCACAGGGAGAGAGATTAAGTATCACGAGAGAAGCTCATTCTTCTCTTATTTCCAGACATTTCGGGGTAAGCAAAATGGTGGCACATTTACAAAGGTATTGTTATTGGCCTCACACGGTAGATAGTGTTTCACATTTCATTAGAGGTTGTTCATTATGTGCTACAAGCAAGCCTAGCAATAGGAAGCTTGGATTATATACGCCATTGTCGGTACCTTATAGACCATGGGAAAGTGTTTCTACGGATTTTGTAGGAGGTCTACCATTATCTAGAAAGCAACATGACTATTTTTATGTAGTAGTTGATAGATTCATCAAGATGTGTATTCTTATGCCTTGTAAGAAAACTATAACTACTGAACAAACTGCTGATTTATATTTTCAACATGTATGGGTTCATTATGGCTTGCCTACTTCTATTGTTAGTGACAGGGATTCTAGATTTGTTGGGAATTTTTGGTCCAATCTATGGAAGATGATGGACACCAAGTTGAAGAAGAGTACTGCTTTTCATCCGCAAACATATGGCCAAACAGAGGTAGTGAACAGAACCATTGTACATATTTTGAGAGGTTATTGCAGAAAGCATCCCAAGCTTTGGTATGAGCATTTGCATTACATTCAGCATGCTTACAACCAGGCCAAGCACTCTTCTACAAATACTTCACCTTTTGAAGCTTGTTTTGGGTATTTGCTTATGTCGCCTTTAGATTTTATTTTTGAGAAGGATGTGGCCATTGATGGTCATAGTGACATTGACAAAGCTCACATGTTCATTGAAGTAATTCAGCTCATACATCAGCAAGTTCAATAACAACTTGAAAAAAGTCAAGGCAAGTATAAGGAGAGACATGATAAACATAGAGTTCATCATAAGTTTCAAGAAGGAGATGAGGTATGGCTGCATATTAGTAAGGAAAGAATGCAAGGAGAAGGTAAAAAGCTGAAGCCTATTCGTTATGGTCCATTCAAGATCCTTAATAAAGTTGGAAACAATGCTTTCAATTAGATTTGCCTTCATACATGCAAATGTATTCCATTGTGAATGTGGAAAATTTATGTTTTTATGAACCTCCTTTAATTGCTGATATTGAAAGTGACATTCAGCTACCATCCATAAAGGATTTCTTGCCAGAATTTTTGGATGAATTGAAAGAGGATGCTATCCTTGATAGAAGGACACGCACTTCAAGGAGGGGAAATGTTGATTATGTTCGGGTTGGTCTTAAAGGCAGCAAATGTTCGGGTTGGTCTTAAAGGCAACAAACCGAGTAAGGCAAAGTGGATTGAGGCGGAAAAGGTGAGGGACCTATACCCTCATCTTCTTAATAGGTAATTGAAGGCTTGTGGGGTCCAAAATATTCCCATTTGGGAGGTGTGATCAGGTGATCATGTCCTAATTGGAAAAAATGCTCAAAATTTTATTTACTCATAATTTTTTGAAACCAGAACGACAGAAAAGGCCTCGTCGAAACGATCCTGTTGCCACGAACAACACTCAAATCCGACATTGTATGTGAAAGTTATTCAAGTTTGAAAATTCACACTTTCATGTAAAAGTCTAGTTTGACTTGGGTTGACTTTGAATAGAAAAATATATTTAAAAAAGGAATATTCCATAGAATATTCCACATAATATTCCATAAAATATTCCCTGTCAACCAATCAAAGGTCGACATTTGTCGCAATCAGATTTCACAATGTATTTGAGGACTAATCATCGAGCGCTACGTGGCCCCAAGCTGGTGAAATAATGGTGTGTTAAAGATTTTATATATATCTCGACGGGAATCGAAACCGGGCCTCCCGCCCGCCAATGCAACGACCCGACCAATCGGGCTCCGCAATGGTTCTTAACTATATTGCAATGGAGGTTATATTTGAAGTTTGCATATGTTTTAAATGGGCGGCAAAGGGGGCCAGCCCCTAAGGGCCATCCCCCGCTTATTTATGACCATTCGCCAGAGTCTAGGGGCTAACTGCCCGCCCGACGATCACGGCGGCGGTTAGCACCCCACCATGTGGCCACCTCCGAAGTAAAATGCGACCGTTTGCATTTACATTAAATTCTCCGACGGTATGTGCGGCTAGCATGTGACCGCTATAAAAATAAATTTTAATGCCATTTAAGACCGAGCGCCAAATTTGGAGCAATTTCGGCGGGATTTCCAGTTTGGTGGAGCTAACTGCAGTTTCTCCACATTTTGTGGAGCTTGTTTAGGGCAGATTGGGCAAAATATTCTTTTGGTCATAACTTCCTCTAAGGAGAACCTTTTGGAGCGATTTTTTTTTTTTATTTCATATATTTTGAGCATTCCAGAGCCAATGGTGTAGGTTGAAGAGGTAACAAAGCTGATATTTAGGTACTTTTTCAGCAGAGAAGCTTGAATAGCCATCAGGCCCTAGGGA
Organism: Pinus albicaulis; assembly: GCA_034641835.2. Classification (NCBI taxonomy): domain Eukaryota; kingdom Viridiplantae; phylum Streptophyta; class Pinopsida; order Pinales; family Pinaceae; genus Pinus; species Pinus albicaulis. Next base: position 97,661,218 of record CM076584.1, read on the forward strand.
GTGTTTGGAGTTGTATTGGGCTATTGTTAACCATTGGAGGTGAAACAAAATCCAATATTTACTGTTTTCTATGTTCTGAATTTATTTCCACAACTTATTTTACCTCTTTAGGCTTTCTTATCACTGTATAACCAATTTGAGCATCTAATAAGAGCAAGGACATGCCCATTTGGGGGCCCTGGACCTGGAAGATGTAGCCCGGGAGGGGTGAACTGCCTCATCAGCTGCTGTGTTATATTATGTGATTTTATCTTGTTGTGTTTTTTAGATTTAATATGTTAAACAGTAAAAATAAATAACACTCCTTCACACATAAGACTCAAAAATTTACCAAAAACACTTTGTTTCACTTGCAAGACTATCTAAACACTTTGCACATCTATTTTATGGAAATGAATACCTTGAACAACAAATACAAGTAGTTTCATTTTCAGATCATTGAGTGTTAACTTGTACAAGTCTAAAGACAGAGTCTGTAAAGGGCCAGGTAGCCTCTGGATCTCATTCTTTTATCAAAGGTGACATATCCAGTAAATGCCCCTACAGTCAATCTCTAGAACATATCTAAGAAGTTGCATTTTCAGATCATTTATTGAAAAATAAAATCAAATAAGTAAAGAAATTTACCTCCTTAGCAAGCATGAAAAGGAATATTGGAATTTAAAATCGAGAAGCCTTTGGTTAATGGTAGGGGATCAAAATACTTCCTTTTTCCAAAAGCAATCCAAAGAATGGGAGATTAGAAATCGGGTCAAAGAGATCACCCAAGAGGTCCAGCCTAAATTATCCTCCTTCATCGATAATAAAATTGAAGCTTGCAACTTTTTCACGAATCTATATTTCGGGGACAAAGAAAATGAGTCAAGTAAGGTGGCAATTTTTATTTCATGGTTGCCTTCCATAGTCTCTAATTTGGAAAACCTCTAACTCGTGAAGATGATTGAGGAAGAAGAGATGATCGAGGCCATATGTTCTCTTAAATTCAGATAAAACCCTTGGACCCGTTGGTTCATCAATTAGTTTCTTTCAATCATGTTGGGTTCTTGTTAAAAAATATCTTTTGTGAATGTTGGATTCTTTTAGAGTTAAAGGGAAGTTGGGTGGGAATACTAACTCCTCCTTTCTAGCCCCCATTCTAAAGGAATCAAAGCTTGCCTCTTTTTATCATTTTAGACCTACATCCCTGTGTAACTGAGCCTACAATATCAAAACTAAAGTAATTTCCAATAGGATAAGGAATATTATACCTACAATAATTATGGAAAGCCAAGGGGGTTTCATGAAACATACACAAATATTGTACAATGTTATTATTTTCCAAGAGATTATCCATTCTAGCAAGCAAAGTGATGAACCAAACATGGTGATAAAGCTAGACATGACGAATGCCTTTGATATAGTTCATCATTGATTCTTATTCGTTGTTATGGAAAAGTTAGGGTTATGTGGAGAGTTTGTCAATTGGATAAGGGCTTGTAATGGAAACCCCTAGATTGCTCCATTGATAAACAGCCGCCCTTCAAAATTTATTTCCAGCCTCAATGGGATCGAGGCAAGGTTGCCCCATCTCCCCTCTTCTATACATACTTGTGGCCTAATCTGAATGCAGAACTTGATCTACTTTATTCTATTCCAGAGATTGATTGTAGGGGCATTTACTGGATATGTCACCTTTGTTAAAAGATGAGATCTAGAGGCTACCTAGCCCTTTACAGACTCTGGCTTTAGAATTTGTAGAGATTAACACAAATGTTCTGAAAATGTGGAAATTTCCCAAAAACTTTCCTAGTTCTTGTACAAAATGTGAATGGCTATGTTACTTATGCATTAACTGTTAGGATATGAAATAATTTAAAGGTAAATCTATGAATGTTAGATTTATCAATTTCACATCAAATCATATAAACACGACCATAAGTCAAGAAATTTATGACGGAGTTCGTCCCACTTGGACTACATCTCCGGGTCCGCTTCAATTTGTGCGTCCATTCAGATTAGAGAAGTTTAAAGAGTTGGTTACATTGGAATCTACCAGTTGATCAGTGCTCATAGACACTACTGGTCAATGTGGAATGAAAGCTCTCTGGAACAACTTCTCAATGCTTGTCTTCGATCTTGAATAGGCCCACAGATGGCCAAGATACGCTTCAGACAACAGGCACGCACAAACTTGGATTTTGAAGCAAAGGACCTGTGGAATGTTATGCTTTTTAGTTGACTTGAATTTGATGATGACTCTATGAATTTCGCTTCCTGCATAAAACTTCAAAAGATAACTCTCACTATGTTGGTGAACTTCACCAATGTGATCTCATACATCAAATTTCACTACCATGCTTCATAAGCATCTCACATTCACTTCGAATGCACTCCTCTCCTTTGAGGTCTCCTCCCTCATGGTGACATCTCCCCCCTTTGCTCAAAACATTTTGAGTTTAAATAAGAAGTGCCCCATAGCACTAATCCTTCACCATTCGATTTCTTCGATACATCGAATTCCAAGGTTCATTGGCTTTGCCACAAAGATTTGTTTTGATTTTGGATAAAATTAATATCCATTCAAAAATCAATTTAGACTATGATATCATTCCTTATGTTATGATGGCTTAATCTCGAATTCTCGAAGCCAAATCTGGAATGTGGTTGAGAAACTACAGTTGAAGATTCTCTGTCTTTATGACACATTGGTTTTAGTGATAAGGTCTTTGGATTATCCTTAACGCATATTTAAATGCTAAAACCCAAAAATAGAACTTAATATAAAACTGAACCCGTCAGTCAGGCTAACCGCATGGGGATTGGGCTTACTATTACTTGTGAGCAGATGCAGTTGGCATCTCGCGGTCTATCCCGACGTTCAAACCACGGCTAGCATCTCACGGCTAATCTTCTGTTGTGTTCACATTGTAAAACCCCAGCTGTTATGGTTTTGAAGTGGCGGAACAAACTTTCGTCACAGTCATCGCTGGCATATTCACATGCGGCTTCGACGCGGTTACGGTCATCACCATTGCCAACAGAACCTTCTTCATTCCGGTCTTTACACTAGTTACATGTGCAATCTTCGTCGCGGCCTATGCTAGCGCAAATTATCAAACTTTGTGGGTTTGATTGTAATGTTTAAAACTTATATCCCGAACCTGATTACAAAGTCTTTTAACTTTGTACCATGGATTTCATACCCAAACATCAAGCCTTTGTTAGAAAGGTTTTTAACCAATCACCCGAACCTTTACAAAGGTTTATGGTTTGAATGTATCATTTAAACTTTGCGCTATAAGACTTAGGTTATCATTTAACTTTTAGCCTAGGTGTATTTTTATTTAACACCTTAGCGCTAGGACTTGGACTTTAGGACTTTAATTGACATTTAGATCTAGGACTAGGTTTAGTCCTTTTTACCTTAGGATTTTCTTATCCTTGAAGGTTTACAAAGTGGACTTACAATCTTTTATACATTTGAAATTTTCGACCTTAACACTTTAGAGTTATATGTTTTCAAGACAAAGGAGATTGTTTTTCCTTAAGTTGTTACAATCATAACTTGTTGTGTTCTTATGTCGCATGTCGACATAATGACGTCTTGCTTTGACGCTTTGAAAAATTGATGTTGATATTGATATTACTGATACTGATGTCGATATTGATGTCAATTCTGATGTTGAACATTTGAACTTAGATTGATGACCAGCTTGGTCAAAACCTGAATTATTACATTATCGACAATTACTAATTTCCTAATGACCATATTGGTCGTTTGGGTAATTTCGATACAATTTTAATAATCTAAAATTGGATCACACCTCCCAACTAAAATAACTTTTGGTTCTCCAAAAGTTATATTGCAATGTTTTGGAAAACAAATTCAACTCTAGAACCTAGTTACAACTTTTCTAGATCTAGATAATCTTTACAAAAACATTTTAAGCATAAGGCATAAAATCTACCCAATTCCATTCAGCATTGGATTGTTCTCCAGCAGGTGACTTGGATACTTCCTGGGCTGCTGGTGTCGATGTTGTTTCACTTGGAAGTATTGGACAATTTTCTTTGACATGCCTTGACAATTTGCAGTTTTGACAAGATTTCTCTCTCATACTTGATGAGTTTCCGGAGTTGCTTGCTGATTGAAATTAAATTGATTCTGAACGTTTCTTTACCTGCAGTGCCATATCATTCTCTGAAGGCTGAGTTTTGGTAGCTCCAATTTGTTTGTCGTAAGCCTTTTGCTTCCAACATTGTTCCACACAATGCCGAGGACTCTTGGAAAAAGTACATGGATAGATCCTCTTGACTGTTTCAATTACCCAATATTGGTAAAAGGCATCACTATCAGAATCATTACTGCTAGAGTATTGAGGTTTCTTACCTTTTTCTATCATGGAGCTTCCCTGGTAAAAGTTCTGGATGTTTTGACCAACATTGGTCAGAGATGTGACCAACCTTCCCGAAATAGTCACATTTTATCACATCACAACCTAGACCCAGAGTCTTAGGTCTCTCTTGTACCTTGATAGGTAGAAGTCTCCCTTGTCCATTTTTCCCCAAGCCTTCGCCTTCTTGGTATCCCATGGCTTTCATCATCGAAAAGCCTTTCCTTTCAAGGATCACACTTGGTTTCTGAGTGGAAACTTCTTTCCGGTGATATCAGTGAATCAACATTATCTTTAGCTTGAGATTTAGAAAAGGAGCCTATGGCCTCCCTTGCTGAATTTGGCGAGGAAGAAAGAGAAGAACTGCTTTGAAGAGAAAGTGTAAGCTTTTTGCCATTGAAAGTTGCATCTTTCATAAGAGGACTGCTTCCTCTTTTATTTCTCTTCAATTCTTCTAATTCCGATTGCAAACTTTGTTTGTCGCTCTCAAGTGCTTCCACCATTTTCTGCAATGCAGCATTCTCCTGCCGATATTGCAGATTGAACTCTTTGAGTTCCCTTAACTTTGACAGCTGTCGAGTGTTCTTGCCCATCTTGTACCTGCAAAAAACTAGCTGCTTCGATACCAATTGATCTGAATGCAGAACTTGATCTACTTTGTTCTATTCCAGAGATTGACGATAGGGGCATTTACTGGATATGTCACCTTTGATAAAAGATGAGATCCAGAGGCTACCTAGCCCTTTATAGACTCTGGCTTTAGAATTTGTACAGATTAACACACATGTTCTGAAAATGTGGAAATTGCCCAAAAACTTTCCTAGTTCTTGTACAAAATGTGAATGTCTATGTTACTTATGCATCAACTGTTACGATATGAAATAATTTAAAGGTAAATCTATGAATGTTAGATTTATCAATTTCACATAAAATCATATAAACACGACCATAAGTCAAGAAATTGATGAAGGAATTCGTCCCTCCTGGACTACGTCTCCGGCTCCGCTTCAATTTGTGCGTCCATTCTGATTAGAGAAGTTTAAAGAGTTGGTTACATTGGAATCTACCAGTTGATCAGTGTTCGCAGACACTACTAGTCAATGTGGAATGAAAGCTCTCTGGAACAACTTCTCAACACCTGTCTTCGATCTTGAATAGGCCCACAGATGGCCAAGATACACTTCAGACAGCAGGCACGCACAAACTTGGATTTTGAAGCAAAGGACCTCGGGAATGTTATGCTTTGTAGTTGACTCAATTTGATGATGTGTCTATGAATTTCGCTTCCTGCATAAAACTTCAAAAGATAACTCTCACTATGTTGGTGAACTTCACCAATGTGATCTCATACAACAAATTTCACTACCATGCTTCATAAGCATCTCACATGCACTTCGAATGCACTCCTCTCCTTTGAGGTCTCCTCCCTCAAGGTGACATATTCCCCCTTTGCTCAAAAAATATTGAGTTTAAATAAGAAGTGCCCCATGGCACTAATCCTTCACCATTAGATTTCTTTGATACATCGAATTCCAAGGTTCATTGGCTTTGCCACAAAGATTTGTTTTGATTTTGGATAACATTAATATCCATTCAAAAATCAATTTAGACTATGATATCGTTCCTTATGTTATGATGGCTTGATCTCGAATTCTCGAAGCCAAATATGGAATGTGGTTGAGAAACTACAGTTGAAGATTCTCGGTCTTTATGACACATTGGTTTTAGTGATAAGGTCTTTGGATTATCCTTAACACATATTTAAATGCTAAAACCCAAAAATAGACCTTAATATAAAATTGAACCCATCGGTCAGGCTAACCGCGCGAGGATTGGGCTGACTATTGCTTGTGAGCAAATGCGGCTGGAATCACGCGGTCTATCCCGACGTTCAAATCACGGCTAGCATCTCACGGCTAATCTTCTGTTGTGTTCACATTGTAAAACCCCGACTATTACGGTTTTGAAGTGGCGGAACAAACTTTCGTCACAGTCATTGCTGGCATATTCACATGTGGCTTCGATGCAGTTATGGTCATCACAATTGCCAACATAACCTTCTCCATTATGGTATTTACACTGGTTACATGTGTAATATTTGTCACGGTCTATGCTAGCGTAGATTATCAAACTCTGTGGGTTTGATTGTAATGTTTAAAACTTATATCCCAAACCTGATTACAAAGTCTTTTAACTTTGTACCATGGATTTCATACCCAAACATCGAACCTTTGTTAAAAAAGGTTTTTAACCAATCATCCGAACCTTTACAAAGGTTTATGGTTTGAATGTATCATTTAAACTTTGCGCTATAAGACTTAGGCTATCATTTAACTTTTAGCCTAGGTGTATGATGCAGGTGGATATCGGTGGCCTCCCACCTATTCCATTTGGACCCGCAACATCAATTCTTTCAGTTTTCCAGCTTCAGCACAACTTACTATTTATAGCAGGTTTTCGGGTCCTGCACACCCAGAGCCGTTTTGGGGCATTAATAATCCAGGTGGATATTGGTGACCACCCATCAAGTCCATTTGAACCCCCACCATCAGTTATTTTAGTTTGTAAGTTTTGGCACAACTTACTATTTTTAGCAGTTTTTCGGGTCTTAAACTTCTGGAGCCGTTTTGAGGCCCTAAACGATGTTTTTTGGGAAAACGGAGAGCAACATGGGTCCATGGATTGATGTTGCTCGTTCAAAAATTGTACTCCTCAGATAGATCTTTCTAACGAGCTATTGAGCGCGTCAAACAGAGATCGGATGCCAAAGTTACGCCCCCGGGAAGTTGAACCACCAATTTACCCAAACGGGACCCACAGTTTAGGCGCTTCATCTCCTACGGTTAGGGTTTTGGACATTTCGGATTCTACATTGTTTCTCAACAATAAATAGGCCCTCGAGCCTCATTGTAAGACAGTTCAGGGGGCTGGGAGCCGACACATCTCTTCTCAGAGATAAGCGCGACCAGTGCCCTAGCTCACCGCATCTCCATTATGTCTGTATTGTAACACAGTTCAGGGGCTGGTAGCCACCACATCTCTTCTCAGGGATACGCTGCCAGTACCCTAGCTCATCTATTTCTATTATGTCTGTAATAGGCCTGCGAGCCTCCATGTAACACAGTTTAGAGGCCTGCGTACGCTACATCTCTTCTCAGAGATACGCTACCAGCGCCCTAGCTTATTTCCATTATGTTTGTAAGCTTATTGCAGTCATTATTTTATTAATAAAATGAAGTATTATTTCCGCTGCATCTCTGTATCTATGGTTATATCTGTACCCTGTTGCGTTCCTGCATAAAATCTGGATCACTGTATTTTTATTTAACACCTTAGCGCTAGGACTTGGACTTTAGGACTTTAATTGACATTTAGATCTAGGACCTTAAATCTAGGTTTAGTCCTTTTTACCTTAGGATTTTCTTATCCTTGGAGGTTTACAAAGTGGAATTACAATCTTTTAGACACTTGACATTTTCAACCTTAACACTTTAGAGTTATATGTTTTCAAGACTTAGGAGATTGTTTTTCCTTAAGTCGTTACAATCATATCTTCTTGTGTTTTTATGTCGCAGGTCGACATAATGACGTCTTTCTTTGAAGCTTTGAAACATCGATGTTGATATCGATATTACCGATACTGATGTCGATTTTGATGTCAAACATTTGAACTTAGATTGATGACCAGCTTGGTCGAAACCTGAATTATTACATTATCGACAATTACTAATTTCCAAATGACCATCTTGGTCATTTGGGTAATTTCGATACAATTTTAATAATCTAAAATTGGATCATGGCCAAAATTCTCAGTAGAAATATGGAGCTTGCCAGGATTGATGGAAGGTTAAAGGGTGTAAGCATTGTTAGGAACATCAAAGATGTAAACAATTCTCAATTCGCTGATGACTCTCCTCTTGGGAAGTGCTTCAAAGCAAATTGTTGTAACATTTAAACATATCCATGATAAATATTTGGATCTTTCAGGGGGTATCATAAACAAAAAGAAGATTCAATTGTTCAGATGGAATACCTTTACTTCCGCTCTTCAGGAGATCTTTAAGGTTCTTGAATTTTCTATATAGATTGAGTGGAAGTACTTCAAGTATCTTAAAATTATGATATCTTTGGGCATCTCGAACCTAGATTGTTGGACCAATAACATCTCAAATCTAGATTGTTGGACCAATACTTTAAACAAATTTAAGAAGAAAATCCAGGTACAGTGAGCTCAATGGCTAACCATTGTTGGTCAAGTGATTATGGTAAAATGTGCCCTAACCTCTCTTCCGTTATATCTTTATTCTAGTCTATTAGCTCCTAGATTTGTGGTCACACAAATGAGTGTTTTGATTCGTAATTTTGTATGGCAAGGAGGTAAAAACAACAAAAGAGAAATTTCACTTGGTTCATTAGAACATTGTTCGCCTTCTAAAGGCAAACAATGGCTTGGTTGTGAAAGACCCTCTCTACATGAATATTGCTCTCAGTGCAAAAATCATTTATAGGTTAATATTGGTTACAAGGGGATGGTGGAAAAATGGATTTTGTGAAAAAATATTTCAATAAAAGTCGCTTGTTAAGGACAAAGTTAGTAAATTGGTTCAGGCTTAGCTTTAAAATGTGGAATTTATGCAAGGAGGAAACTCCTCTCATCATTGATCACCTCAGCTGTTGTGTTGGAAATGGCACCAATATTAATCTTTAGAAAGATAATTTCTCTCCTAATGGTCTTCTTGGAGCTCATGAAGAACTCAAAGATCTAGCTTTCTAGATGCAGGAGAATGGATTTTGCAAATTGAAAGATATATCGACTTTAGAAAGGTTGCTCAGGCCCAAGATTCCTCCTTAATTAGGGACCTAATGGGACAGTTTGATATGCATGTTAAAAGGTATGCCTCTTATATTTGTCTCTTTGAAGGATTGGCGTACATGGAACATGATCCCTCAACATAAATATTCCATCGAGATGGGGTATACTCATTTGGTTAAGCGAATTCCTCACCCCCCATGCATATTGTGGTAAAAAATATAGAGTAAGTATGGCATTCAAAATTTAAATACCTTATGTTGGTCTCTAGTCCGTAAAAAATAATCACATATGAGAATCTAAAAAAAAAAGAATATCCATGGGCCGACAATATGTGATTTGTGTCATAACTTTGAGGAAACTATTCCTCCCTTATTTTGGCTTTTCCCTTTTGCTTTCTAGTTCTAGCAATTAACATTTGCTTCAATGTCTCCTATCTCTTCATTTTCTGGATCATGGGAGGAAATTTTTGTTCAATGGAGATATAAATATCCTTGGGGTAGGAAATCCTCATCATTGTTGATTCGATGATGGGAAGGCCTACCAAAGTTATTGTGTTGGTCTATTTGGATTGCCAAGAATAAAGTTGTTATTAAAAGTGAGAGTTTGTCTCCATAGTTGGTTGCATTCAAAGCATCATCCATGTTCTATCAGGTTATTATGCTAGAGGCCTCAATGTAAAAGAGATTGATGACTTGAATCAAGAGGAACGTGATTAGATAAAGGTGGGTTTGGATTACATCCCTCCCATCAAATGCATCCTTCGTCCTGGTAGTAATAAGGTTCCCTGCATCTGGTTAAGTTAGTTGGATTTCCACAAGTGGAAATTGGAAAAGTCCCAGTTTTATCCCTTCTTCGATGAGGCTTCGAGAGGCAACTTGGGGGAGGCAAGAGAGGGAGGGGTTTCATTCAGCCTCGATGGAAAAAAAATTATCTCAATTTTCTTGGGGACTTGGCCTAGCGACCAATAATAAAGTTGAGTATCTACCTTTATGCAAAGGATTGGAAATAACTACAGATAAGAAAATTTCCACATTACTAGTCTTTGGAGATTCAATACTATTCATTTGTCAATTAATCAAGGACAAGAAGGTGATTTGTTTTGACTCCTCTCCCCTAAATCAAAGGATCCTCATCTCCACCTCCTACTTTGAAGAAATTGACTTCTTCCATGTGTGCAATCACCTGAAATTAATCGTTGATGTGTTGGCTAAAAAAGGTGCCACCTTGGGCCAATGCATAATAGAATTGGACCACAAACTTGGCAAATTCCCAATCCCTTAACTGGGTTGGGTCTTTTAAGATGCAATCAGGTGAGATGGGGAGTGGATCCTATCATTTATCTCCACTCTTTAAGCATGTTTGGAATCCCTGGGAGTAATAATTTGTTAATTAAATTGGTCATCGAAGATAATTTATATCAATATGGGATGCAATTGGTCCCCTTCATCGTTTTATTTTTCTCAGCTCATCTTCATAAATGGAAGGGCCTCAAGATCTGACAACCCTTCCTTTTTTGGCCATGGATCCACAAGGCTCCTCCTTGGTGTCTTAAAGCTATTCATAAGTGGTATATGATATCAAACGTCTTCTTCAAAAGGTGTCTTGTCTATTTATGTTTCTCTCTATGGGATTTATTGTGGATCTGCTTGGCTGTAGAGTCCAATTTATTGTGCAGTGAAATGGAGTTAATTCAATTGTCATGTAATATCCCTTCGATGTCAATTTGTCCTGGTGAGGTTTTGGATATGGCTATGGATTTTTTGTTCCGGTTTAGCTCGTGGCAAGGTCCTGGCCCTATCTATATATCGAGCATCTCGACCTCTAAGTTTATTCAAATGTCCCCTTTCCATATAAATCCAAAAGTGGAAGAGTTGTCAACGAATTGCTAAATAGTTGGGTGTTGGATCGTTGTTTTAAGATGGTAGATAATTCAGCTTCCCCCAAGAATGCCAATGTTATCATAGTGCTCGAATGGCTTTTGGATGTAGCTCAAGCGTTTTTTATTTCTATATAGAAATTTGAGGATATGGTAGAAAGGCTAAGGTGCTCCTTTTAGCTATTTTTAGAGGAAAATTTGTTAAGACATCATATGGACACGGAGAATTCTCTTGAAATCTTGCGGGAGGAGGTCCATTCCCCTTGTGCTCGCGTGTCTGTGTTAGAGGTTGAGGGGCCTCTAAATTAGACATAAAATAAGGCCCATCTAGCCTTTATTAAGCCCATCTACCTTCCTTGTGCACATGAATATATGTATTAAATCTCTCATTCTGCACTTAATAATGTTTTCTTAGGCTTCAATATTTTCTTAGGAAAGTTTAAAGGTAATTGCATATTGGTTCCTAATATTGGTTATTTTTGTACAATATTGTGAGAATATTTGGTAGATTATGCAGATTTGGAGAAGGATATGATTTAGGGACTTGATCCTTGCCAATAGAAGATCAAGATTAGAGAATAAATGAGCACAATATTAGGAAATTAGGGAGAAATCTTGGAGAGATTCAAGGGGGTTTTGCACCCTCCTTAACTCTCAAAGGCAGCCAAAGGATCCTCATGAGATCCCCTCCAAAAATTTGAATTCAAGAGGTAGCCAAGTGACGCAAGACCAAGTGCAATCAAGCCATACTTCACTTGGAGTCATGTGGACTCATTACCTAATTTTTTGGGAGTTGTTGGTCGTTGCCCTTAAGGATAAATAAAGCTAATCAAGAGCTAATTAGGGTCGATTGTATTCCATTCCAGTCCGGCCATTCAATTCTGGTCCATTCGATACAGTCCATTCCATTCCATTTTCATTCAATTCCATCCCATGCCATCCATTTTCCATTCTATTAGGGTTTTGGTGTTTAAGACCTCCAGGATGTAATAAGATTTCATTTTAATGCAATGAGTATTCATATGACTTTTAGTTTATCTAGTTATAGAGAGCTAGGCTCACGAATTAGGGCCCAATCCATGTGCCTCAACTTCTCTGCCTCTTACTATTCTTTTCTTTCTGTCATTTAGCTATTTTATTAATGTCCATTAGTTATTTTTTGTTTCTTTCATTTAGATAATCTTGCTTATGATAGTTTCAAGTTGTTGTTTCGAATCGTTGTTGTAGGTTTTGATTTGCTTAATGGAGTGGAGGATAAAAATATAAAAGCTATGGATCTAGACTTCCCTTCTCATCTATGTCAATAGAGCTCGAGGGGGGTAGGCTTTCCCACATGCCAAAAAAATTGATTTCCGTTCACTATTTTTATCATGCATTCTTTTCTATTTTCCCATGCAAGAATCCGCAGGTTTGTTTATAGGAAGCACTATTAAAGTTCCAGAGAATTCCACCCTCACCTTCCTGCTTCATTTTTCATCTTTTCTTTTATGCTTCTATCCTCTTATATTTTCACTTATTTGGAGCTGCCACACCCTTTTTATTCCCCAAAACACTTCAAAAGGACTAAGTCTGTCTTATATTCCTTCGTTTTCATGTTCTGCGGCTATCGCAACCATTTAAACCCAAAATTCTTGACAAACCATTAAAGTTTGACCTCTACCCTTTTCTTCTCGGTTCTCCCACTACCATACATCGCAATCACACTTCGCAACGTTTACCCTTTTCTTTTAAGACTTACCACTCTAATCCGCCGTTTGTGATATTGCGATCACGCTCTTCCGCCGGTCCCACAGCCACGTCACCCGTCGCATTTCACACTTTGCATCATTTAATTGGTTTTCATTAACACTTACTGCTTCCAACAACCAATTGCGATATTGTGATATTGCGTATCGCACTTCGCAACATTTACCACATCGCAAATTGCAATATTTACCTCGTTGCACTTCGCAGATTTTACCTTTTTGCAAATCGCACTTCGCTCCTGCTCCTAAATTGTACTCTCGCTTCTCCGCCATCACACTTTTCAAAACATTTCGCTGCAAAGCCATTTCTACACTATAAAAAGGTTTTACAAGGTTTAACCCCGCTCTTTCCACTTCTAAGCCTTGTTTCATGCATTAACCCCTCCATTAGCCTCTTTAGCCCTTTTTCCTCCAAACTGCAAGCACACTTCTTCAAATTAGAATTAGGTCATAAATAAATGCATATATAGGAGCATGATAGATAGAGTAGGGTGTGTTTAGCCGATTGGCCAAGTTAAGTGTGGTCTAAATTAGTTTCGTTTCTACAATTTAAATTAGTTTCATTTCTGCAAATTGAATTAGTTTCATTTCTGTCATTTCCTTTCTGCAATTTATTTTAGTTTCATCTAACTGTGACATAATTCACTAAGAACCCCTAGAAGTAGCACCCTTTCGTAGAGAGGAAGAGGATGACATGAACATAATGCATCTCCTGTGTATATAGCACTGTCACCTCCAAGTTTGCACGAACCCCGGGTTGATAAAGTAAAGTAGGGTAGCCCCTGGTAGTTGCAGCACTCTTGGTGCAATACCAGGGCTCACCAGAGGTCTCCAAGAATGACATCGTGCAACAAGATTTGGGATTACTTGGCTCCAGTGTCGTTGTGGAAAGGAAGAGAACCTGTTGCTCGAGAGGGTTTGAAGCTTCTAGTCAAGGTCGTTGTTGAGGTTCGTGGTTCGAGTTGTTGGGTGGTGTTTTGTTGGGTGATGTTTGATGTTGCTCATTTGCCTGCTCCATTATGATATTATGTAAATCTGTTATATTCTCGGGTCCTTTTGTAGAGTTTATAGTGGTCATGTATTCAACATAAGAAGGTTTTATAGCCCTAGAGTTGGAAAGCATTTTGAGTGGTCATATATATATAATGGTTACAAATATGAATCATTATCTTAATTTATATATCTCAATATAATTTTATTCTTTTCTTAGCTCCATTTAACCATTATTTTTCCTTTTTTCGTTTTATCTTTCTCACCCTTTAGTTTCAAACCACAACTTTCTCTTTTAGCATCTTAATTTTTTCCCCTTTTTCATTCTATCTTTCTCACCCTTTAGATTAAAACCCTAGAACTCTCTTTTAGCATCTTTATGTTGTTTCTTGTGTCTGTGATATGGGTGGAGTGTTCACCTAAGAGATTTTCATTCCTATACATAATTTATCTCGAGAAACAATCTACCTTATACATGTGTGTGTGTGTGTGTGTGTGTGAATTTGTGATTTGTTTATTAATTAAATGTTCTAAAATTTCATGGTTGTGACTATGAATCATTATTATTCTAATTTATTTTAATGTGGTATGCATATATGATTTTTTCCTATAACAAATTTATTTGTAATTTTATTGATAAAAATAAAAGTACAATATAACATTTTTTGTGGAGTAAAAATTGTATAAACTTATGAATAGGAGATTACATGAAAAGTTGAGAAGTTTAGATTGGTCGATGACCAGGGAAACCCGATCAAATCCAAAACAAGAAGACAAGCTAACCTGAGATTGAGAATACATATATTTATATTATGGCCTTTGAGGAAATAAATGAACATGGAGTTTTTCGAAGGTATTTTCTTCCTTTTTCCTTACAAACATTAGGCCATCCCGAGAAATTGTTTGCAACAGATGGCATGGAGACAATGGTTGCATTTCCTTGAGGAAATTCCATTCTTTGAGGGTCTACAACAGTGGTTTCTTCCTTGTCACTATCTAAGCGATTTGATTCATGAAGGTGTTTGTGCCCGCTTATGGATGAAGCCAAGGTCATAATTATATATCTTTCTTATCCATTCAAGGGATCCAAACGAGAGTGCTCCATGTGTCCATAGGATTTCAATTCTCCATGTGAAATATCTGAAGTATTTCAGAGGAATACTTCCCCTGGGGAACAAACAATTCACTGTCACCTTTCCATACTTCAAGCCTGAGGAAGTAATGCATTAAGCCCATATCTTTCATCTCAAATTCCCTTGTAATATCCTCTTTGCAAGGGAAGACTAGCTACTCATCACTTGACAATATTAAATCATCAAAATACAAAATAAGAAAAAGAAAATTACCATGTACCACGATGTGATAGAGGTTCGCATCTGCTTCACTTTTGATGAAGCCCGATCCACTGAGATAATAGTCAATCTGAGTGTACCATGCTCAGGGTGCTTGTTTGAGACCATACAACGCTCTCATGAGTCTGCACACATGTGACTACCGATCATATGTCTCAAATATTTCTCCCTGCTCTATGTAAATTTCTTCCTTAACAACACCGTTGAGAAAGGCTATTTTCACATCCAAGTGATGGATTTTCCACCCCATCTACGCAACCAATGCTAGAATGGATCTGATTGAGAAATGTCTTGCAACTGGTGCAAAAGTTTCCTCATAGTCCACTCCCTCTACCCGAGAGAATCCTTTGGCCACAAATATGGCCTTCTACTTCTCGATTCTCCCATTAGTTGCATGCTTCGCTTTGAAGAAACCTAGAACCAACCACAAATTTCCATTTTGGTCTCGGCACCGCCTCCCATACATTGTTCTTCATGATGGATTCATATTCTTCCACCATGGCATCAACTCACATTGGCTGAGAAACTAATTCCTCAAATAGAGAAGGCTTTGTCTTAATGAACTCTATCACGAGAGCCATGTAACCAGTGTACCTCTCAAGTGACCTCCTCTACCTGTGTACTGATGTAGGGGCTCCCATATTCTCCCTAGCATCCTGCAACAATCTATGAGCTTATCTGATTCTCTTTCTCCCCTCTTTCGAAGGTTCTGGTTGAGTGGGTGCCTCCACTCTGCCTCCTGTCTGCTACACTGCATGTGGCTACTCCAAAACCTCATGAAGCTCATCTTAAGGCTCCTCCTTTCGAGCTAGAAGCTCCTGCTCCAGTGGGATACTCAGCTCTCATTCCAGAGAGCATCTCATAGCCTTCTCCTCATTGAAGTTGACATCTCTCCTCACAATTGTGACCCTTAGTGAAGGTAAATACACTCGATAATTGTGTGAAGTGTCGGTGTATCCTACAAAAATTCTAAATCCGTGGTAGGCTCAAGTTTCTCCCTCTAATCCTTAGAGACACTATAATAAACGAAAGCTCCAAATTTTTTGAAATGAGACACATCAGCCTTTCTCCCAAAGAAGGCTTGCTCTCGTTTGATCATACCAAGTATCCTATGAGGACTCTGGTTCTGCAAGTAGACTGTGGTGTTGCATGCTTCTGCCCATAGAATTAATGGAAACACCTAATCATGCAACATATCTCTTGCTACTCCCACTATGATTATGTTCTTCTTTTCAACTACCCCATTACGTTGTGGGTTATAGGGTGCTATAATTTCTATTCGAATACCTTATTTTGCATGAAAATCCTTAAAGATATTTGAAAAAAATTCACCTCCATTGTCACTCCTAAGATCCTTCTCCTTCTTTAAGTCTCGTTCTCAACCAATGCTTTGAATTCAACAAATTATGAGAAAACTTCATCCTTCTTCCGTGTGAAGAAGATCCAACATTTTGTAGAAAAATCTTCAATAAAAATAACATAATACTTATGTTATGTTTTGGAGGATGTAGAAAAGGGTCCAAAAACATCAGAGTTTAATCCCTCCAAGATTGCAGTTGCTTTGCTATCTCGGTCATGGAAAGTGGATTTGACATATTTCCCCAACGTGTAACCCTTGCAAACATCATGTTGGTCAAGGGAGCCTTTATGGAGACCAATGGTAATTTGTTGCAGGCACCATTGTAGGTTTTAACCCTGAACAAAAATTATCTACACACGACTCTTATAACAGAAAATAAACAATAGCGAGAGCATAAAACATAAAACAGATAAACAGAGAGATTTTCCCGTGGATCCAAAATTGGGACAACCAGCTTTATTTTTCATTATATTCCTTTTAGTGTTACAACACATATATATACATGCCAAAGCATACATGAACCCTAATCCATTAACCCTGGATTAGAACATAATCGTAGTTCCCTTGACCGGATCTACAAAAATACCAGGGGCCGAAAACCATCGTACCCCAAAACCATGGGCGCAGACTACCCACCGGAAATTAAGGACCAAAAATTTTCACCACGGCGTTGCCCCGAACCCCTTGCACCCAGCGCAAAGGGGGGGCTATCGCCCCCCCTCTTACCCCGTGCTTAGTCGTGGAAAGAATATAACACATACCCAACAACCATGGTGTAGATGACCCAATCTCCTATGCTTGACTCTACACCTTTTCAACCTTTCTGCTCAATGCAGTGCAATCTCCCACCTCAAGTTTGTATAATTTCATTACTCGAACTCCAATTTTCTTCACTTTCCTAGTAGCTCTGTGTATCAGAAAGGTTTTCCCTTTACTAAAAATAACATCATAGCCTCTATCCTCCAACACTACTACAAATATCAAGTTATTCTTCAACCCAAGTAAAAACATAACAGCGGTGAAAAGGAGAGGCTTTCTCCCTCTCAAAGGTGGAAGTACCAATTCTTGTAGCACTGTATCTCCTGTCACCCCCTATTTCGATATGCATATGGAGATCCTTCTCCCCCATGCCCTAAAAAACTCCTTGCACCCTGTCATATGGAACGAGGCAGCAGAATCAAGGCGCTACACACTCCCCATAACAACCTTGGACATGCATACTATTAGGGTGAAGTCTAATTCGAATTGTGAAGCTAGTGCTTCACCTCTTACTCCTCCTGAAGGCTTCTTGTTAGACTTCTTATGTGTGTTAGCATTCTGTAATTCTGAGGCTAAAGCAAAATTACAAAGGCAACATCAAACCAACTTTGGAAACTGGGATCTAGCCATACCAGTTTCAGAGAGGGCTCTCTCTTTAAGATTTAACTTTGTTTGGATAAGCTTTAGGCTAGTTATGATTGTACTTGGGTTTTGAGTTTTGTTTTAGGTTTTGGAAAATTGATTGTATTCAATGGATTAATGTCTATTGGGCAATGCAGTCAAAATATAACTGGATAGTTGCATCAATTTTTCACAGAGTAAACACAGGTCAAACTAGGAATATTTACTGGATCTTTTGAATTTATAAATGGATTATGATAGAAATTTAAAAAAAAAATCAGCAGAACTAAAGAGCAATTAACATTTCTTTAGTTTGGCTTTCAGTGGAAAAAATTATGATTGCAAATGTAGCTAGAATAAGATACTCATAAGTAAATCCTATTCATCACACTTTCTTCTTTGAAATTGTAATTCATATTATTACAATGAAATATAACAACGAAACAAATAACAAAAGAAACACATCACCGGTATTTAAGCCACAAGAATCTTGTAAATGGTTTTATTATTATTGATGCTCCGGTGCTTTTAAAAAGCTTACAGTACTTCAATAGACAAAAATAGTTATGAGCTCAATTAATCAACCCTTGATACTTACAAAACTGAAGTATTATATATATATATATATATATATATATATATATACTTCAATTTTGTAAGTATCAAGGGTTAAAAAATAATAATAATAATAATAAAATAAATAAATAAGTAAAAATAAATAAATAAATAAATAAAATTTACAATCAATGCCTGTGTGACAAGGCAATCTATAATTTCTCAAAATGAACTGAAAGGAAAGAAATTGATCTAAGAGTGCATTTGCGTTTATGGCCTTGTTCTACTAGAAGATTGTTGCTGAGTCACCACCTTTTTAGGAATGCACTAGAAAAACTGATTGCTGAGTTGGTGAAACCGAGTGTTGTGCTGGTGAAATTTGTTGTATGAATGCCCTTTAACTGTCTTGACCTATGGTGTCTATTTGCTACTCGAGTCCTTTCTGTTGTGTTTAACCCCTTTTCTTCATAAAATAGCGTAAAAAACCCATATACCCGGACTTGACATCTTATAGGCTTTAATTCCGAACTTTATCGCATCCATAGAAATATCGCACATCGCATGTTTTACACTTTATGATACGAGAAATGGAATCGGCGATGTGATGCGAAGTGTGGAGGTGATGTGGCAGGGAAGATGGGGCCAACTTGCATTGCAATCGCAAGTTGGAAGGTTTTGGGAATATGGTTAAACTTTAAATTTTGCGAAATGCGATGAGCGAAAAAATAAAATATGTGCGATGCGATATATATCGCACATCGGCGATTGTAAGTTTTAACTTTTGGCGGAGTGGAATAAGTTATAATCACTAATCTGCGAAGTGGTATATTTTGCGATGGATGGTGGGGGAGAGGGTGATGTGGCAGGGAGAAATGGCCACACTTTAATCGCAATCAAGGAATTGGGAAGGCGGAGGTATGTGGAAACAATGATATAGCTATGTGAAAAAAGGTAAAGTAGAAAAATAAAGCGGAAAGGCAAAAAAGGGTAAGGTTTTATTTGCGCGCGGCGGGTGAATGGGTCATTCGTCGTCGCATATCGCACTTCAGAAATTTTAACACTTACCTCCGCGCTTATCCTTTGAAACTTGCGATGTGCGATGTGCGATTGGGTTATATCACAAGTTAAAACATTTAACTTGCGGGCGCTATGTGCGTTATCCTCTTGAGCTGGTGACGTGCGATATGCGATCACATCACAACTTCAACAAAATAACTTGAGGGTGCTTAAAAGGTAAGTTATAAAATGTGTGAAGTGCGACGTGCTAAACGCTGGAAAGTGCGAAAAGGAGAAAGGTAAGGAAAATGCAGAAAACAAAGGTTTGCATGCGGATTCGGTAATGTATAAAGGTTGGATGGGTCCCACCAAATCACATCACCATAGTTTTATGTTTCAGCGATGAATTGAGAAGAGAAGGTTAAAAATTATGGGGTATGAAGTGCGAGCAAGAGGGAGGATGATGTGCCAGGATGGAGATGGAGCCCACTGCATTGACGAGGTTATAAAGTGGCGAATTTAATGTGGCTATGATGGTTGGGAAGTGCCCATGCGAAAGGAAAGGAAAACATCGAAAGGTTTTTGTGGTAAGGTAAGGTTTATGCAGTTTCATAGTATATATGGTATATCTATGTATTTCAAGCGGCCTGAAGTTGGGGGTGGAGCTGCTATAAAGTGATACATGGTAAGCTTAAAGGTTTTGAAAGAAATGAAGAGGGGAGCTATAATGGAAAAATGAAGGGCAGGAGAGGGAAAATGAGATGAATGAGGGTAGTATGGAGTTTTCTTACCATCATACTTAATCAACAACACTTTCCTCTTTCAATTGAACTGAAAGGCAGATAGATTCATTTGATGCTCTTGATAGTCAAGATTTCCCTTTTTTCCTAAAAATAAATGATAGCCATGGAATATTATTTTCAGTATGAGAGATCTGAGAAATAATCAGTCACCTTGTGATACTATGAAATATAGGTGTCTAACAATGTGAACATTTTGTTACATATGCCCATATTTGTGGCAGTGGAAACATTGCATCTTGTTGAAATCTTTCTTCTTACAAATATTTTGGCTGGATTCAGGTTTGTTTCAGGCCTTCTTTCCTTTTCCCTTCTTCAACTTTCCAACCAAGGAAAAATTCTCTTCATCCTTTGCTCTTGATGAAGTTACATGTATGGTATTTCTTTTGAACTCTTCTTGAACCAAAAAATACCACAACCTTTCCCAATTCGGTAAGAATTCTCCTGGCCTTTGCAACATCCTTCTTCCATTTGGATAATTATTGTGCATCATATTGTTGGAGTTTTGCAATGTCAATTTGAACATATTCTAACACACCATTATCTTCAAGCACTACTTCCATTCGATCCTTCCAGGCTATGAAATTCGATCTACCCTCCAGGACATACTCCTATCTCAATCCGTTGAAAGACATTCTCGTGAAGTTGAAGAAAAACTGCAACACTGAATCTACAAATTCAAAATTCCTAAGGGAAAAATTCAAAATGCTTGTTCTAATGTGATTTCAGGGCTCTCATACCATGTAGAAATTTGATAGAAATTGAAATTGCTAAAGATTTCAAACTAAGAAACATGAGACACAATTTTACTCTACTGATTTATAGAATGGAAATCACAATTTAGAACAACATGCATAGACATGCAACAAGCAAAACCATAAGTACACAATTATTTTTAGGGGAACCCGACTAGGAAAAATCCCTCAAGGATCTTTGCATTATTCAGTTGAATAGAGAAACTATTACAATTTCTTGCTCCAGCTCTGAGTAGAACCTGTAAGAGAATAATTGTTCTCTTGGTTGAAGGAGAGCCTCTATCCAACACTTGGCCAATTATCTTCTCCTCCAACCTCCTATTTCCTTGCGCAAATCTGAGCAAATTTGAGCTCCTAAAAAATAGGGAAGTCCCTATTTCCTTGTGCAATTTCCAAGGATTTGATCTCATGTTTGCATGCAACAATTGTACACTCAACTAGTATAAAACTCATGTTTAGCTAGCCTTGTCTCCTTCACTCCAACTGGGAAATTTGAATTCCATGCATGCATTAGCTATTTTGGGTCCATTGAACAGTTAACTAAAATATCTATGAGTTAGACTGTTGTCCCACTGCTTAATTGACCTTCCACTGACTCTATCAACAGTTAGAGGTCAGTTAACTGGATACAACTGAAAATAAATGAACTAGATTGCTAAAATTTATCGATCACGCATGCATGAATCGGCTCCAAGCCCACTAAATCGAATTTAATGAGCTAACTAAGTGACAAGAGCCATGTCACACTAGTTAACTACCTCCAAGTTGTCCTGTTGAAGTGGAAATTCAATTTACTCAATTTGACTAAGGATAACGTCAAATTGAGCCTTTCTTGCTACATTTTTTTAACACAAATTATGTGGGATGAGATGGCATTGTGTGGGGCTTAGTCGAGGCCAAAGGATTAGATTTAGATGCAAATGTTTTTTGTTATTGCATGTTGTGTTGCTTATGAGTTAGGCATTCTTAGATCATTTTGGATATTTTCGGTCTTTTTATCCTTGATTTTTTTTCTTGGCATTAGGGGGTGAGAATGAGCTTGAGAAGAAGGAAAATCTTCTAGATATGACTTAAATGTTAGCAATACTTACAACTAAAAGTCGTTTTTTTTTTCATAATCCATCGACAAAGAAAAGGTTAGGAAATTCCAATCGATGAGGATCCTATCAAGAAGCCCTTCGCTGAGATCTATTTCAACAAATATGTGTGAAAAGTTTACAATACCCCTCCCAAGCCTGTCTATATCCATCTTAATAAAAAGGTTGATTGAGTTTCGTATAGAATCTAAGATGTCTAGATTTAAAAAACGAATAGACATATTAGTAAGTCTTACCAAAACTAGAGTGGCCAAAATTTTCATGGATAAAGGGTTGAATTTAGGAAATCATCACTAAAAGGAGAGCCCAAAGCGACCTCAAAACCAAGGCCCTTGATTAAAAACTCATTGAAAATCCTCTCAATTTCTGAAATAAACCACAAATGAACCCTTTGAATAGAAATGTATATGCATATTTAGGGACTAGGTTTGGTGCACCTATTTCCAAAGTGAAAATGCTAATGGCCAGAGCCCATTAAAATGGAAAATTGTGACATTATGTTTATAGAAAAAGCAGGAAAGATCAATTTTGGAGTCTTTGACCTCTAGATTTGGAATATCTTCTGCCTGTTCTATAATGAATATTGGCCTTGAGAGATCTTTGTGAGTGAGTTGCGAGAGGACTACCTTTAGAGCATCCTCAAAGGATCATCATTGAGAGGAAGAGGATGCACCCAAACCTTTGTCTCCTCCGTTTAATCTTCAAATTGGGAGTATTAAGGTGTCCTTGGCTATACCATAATATTTGAGCAAATGCCCTTCTGAAAGCTACCTACACCCATGTAAGAGTTGTATTAAGATGAAAGGGATTCCTATTCAGTCTTTAGTAATGTTTGCGAGTGTAGAGAAAAAATTAGTGGCTTGAGAGTACCTTCTTGAGAGCAGTCTAACAAAGAATAAAAAACTTGAGAGATCTAAAGAAATGGCATCACGTTGGAGGAGGGAAGAAACCTATTGCAAACAAAATCCCTCCTGGTTTAACAAATATAAGACAATGGTACTAGAATTAGGGGGCTTCAGATGAAGGGATAGTCCTAAAGTTGAGAAATACCCTAGAGGTAGGGTGACGGCTGAAGGATTTAGGACTTCCATTGTGATATTGAAATTCTTGTAGCCCTAGGGCCAAACATGGCACATGGTTTCTTCCATTAACTCTTCATTCCGATTGAGCCAAAATGTTTTGTGTATCTCCATATTTTCTACTTAATCGTGTTGAAGTTCTAACTAGTGTCTATTTCCATAATCTAATCATTAATGTATTTATTATATTCATTATTATTATTTTATTTTTGGTAAAATCATGCTCATCATGATTATATAGTCAAAAAAGTAAAATATCAATTATTATGAGTAAGAAATAAAATGTATTTGAGTCAAGTCCCATTTGGGCTTTTGTAAGAAAAATTAAATATATTTTTATGTTGAGTCAAAGACTAGTCTACAAAATTTCAAGTCGGCCCTCCTTAGGACAAGTCGTCTTGGGCCTCTAAGAGCCACCTATTCGACCTCCTGGACAATTATATATAAGAAGCAAGTTTGACTCATTTGGTAGATCAATCATACATACAAGAAGTACATCTAAACCATGTGAAGGAGGAGAAGACGTATAAATTAAAGGAGATAAAAATGAAGTCAAAGAAGAGATAATTTTGCTTGAACAAATTTCAGACTTGAAGGCCAAAAAATTTCTATGCTACTACAGCCTTGAAATTTTAGGATTTGACCAGATTTGTGACAGTTTGACCATCGTTGACTTTGAAGAAGAAATAAAAAATAATAAGTAGAAAATTCAAGCCTAATTCCACTACAATTGGTTTCTTAACATGGTATCAGAGTTTCCCGGATGCGGGTGCTGGCAATGCTTATGGTGTTGATGGGACAGAGGTCCACCAGATGGGAGGCCACCTGCCTTCCCGCATGAGACCGTCGATCCCACCTGAACACAGTTAAATCGCCCATCGCTCGATCTTAATGGAATTTAATATGGGTGCTTATTACGATATGGAGGTAGATACTCGAGGCAGTCTCGACTGCTGTGTTAACGTTTCATATCAGGTTCATTTGATCGGTCATTCAATGTTGAAGCTTGATCGTTGCAGAGAAGAGCTGTTAAATGCCATGGCCCCGTTCTCTCCTGCGCCGGTGAACTGGTGGTACCATTCTGTTGCAGGTAAGGCGAACGATCGCACCACCACTGGAAAACGAAGCCGCAACACTTGTTGTCTGGAGCTTGACGATAACATTCACATCTTTCTCTCTGGTTCTTGCATGTCGGCCACGGTCTTTCTGATCACTCCTCCGACGCTGCCCCATGTCAATACTTCGGCCCTCTAGAATTCCAGCTCCAATTCTGCTGCAAACATGCCTAGGCTAAGGCAAAGGATGTGTTGCAGGTGCGGGTCCTCTAGGAGCGCCAGGAGGCGTTCTCCTTCCCCATCCAGCTCACCCTCAGCAATCTCTTCCCCCTCGGAAAGCCTCCCCCGTCTTCTCCATGGCCGTCTGCTCCGCTCTGGACGCAGGCTGGACTCTCCCTCGTCCGATGCGCTGCCAGCACAATCCCATACCACTCTCTTCTCATTTGACTGCTCACTCAATCGGCCGAGTGTCTCCGTCGCCATTTTTGTAGTTTTTCTTGAGAAGCCCCAGGTTGAGAATCCTTCGAAAGGGCAAGGTCCTGTTGGGTGCACGAATCTGGACGAGGCGCTGCATGGTTCGAGGGGTCAGCCCAGCGAGAGCAAGGAGGTGCTGCAGGAAGATTCTGGACACGATCAGGCAAATTTGGTGGATAATCCATCCTCCAAAACAACGGTCCACTCAGATGCAGACATCTTTAGTGATCGTGGCGAACCGGAAGATTATGGGTGCATGATCGAGGAGGTGGCTCCTGATGAGTAATTCAGCTCCCTTTTATGTTTTTCTTGTTATGTATCTGCCCTCTCCAAAGGGCTTGTTATGTTGTTTTACTGTTATCTACTGTCATGGTCCAGCTTTTGTCGGTGACAAACCTCAGAATTCACAATGGTCCAGTTTTTCTCATGGTCCAGTTATACTGTTATCTACTGTCAATGGTCCAGTTTTTGTCAGTGACAATATATTTCGATCCCCTGCGTGGGATTTTTTCAAATGGTGGTGCTACAGGCTGGTTTCCCTCCTGCAGGGCAGTCTCAAACTATGTTAAGTCTGTCTAAATTGCCTCCACACTAGGCACTGTTAAGGCTTTCGCCCGATGTACTATATTTTTACTGTTAATATAATACTTTTACTTAGAAAAAAAAAACATGGTATCAGAGTTATGGTGAAGGTAGGAGCACTGTTAGAGAAGCCCTAATCAGGACTAAGTCTCGTGTGCAACGAGGACCTAAGAAGCTAAGATTATCGCATCAATTACATGAAGATTATTGAATCTCAATCTATGAAGGTTGAACAAATTCAAATAGCATCGAGTTATCCATCGATGAAAAATACATAAAGAATGAAGGGTGAAATATAAAAGGACGAATCTCTAAAGATATTTTATTTAAGGAATCCAAGGAAAGCTTTGGAACTAATCATCTCTACTCTGCAGAGGTCTAATGCTCTATAGCTAATGCAAATATAAGGCATTTTTCATATGATCAATGCAATAGTTCTATGACAATATTTATCTATGACATCCAAGCTTACTATAAAATCACACCTTTGAATTCAAGACATCTATGATGACACCGAACTATACAAGGAATTTGATTTTTTTTGAGTAGTCAAATGATGAATTTATCTGTGGAAATAATTTGAGTTTTGTGGCATCTTATACGTGGCACTGTCCTTTGTGATCATATGTGAACCCTAAGGCACGTAAATTTGTGACACATGCAAATGATAGAGTATATATGCGAAGGTCATAAGCTTGTCATCTATGTGATAGATTCAAGGCGAAAATTCAAAACCTCTTGACATCTAAACTACTGAAGCAAGTTTCATCTCTTTGATTTATGTGGAAAAGCATCCATTCACTTGTGGAAGACACTATATATAGTACAATCATACCTCTTATCTGAAATAAGACTACCTTTGGATACTAAAGACTAGGTTATTCACTCAAGGAACTTCGGAGGACAATCAAAAGCAACAGTCTGAAGTAAGGTACAAAGTATGATACATCAAAGTTTGAGAAACAAACTATCCTTGACACATGTTACACATTAATTTGTCACCATGCTCATTTCCCGTCCCTAATCCTGAAATGCCCCGTTACAGATCCTGTGCAATGTTTCCACCATCAAGAAATATGCTAAGACATCCCCTGAAGATCCAAAGAAAACTACCTTGGAAGATTACTGAAAAAACTTTGTCAAATTCCTATTTTCTTGGGTCAACGCTTTTCCTGGTGCCATGACCGCGCTGATGTCCTTTTCACAGTTATGGCTTAGCGCTGTTAGCACCCTTATTTATTGGAAAACCACGTTGATCTCTTTTTGGAAGTGTTTCCTCAAATGGAGGAGAAGCTTCGACCTGTAGAAGCTCAAGGGAGGTGAGATGGTTTTTAAACGGTGGGAATAAAGTCAAGCTATATGATTTTAGAGCTTTAATCTCATCCATGGGGGTTCATCCCTTATAAACTGGGCCTTCCTCCTCCTTTCATGGGCTCCCAACCTATTCTCATTTCTTGTAAATTCATATCCCTCTTTCCCACAACTTTAGAGCTTGGTTGGTCATTGTCAAAATCGTCTGAACTCTCATTCCCTCACATCCTGACATTATGATAACGCCTAAGTGTTCGGGAGAAGGAATGCTTTTGAGCTTCGGTGAAGGACTCAAATTTTCACCAAAGGAGGCCTCCAACATCAAGGCCTGGGTTGTAAGCTCTCATTTTATATTTATTGTTATAGCATCATTTATCACCTCTATATACTTGATGGCTTATGCATTGGCCTTGGGTAGCCCTTCCCTTCAGACTTGTAATGAACATTGTAACAAACACACTCTAAAAAATAATCGATGCAAAAATGGTTCTTTGACACAATAGGCGTTATTTAATTGCAAAACCACTAGTTCGAAATGCAAGTAAACTACTAACAAATAAACACAAAGAGATATTGCCTCTAAGAGTAGGTTGACCACTACAGTTTACTCTGCCACATTATTCAAAGCAGTATCAATGCATACACCCATTGAGACTAACAACTGACCGGATGGATAGTGAATTACCCAAGCCGCGAAAGCAAGATTCCAAATATGTCTACTAGCACCATCGACAAAGCCAAAATGGCTCATCCCATCCAAAAACACCTACCAAAGCAGATCAAAATAATCAAAGTCACATCAAAAATCGATAAACAGACATGTACAAAAATACAATATATACAACAAAACAAATGCTAGGCTGAAGCCTAGGTATAATACTTCTTCAGATAGAGCCCATTTATAGGCTCCGCCAGCTCGTTTCCATCAAAATCAACCAAGGCATAAGCTCCCTTTTTCAGGAACTTTTTAACAATAAAAGGGCCATACCACATGGATTCAAGCTTGCCTGCCCCCAAGGAATCCTTGTCTTGGGAATAAACCAACACAAGGTCACGTTTAGAGAAAACCCTAGGTTTTACCGCCTTATCATACTTAAACTTCACTCGTTTCTTATGAGGCTCATTCATCATAGCTGCATCTTGGCGCTGTTCATCAAGATGTTCTAGATGGAAAAGGCGTTATTCGAGACTAGTAATGTCAGGGAGAAGCTCAATTGCCAACTTAAGGGAAGGAATTTTGCATTCAACAGGAAATATAGATTCCATCACTTAAACTAGTTGGAACAGATTGAAACCAGTTGAAGTCTTTATAGACATCTGGTATGCCCAAAGTGCAAGATACCACATGACGTGCTAATTAGATCTGTCTTTATCAATTGTCTATTGAAGGATAGCCTTCAAGGAATTATTTACGGCTTCAACCTGCCCATTGGCCTGAGGATAATATGGAGTTGAATGCTCCTACCGAAAACCCAATTTGAGAGCCAATTAAGCCATCTTGTTGTTCTAAAAATGACTACCATGGTCAATGACAATCTCTTTGGGGATACCAAAGCAAGAAATGACTTGGTTGAATAAACATAGGGTTCACACCATCATTCACAAAAGTAGGCATAACCTTGGCCCACTTCGTAAAGTAGTATACTGCTATGATAATGTACTTATGACCCTTTTCCGAAGGCGGGTTACAAGTAGTATAATCAATACCCCACTTTGTGAACAGACCGACAGTGACAACATGAAAGAGCAGAGCTAGATGAGCGCGTCAACATAATATTTGAAAATCGAGGGCCAAAAATATCCTACACGCAAGAACTAGCGATTCCACTAGGGATTACATCCGTGTAATTCCTAGTTTGTGTTATTTTTATCTGTCTTGTGGGTTTCCTGACAGTTTAATCACTTTTTCAGTCTAGTAGGTTCTTTTCCCAACCAGGCAGAAGTTCTTATCTTCTGGATCAGGCCTAGATTTTTCTTTTTGCCTTATTTCATTTTCTATATGCTACTTCGTCTGTACACAATCACGTATACCTACTATTTTCTCCAAAAGAACTCGCGTATACGAGTGTTTCTTTTGATACAGTCGCATATACACGCATGTTGCACACAACGAACCTACGTATGCCCAGTAAATTTCAAAAATTTGAATTTTGAGGCCCAGTAAGTCTTTTATGTCTGTGGTTGGTCATCCCTGTAGAACATCTTAGGTGTCTGGACTATGATTCTTGTGGTTGTATGTTAGTTCCTCTCTTTTTCAAGTGAAGACCTAGTCATTCTAAGGTTTTGCCTATTTGGGGAAGTCTCAATTGCGGCTGTAGCACCAGGACCTCTTTTTGGAGTTCTTGGTTATTCTGACCATCTAGAACAGCGAGCCTTTGTCTGTTTTCTCGAGTTTGCCTTCTGCATTGATTCGCTTTTTTGGTTTTGCCTTCTTGACTTCTTTGGTTCTTTTTTTTAATTTCTTGGGATTAGATTTCTAGTGAATCTTTAAGTTGTCTTTTCTTCATTTCTTGAAGTTTTTGTTCGCTGGAAGTTTGTGCTACTGTTCTGAATCAGTGTCTTGAGTTGGTTACTTCTTCTTGTTCATTTGAGTCCTGCTATGAAAGTGGCATAGTTGGCTTGTGCATTTTGAAGTCTCCTTGTTGGCTCATTCTCTTGATTTTGGATGTTTGGTATTTTTGTGCTTGCCTCATTGAAATTTTCTTGTTTCCTTAAAAGTGAAAAGCCAAAAAAAATATATTTGCTTTCTGCTGCTTTTTCTTTGGTTTTCTTTTTATGGTTTTCATCCATTTTGAAGCAACTTGTTGGTTTCTTGTTTTCGGTTCATTTGCTTGGCTTCAAAAGGAGTCCTTGTTTGGATTTCTCTCTTTTATATCAAGTTTGTTTTGGAATTATTGTGTGTAAAGGAGTTCTTGTTGGGACTTGCCTCTGCTTGTCTGTCAAAGTGATCGAACCAATCTTGTTTAGAAACTCTCTTTTGCTTCCTTAGTGAGTAGTCTTAGGATTTGCATATCATTGGTAGTTTTTGGATTAGTTGCACTGAAGCATTTTAGTCTATTTTTATAGTTTTCTGAAGTGTGTGAAGAGTGATAATTGAAAAGAAAAAACAAGTTTTTGTTTATTAATAGCTTCGTAGAACACATTTAGAAATATATTTTCATCAAAAGGAAAAAAGTTGCATCTTCATGTAATAGGTTTTATATTGATGTCTTTCACGTCGAAAAACATCATAAGCTTTATCTCCATCTACTTGTGACTTAAGTAACAACCATTTAAAATCAAGTGATTAACTAAAATGAACTATAAGTTTTTGTATTGTCATTAATTATACACCAACTAGTATAGGTCATAGGGCCTTGGAATAGGTGATTGCAGAGTTAACTCTCCAAGGCCACTCAAAACTGTCAAATGTAGAAAGTTGATTAATGAGTGAAATCCAATTCCATTAAGTGGATCGGGAAAGCTCTACCTCCAGAGAGTTAAGCGCGAGGCATAGTGAAGGCAGAGAAGAGAGATACCCCCTCCCCTATTTGTTGAATCTTAACCTAAGATTGTTTCGCCCGGCTGTCGATACAAATTGGTGCCCTTAGTTGCCTTTCATAGGGACCACATAGGTGACTGCAGGGGGGAATACCCATGGTACCTGAGGCAGAGGTTGTATCACTTTCATTAGTACTTATAGAGGGTGCCCTTGCGAAGCTCAGGTACTTGCACCATAAAAGGCTTTTGTCAGGAGGTCAGCGTAACTATTTCTGTTACCTTCGCTAGTAGGCCTATGGCATAATTACCCTAGGCTCTTTTCGGAAGGTCCTTTTATTCGTTTTCTTGTATTTTGGTGTCCGATCCTCATCACCTGGAGCGGAAATACATGAAGGTTGCTTGATTGCTGTATCTCAGGGACTTTTGACAGAGTGTGCTCTTTGCTCCTAGATTGCCATAACTTCTTAAATTTCTTATTCTAATTAATCTTATAATTATTAAAAGTGGTTAACGGATTGCCTCGTCGATCGAGGAGGCTTCGTGGGCTTTCTCTTGCGAGTGTCGAGGTTGTACCGACAAACCCTTTCCCCTAAGGGAAACAACTACTTGTTGGCGTGAATGAGGATACTGTAGCTCCCTCAGGGGGCAACCAGGAAGGGGAAAATTCATCAAATGTATATATGATGAGTGCTCATGCTGATATCGCTACGAGATCTCGTGACTATGGTGAAGCTGAGTCTTTGAAATCTAAATGTGCTCGAGAGGCATGCAGTTTACCCTATACATCAGATGTCGAAAGGGTCTATAAAGCGTACGACAATTAATCTTAATGCCAAAGCTGCCCAGAACTACTCGATTGTAGAAGATGTGGCCCAAAGTCCTTGTGCCATGTCTGCATTAGAGGTACTCCAATTGTGCCCAACACAAAGGAATGCATTTCTCACTACCATTGGGGTTGTTGATTCAAAAAATTCTCTTATGATCACATTTTCCATGTCGACTTTTAAAAAGATACTTCCTCATCATATGGCCTTTTAGATTAAGTCTACATATCAAAAGATCAATATCTTTCGAACAGTAGTTGATGGGGGTGCTTCCACGTATGTGGTGTTTATCTCATGTTGGAAGGCTATTAGATCTCCTTCAGCTGTCCCTTCAGCTACCCTTCTGACTGTGTTAGGATATTTCGACACATAGGAAATAGTCTCTTTTGTGTCACCTTTGTAAATCCTTCAATCTTATCCCAAGTTGTTCTTAAGGGGGGATGTTAGGAGATTCCGACACAGGAAATAGTTAAGTATAACTTGGTCTAGCATAGAGTTAGGTAAAGTGTGTTTCTTTACTATGTACATTTGTAACTTATAATCCGACGGTCACGATATGTAGTGATTCGACGGTTCACTCTCTCCTTGGTATTACCGACATTTGATCCGTGGCTTAACACCCAATTGGTCCATGATCTCTGTTTAAAGAGCATGGAGGGTCATTTTTTTGGTAACCGTGTATGAGAGAAACTTATGTAAATTTTCTTTTTATATTAATAAATTGCCTAAAGTGGCTGCATTGGCTCAGACCATGGATTGTTTCCCTCTTCGAGGGTTTTAACCATGTCAAATATTGGTGTACTGGCTTGTGATTTGTTTGTGAGCAGTGACCTTTGGTGCTTGATCTAAGGAACTTCCCCTGTAAATTCCTGCACGGTATCAGAGCCATTTTGAGGGCCGCATCCATTGTTGATCCAAATCCGAAGCCGGTTTGACTGCATGCGACTGTCGTTTTCCAGATCTACTATTTATGACCACTTTCAAGCCGGGAGAAATGTTATGTTGTGTCTGGAGCGTTTATTACAGTAAGGAACCCCTTTCATTTCATGAGAAAATGTTCTCAATTGCCCGAGTTATGCCATTTTGGATCAAGAGGTATAAAGTATATTTTTGCAGTTATATTTATTAATCACTCTGTTTATTTCGGTTCCCTCTGTTTATTTCAGTTTATAGTTTTATTTATTTATTTGTCAGATCTATACCATCTTTTCTATGTATGTTTTTTGCTCTATGTTGTATGCGATCTCAACAAATCAGAAACAGAAAGACAGGATTTTTTTTTGCTACATATGCTCTTTCCACGCGTCTTTGTGAGATCTCCAAAAAAAAAAAAAAAAAAAAGGAAAAAAAGGGGGAGAGAGAGGTTACACTAACAAAAATTTAACGTTCTTCCATAAGGCTTGCATTTCCTTTTTTTATGTACATATTTTTGGGTAAAAAACAAAACAAAACAAAACAAAAAACAAAAAACAAATGTGATATCAACAAATCAGAAACAAAAGGCAGGAATTTTTTTTGCTACATATGCTCTTTCCCCGCGTCTTTGTGAGATCTCGGAAAAAAAGAAAAGAAAGGTTACACTAACAAAAAATTTAACGTTATTCCATAAGGCTTGCATTTCCTTTTTTTAAGTACATATTTTTGGGTTAAAAAATAAAAATAAAAATAAAGCAAATATCTTCTTCCTTTCAAACAATTACAAAATCTTTTTACTAGCTCACTTGGTGTAAAGTTAGTTTATGAGAATAGAGGACTTGGGTTCAAGTCTCTCTCTCAAGTTTTTTTTTTTTTTTTTAAGCTCTTTGACAAGTTGCCGATTAAAAAAAAAAAAAAAAAAAAAAAAAAAACCGGTTTTATTTCAAAAGCACATGTAAAAGTAACCTTGTAAAAGTGTCTCTCACTTATTATAAAAGTGGGTCACATAAAGTAGTTTTAAAAAAAGTGAGCTTATTGTATTAAGTTTGAAAAGTTTTATTTTTTATTTTTAAATAGAACTTCATCATCATCATTCAACCTTTCACGTAACTATTCAGCATCTACAACATATTTGTTTTTCAAAAAGGCATAACTTCCTCATCCGAAAGTCGTTTTTTTTAAACCAGAGATATTCCAATGGAGCAGTTAGTTTCAACCTTTTCAACTTCAGTATTTAAAAAAAAAAAAAAAAAAGGGAAAGTGCATGCCCGATTATTCTTAACAACGCCAATTATTTCCAATGGCTATCCTACATGGTATCATAGCCATTTTGAGGGCCACAAAGTGCCATTCAGCTATGCAAAGATCCATTTCAACATCAGCGTATGAAACACATTGATCTTAATGTACACTTCATCAGAAAGCTCATTCATGATCGTGTTTTACTAGCTCACTTGGTGTAAAGTTAGTTTATGAGAATAGAGTTTTTTTTTTTTTTTTTTTTTTAGCCCTTTTGGAAGTTGTCGATTTTAAAAAGAAGGTTTTATTTCAAAAGCACATGTAAAAGTGTCTCTCACTTATTTATAAAAGTGGGTAGCATAAAGTAGTTTTTTTTTTTTTTTTTTAAAGTGAGCTTCTTTTTTTCTTTTTAACTCCATCATCAACATTCAACCTCTCATGTAACTATTCGGCATCTACAACACATTTTTTTTTCCAAAAAAAAACATAACTTCCTCATTCGGAAGCCGTTTTTGTTTTTTTGTTTGTTTGTTTTTTTTTTGTTTTTTTGTTTTTTTGTTTTAACTTCATCATCAACATTCAACCTCTCACGTAACTATTCGGCATCTACAACACATTTGTTTTCCGAAAAAACATAACTTCCTCATTCGGAAGCCGTTTTACGATCTTCTTCTTCTTCTTCTTCTTCTTTTTAAACTTCATCATCAACATTCAACCTCTCATGTAACTATTCGGCATCTACAACACATTTGTTTTCCGAAAAAACATAACTTCCTCATTCGGAAGCCGTTTTACGAGCTTCTTCTTCTTCTTCTTCTTCTTCTTTTTTACTAGCCTAAATTTTTTAGGTATTTCCATTGGAGCAGTTAGTTTCAGCATTTTCAGCTTCAGTATTCTTAAAAAAAAAAAAAGGAAAGTGCATGCCGATTATTCTTAACAGCACCAATTATTTCCAATGGCTATCCTATATGGTATCATAGCCATTTTGAGGACCACAAAGTGTCATTCAGCTATGCAAATATCCATTTCAACATCAGCGTATGAAACACATTGATCTTCATGTACACTTCATCAGAAAGCTCATTCATGATCGTGTTCTTGCAGTGCAATATTGTTCAACCAATGATCAAGTTGCTGATATCTTTACAAAGGCTCTCACAGAAGCGAAGTTTACCAAACTTTGATCTATGGTTGGAGTTTAGAAAAGTTATCATTAAGGGGGGATAAGCTTTAATGTCTCCTTCCTTCTCCTATTGTGTCGCCTTTGTAATCCTTCAATCCTATCCCAAGTTGTTCTTAAGGGGGGATGTTAGGATATTTCGACACATAGGAAATAGTCTCCTTTTGTGTCACCTTTGTAAATCCTTCAATCCTATCTCAAGTTGTTCTTAAGGGGGGATGTTAGGATATTCCGACACATAAGAAATAGTTAAGTATAACTTGGTCTAGCATAGATTTAGGTAAAGTTTGTTTCTGTACTATGTATATTACGACGATCATGATATGTAGTGATCTGACGATTCACTCTCTCATCGGTATTACCGACACTTGATCCGTGGCTTAACACTCGATTGGTCCATGATCTCTATTTAAAGAGCATGAAGGGTTATTTCTCTGGTAACCATTTATGAGAGAAACTTCTGTAAATTTTCTTTTTATATTAATAAATTGCCTGAAGTGGCTGCTGTTTTAACCATGTCAAATACTAGTGTACTGATTTGTGATCTGTTTGTGAGCGATGACCTTTGGTGTTTGATCTAAGGAAATTACCCTATAAATTCCTACAGATTGCGTTTGATGGTCATTCTCATAGACCATATTCCATTGTTCCAACTTTACCGATATGTGTTGGGGGTAAGATTGTCAATATTGAGGTCGAAATAGTTGATGCAAATCTAGTGTTGAGGCGAAATTGGATTTATGAGATGAATGCTATTTCTTCCTTATTATTTCGCATCTTGTGTTTTCCCTAAGAAGGGAGGATTGTCATTGTTGATCAGATGGACTGTTCTCCTGTAGATCCAAACGTTGTAGAAATTATATACAAGATGCATGCATATATCTAGATTCTCTTTGTCTAACAATATTTAGCTTCTTGCTAAATACATAATCCTTCCACTGGTAATCTTTTGCGGAATTAAAATCAATTGCAAACACATGAAGCAATAAAAGCAATCGCACATAACATAGTTGTTTACCGGGAAAACCTGAAGCTGAAAACCCCAACTATCCTAAATTATGTATCATGGATATCATGTAACAATCTCATACAAGGCTTATTACATCAAGCTCTCAGTACAATCAATCGTCACACACTAATAAAAAGAAATCTGAAAATCCATGCACCGATTTCTTGCCACCTGATAGCCTGCCTCCATTTCACAATTCCTGCTGACAAATAGCTCTGAATGAATTCGAATTACCCTTGCCTTGACTGCGCAATCCTCATTGGCAAGTCCAATGTGTGTGTGATGCAATAAATGCCTCACTATAGTCACAACAGATAGTCCATCTTGCCCTTTCACCTATCTCTCCACTGGGTCTACGCTAGAACTGACATGCACTGTAGTTAACTGCTATATTGTTCAATTGATTAAAGAGTTATTATTTGTGAATTAATTAACTAATTAATTCACTCCACTCTCACTAGTGTATCATTCAGTTAGACTAGATACAACTAGCTCAACTGATTTTAATTTCGTTAACTGAGTTAAACTAAATAACAACTCCATGAACTACTTTTCCAACTCTGTCATAACTTTGTCACTTCAGTTCTAACTGAGTCCTCCATGCATGAACCACTAGTAAACCCTAGGAATTGTGTAATTTCTTCAGCCCATTGATTTTCCAAATCTGTGCACTGAAACTAAGTGCTCCTAGAGAATATGTTGTTGTTTATTGTCGGATTATTATTAAGAGCTAATAATAATCAACGCTTATATTTTTAGATCGACGATCTATAAATAGACTTTGCCCAATATTCTAAAAAATAGAATTTCATCTATTTTTCCAACTTGACCAACCATCCACAAATAGCATCCTGCAACTTCTGAAATATGATCACCATGTCTAAAAATAGACTTGCGCCAAAAATAGCCTGTGGACCCACTTAGTGAAGGCGAATCTTTTCACTAAGCTCATCATCTTATTGAATCTCAACACTCCCTCTCAACAAGATAGGGATTATCCTTCACCTCGATCCTGCCTCTATGGTATTCGAATTTGCTCCTGCCGAGCGCCTTTGTCAGAATATCTGCATCCTGATCCTCCGTAGGAATGTTCTAAAGAAACATGATCTTCTGCTGCACACAATATTTGATATGATGATACCAGATATCAATATGTTTAGATCCATCTTGAAACACATGATTAATCGAGAGTTTAATGCAACTTTGATTATCACAATATATCACTATAGGATATAAATGTGAACCGGACAAACCTACCAGGATCTTCCTCATCTAGATAGCCTCACTTGCAGCTTGACTTGCTGCCATGTATTCTACTTCCACTGAACTGAGTGCCACAAATCTTTGTGTCCTGCTGAACCAAGAAACTGTCGTAGGTCTGATACTAAAAATCCCTCTCGATGTGCTCTTTCTGTGTGTTGCGCTGCCTGCCCAATCTGCATCCGTGAAGTTATGCAACTTCACTTCATCCGTCTGTCTGTACCATAAACCATACTCAGATGTGCCCCTGAGATACCTCAGGACATGCTTTCCTGCCTTCCAAAAGAGCTTGGTAGGCTTAACCATGGCTTGTGAAAGTTGGTTCTCGCATAGCATATGTCTGGTCTTGTATTAAATAAGTACATGAGCGAACCCACCAACTATCGATAAACAATGGTTGTTGAAAATGGCAACAAGAAACAGTGAAGGAGGCCTCCTGAAACATCTTTCCTGATCCTAGTTGGAAAGTGATCACCTAAACTAGGTGGGGACCACACACGTGATTTTTGTTGGAAAAATCTATTTTTAGACTATGTCTATTTTTAGACATATGGAGCATGGTTCAGGGATTGCATGTATGAGATTCTTGGAGTATGTGTCATGTTGGTAAAAATAGATGGGACTCTATTTTTTAGGTCAAAGAGATCGAAGGCTATTTTTAGACTACCTCTCCTAAAAATATGGAAGTCGAATATTATTAGCTCTTAATAATATTTGGACTATAAACATTATCTTATTCTCTTGAAGCACTTCAGTTTGATGCCTGGATGTGGCACATGCAGCTGACAGAAGGAAATACACTTTTCCTAGGGTTTAAGTGAAGCTATTGCATGAAGACTTCAGTTAGAACTCATGTGACAGAGTTTGGTGGAGTTGATTGAGGAAGTTAGTGGAGTTGTATTCGGTTTAACTAATCTAAACATAGTTGAGCTATTTGTATTCAGTTTAACTAATTGATACAATTAGTGAGAGTGGTGTGAATTAATTATTAATTAATTCACTAATTATAAACTCATAAATCAACTAAAGAATGCATCAGTTAACTTCAGTGCATGGATAGTTTCAGTGGAGACCAGTGCAAAAATAGGTGAAAGAGCAGGTTAACTATCGGTTGTGACTATACTATTGCTATTTGCAACACACAGATAGGTGGAGTAATCAATGAGGATTGCGCAGTTCAATCCAGGTGGTTTATCTATATAAAGAGACCATCCCATAGCATTGAAACGGGCAATTGAGGTTGGCTATCAAGTGGCTAAAGGTTGGAGCATGAGTTTTGCTAGATCTAGCTTGATAGTGTGTAGCATGGGAGGTAGTGCATGAGAGCTTACAAAGAGCTTTGTACTATGATTGTTACATGATCTCCATGACATGTATAATATACAGATAGTTGGGGGTTTTCAGCTTTAAGCTTTCCCATGAAATACTGTGTTCATATGTGTGAATTTTTATGGCTTTAATGTGTGCATGCAATTGATTTTATTTCCGCATGTGACAATTAATTGTAGAAGAGGGTTATGTGTTATGCATGCAATTCGAAATTGATGTATGATCAGGTTAATCTTCATTGAATAAGTGATTTATTCAGCTAATTTCTACATGGTATCAGAGCTGTGTTAAAAGATTTTCTACATGGTATCGGAGCGATATTGATCATTGGAGAAATTGAAAAGCATTGAAGCGGTTGAGTTTTAGGATAAACTCAAGAAACATAAAGATGGAGAAAGCCGGAAATATACATGCATATTGTATATAATTTTCTACATGGAATGAGAGCGAGAATTTTTGGGTGCGCGAGTTTGTAGGGAATATCTGAAAATTTTTGGTGAAATTTTTTCAGAAAAAAAATAACATATTTGGATTCCTTGCTAAAAAATACCCAAATTGAAAAAAAAAATCGGTCGAATCGGAGCTCGGATGAGGGAGATATCATCGATTTAAAATCAGCTCTTTTGTTAGAAAATTTTGCGACGGCGGGACAATTGCAATGTGCGCGAGCCAAGAATCTACATGCACTGAGGTACAAGATGCATGCAAATCTTTGAAGAGCAAAGCAGAGGTTAGTGACTTGGTGGTTGAGAGGGAGCCTCTCAACATGCAGCGTGAGAAGCAGTCTCGGAAGGTTGTGGAGCAGCCACAACTGGAGATGCAGAAGAATCTTTATAGATTTGATGTAGATGGGATTTCTACGGAGCTTCCTATTGTTGGGAAGCGGGAGGAAGACATGCAATTGAAGCTTGAGAGGGAGCGGGTTTTGCATGCAGGTGAAAGTGAACCTCGGGATGTGGAGCAACCACAAGAGGATCATGGAGTGGAAGAGACCACTCATGCAGAGAAATTTCGTGCCAGACGGGCAGAGGGAGTGCATGCAGCTATACCACCAGGTATGAGGTGGGGCGACATGCATGATTAATCCCATGAGGAGATTTTTGGGCAGATTCATGAGATGGTGTGGATCTCATGGATTGAACCTGGCTACGAGGTGCCCACAGCATGGCAGTAGCAAGATCAGTTGGAGTGATGCAGGCAGATCAAAGTGACAGTGTCGGATACTGGAGCGCGGATCAGAGTTGACAACAAGTGCAAGAGTGCATGGGTGCAAGAGTTAAACAGCGCAGTAGTTCCTGATGACATGCCGGTTGGTACCCGGCGAGTAGAGACTTTGATGATGGAGTAGATGCATCATAATTTGATTGAGTTGTTGGAGCCTGTCGGTTTCGAGGTTGGGAGAGCGGTGTGGGTTGCCAGTGCATCTGAGGTGCCTTAGCATATGCATGGAGTTGCATGGTGCATGCATGAGTTTGCATGGCGCATGCAAAGGGTGCATGGTAAATGCATGGAGTTGCATGGCGCTTGTGAAGGTTGCAAGGCGAATGCATGGAGTTGCATGTCGCATGCAAAGACAGTCCTTTCTTGTTGAGAGGGAGTGTTGAAAATGGCAACAAGAAACAGTGAAGGAGGCCTCCTGAAACATCTTTCCTGATCCTAGTTGGAAAGTGATCACCTAAACTAGGTGGGCACCACACACGTGATTTTTGTTGGAAAAATCTATTTTTAGACTATGTCTATTTTTAGACATATGGAGCATGGTTCAGGGATTGCATGTATGAGATTCTTGGAGTATGTGTCATGTTGGTAAAAATAGATGGGACTCTATTTTTTAGGTCAAAGAGGTCAAAGGCTACTTTTAGACTGCCTCTCCTAAAAATATGGAAGTCGAATATTATTAGCTCTTAATAATATTTGGACTCTAAACATTATCTTATTCTCTTGGAGCACTTCAGTTTGATGCCTGGATGTGGCACATGCAGCTGACAGAAGGAAATACGCTTTTCCTAGGGTTTAAGTGAAGCTATTTCATGAAGACTTCAGTTAGAACTCATGTGACAGAGTTTGGTGGAGTTGATTGAGGAAGTTAGTGGAGTTGTATTCAGTTTAACTAATCTAAACATAGTTGAGCTTTTTGTATCCAAGTTAACTAATAGATACAATTAGTGAGTGGTGTGAATTAATTATTAATTAATTCACTAATTATAAACTCATAAATCAACTAAAGAATACATCAGTTAACTTCAGTGCATGAATGGAACTAGGTAGGAGACAGGTACAAAAATGGGTGAAAGAGCGTTTTCTTCTCGGTTGTGACTATGCGGCTTGCTGTGCAACACAAGGGAAAGGTGGAGTAATCAATGAAGTTGTACCGAGTTCAATCTAGTGGTTTATCATATAAGAGACCATCCCATAGGCATTGGAAACAAACAATTGAGGTTAACCTATCAGTGGCTAAAGGTTGGAGCATGAGTTTTATGATCTAGCTTGATAGTGTGTAGCATGGGAGGTAGTGCATGAGGAAGCTTGCAAAAGGCTTTGTACTATGATTGTTACATGATCTCCATGACATGTATAATATACAGATAGTTGGGGGTTTTCAGCTTTAAGCTTTCCCATGAAATACTGTGTTCATATGTGTGAATTTTTATGGCTTGAATGTGTGCATGCAATTGATTTTATTTCCGCATGTGATGATCAATGGTAGAAGAGATTCTGTATTATGCATGAAGCTAAAATAGTGTGTGATCAGGAGAATCTCGGTGGATAACATATCAGTTATTAAAATTTACCTGTGGTATCACTACTCACGTGTGGCATCACTATTTCCCTCGATTTCCTGGAAGGGTGTGTAGTAGGCCCACGCGGCGCATAACAGGCTCTCCAAATATCTCAGGGCCTTAACTGTAATGAGACACCATGATTCACCTTCACCTTTTATGTTTCCAATCCAAGGAAACAATGAAGGAGGCCCAAATCTTTCATCTCAAACTCCTTTGGAAGATCTGCCTTGCATGAGTGTATCAACTGCTCATCACCCATTAGTATTAAATCATCAACATAAAGAATAATTATTAAAAGCTTACCCTCCACCACAATTTGGTACAGGTTTGCATCCGCCTCACTCTTGGTGAAGCCAAGTCCAGTGAAATAGCTGTTGATCTGTGTGTACTAAGCACGTGGTGCTTGCTTCATCCCATACAACGCTCTTTTGAGCCTGCACACATGCTACTCGCTGTTGAATATCTCAAATCCTTTAGGCTGCTCAATGTACACCTCTTCCTCATTGATCCATTAAGGAACGCAGTCTTCACATCAATCTGATGAATGTGCCAACCCATCTGTGCTAAGAGAGCAAGGATGGTCCTTATGGATTAATACCGTGCGACAGGTGCAAAGGTTTCTTCATAATCAATCCCCTCGATCTGTGAGAAGCCCCGGGCAACAAATCTTGCCTTATACTTCTCGACACTCCCATCAGCAACTTGCTTTACCTTATAGATCCATCTTGATCCTACAACTGATTTTCCCACCGGCCTTGGAACAATCTCCCAAGCACTGTTTTTGACAATGGAGTCATACTCCTCCACCATGGCATCTACCCATGTGGGCTCCTGCACTGCTTCTTCAAAATAAGATGGCTCTGTCATGATACACTTGCTCATAAGAGCCATGTATCAAGTGAATCGGTCAGGTGACTGTCTCTGTCTGCGTTGTGATGTAGGGACTCCTACATTCTGTGCCACATCAAGCTTCAGTCTCTCAACTTCTATGGTCTGCTTTCTGCCTTGTCTAATGTTTGGTTATGCATGAGTGGACTCCTCCACTCCATGAATCTCCTCCTGTGGTTGATCCACATTGAGAGGCTCATCTTTGGGAACAAGAAGTTCCTCCTCTGCATGCAAGTGTAGCTCCCTCTCAAGCGACAACTTCATGGCTTTCACCTCATTGAATTTTATATCTCATCGCACTAGAGTCATCCGAATGTCTGGCAAATACACATGATAATTATGGGGTGTTTCTGTGCACTCCACAAATATCCCAACTTCTGCAGTCAGCTCCAGCTTCTTCCCGGCGTCCTTTGTCACATCAATGTAAAAAAATGAGCCAAAAATCTTCAAAAGGGAAATATTAGGCTTCTTACCAGTAAAATATTCTTCGGGTGTATTCATGCCAAGTACTCTATGAGGGCAACGGTTTTGCACAT
This sequence comes from Pinus albicaulis, assembly GCA_034641835.2. NCBI lineage: Eukaryota > Viridiplantae > Streptophyta > Pinopsida > Pinales > Pinaceae > Pinus > Pinus albicaulis. The sequence goes on from CM076584.1 coordinate 97,703,254, forward strand.
AAACCGCAGTGTTGCATGCTTCCGCCCACAAGTGCATCAGTAGGCCCTGGTCATGCAACATTGCTCATGCAGCACCCACGATCGTTCTGTTCTTCCTCTCTGCGACCCCATTCTGATGTGGGTTATGAGGCGCTATGAGTTCTCTTCAAATTCCTTCTTTGCTATAAAAGTCTTTAAAATCACCCGAGATGTATTCACCACCATTATTGCTCTGTAGAGCTTTCACTTTCTTCGTCGACTCCTTCTCCACCAATGCTTTGAACTCAGAGAACTTTGAGAACGTTTCATTCTTCTTCTGCATGAACAAGATCCAACATCTATGAGAATAGTCATCAACAAATATAACATAATACCTGTGTTTTGTTGTTGAAGCAACCGAGAAAGGTCCACACACGTCTGTGTGAATTCTCTCCAGGATCATCGAAGCACGGTTCTCCTTCTCATGAAAGGTGGTCTTCACAAACTTACCCATAGTACATCCCTTGCACTGATATGAATGCAGAAGAGTACCCTTGGAAAGTCCAGTAGAAATCTGCTGCAAAATCTTCAAAGCGCCATGGTGAAGATGGCCCAATCTCCTATGCCATAATTCATCCTCATCCCGGCTCACCACTTCTTTTGCTTTTCCCACCATTGCAGCGACAACTCCTTGTCTCCCGTCATATGGAAAGACGCACCACTATCAAGATACCACACCGATACCATATAGCTTGAAACCAAGCATGCGATTAAAGAGAAATCAAGTTCAAATTTCGAGGCTAAGGCGTCTCCAACTGCAGCTCCAACAGCCTCCTTATTCTTCTTCTTCTCTAGGCAGTTAGTGGCGAAATGCCCATGTTTGTGACAGTGAAAACACTTCACTTTGGACAAATCCTGCTTCTTGCCTTTTGCTTCGGATTTTGAAGGAAATTTCTTCCCCTTCCCTTTCCTTGCTTTAGCAGCCAAAGCGCAATTCTCTTCATCTTCATTCTTCGATGAAGAACCATCCCTGGTACCTCGCCTTATCTCCTCCTGCACAAGATCCGACCAAAGTTGCTCCCATCCCGACAGTTTCTCATGTCCATTGACAGAGTCTTCATAGCTATGCCAACTCTTCGGAAGGCCAAGGAGAGGCAAGATCACCAAGTCCTCATCATCAACAGTAATCCCCACACTTCCCAGTTTATCTCTACAATGGACAAACTTCGTGAGATATTTTGGAATACTGTCGCCCTTCTCCATTTTTATTTTTCTAAGCTTGTCTTTCAGCGCCAAACTCCTCTGGTTGTTGCGGCTTTGGAACAAATCTTTCAAAGCCTTCCACATTAATAATGGAGTGGTTTTCCCGTGAAGGCTAGACACAATATGGTCCTTCACACCTTCCAACAAAATTCTTCATGTCTTTTCTATCTTCTTTTGCAATGCGTCAAGTAATGCAGCATCACTAAGTCTCGGCTTAGGAACATCGCTATCGATGAACTCCTTCAATCCATTATCCTCCAACACCGCCTCCATCCTATCCTTCAAGGCTATGTAATTCGAGCTCCCATCAAGGGCATACTCCAATCGCAACACATTGAAAGACATTTCAATGTATACTCAACTGTCGCACCAATAATTTTCTGCGGCAAATTCGAATTGTCCACTAGCACAAACTCAGCAATTCTTCACAATTGCAATATTCAAGAATTAACACTGCTCTGATACCATGTAGAAATTATATACAAGATGCATGCATATATCCATATTCTCCTGATCTAACAATATTTAACTTCTTGCTAAATACAGAATCCTTCCACTGTTAATATTTTGCGGAAATGAAAATCAATTGCAAACACATGAAGCATTAAAAACAATCGCACATAACACAATTGTTTAACGGGAAACCCTGAAGCTGAAAACCCAAACTATCATAATTACGTATCATGGAGATCATCTAAAAAACTCATACAAATCTTAGTACATCAAGCTCTCAGTACAATCAATCGTCGCACACTAATCAAAAGAAATCTGCAAATCCATGCACCGATTTCTTGCCACCTGATAGCCTGCCTCCATTGCGCAATCCCTGCTGAAGAATAGCTCCGAATGAATTTGAATTACCCTTGCTTTGACTGCGCAATCCTCATTGGCAACTCCAATGTGTGTGTGATGCAATCAATGCATCACTATAGTCACAACAGATAGTCCATCTTTCCCTTTCACCTATCTCTCCACTGGGTCTCCACTGGAACTAACATGCACTGTAGTTAACTGTTGTATTGTTCAGTTGATTAATGAGTTATTATTTGTGAATTAATTCACTCCAGTCTCACTAGTGTATCATTCAGTTAGACTAGATATAACTAGCTCAGCTGAGTTTAATGCCATTAACTGAGTTAACTAAATAACAACTCCATGAACTACTCTTCCAACTTTGTCATAACTTTTCCACTTCAGTTCTAAGTGAGTCCTCCATGCATGAACCACCAGTAAACCTTAGGAATTGCGTAATTCCTTTAGCCCACTGATTTGCCAAATCTATGCACTGAAACTAAGTACTCCAAGAGAATAAGTTGTTGTTTATTGTCAGATTATTATTAAGAGCTAATAATAATCAACAATTGTATTTTTAGATCAACGATCTATATATAGACTTCGCCCAATATTCTAAAAAATAGAATTTCATCTATTTTTCCAACTTGACCAACCATCCACAAATAGCATCATGCAACTTCTAAAATAGGATCACCCTGTCTAAAAATAGACTTGCGCCAAAAATAGCCTACGGGCCCACTTAGTGAAGGCGACTCTTTTCACTAAGCTCATCATCTTGTTGAATCTCAACAAATGCATATGCTGACTCGATTGTACCCTTGGTGAATGATTCCAAGCAACCTGTTGAGAATTTGGGGGTTGGAATTTATACATCGTTGATGGGTACTTTTGATCTTCCACCTCCTTTGGTTCATATTCATGCTATCTCATCCTCCAGGGTTCCTACTCGAAAAGAGTTCTTTTGAACTCATTACTTTTCAGACCCTTGGGCCTTGCCTTCTCCTACCTCCACATCAGAGGAAGGTCAAGTGGGTGGAATGGCATTCCATATGTCTACAACTAAGATTGCCTATCAGTCTATTATTTACTCTGTAGACTCCATTCCAGTTTCTCTTTCACCGAAGGAGTTTGATGGATATGTGGCTCCGTCTTGGACTCTTAGTTCATCTTCTGCTCAGGATCGCCTTGATACCACTCTTCCATCTAAAGAGGCCATCCTTGAAGCAATCAATGGCGTGGAAAGACCATGGGATGATTTGCATCATTGGTCCTATTTTCTACCAGACTTGTAAGAAGTTGAATCAAGTTTGTCTAGCCTTCAGTCTTCTGGTCCTGTTCACCCAGTCTTGAACCCCATAGCACCAACGCAGGTTTTTGCTGAAGGGAACATGTCTATTCCTTTTGCTACTATCCCGGTGAACATCTCCAGAGATCTCACCATTATTGAGAATGTCTTCATTGGTGGTGAATGTTCCCCTGAACAGATTTAAACTTACACCGATCTCTTTCAAGAGTTTTAGGATGTGTTTGCTTGGTCTTATGAGGAAATTCCTGGTATAGATCCATCTATTGTCCAACATGATATCAACACTTACGTAAACGTTGAGCCTATACGGTAGAAGCTTCATCTGATCAACCCTAGGACGACTACAACTATCAAGATTGAGGTTTTGAACCTGCTAAAGGCGGGTTTCATATACCCCATTCTGTTAACTGAGTGAGTTTCAAATCCAGTTCCTATGGACAAGAAACAAGGAAAGATCCGAGTTTGCATTGATTTCAGGGATTTGAATAAGGCACGTCCTAAAGAAAATTACCGCACACCATTTATAGATCAAATTATTGATGAGTGTGCGAGGAATGATATTTTCTCCTTCATGGACGATTTCTCAGGATACAATCACATCACTATCTGTCCTGAAGATCAGCATAAGACTTATTTTATTTTCCCTGGGGTACTTTTGCTTACAAAAATATGCCTTTTGGCCTTAAAAATGTTGGAGCTGCTTTCCAGCGGGCTATGTACTATGCCTTTTGTTGTGGCTCATTTGTAATATCCTTTATTTTTCATTTTCAAAAAAATAAATAAAAAAAATTAGAAAATTATGAAAATATATGATAAAGTATAAAGTTCCATATACTTTAGCATAAAATATGTAATATTTGTTATATAAAGTCTAAGGTTTAGTATTTTAAACTTTTGGAAAAGCGGGTCCTAGTACTCGGTTAAACAACGAGAAAATTATGAAGCGGGATCCGATGATTCATAAGGAAAGGAATTAAAGTGTCAACAAGCAGGCACATTCAGCGCGCAAGTTAACGAGGAGGGTGCCTCCGTAGTTGACCCTGTTGACTACGGGGCATATCTAGATCTACTGTTGAGATTCACTGCGGGGGCACGATCCCAATGAGCTCTCCATACCTTGAGACCTCCAACAGTGACATGAGAAGCTAGTTGGCGACAACTACTAGCCATGTCAAGGTACTTTTAACGGTCTTTTGGCGCGTCAACTCAGCATTTCAGTCATACGCCCGCGCCACCTATTTAAGATTGATTCTCATTTTTATTAGTTTATATTTGAAGTTTTGTCTGCCCTTTGTCTTTCCTTGTTGTCTGCCACCTTGTCGATTGTTTGCTACCCGAAGATGAACTATGGCCAAGCGTCCATCCATTTTGGGTTCTTCCAGTCATATTCCTCTCATGGACACTAAGAGAGATATTCAAGACAAAGTTTGCTCCTTAGACCATCTCCAGTTCTATCAACAAGTCTGTCTAAATGACCAAGTTTCTCCAATTTTCACCGCCATGGTCAAAACAGGTGTATTCTCTGCATGCATTCTAAGAACACATATTTTTCCTGAGTTTGTGTATTGGCTAGTGTCTCTCATGTACCCAGGAAAGTGTTTTGTAATGAATTGTCAAGGAGAAAATGTCCTGCAAGTCTCAGCCCAATTAATTCATCGAGCTCTGTGTTACCCTGAGTCAGAGTCATATGTCCAATTCACTGATGATTCATTGATAACACAGTATGATAGTCTTGCAGGTCAAGAGTTCAATCATTTTTTTTTCAAGCCATATATGAAGCAGTTTGCGCCTGATAGTAAATAATTCTCCATGGAGGTTTTCGACGAAGACGTCCGACCTTAAGGTGCATTTCGAAGATATTGGGGAAGGAAGATGATAACACCATAGACAAATTAGTTCTAGGAATGTTTGCTCTGATGATGAAGCCAGAGATAGTGCTCGATATCCCTTCATACTGTTAAGAAGTTGTTAATACTCAACTCATGAGCCTATCATTGATTGGGTCATTCAGGTTCCCTTCTCTCATCATTTATCTATTTTTATATCAAAATGTAGAAGAATTCTCGCATCTAGGGTTAAATATCATGGACACAAACAAAAAGAGGTAGTCAGTAGTGTTTTGGACTGAACTAGTAAGAATAGAAAAGAATGAGGAGGGTTTGTTTGATTTTGTAAACCATTTTATGTCTACTACATATAAGATTCTAAATGGGGTTCCTCCCCCATGCTTCCTGCCAAAAGCTCAAGAATTCTTACAGCTGGGAGAAAATTGTAAGTTTGGTGATTGGTATGTTTTTGAAGACCATTCAGAAATTAGACTTTATGGGTCAGGGGTGGAACCATACAGACTTCTTGTATTTGTGCCTATGAGGTTATTTGCTTTCGAGTTCATTAGGTAGAGTTTATATGTTGATCAAGTACATTTCGTGCCTATGGAAAAGGGTCATATGTTTAAGCTACCTATTTCTGTGGGTCCCTTTATAGTCAATATGAGACAGGTTGTTGATGAAGTGACCATGATGTTAGATAGAATGAATTTACTGTTAGGGGATAAATGGGCTTATGAACCCCATAAAGTGATTTCAAAAAGGAGAATTGAAAATGGATATTCAACATTTATTCATGAAAGCATACCTGATATAGATAAACTGGCAAATAAGAGTTTTGCAGGTTCTGTGGGCTCAAATATACAAACTCCTATCATATTAGAGAAGTCTAATAAGAGGAATAAAGAAGTTGTAGTTGATTTAGAAGATGAGGAGAAGAGAACTGAAAAGAGAGCAAAGCTAAATGAGGAATTAGCAGGTGCTCAACCTGGTTTCTCATTACAATTGGGAGATGAGAAAAATTTACCATCCTCACAAAGAAGACAAGAAGATGCTCAAGAGCAAGTACCCTTGATTAAACAAGTATTTGCTCAGATTGTTGAAAGAAATTAGAAGATGAAGGCTAGCATGGAGGCACAGGTTTAGTATCAGATAACTCCAGGTCAAACAATATTACTGACTGCCATGGACCTTGAAAAAGATCAGTTTAAGATTACTCTTTCTCATCCCTCTCACATGACCTTAGGCTCATCTAATAGTTTCAATACTATAAATTTGAGTGTTGATGTAAGAAAGATTCCTCTACTTGATAAAGTGAATTTACATATGCAAACTGGTCAACTGATTGTGAATGATTTGATCAAAACTAATGCAATGGCTCTCATGCTAGGGAAGGTTATAAAGTAGTTGAAGTTAGAGAAAGCCAATTCCAGGGCTTTAACAACGCAGAATGAAGAACTTAAGAAGATTATTGTGATAATTGGGGTAGATCCAGATGACGGGTCTGTTGTGTAGAAGTTGATGCAAAGTGCATAATAAGTAATCTCTGTGCTAAAGAAAAATTTGAAGTTGCCTACAGGAGAGCACTCTATGGAAGCATAGGTTGCAAAAGTAGAAAATGAGAAAGAGAACCTTCTTCAACAACTCTTGCAAAAGGAAGAAGAAATCACCAAACTGAAGCAAACTACATTGTCATTACAGAATCACATTGAATCTCATACTTGTACTTTCATTTTACCATCTCACAATGAAGATCCAGCAGCACAAATATCTCAGTTGACCACTGAATTGAAGATGGCACAAAGAGATCGCAAAAAGGGATGGACTGATCTGGAGACAACAATGAAAATAATGCAAGCTAAGGATGGAGAAATCAGTAAATATAAAACAGATTTCCAAATCGTTGATGCTGAGATTAAGAATCTAAAGGAGAAGCCGAAAATAAATATATCTCTGATACAAGATAAAGACATCATTTTGAATGATATCATTGAAGAGATGAGAGTAGCTCAGGGATCTTTGACTAACATGTCAGAAGAAATAAATATTATCAGAGATTTTGAGGAGCAGGTTATGGCAGATAAACAGAAGACAATTCTCAGAGCCATCTGGGCAAAGAAATTTATTGATTTTATTGATTCTAAGACTGACCAAGAGTTATAAGAGAACGAGATTAAAGACAAGATTTCATGTGCTATAGAGATTAACAAACTGATTATCAAAAATAATTGCAGGAAGACTACTGAGAAAAAGTTGACAGACATTAAGGAATCAATCAGTAAGTTTGACAATTTATATGACAAAAGAGCCAAGGCAGGTTTGCCATCATGTTGGGGCCTTGGAGGCAATCATTTATCATGGGAGTCTTATGAACCACTACTGATATTGGCAAAGATAAAAGTGGACAATACTCATGAAAAGACTCAGATTTTAAAAGGAGCAACGATGATTAATTTTCTTCATAGGAACTTTCAACTTTTATGGTTGGTGAAGACCCTGTTTACAGAAAGACCATCATTCAACAGGATTACTACTTTTAGATTGGAATATCACAGGTTGATCAATTCACCCAAAACAAACATTGAGGTGTGGAAGAAATGTAGAGCCTGGATGACTGATCTCCCTAAAGATCCTTCATCTTCAAAGAAAAACAAGACAAAAAATCAAGAGAATACAACAGCAGCATCATCAGTACATATTCAACAAATAGATTAGAATTTAAGTTTTATTTTATTTTTCTATTTTAAGAGAATGTAATTGTAATAAGACATTTTGATGACATGTAATAGGCAGTTTACGAAGTCCTAAGTAGTTGAAGTAGTTACAAACTACTTTTCATTGTATTTAAAGAGATAGACAAGAAAGAAAAAGGTTTCAATTTTTGGACCTTCAAACTGCAAATTTAGTTCTCATTTTTCAAATGATTAATGAATGAAAAGCAATATTCTGGCATTTGTTGATATTGATATGTTTTCCAGTTTACATTGTGTATTTTCTGTCCTTAAATAAAACGAAGTAATGAAGTTGCAGGTCTCTTTTTACATGTGTGAACAAGAGTTAAAATCTTTAATGGGCACTCCTTCATTTTAACTAATCTTTTGTCATAAAATTCTTCTGAAGTTTAAAGTGATAGATATTGTTTACCAGCATATCAATTTGGGCTTCCTTCCTTCATATTATTCTCATCATTCCATTTAATATCAACAGATAATGGCATTGCAAAGCATTTATTGCATTTGATTCTTGAGGGTTTAATGAAAACATATATGAAGGTGATTAAACAAAGACCCTTTGATAGTAAAATTTGGTGACATAAATGTGTAAATGTCTTAAGCACTGGTTCCTTAATACAACCAAGGGATTATCTCTTAAGGTACAACATTTTTTGGCAACATTGTCGGGGATCGAAGAAACAAAATTCATTCCGTGGGTTTTTATCATATTCCTCTGGTTGTTCAGAGAGGAGGAAATATCAGGTTGTGATTTATTTCACAATTCTGGCGTATAAAAGGTCACATAAGAGGCTGAACGCCTCACAACAAAAAGCACCTATTCTATCAGATCCTGAGAAATTGGTTTCTAGAAAGGTTCATAAACTAAAGAAGTTTTCTACACCTGATGCTACACTGCCTGCACCTGGCAGCAATTCACATAACCCCTCATCCAAGGATATTTCCTGGAAACTCATTTTCTCGGAACAAGAATCCTTTTCCCCACCATATCATTTTCAAGAACCAAAGTTAGAGGAACAATCTTTTGAGTCTGTTTCATTCACAGTTACAGAAAATCAACCAAACATAGTTGATGGTTCTTTTGCTATTGTTCATTAACCCCTTCCCATATTAGTTGTTTCACCCCATTCATCCATACCCACAATTGGTTCGCAAACTCTACCCACTCAAGGAGAAATTAACCAAGACACAAACATGGCAACCCCTGCTTTCTTGATGAACAGGTATGCACCGTTAAATCTTCCACAACCTATTAATTCCATGCCCCAAGAATATCTCAAGTTACTTCCTCGTTTTACTGGTCAAGATGAAGTGACTGCGGAACAACACTTGCCATTGTTTTGCACTTTTCCCTATAATTTAAATGTTGAATATCTTGATGTAGTGATGAGACTTTTTGTGCAGTCTCTAAATGGAGAGGCAAGAAAATGGTTCAAAGGTTTGCCTAATGGCTCAATTAATAATTCGGAAGAATTAGAGACACAATTCACCCAAAGATGGGGTGAAAAAAGAGATCATGGTTATTCATTAACTGAATTTAATGAAATCTAGAAAAAGCCTAATGAAAACATGAATGATTTTATTAAAAGATTTAACAAATCGTATAATAGTTTATCCAAAAAAATGAAACCTCCTCCTGTTGGAGCAAGGGTTGTTTTTGCTGGAGCTTTTGATTCAAATTTTAGTTTCACTTTGAGAGAGGGAAGATCTCCCACTCTTGAACAAATCCAAACTGATGCTTTGGAGATTGAAGCAAATATGACTGTTGTTGAAAAACACAAGAAAAGCAGTCAGTGCAAGAGAAAGGTAAGGCTAAAGAAGAATCATCACAAGATCAAAGGATTGATGACATGACAAAGGTTATCAAGAATTTGTCAAATAAATTAGTGAAGATGGAGCTAGACAGTAAAAAGCCTGCACAACAAAACATAGGAGTTTTCAATCCTCAATTCATAAAACAGCGCCTGCAGATTTTGCAGAGGGAAAGAAGAGATCGAGATCAAGTTCAGGCACCAGTGTATATAGAAGTAGCACCTTCACAGTCTGTTGAGGATGATCAGAAATAAGTTGAAGATCAGATATTTGTTGTTTACATGGAAGATGATGAAGATGAAGAAGAATGTGAAGAAGAATGCACCGAAGCTGAGGTGTCATTTTATCGAGAAGAGATGGATGAGTATTGTAAACAATTCACGGATTTTATGCGAGCAGAGTTGCATAAGAAGTATGATTTAAGATCAAGAACTCAGGACGACGAGGAAAAAGAGCCAAAATCAGTTCCTTCTTCAATGGCAACTCCACAACCAAATAACTCAATAAAACCATCAGATAAGGGGAAACAACCTATGAATCCAATGAGTGGAAATGAAAAGCAGGAGGTTGACACTTCCCAAAACAAATCTGTTGATACTGATAATTTAGAGAAGGTTGTTACTATGTCTGATCAGATTGCTAATCCTAACAAAAGTCGAGAAGAACCTGAGAAAATGGTCAAACAAAATCAGACCTTCAGTCTATCTAAAGAGCTGGAAAAGATCAAAATTCAAATACCTCTACTTGAGCTTTCTAAGACAGCAGGTTAGAAGAAGGAAATTGCAGAATTCATTAATCTTCCTCAATCTGATGATATTGGTGATACTATGAATTTGCAGGAAGAAAAACTAGTAGTTACTTTTGGTCCACATGTGGAGAAGGTAGATTCTTCTTTTCCCCCATTTTATATATCACCACTTCTTCATGATTTTATTCTTCATAATTGTATGTTGGATTCTGGTGCATCACATAATCTCATGCCATTATCTGTAATGAAAGTGTTAAATTTACAAATTACTAAGCCCTATAGAGACCTATATTCATTTGATTCAAAAAGGGTAAAGTTTGTTGGGCTTATTAAGGACATGGTGGTACCTATGGCCCAAATTCCAGCCAAAAGTATCATGATGGATGTAGTAGTTGCATATATTCCAGCTAGATTTGGTATGCTTTTGTCCAGATCTTGGGTAGCGAACTTGGAGGTGTTTTAAAACTAGACTTTGCATATGCAATTATTCTTGTGTTCAATGAGGAAGAAAGAAGATTATACAGAGAAACGAGATTTGTTAAAACCACCACAGAGAAAGATGCAGGAAATTCCCCTGTATATGGTCAAGAGAAGGAAGATATTTCTTGTTTTATGCTGCATGAAGATGCAGAATTTGCTGAAGACTCAGAGAAGCAACTCTCTTCAACAATTGCACACAATGAGTTGGGTCCAAACAAAATTTGGAAGTGTTATTTTGATGGTGCCTATTCAAAATATGGCACAGGAGCTAGATTTCTATTCATATCTCCAGAAGGTAATCTTTTGCCTTTTTATTTTAAACTTGAATTCGAATCAACAAATAACGTAGCTGAGTATGAGGCATTCATTTTGAGTCTTCAAACTGCTAAACAAATGGGAATACATTGAATTCCTATTTTTGGTGATTCTGAGTTAATTATAAGACAAATTAAAAATATCTGTCAAACCAAACATCCAAGGTTGAGGTCATATAGGAATGAAGTATGGGACCTAATTGAGAATTATTTTGAAGCATTGAATCTTCATTTCATTCCGAGAGAAGAAAACATAATGGCAAATTCACTGGCAGTTGCAGCTACTACATTTAAACCACCCATTAATCCAAGATTGAGGTATGAGATTGAGTTGAGGCATAGACCTTCAATTTTTGATAATGTAAAGCATTTGGCAAGTCTTTGAAGATGATGAGAAGATCAATCATTTCCCAACAATGATTAAAAACTTTGAAGATAGTGAAATAGATCAAGAAAGTGAACAAACTAATCAGAATGAAGACTTGAAAAATCTTAAAGCAATCCATAGGTGATCAAAAGATAATTCAGTTGAAAGAAAATATATTGCCCAAAGGATTAGTTCCCCTTGGAAGACTATTTGATGCAAATGACGTAGCACTGGATCAAAAGAAGGTATTTCAAGAAGGTGAGATGGAATATTGCAATCTAGGAACTCAGCAAGAGCCTAAGGTTGTTAAGCTATTTAAAGTAGTTCCTAAGAATTATAAAGAAAGGTACATTGATCTTTTCAAGAAATATATAGATGTTTTTGCATGGTCCCATGAGGATTTGAAGATATATTATCTAGATATTATTCAACACAAAATACCATTGAAAGATGGGGTCAAGCCTCATAGATAGAAACTTAGGCAGATTAATCCATTTCTCCTTGCTCCAATTGAAAAGGAAGTGAAGAAATTGCTGCAGGAAAAAAAATAGTCCCACTCACTCAAAGACAACTATCCTTTGCCTAAGATGAACTATGTTTTACAAAAAGTAACGAGCGCATATAGATTGTCTATGGTTGACGGTTTCTTCTTGTACAACCAAGTAGCTTTTGAAAAAGAAGATTAGAAGAAAACAAATTTTACCACACCTTGGGGAACGTTCATGTATGCCAGGATGCCATTCAGTCTCAAGAACGCAGGTGCCACTTTCCAAAGAGAAATGGACATATAATTTGTGGGTGATAATTTTTTAGTCATATATTTGGATGATGTGACTATTTTTTCAAGTTCTGATGATGAACACTTGGAGAATTTGTAGAAGGCTTTCTTGAAATGCAGAAAGTTTGGGTTGTCACTGAATCCCAAGAAATCCTTGTTTTCTTTGGAGGAAGGAGAGTTGCTGGGGCATATAGTTTCAAATCAGGGGGTGAAAATTGATCCAACAAGAGTTTAAGCTATAAAAGCAATTCCTTTGCCTAGAAGTAAAAAGGATATTCAGAGGTTTCTAGGAAAAATTAATTTCCTGAGAAGATTTGTCCCAAATTATGCTGAAATTGTCAGGAACATAACATATATGCTGAAGAAAAATGCTGAGGTGAAATGAGATCAGGATGCAAGAGAATCCTTTGCCAGGATTAAAGAAGCTCCTGTTTTGATCAACCTAGATTATCAGAAACCTTTTCAAATATTTTCATTTGCATTACCATCTACTATTGTTGTTGTATTGTTGCAGAAGAATGAAGAAAGAAAAGAACAACTCGTGGCATTTTTCAGTAAAGTTCCAAGGGATGCTGAACTCGAGTATAATATTTTGGATAAACGAGTATATTCTTTAGTTAAAGCATTAAAAGCATTCAGGACTTATGTGTTACAGTCTCAGATAGTTGCTTATGTCCCTAATTCTGCTGTGAAGGATGTATTGGTTCAAAGTGACGTGGAAGGTAAAAGAGGAAAATGGATAGCTATGATTCAAGAATATGACTTAGATATCAAACCTACCAAGTTGTTCAAAGGACAAGGATTGGAAAATTTATTGACAGAGTCTAATTTTCAAGCCTCGGGGTTAATTTGTTGGCACCTTTAGATGAAGCTACTGAGGAAAGCAGTCAGAGTAGTACAAAGACAACAATTAAATGCAAGTTCCTATGTTCTGATTGGTATAAGGATATTGTCCGTTACTTATATTTTTTCTCTTTCCCAACCACACTGAACATAAAAAAATACAGAGCCCTTAAGCTCAGATCTCTGCCTTATGTTATAATTGATGCTAAGTTGTATTGGAAGGATCCTGTTGGCATTTTGTTACTGTGTTTGACAAAAGGAGAATAAATGGAAGTTATAAAATAATACCATGCAAATCTCTGTGGAGGCCATTATAGTTGGAAGGTTACTGCACACAAAATTCTCAAATCAGGTTTTTATTGGCCCTCCCTGTTTGCTGATGTATACAAAATGGTTAGAAGTTGCCAAAAATGTCAATTGTTTGTAGAAAAGAAAAGGGTAGCTCCTCTACCTCTTCTCCCAGTGTTTGTTGAAGAACCTTTTAGACAATGGGGATTAGATTTTATCGGAGAAATCAATCCACCATCAAGTGGGCAGTTCAACTGGATTCTGACTGCCACTGATTATTTCACAAAGTGGGTAGAGGCAATACCTACCAGAAAAGAAAATGATCAGGTAGTGATGAAATTTCTGGAAGAAAACATCTTCAGCAGGTTTGGGTGTCCAGTCAAGATTGTAACCGACAATGCTCAGGTATTCAATTCAATCTGATTCATTAATTTTTGTCAAACATATAATGTCATTTTGTCTCATTCTACAACCTATCATCCTCAAGGGAATGGGCTAGCTGAATTTTCCAACAAAACATTGGTTAATATTTTGAAGAAAACAATTAACGAAAATCAGAAAAACTGGGATTCTAAGTCGATATTTTCTCTCTGGGCAGTAGGAATGACTACTAGAAGATCTACTGGTAAGTCTCCTTATTAATTGGTATATGGTAATCAACCTTTGTTTCCTACTCAACTAGCTAGACCAGTCATTTATTTTCTTCAATAAGCACAAGAAGAACCTAATGCGTTGGTAAGAAAGCTAAATAAGGTGATAGAATTAAGTGAGAGTAGGAATAAAGTCAGGGAAAACTTGGTCACCTATCAAGAAAATATGAAGTCCATTTTTTATAGAAAAGCAAAGGAGATTCTTTTTCAAACTGGAGATTTGGTATTAAGATGGGATACAAGAAGAGAAGAGAAGGGAAAGCATGGTAAGTTTGATCCACTCTGGTATGGCCCATACAAAATTGTTGAGGCTCGATCAATAACACATTCATGTTGGAGAATCTTGATGGAGAAACAATAGAGCTGCTTATGAATGGGCAGTATCTAAAACATTACTTCCAGCATTGAGATTTTATGGTTCACCATTGTACATATTCGGTTTCCTTCATTGTACATACTTCATAAAACAACATTTGATTCCATGGCCGGAGCGAAAGCACTAATCTACAGTTCTTAGTGTTTCGTGGCAAAAAACACTATCCCCAGGTGGAGCCAGATGTTGTGGCTCATTTGCAATATCCTTTATTTTTCATTTTCAAAAAAATAAAATAAAAAATAAAATAGAAAATTATGAAAATATATGATCATATACTTTAGCATAAAAGATGTAATATTGTTACATAAAGTCTAAGGTTTAATACTTCAAACTTTTGTGAAAGCGGGTCCCAGTACTCGGCTAAACAACGAGCAGATTATGAAGCGGGATGTGATGATTCATAAGGCAGGGAATGAAAGTGTCAACCAGCGAGCACATTCAGCGCGCGGGTTAATGAGGAGGGTGCCTCCGCAGTTGACCCTGTTGACTGCGGGGTTGATCCAGATCTGTAGTTGAGATTCACTGCGGGGGCATGAACCCGACAAGCTCTCTGTACCTTGAGACCTCCCGCAGTGACGTGACCAGCTAGTTGGTGACACCTATCAGCCACGTCAGGGTACTTTTAACGGTATTTTGGCGCGTCAACTCAACATTTAAGTCATACGCCCGTGCCACCTATTTAAGATTGATTCTCATTTTTATAAGGTAATTGTTGTTAGTTTGTATTTGAAGATTTGTTTGCCCTGTGCCTTTCCTTGTTGTCTGCCACCTTGTCGATTGTTTGCTACCCCAAGCTGAATTATGGCCAAGCGTTCGTCCCTTTCAGGTTCTTCCAGTTATATTCCTCTCATGGACACTGAGAGGGATATTTAATACACAGTCTGCTCCTTATACCATCTCAAGTTCTATCAACAGGTCTGTTTAAATGACAAAGCTTCTCCAATTTTCACCGCCATGGTCAAAACAAGTGTATTGTCTGTATGCATTCCAAGAACACACCTTTTTCCCGAGTTTGTGTATTGGCTAGTGTCTGTCATGTACCCAAGAAAGTGTTTTGTAATGAATTGTCAAGGAGAAAATGTCCTGCAAGTCTCAGCCCAATTAATTCGTCAAGCTCTATGTTACCCTGAGTCAGAATCGTATGTCCAATTGACTGATGATTCATTGATAACACATTATGATAGTCTTGCAGGTCAAGAGTTCAATCAATTTATCTTTTTTCTGAAGCCATATACGAAGTAGTTTGTGCCTGATAGTAAAGAATTCTCCATGGAGTTTTTCGACGAGGACGTCCGACTTGTGCTGAGGTGCATTTCAAAGATATTGGGGAAGGAAGATGACAACACCATAGACAAATTGGTTCTGGGAATAATTGCTCTGATGATGAAGCCAGAGATAGTGCTAGATATCCCTTCATACTGGCAAGAAGTTGTTAATACTCAGCTCATGAGCCTATCATTGACTAGGTCATTCAGGTTCCCTTCTCTCATAATTTATCTATTTTTATATCAAAATGTAGAAGAATTATTGCATTTGGGGTTAAATATCATGGACACAAACAAAAAGTGGCAGTCAATAGTGTTTTGGACTGACCTAGTAAGAAGAGAACAAAATGAGGAGGGTTTGTTTGATTTTGTAAACCATTTTATGTCTACTACATACAAGATTCTGAATGGGGTTCCTCCCCCATGCTTCCTGCCAAAATTTCAAGAATTCTTACAGCTTGGAGCAAATTGCAAGTTTGGTGATTGGTATGTTTTTTAACGCCATTCATAAATTAGACTTTATGGGGCAGGGGTAGAACCATACAGACTTCCTGTATTTGTGCTTATGAAGCTATTTGTTTTGGAGCTCATTAATCAGAGTTTAAATGTTGATCAAGTACATTTCGTGCCTATGAAAAAGGGCCATATGTTTAAGCTACCTAGGTATGTGGGTCCCTTTATAGTCAATATGAGACAGGCTACTGATGAAGTCACCATGATGTTAGATAGAATGCATTTACTGTTAGGAGATAAATGGGCTTATGATCCCCATAAAGTGATTTCAAAAAGGAGAATTGAAAATGGATATTCAACATTTATTCATGAAAGCAGACCTGATATATAGAAGCTGGAAAATAAGGGTTTTGCAGGTTCTATCGGCTCAAATATACAAACTCCTATCATATCAGAGAAGTCTAACAAGAGGAGTAAAGAAGTAGTAATTGATTCAGAATATGAGGAGCAGAGAACTGAAAAGAGAGCAAAGATAAATGAGGACTTAGCAGGTGCTCAACCTGGTTTCTCATTACAGTTGGGAGATGAGAAAAATGTACCATCCTCACCAAGAAGACAAGAAGATGCTCACGAGAAAATACCCTTGATTAAACAAGTATTTGCTTAGATTGTTGAAAGAAATCAGAAGATGAAGGCTAGCATGGAGGCACAGGCTGAGTATCAGATAACTCCAGATCATAAAATATTACTGACTACCATGGATATTGAAAAAGATCAGTTTAAGATTGCTCTTTCTCATCCCTCTGACATGATTATAGGCTCATCTAATAGTTTCAAAACTGTAAATTTGACTGTTGATGTAAGAAAGATTCCTCTACTTGATAAAGTGAATTTACATATGCAAACTGGTCAACTGATTGTGAATGATTTGACCAAAGCTAATGCAATGACTCTTAAAGATGAGAACATGCTAGGGAAGGTTATCAAGCAATTGAAGTTAGAGAAAGCCAATTCCAGGGCTTTAACAACACAAAATGAAGAGCTCAAGAAGATTATTGTGAAGATTGGGGTAGATCCAAATGACAGGTCTGCTATACAGAAGCTGCTACAAAGTGAATAATCAGTAATCTCTGTGCTGAAGAAAAAGTTGAAGTTGCCTATAGGAGAGCACTCTTGGCATCAGAGGTTGCATAAGTAGAAAATGAAAAAGAGAACCTTCTTCAGCAACTATTGCAGAAGGAAGAAGAAATCACCAAATTGAAGCAAACTACATTGTCATTACAAAATCACATTGAATCTCATACTTGTATTTTCATTTTACCATATGGCAATGAAGATCCAGCAGCACAAATATCTCAATTGACCACTGAACTGAAGATAGCACAAAGAGATCGCAAAAAGGCACAAACTGATCTGGAGACAACAATGAAAATAATGCAAGCTAAGGATGGAGAAATCAGTAAATATACAAAAATTTCCAAACCATTGATGCTGAGATTAAGAATATAAGGGAGAAGTTGAAAGGAAATATATCTCTAATACAAGTTAAGGACATCATTTGGAATGATATCATTGAAGAGATAAGAGAATCTTTGGGATCTTTGAGTATCATATCAGAAGAAAGAAATATTATATGAGATTTTGAGGAGCAGGTTATGGCAGATAAACATAAGACAATTTACAGAGCCATCTAGGCAAAGAAATTTATTGATTTTATTGATTCTAAGACTGACCAAGAGTTGGAAGAGAATGTGATTAAAGACGGGATTTCATGTGCTATAGAGATTAACAAACTGATTGTCAAGAATAATTGCAGGAAGACTACTGAGAAAAAGTTGACAGACATTAAGGAATCAATAAGTAAGTTTGACAATTTATATGACAAAAGAGCCAGGGCAGGTTTGCCATCATGTTGGGGCCTTGGAGGCAATCTTTTATCATGGGAGTCTTATGAACCACTATTGATATTGGCAAAGACCAAAGTGGACAATACTCATGAAAAGACTCAGATTTTAAAAGGAGAAACAATGATTAATTTTCTTCAGAGGCACTTTCAGCTTTTATGGTTGGTGAAGACCCTGTTTACAGAAAGACCATCATTCAACAGGATTACTGCTTTTAGATTGGAATATCACAGGTTGATCATTTCACCCAAAACAAACATTGAGGTGTGGAAGAAATGTAGAGCTTGGATGACTGATCTCCCTAAAGATCCTTCATATTCAAAGAAAAACAAGACAACAAATCAAGAGAATACAACAACAACATCATCAGTTCATATTCAACAAATGGATTAGGATTTAAGTTTTATTTTATTTTTCTCTTTTAAGAGAATGTAATTGTAATAAGACATTTTGATGACATGTAATAGGTAGTTTATGAAGCCCTAAGTAGTTGAAGCAGTTAGGAGTAGCTTCAGCAGTTACAAACTGCTTTTCATTGTATTTAAAGAGATTGAGAAGAAAGAAAAAGGTTATGAGTTTTGGACCTTCAAACTGCAAATTTTGTTCTCAATTTTCAAGTGAGTAATGAATGAAAAGCAAGATTCTGCCATTTGTTGATATTGATATGTTTTCCAGTTTACATTGTGTATTTTATGTCCATAAAATGAAGTAACGAAGTTGCAGGCCTCTTTTTACATATGTGAACAAGAGTTAAAATCCTTAATGGGCGCTCCTTCATTTTAACTAATCTTATGTCATAAAATTCTTTTGAAGTTTAAAGTGATAGATACTGTTTACTAACATATCAATTTGGGCTTCCTTCCTTCATATTCTTCTCATCAATCCATTTAATATTAGCAGATAATGGAATTGCAAATCATTTATTGCATTTGATTCTTGAGGGTTTAATAAAAACATATCTGAAGGTGATTAAACAAAGACCCCCTGATAATAAAATTATGTGACATACGTGTAAATGTCTTAAGCATTGATTCCCTAATACAGCCAATGGATTTTCTCTGAAGGTACAACACCTTCCACGACATCAAGCATATTATCGAAGCATATTTGGATGATTTAGTATCGCAATCGGAGTCGAGGCGGGAGCAGAGGGAAGGCAGAGAGCAGTGGCGGGTGGTTATGAGGTTGTTAAAGAAAGGAGTTCCATTCTTCTGGGATGACTTTGCTCAACGCTTGTTCGATGCTTTGAAGAAGGCATTGACCTCTGCTCCATTACTGAGTCCACTTGATTATATCAAAGACTTACTCTTGTATCTCGCTGTAGCATAATCTACCATTGGTATGGTTCTGGTTCAGGAAGATGATGCCCTTTGTGAGGATGTTCTTTACTACCTTTGTCGAGGCTTGGTAGGTCATGAACTCCAGTATTCTCCAATTGAGAAATTAGCTTTGGCATCTGTCCATGTTGTCCAACGAATAGGCATTATATCCTTCTTTGCAAAAATTATGTTTTGGCAGCAGTTAATCCATTTCAATTTGTTCTTAGTAGGTGAGCGATTGGGGGCAAATACAATTGATGGATTGTCATTTTTCAAGAGTTTGATCTCGAATTCCTATCTGCCAAATCCAAGAAATCTTTGGTATTTGCGGAGTTGATCTCTGAGTTTCCCTGTGGAGAAGAGATTGTTTATGAAGAGTCGTTCCCTGATGAACATATTTTCATCATTTCTTCACAGGATCCTTGGTATGGAGATATTATTGTTTATCTCCAGACTGCGAAGTTTTCCTTAGTTTTTTTGAAAGACGAGCATCGAAATTTGCGTCACTTAGCTAAAACTTATTTGATTATCGGTGAAAATCTATATCGTTACGGGGTCGATTCGATCCTTAGACGCTGCTTGACTCTCGAAGAAGTCGAGGTTGTGCTGAATGATTGCTAGAATGGAGGTTACGATGGTCATTTATCTAGGCTTGCTACAATCCAAAAAATCTTGCATGCAAGATATTTTTTGCCCTCAATTTTCAAAGATTGTGTCGAGGGGGTCAAAAAGTGTCATCCTTGTCAAGTCTATACTCAGAAGATGCGCACTCATCCAGCTCCGCTCTTTCCTATTGTCACTATCGGTCCGTTCACAAAGTGGGGCATTGATTATAATACTTGTAACCCGCCTTCGACAAAGGGTCATAAGTACATTATCGTAGTAGTAGACTGCTTTATGAAGTGGGCTGAGGCTATGCCTACTTTTGCAAACGATGGTTGGACAACATCCCTGTTTCAATTCAGCCAAGTCATTCCTCGCTTTGGTATCCCTAAAAAGATTGTCACTGACCATGTAAGTCATTTTCAGAACACTATGATAACTAAATTGGCTCTCAGATTAGGTTTTCAGCAGGAGCATTCATCTCCATATTACCCTTAGGCCAATGGTCAATTTGAAGCAGTAAACAAGTCCTTGAAGACCATCCTTCAATGGATGATTGATAAAGCCAGACCCAATTGGCACGTCATGTTGTATCAAGCACTTTGGGCATACTGGATGTCTGTGAGGACTGCAATCGGTTTCACTCCGTTCCAACTAGTTTATGGGCTGGAATCTATATTTCCTATTGAATGCGAAATTCCTTCGCTTAAGCTAGAAGTTGATCTTCTTCCTGGCAATTCTAGTCTCGAAGAACTCCTTGTCCATCTAGAACATCTTGATGAGCAGCACCGAGATGCAGCTACGATGAATGAGGCTCACAAGAAATGAGTGAAGGTTCAGTACGATAAGGCGATCAAACCTAGGGTTTTCTCTGGAGGTGACCTTGTGTTGGTTTATGCCCAAGACAAGGATGCCTCGGGGGCATGCAAGTTCAAATACATGTGGTATGGCCCTTTTATTGTTAAAAGGGTCCTAAAAAAGGGAGCTTATGCCTTGGTTTATTTCAATGGAAACAAGTTGGCAGAGCCCATAAATGGGCTCTATCTGAAGAAGTATTATGCCTAGTCTTCAGCATAGTATTTTCTTTGTTGTATATATTGTATTTTTTTGTACATGTATTTTTATCAATTTTTGATGTGACTTTGATGATTTTGATCTACTTTGGCAAGTGTTTTTGGATGAGATGAGTCATTTTGGCTTTGTCGATGGTGCTAGTAGACATATCCGAAATCTTGCTTCCACAGCTTGGGTAATTCACTATCCATCCGGTTATTTGTTACTCTCAACAAGTGTATGCATTGGGCTTTCTTCGAATAATGTGGCAAAGTACACTACAGTGGTCAACCTACTCTTGGAGGTAATATCTATTGGTGTTGATTCGTTAGTAGTTTACTTGGATTCACAACTGGTGGTTTCGCAATTAAACAACACCTATCGCGTCAGAGACCCATGTTTACATCGATTATTTATGAGAGTGCGTTTGTTACAACGTTCATTTCAATATATTATGTTTATTCACATTCCTGGTTCAGATAACTAGTTAGCAGATTCATTAGCTAATCAAGCACTTGATTGGCACATTAATCATTCAATACTTTAAAAATATCAAAAACATTGTGCATCATTATACATTTGGGACAATCACATCATATAAATTCGCTACGTGTTTATGTGTGTGTGTGTGTGTATATATACACACACACATAAACACACACATAAACACGTATATATATATATATATATATATATATATATATATATATATATAGAGAGAGAGAGAAACCGGACCTTCATGTCCTACAAAATTAGGGTTTATGCCCGATCACGTCTATCATAAAAAAATATTACAGTCATCCAGTCACGTGGTATTCCAACCACTCGTCTTTGGATAGCCTCTGGGAGATCCTCTATGGCCGCCATAGGGACTTGGCGAGTCAAACTCTCCAAGTTTCTCTGAATGGCATGGAGGGTTCTCCCCGGGTATTCAGTAGCATCATCAGTCTCTCTTCTGCGATGCCTATGTCTAAGGAACCCTCAGGTCTCACCGGTCCCATGTCTGCATCATGATCATAAAATTATGTAAGTCATATTTTCCTAACAAAAACATTTTTCATTTTCACATAAATTGAAAAATATTAAAAAAAAAAATTACATAATAAAAAATCATTGTGCAATATTACCAATCGCGCCCCATGTTGCACCGGGTGGAAGAACCAAATCTAGATCTGCTCTGAATTCCATCCCAGCATAGGGATAGTCCTCTTCTGAGATGACTTGTTCTCCCCACCACAAGAAGAACTCATCATCCCATGTAGTTTGGGGGACCTCACTACCCCCCAATCTCTTCATCAAGTCTGCCCATCTAGTTATTCGCGGATCATGAGGGCTACTAATGGTAGAGATGATCTTGAGACAAATCCTTATAACTCTCTGTCAAACCAGGAGGTAACTCCTCAAAACTAGAATGTGTATTAGCTGAAGAATGTACATTCTTATATAGATGGGAGGTGAGGCTATTGGGATTCATCTCCCAATGACTCTTGGCCTTCCTTATTTCCTAATAATAAATAATATACAAAAATACATATGCACACCCATCCATAGGATTAGGTGTCAACATTCCCCCTTTAATCCGAAGGGATGTTGGTGAGTCCAAGCATCGATCTGAACTTTTCAAACTTTTCTCTTCCAAGTGCTTTGGTGAAGATGTCAGCAGGTTGCTCATTTGTGGAACAATGATGTAGATGGATGGTTTTGGCCTGAACATGATGTCGAATGAGATGGTACTTTGTATTGATGTGCTTTGTTCGATCATGGAACTTTGGGTTCTTGGCCAGCTTTATTGCAGAAGTGTTGTCGATCATGAGTGGAGTGGAATACATTTGTTTCATCTGCAAATCTTCCAGGATTTTCCGGAGCCACACAATTTCCTTTGTTGCTTCGGCTACTGCCACATATTCTGCCTCGGTCGTGGAATCTGCTGGAACTGACTGTTTGTGTGATCTCCATGAGACAGCTCCTGATCCAAGACTCATGGTGTAACCTGTAGTAGACACCCTTGTTTCTTTGTCGCCATCAAAGTCTGAATCAGAGTATCCGGTCAAGATGAAGTCGCCTACCTGTGTATATTTGAGTCCAAAGTCTTGAGTCCCCTTCAAGTACCTTAGTACTCTTTTTGCGGCAGACCAATGTCCTTCACAAGGTTTTTGCATGAACCTTGAGAGGATTCCAACAGCAAATGAGATGTCAGGTCTGGTGGTGGTCAGATAGATAAGACTTCCTACAAGCTGTCTATACTTAGTTGCATCCTCAAATTCCTTCCCTTCAACTGATGTGAGCTTCAAGTTTTGTTCCATTGGAGTGCCTAAGGGTTTACGATCATCCATGCCAAATTTGTTCAAGAGATCTCCAATGTACTTCTTCTGAGAAAGAAAGATGAATTTAGGATGTTGAATTACTTCAATACCCAAATAGTAATGAACATGACCCAAATCGGTCATTTCAAAACCTTTCTTCAACTCTTTCTTCATGGATGCAATATAGCTCTCATTGTTTCCTGTTATCAAAAGATCATCTACATATACCACAAGATATACAACTGTTTTTCCAACTTTCTTAACAGACAAAGTTGCATCATCAAGATCAAAGTGTTTGAAATCAAGTTTCAGAAGATGCTCGGTCAACTTCTCATACCAGGCTCGTGGTTCTTGCTTGAGGCCATACAAGGATTTCACAAGTTTGCAAACTTTGTGTTCTTGACCCTTTATCACAAATCCTTCTGGCTGGGACATATAAACTTTCTCCTTCAGATCTCCATTCAAGAAAGCTGTTTTTACATCCATCTGATGGACTTTCCATCCATTCTGAGCTGCTAAGGCAAAGAGAGTCCGGATGGTGGTCCATTTTGCTGTGGGAGCAAAATTTTCTTCATAATCGACTCCTTCTTTCTGTGCGAATCCTTTTGCCACAAGCCTGGCCTTGTGCTTGTCAAGTGAGCCATCTGCTTTGTACTTGTTCTTGTAGACCCACTTACATCCAATTGGTTTCGTTCCCAAAGGAGGATCAACCAGATTCCAAGTGCCATTCTTGATCAAGGCATCATACTCCTTCTGCATCGCTTCTTTCCATTCATCATGAGAAGCGGATTCTTTGAAGGAAGTTGGTTCATGATCTGTAGACAAACTCAATTCATAGTTATAAGCAATATCCATATCAACAGGGGAATCAGAATTATCTACATCACCTTCGATTTCTTGAGTGGAACTTCTTGTTCCTGTTTTTCCAACCTCATCAGGATGAACATCCTCCAGTGTCTTTGTTAGCCATTTGGGAGGACCTTTCTGAGATGGCCCAGGCCGGTCACTTGACTGAGTTGGGATTGATTCAAGATTCAATCTCCCAATTTTGTCAATCACATCATTCAATGTGTCATCCGTGGTTGTTTCTTCAGGTGGGGGAGAGTGTGGTTCAGGAAATGATTCCACAGTTTGATTCAATATCGGAATCCCCCCTTCAAGGTGTGGAATCACATTATCAAATTCTTGGAAAGACTTTGCATGTGTGAATCTATCCAGGCGATCAAGTTTCCGCTCAACAACCTTGTCACTCTTGGAAGATTCAAGAAATATGACATCTCTTGCTATTACAAATTTCTTATTTGCTTCATCATAGAGATGATATCCTTTGGAGGTATTGGAGTACCCCAAGAAGATACATTTTCTACTTCTAGCACTAAGTTTGTTCCTTTGACCCTTGGGTATCAAGGCATAACAGGTGGACCCAAAGACCCTGAAATGCTTTACCGAAGGAATGTGGCCATGCCACATTTCAAAATGAGTTTTGTTTCTAATTGAACTTGAAGGACACCTATTCTTTATGTAAACGGCACATAGAACTGCATCAGCCCAAAACATCAATTTTACATTCTTGAAAAATAACATGGAGCGGACCATATTTAAGATGGTTCTGTTCATTCTTTCAGCTACACCGTTCTGTTGTGGATTATATGGCACAGTGGTTTGATGTTTGATTCCATGTTGACGAAGATAATTTTCAAATTCGTTTGAGGTGTATTCTTTTCCATTATCAGTACGTAGAGAGCCAATATGTGTTTGTGCATCATTTTAAATCCATGCATGAAAATTCTTGAAAGTTTGAAAAGCATCAGACTTATTCTTCAGTAAGTAAATCCAACACATTCTGGTGTAGTCATCAATAAATGTCATCATGTATTTGTTTCCATTTGCAGAAGAAATAGGCATAGGGCCACATAAATCTGAATGAACAAGTTCAATTTTCCTATGTGCTCTTGAGTGTGAATCATGAAATGGCTGTTTGCTATGCTTTCCTAGAATACAAGCATCACATTCCTTAGGTTTTCTAGGAATTGTAGGCAGTCCATCAACACCATTTTTCTTCAACAAACGAAGGCTGTCGTAATTTAAGTGCCCAAATCTAGCATGCCATAAAAGACTTGATGGAAATGTACCTTCATCATGATGTGAACTGAATGCAAAGTTTTGAGCATGGGCAGATGAACCTTTCAGCTTCAAGAGTCTCCCTTCTTCTATTCCCTCCATGACAAGTGAGTGATCTGATGCTGATCTGACCTCTGCCTTGCCATCAAACAAGTGAACTGAGTGTCCTTGCTGCCGGATTTCGATCAGGGACAGCAAGTTTCTCTTCAACTCCGGAAGGTATAGAACCTCATGTAGGATATGATCAGGAAGACCAGGCAGTTTAAGCCTGACTGTGCCAAGCCCTGATGGCTTGAGTTTGGATTTATCTGCGAAATATACTGCTCCATCAACTTTGTCGGTGAATTCTTCAAAAAAATATTTTCTAAATGTCATGTGACATGTTGCTCCTGAATCTAGCAACCAATCATCTCTCCATGAAGTAAATGAAACATCAAATAGGTTTTCAGTTACTCCATTGTTACAATGTGCTAGAACAGAATGAGCTGATTCAACTGGTTTACCTTTTTCTTTGTCATCAATTTTACCTCTGTCTTGATTTGTTTGTTGTTGAGCTTTAGATTGTCTGCCCCCCTTTTCTCTGAAGTTTCTTCTTCTTCTTCTGTCTTCTCTTCCTTTGGATGGACCTGAATCATGTCTCTTTTCTCTCTGTGCCAAGTAGGCAGCCTCTTTAGAAGATGAAGGGACTGTCATCTTCTTTTGAAGGAGGAGAGAAAAAACTTTGCTGGAAAATTTCTCTTGAAGGAGAGAAAACAAAAAAATCTTTGCTGGAAAATGTACTGAAAAAACTCTTTGCTGCAAATATGCTGAATTTTAAAAGGACATAAACACTTTGTTGGAAAAATATTCTGCTCAAAAACTCTTGCTGAAGACTGAATTAAAAAAAAAAAAAAATACTCTTTGCTATAAACTGAATTCTGCATTAAAAAAATATATAATTTTTTTTTTTGTTTGGGAAAAAAAAAAATGTATATGAAAAAGGTGGAGTGATATGGAATGGCGGTATTGAAAAGGGCGTAGTGAGAATAAATGGGGGACAAAATGAATATAGAATGTAATATGGAGCGGGTATATAGGGGAGGCAGTATTAAACAATGGGAGGGGCGTAGTATTAAAAAGGAAGGGGCGTAGTATTAAATGGTGGTGACAACGTACTGTATATGGCAGCGCTTTTATATATATGTGGATTATAAACCGGACAGCGTTGTAATATAAAACCGTAATGTATTAACGACCAATGGACAGCGTTTTATATATGCGTTGGATTATAACCGGACAGGCGTTGTAATATGTGACAGGGTGGTACATAAGCGGTATAGCAACATGGTATGTAAAACTGGAGTCGACTGTATAAACCAGCGTATAAATACCATGACAGTGTTTAATGCGTGGGCGGTATTGTCAACTGTGGTACCATATGAATGGGCAGTTTTTAAATATGAACTGTGGTATTAAACGATGGAGGCCGGTGTATTATAAAATGGGAGGGGGGCGCATACCATGATAACAAATAACACAGCGTTTAAATAACAAATAACACAGCGGTGCGTGCCAAACCAGCGTATTAAACCACGTCAAACCACCTTATTATGAAATGGGAGGAGTGTATTGCAAAGATGGCGCGGAGACTGCTGTGGAGCGTGGTTGTGTGAGACTGTTGTGGAGCGGAAATAGTATGGTAAATGCAGTGAGAGCGCAAGTGGGAATGCTATAATAGAACGCTGGAGTGAACTGCCTGTTGTGAAATGCGAAATGCTGGAGCGAAGTGCGTGGTAATGAAAAATTGAGCGCTGTATATATATGTGTGACAACGTACAGTGTAGAATGGAACGCTGGATAGTTGTGTTAAATAAAATAGATAGGGTGGGATGTAGCACTGGATATAAACCACTGTGGAGGGCGTATTGAACAGTGCAACGTATTGATAACAGTGGGACTGTGGAATAGGGGGATGTGAGGAATGTGCGTAGAACAGTGAGGGAGATAGCAGTGAGGTAGGGAAATGAATGGGCACCAGAATGGGTCGATAGGTATGACAGCGCTGGTGTATGGAGGAATGGGGAATGGAGAATGGGAATGCAAGCAGGGGAAGGGAAGGCGTTGGGTAGGAGAAAAATGGAGGAGCGCAGGGATGAATGGAGAGGAGGAGGCCCAAAAGGTCGTTACAAAAAAATTTGAAATTGAATCTGCAGAATGATAGAGTTGCAGGACTGCTGGAATTGCAGAATGGCAGAGCCTGCAATTTGCATATTGACAGAGCCTGCAGTCTGCAGGAGCTGGAGCTGCAAATGTCAGTATTATATAGGGAAAAAAAATGCAGAATAACAGTCTAGCAATTAAGAGCAACAGAAAACTATTAAAAAATATGACTGAGCAAAGGATAGGGAGTTACACCACAGGGCAGAAATGCCTATAGTGGGGCTAGCTCTGATACCATGTCAAACCAGGAGGTAACTCCTCAAAACTAGAATGTGTATTAGCTGAAGAATGTAACATGCTTATATAGATGGGAGGTGAGGCTATTGGGATTCATCTCCCAATGACTCTTGGCCTTCCTTATTTCCTAATAATAAATAATATACAAAAATACAAATGCACACCCATCCATAGGATTAGGTGTCAACACTCTCTCAAAGAAGAATGTACATAGAATGGTACCATATCCAAAATGCTTTGTTTTTGTTCTGCCCGATGGAAGTCAATTGTTTCTTTGGATTTTCCAATAAGGTCATGCACCAATCATAGAGCGTGGTCATGCAATCCACTGCCGAACTCTTGCTGCATCGTGAGCTTGGTGTAGGGATGGTGATCCTGCTACTCTAACAATGGTGAAAAGGAGGATTTTGATGTGCATCTCTCACACATCTTTGGTTGGTACATGTGTCTCCACCTTCTTAGTACCCTCAACACAGTACACCTGAATATAGTCATCAACATTAAGCCCTCCTTTGGGCTTACACTACAAATTAACTAGTTCTCCTCTCCGGGAGAGTCTAGTTATGAAATAGGTGTCTTCCACATCAATTCTTAGTGGCCTTTGATCTATCATGAAGCAATCTTCATCCCGATCCCAATAATTCACTAACATCTCCAGCAATCGTGTGTTAGTTTTCATAATCAACATTTTGAAGAATTTTAAAATTCCGCATCCTCGAAGGACATATAATGATACCTAATCCTGCATGACCTCATTATCAATGGTACTATGTTCTCTTTCCCTCCATTTGATTGTTATCTTGAATCATTTCATCCATTAACCAATTAGAAATCAATTTTAAAATTCCGCTCTGCGCATATGCGACTTCATTCGGACATAGTCACATCTATACGTGAGTTCCTCATGACGAACTTGCGTATACGCAGAGGGTTAAAAAAAAAAGAAAAAAAAACCCATATATTTATATGGTGAAAAATAAAAAAAAATTGATTGAAATGATAGAAAATTTGATAAACAAGTTGAGTATGAGGCTTGCCTCCCTGATTTGGATCGATTCGGTGGACAATTGCTCCATTTGCAAGATAGGGATTTTTTGCTCCAGATCACTTTCACAAATTTCTTCACAGCACAAATGACCAAATGTGAGTCCAAAAGGCCTATTATGCCTAGAATTCAAACAAACAAAAAAATCGCAAATTTCGTTTGTGTTTATTTTTTGACTTTGTCCATGACTATTTAACCTTTTGGCTTGTAATTGTTGGGAAAAGTTATTTTCAGGTCCATTATGGTGATTTTGAGATATTTCCAATTTTTGCTTTGGATCCATGATCGCTGACCTATCATGCTAGGTATTTGATTATGAACTAGCATATAGGTTAGGGAATTCACTTTCCATTACACTTATGCATAATAGCCTGCATTCTGAAATCTTGCCATAGGGTTGACCCCATCATATTATGACTATTTAACCAATTTCACTTGTCAATTTTTAAATCATGATATGATAGTAGAGCCATCCTTTACATGGGCTTCCTAGTTAGTTCCTCGCTAGCATTTATTGCCCATGCTGCAATCTATGTAGGCTCGAGAGTCCTCTTTAGTCTCGTCATGACTTATGCGTTGAAGCTTCATTCTTATTCTTCTTCATTATTTTTATTCTGGCCATATACCTTCGAGGCTCCCATTTTGTTGCCAAGTTGTATTTCCGCATTGCATATTGACCACTTGTGGTTGAAGATATATATATATATATATATATATAGAGAGAGAGAGAGAGAGAGAGAAATCGGACCATCATGTCCTGCAAAATTAGGGTTTATGCTCGATCATGTCTATCATAAAAAAATATTACAGTCATCTGGTCACATGGTATTCCAACCACTCGTCTTTGGATAACCTCTAAGAGATCCTCTATGGCCGCCATAGGGATTTGGCGAGTCAAACTCTCCAAGTTTCTTTGAATGTTATGGAGGGTTCTCCCTGGGTATTCAGTAGCATCATCAGTCTCTCTTCTGCGATGCCTATGTCTAAGGAACCCTCAGGTCTCACCGGTCCCATGTCTGCATCATGATCATAAAATTATGTAAGTCATATTTTCCTAACAAAAACATTTTTCATTTTCACATAAATTGAAAAATAATTAAAAAAAACTATATAATAAAAAATCATTGTGCAATATTACCAATCGTGCCCCATGTTGTACTGGGTGGAAGAACCAAATCTGGATCTGCTCTAAATTTCATCCCAGCATAGGGATAGTCCTCTTCTGAGATGACTCGTTCTCCCCACCATAGGAATAACTCATCATCCCATGTAGTTCGGGGGACCTCACTAACCCCCAATCTCTTCATCAAGTTTGCCCATCTAATTATTCGTGAATCATGAGGGCAACTAATGGTAGAGATTATCTGGGGATGAATCCCTATAACTCTCTCAAAGAATAACGTACAGAGAATGGTACCATATCCAAAATGCTTTGTTTTGCTCTGCCCTATGGAAGTCAATTGTTTCTTTGGATTTTACAAAAAAATTTTGCACCAATCATAGAGCGTGGTCAAGCAATCCAGTACCGAACTCTTGCTGCATCGTGAGGCTTTGTGTAGGGATGGTGATCATGCTACTCTAACAATGGTGAAAAGGAGGATTTTCAGGTGCATCTCTCGCACATATTTGATTGGGATATGTGTCTCCACCTTCTTAGTACCCTCAGCACAGTACACCTGAATATAGTCATCAACATTAAGCCCTCCTTTGGGCTTACCCTACAAATTAACTAGTTCTCCTCTCCGGGAGAGTCTAGTTATGAAATAGGTGTCTTCCACTTCAATTCTTAGTGGCCTTTGATCTATCATGAAGCAATCTTCATCCGAATCCCAATAATTCACTAACATATCGAGCAATCGTGTGTTAGTTTTCATATTCAACATTTTGAAGAATTTTAATAGTCTGCATCCTCGAAGGACATCTAATGATACCTAGTCCTGCATGACCTCATTATCAATGGTACTATGTTCTCTTTCCCTCTAGTTGATTGTTATCTTGAATAATTTCATCCATTAACCAATTAGAAATCAATTTTAAAATTCCGCTCTGCGCATACGCGACTTCATTCAGACATAGTCGCATCTATACGTGAGTTCCTCATGACGAAATTGCGTATACGCAGAGGGTTTCAAGAAAAAAATAAATAAAAATAAAAAATAAAAATGACGGCGAAAAATCCAAAAATATAAGCAATTTGAGTATGAGGCTTGCCTCACTGATTTGGATCGATTCGATGGACGATTGCTCCGTTTGCAAGATAGGAATTTTTTTCTTCAGATCACTTTCACAAATTTATTCACAGCACAAATGACCAAATGTGAGTCCAAAAGGCCTATTATGCCTAGAATTCAAAAAAATAAAATAAAAATAAAAAATTTGCAAATTTCGTTTGTGTTTATTTTTTGAATTTGTCCATGACTATTTAACCCTTTAGCTTGTAAGTGTTGGAAAAAGTTATTTTCAGGTCCATTATGGTGATTTTGAGATATTTCCAATTTTTTCTTTGGATCCATGATCGCTGACCTATCATGCTAGGTATTTGATTCTGAACTAGTATATAGGTTAGGGAATTAACTTTCCATTACACTTATGCATAATAGCCTGCATTCTGAAATCTTGCCATAGGTTTGACCCCATCATATTATGACTATTTAACCAATTTCACTTGTTGAATATTAAATCATGATATGATGGTAGAGCCATCCTTTACATGGGCTTCCTAGTTAGTTCCTCGCTAGCATTTATTGCCCATGCTGCAATCTGTGTAGGTTCGAGAGTCCTCTTTAGTCCCGTCATGACTTATGCATTGAAGCTTCATTCTTATTCTTCTTCGTTGTTTTTATTCTGGCCATATACCTTAGAGGCTCCCATTTTGTTACCAAGTTGTATTGTCGCATTGCATATTGACTACTTGTTTAGCCGGCATCATTTAGACTCGTGTTTCAACCATCTTCTGACCATGTCTTTCTACAAATTTAGCCATGCAATCACTTAGCCTTCGCAACTTGACACCTTTACCCATGGATGGAACATTCCTCTAAGTGTCACTTACAAGTTTTCGCCACCTTGTATCGAGCATAGGATTGTTCCTATCCCAGTAACTAGTGCATATGTTTACAGACACTCGTTATATCCATTGTACTCTAAGCATTCTTTTATTCTCTTTCAGGCTTTGAAATATTAAAAAGACAAAAAAATTAAATATTTGAAAAAGAGCGGGAACGGGACATTACTTCCATATTTGACGGCAACTAAAGAGTCAGTTGTGTCGCCCTTGAACAAAGCACAAAAAAGCTAATTATTTTCTCTATTTGGGATGGTTTTTGTTTTTAACTTAGGAGAAGCCATAACCTTGTTATCAAGTCAGTACTCCCCCGATTGGTTATCTCTTCCAATCATATGGAGGGTTTGTTTATGCCTCTTGTATGACAAACTTATACAGAGTTATCATTTGTTGCCATAGTCAAAATGATTCATGCTTTTGTTCATGGGAAGTTAATCTAAGTCGACCTTTTCTATGGTCTCTATTAACTTATTTTCAGAATTTTGGCTTTTGTGATCCATCGTTACAAGTTATAGAATTATTTCGGTAGTAATCACATGCAATGG
Organism: Pinus albicaulis; assembly: GCA_034641835.2. Lineage (NCBI taxonomy): Eukaryota > Viridiplantae > Streptophyta > Pinopsida > Pinales > Pinaceae > Pinus > Pinus albicaulis. The sequence goes on from CM076584.1 coordinate 97,735,901, forward strand.
AACATTGTCGATGCGTTTCGAACCAACGAGTGTGGTTCATCATCAGGACTATGTGAGAGATCACATCAAGATGTTAAGTTTAAATAGATGTAGAAATGGCCAAACTAGCCGTTATTCTAACTGCTAGTTTGACTTTTGAAAATTGATTATTGATTAATAATGGCTAATTTTATTGTTATTATTTTTAATTAATATACTAAACACATATTTAATTAACAGTAATAGTAATATATATATATATATATATATATATATATATATATATATATATATATATAATTAAATTTAATTTGTTAATTTATTTATTTATGTTTATATTTATATTTAATTAATTTATTTGTTTATTATTAATGAGGTCAAAGGAAAAAGAAAAAGAAAACGATAACCAATGACAAAAAATAATCCTTCAAGGAGACTAAAAACTAAGAAACGGGAAAAAGGAGCGGAAACACGACAATTAAGAATACAAGGCACGGATCCAGCACCTGCTGATATTCCGGCCGTCATCTCGATTGAGATTAACAGGTCTTTTTTCAATTTCTAAGGCCTCCCTTAACTTTCGATGATGGAAATGGTCAACCCTCGTAAGGACCTTAGCCTCTTCGATGCAAATATGATGGTTAGTCTTTTCTGCATGCTCAGCTACGGCGAAGGAGCAAGGTCTTCCATGTTTAATGTCGGCAACATGCTCACAGATCCTTTGATTTATAGACCGACCTGTTTTTCCGATGTAAGGAGTCCCACAAGAACAAGGAATAATGTAGACACCTTTTCCATCCCTAGGGTTTGCCAGATCTTTAACCGATTTGAGAGAGTTGCGAATCATGTTAAGGGGCTTGAAGGATGAAGAAACGTTATGTTTCTTAAGGATCCTTGCAATCTTATCAGTGGTTCCATGAATGAACGGAAGGCTAACACTGCAAGACCAATCACTAGGCTCTTTTTTATTTTTAGCTAAATGACCTTTTTCTGCTTTAAGGAAAGCTTTAAGGCCATGCAACCTACTATAATAATTTTTACTACATTCAGGAGATGTGTCTTTTCTCGTTCAATGTGAGACTCATCAGAGATTCTCAATGCCCTAGTGGCTAAGGTGTTAAGGACGCCTAATTTTTTAGCAAGGAAATGATGAGAACTAGCATGAAGATATTGCTCATTATGAGTCTTCTTTCGAAAAAACTTTATTTAAAAATAATAACAATAAAACTAGCCGTTATTAATCAATAATCAATTTTCAAAAGTCAAAGTAGTTGTTAGAATAACAGCTAGTTTGGCCATTTCTACATCTATTTAAACTTAACGTCCTGATATGATCTCTCACAGAGTCCTGATGATGAACCACACTCATTGGTTTGAAACGCGTTGACAATTTTCCATTGCATGTGATTACTACCAAAAGAATTCTATAACTTATTTTCAGTCGCCCATCCCGGTTTGTTCGAATCTTGTTCTATCACATCAGTTATTTGGTCCTTTGCTCACGCTGGTTTGAGAAGGTCTCCATTGAATTTTTGCTGGCGGTTTGTCTCTTATTGAATTTGACATATTGCTTTTTGAGTAAACCTAGAGCCACACCCTGGCCCTATTTACATCATTGATACATGATCTTGTGCTCGGAAATTGATCAACATCAAGAGTCTTTAATTGAGTGGTTTCCCTTCTGTTCGACTTCAACTTACATTATCACACCTGGGATTCGTGCAGTACCTTGATTTCCATTTGAACTTATCAGTGGATTTCTTGCCTCTTTGTCAGCTTTCATTATTGATTGGTTCAGAGGGTTTCTGTCGTGCGCTAGCTACATTTTGTGCATGCTAGAAACGTACTTCGGGTTGGTTACTTCACTTTTCTTCATCTGATTCCTTCCCAATCTTGGCCTGTGGGTTACACTCGCGTTGGACTAATGTGGGATGCCTTAATTCCTTCCTTCCAGAAGATATTTTCCCATCGAATATGACTCGCTGCTCTAGGAATAAGGTCTAGAGTCCTTTTGTCAGTACCTCAGGGTTTGCAATCATCAGTGGCAGACTCCTTTGCTATCGACAGTGAGAATACATCAATGTCTCCTGATTGGTAGATTCTCTCAAGTGTTTCACTTCGACTCATTTATTCGCACTTGTTAGATATTACTGGGGCACCTTGACGCTCATTATCAATATCAGTGATTTGTCTCACATTTATTAACGGTATACATCAATGACCGGTAATCAAACGAATTTTCACGTGGTCGACCTCAGCTCATTTATTCCCATTGTGTAGAATTGTGCCATGGTGATCGGTGAAGACCTCAAGTTTGCATCACCATATTTTGGTTCACTTTTGACAGCTCTTTCAGTTTTCTGCTAGTGACACAATCCGCCCTTCCAGTTTCATCATAGTAGCATCTTATATGTTGGCACTTGAGTTGTGTGTTGTACCATTTGTTCCACCATTTATGATTTGGTACTTGGAGATTCAGTTATGACTTTAGTGATCATATATCTTTACAATATCATTAATCAATATTTTATATGTGATACTTGGGCATGATTTTTTACTTCTACTTCAAGGCAGTGGTCAGATGATGCACTATGTACTTTATAGTTCAGCTATACTTGTATACAGACTGGATCCACTCCATACTTGATTAGTGGACATTCTTTTCTTTCACTGAGCATGGGTATGCATGCCTCATACATGAGGTATCTTTCTGATTTCTATCATTGGTTTTTGGCAGGTTGAAACTTGGTGAAGTCCTCTCTAGTCCTCGTAAGGTTCTTTCTTATGCACATAATACATTTCGGCCATCATGTACCCCTTCTGACCTCATATATTAGGGGGCATCTATTATATCATCATTTATCACCTCTATATACTTGATGACTTATGCATTGGCCTTGGGTAGCCCTTCCATTCAGACTGGATCACACTTTCTAAAAAACATTATTTTAAAATCCATACGAGACTCTGCCCAGTTTTTTTTCGTGTGCAAACGCGAGTCCATCCACAACTGACCCGCGTATGCTATTTAAACTATTAAAAAATAAATAATTTACCTATTAATGAGGCGGGGTTTATGTTTTTTCCTGTAACTTAACTACCTTAGCCCGTGGCGTAATTGTTCCCCAAATGAAAAAACTATTTTGAAGAAGTATAAATACACCTCAAGGGAATGGCCTAAGGGAGGAGAGAGAGAATTCTATTGATATTATAGCCTGTTATAGCCTTGATAAAGTTTGATATTTCCCTGTGCCTCCTGCACTTCCCAAGTTCAAGAAATCATTGTTTCCTTGTGATGATCACCCTCACTTTATGTGACATCCTTTGTGCACCATTTATGGAAGAAGCTTTGTGAGCCTAGGGCTAGATGGATCTGGAGGACGGTTTTGCTCAAGGCCGTGACAGATCTCAGGTGATTTATCCACTTTCTCTTTACATATTATCAATAAAATAAGAATTGTCCTATTTCTGATGTCTTTGTGTTATATGTCTCCTATACATGTTGAATGATCTTGAATGGTTTATTTCATGTTATTTTTATGAGATTATATATGCTAACATGTTGAAATATAGGACATATATGTTGTACAACTAGTTTGTGTGCTTTGTCTTGACTGATTTGCAGGTTCTGGAGCACGAGGAGTAGCAAAGGGTTTGCACCCTACAGGATCAACCTCAAACGAAGGACAAACGGGTAAGGTCCTCTATCCTCATTTTTCTAGTTCAAGAATAAAAAATGATAATTAGAGTGCTTCTTGTGATGATATGTCATCCGCTCTGTTAGGTTCCTCAACCAAGGCCTTAGGGTAGCTTTGCCCGTAACATTTATCAATAATAAAATCTTATGTTTGCTTTCTATACTTGTTTGAATGTTCATGCAAATATTCTGGTACCCCTTGATCTGCAAGATAGCTAATGTATACGATTATTATGTATTGTATTACGTTTGTTGTTATCTCTTGATCATCTACAGGTATGCGCGTTCCATCACTAGCAAGGAGCAGGCCTAAAAGAATCGTGGATAAAGGTCATCATCAACGGATTCAACATAGCATTAGGAAAAAGGTACTTCTATCTCTTTTATTGTTGGATTGTAAATGTTAATTAAGAGAGCTTTGCATTAGAAAGAATCTCGTGTTGCTGGACCCACCCTAGGGCTAGAGAGATTACCTCTGTCTGCAGAGGGGATTTATCTTGACAATGGAACTGGCAACTCCATTGGGGAGCTTAGGCTCTTAGTCTTCCTTCCCCGAACTGATATTGGATCAGTTTCACCAATTTATGTAATCTAAGCCTACTTAGTCCTTTCTTAGCTTGTGTGAGGATTGATAGTCACTTCACTGTGTCATGTCTGGTGTGTTTGAGACTATTTTTTATTTTTCCTTATTTTTAGCGACCATCGTGCTTTCTGTTTGCACGGTAGCGCTGGTAGCAATGTTCTATATAGTACAACCGCACTGATTTTCCATTCAACACTCTTCTGCCTACCACAGAAGCGATGATCTCAGACTTAGGAAAAATTAGGGTTTCCCCTTTTATTTTCCAGTGCGTCCTGGCCCCTGAAAGAAGTTTGTAGGATCTCAATGACCTCCTTGCTATGTGTTTGGCTTATTTGTTTTCTCTGAGTGAGTGTTTTCGTCTCTTTGATTTGTTTGTAAGTTGGGAGATTTTTCACCATTTCAAACACCTTTTGTCGCATTGTTCTTGACTTGATTTCAAGTGATTTGTTGTATGCCCTACTCATCACTGCATCTCTGATCTTACCTTCGCTTTAGTTTCAAACATAAGATCACAAATTATTTGATTCACAAGTCTAGAAGAGTGTGCTCTTTCTCTAAATTCAAAATAAATTGAAAGTGATTTTCATTTTAGTTTTGATTTAGCTTATCTTTATTGTTTTAAAGAGAGTGAAAATAATTCCATTCGTGCATTTTTTAAAGGGATTTTTGTTTTGTTCGATTTAAAGAAAAGTGAAAGGATTTGCATTTCTTCTTTCGTTCATGTTTTTTTACTTTTGATTGCATTTCAAAGTGAAAATAAATAAAAATAAATAACAATAAATAAATAAAATAAAATAAAAATAAATAAAAATACAAATAAAATACAAATAAATAAATAAATACTTTGTGCATCTTAGTGGAAAAGAGAAGCATTTTCATATTTCAATAAGTTGCAATTGTTTGGGAAAAGTGAATTCAAATAAAAAAGAATTACATTTCGTAGCTTTGAGCTAGTTGGGGGGGATTATTGTTGTTGCATTGATTTCACTTCTACTTGTATCTTTTCCCTAAATAGTTTAGGCTTCATCGAAATGGAAAGTTTTCTTTTTTGCATTTAGTCTACACTATAAGGATTCAGGTGACATCAATTTGAGCCAAAATCAAAACTTAACTCAAGATCAACATTAAAAATTCACTCAATTTACCTTAAAGAGCATTGGAATTAACGAAAACATTTAGTGGTCTAGGCTAGAGATGTGTTCTGGCGTCGTAAAACATAGGAGATGTTGCTAACGGTATGTGTTACAACACGGGGTTGATTTACCGCCCCACGGATGGAATTATATTGATGTATGATAAGTATATTTGGGGTGCTCTCATCGAATTGTTACGCATTAGACAGCACTACTACGGACTAGACCCCCACATATCATTGTGTATACTTGGGGAGACACCACTAGGTTGCAAGCCTACCATAGGTAACCGAGTCGACCGCCTTGTAAACGTGATAGATCGAACACAACATTAGTGGAGATTGATTGTCGTATGTTAAGTCCTTGGTCGTTTTTTTCTATCATTTATCACTAACGTGTATATTGCAATTCACATATACTTGACAAACCTTTATGCCTAACTCACCCTTTTTTATTTATTTTTTGCTAATTCTAAAAGTAACTGCCTACGTAAACATCTCACCTGTGCAGATATCCAACCTCATTATCGCTTGGTAAATTGTGAATTTGTTCACCTCTTCCTTCTTTGATATTGCATTCAAAGGTCATCATGGCTGAATCGTCGAATTCGTCTCTTCCATCCTCTCACAGATCTCAAGAACCTCCTCCTGAGGTCCCTCAGTTTCCAGTTGGGCCCCTTGAAGTGCAAGGTGCTAAACTCGGGATTTTCATCAAGGTTCAACACATATCATCTATACCATCACCTGACGATTCTCCTTAGACGACATCGGAATACTATGAGCCAAAAAGCCCCAGACCATTTGCACAGTTCACAGTCTTTCCTGAAAATACGCTCTTTGATACGATTTTGGTCTCGCCTCAACATGCTTATACCACTTTTGATCAACCTGGAATCCCCTTTCATGCTTCACCAGTAGCATCTCACTCTATTTTCCATCGGTTATTTCCTGGCGAAATGGAATCAATGCTGATAGTCGCCCATTCGTGAGTGCTCCTCAGAGCACTCTTCAGGAAACCTCTATAACTTACATCTTGAAAGCTACTTCATATGTGTTTCCCTCCGAAGGTAAGCTGTTTGGTTCCACTTATTGGGGTTCCCATGTTTTGGCCAGATTGGCAAGACCAAAAGATGAGACAACATCAGAACCACTTTCAGACCTCAGGATCTAGCCCTCCTGGGTCCAGAGAAGGATCTCTCTAGGTGAGCAAGGTTTTATGTCTATGAGGCTAAAATGTTATGATTTTAGGCTAGTTATAAAGCTCGGGGTTTGTTTGTTTGATTATTTTTTTGGTTGCTGGTTATCAGGAAAGAAGGATTCAATGTAAGACCAGGATGAGCAAAGTGGGATAAGACAGAGATGGAATGTTCCAGGAAATACTCAAAACCATTGGGCAATGGAGTCAGGAAAGGATTTGCTTGCTAATCAATAGGCAGGATTTCAATTGGGCTAGTCATCTGAAACTTAGGATCTCAACACAGATAACAAAGATTTAAGAGTACAATGTTACAGATCAGTAGGTCGCACAAGGATCCTAGTGGACAGGGCTCACACTAATCCCCAATGTTCGCAAATCTTCCAACTGAAATCTATAACAAGAAGCATCTAAGAACTGAATTCATTTAATTCATACAACAGGGAGCAGGCAATATCATCCACTACACTGGTTAAACCAACTGAAAACATTCCTTAGATAATACATTCAGAAGAGAAACATAAATGGCAAGGAGAGCAGCAACATAGGGTACCTAACAAGGGTAAATCCTATGCCAAACTTCTGATGCAAGCCAGTAGAAACGAAATGAAATGAATGTAAATACAGAGATAGGAAAACATCACCGCTGCTTCAGATCAGGATCCAAAGAAATGTGCTTGTCATATTAAGTAACAATACCAATCAAGTACAATATTGCCAATAGCTGAATACTTAGTCTGAAAAAAATATCCTTCAACCTATCTTACCATCTTTACACAGAGACTGTGACTCAAGAGAAACTACTTGCAGTTCTCTGATAACTGATCAACAACCGTTACAATGAGTTCTCTATGAATTTATAGCCCCGGAGGAGCAAAGGAGGTAGGTGGAGAACTAAATGCAGTATTAATCTTCTGAAAAGAAAGAGGCCCGAAGCCCATCATGTATAACTCTTGTGCATTAATATCTGATGTTCTTTGAGTGCATGAACGATCTTGTTTAGACTGGGAATTACTCTTATATGACTCCGACTGCAGTACTGTGCAGTACCTTGGTGTACAAACAAAATCACTGAATGGACTGCCATGCTGGTGAAACAAATGCTTCTGATAGCGTAGGATTGCTGCGGAGGGGGGAGAAACCTGCTTGGACGCCATATAAACTGAAACCATAATGTGTATTGTGTCCTTGCTCTGGAAGAAACATTCTGCTGATTTGAACCATGATTTCGTGAATCTTTGCGTGTTGTACCTTCTGCATGATCTTTGGGTTCACTGATCTGCTGCTTTGCCTCTAAAATGTTGTATTAAACACAAAACTTAATTCTGAATGCTGGAAACCATGATCATGAAGCTGTTTTTTCTTCATGGCTTCATAAATGTCTCGATTCTACAATATCTGGGCTTTGATGGCGCGGGATAGAGTCTGCGAAGTTTCAAACTTCGTCCTTTGATGGAATTTATACTGTCGCCACCTTTCTTGACATTTCTCTACAGCACCAGCTTCAGTTTTAATTCTCTGTTTGCACAATACGCCATTAAAGAAGTACGTGCTCATCAAGGCGATTTTCCATCTCTGATAACCCTGCAAAAACACGAAATATGTTAAGAAAACCATGGGGGTGGGGTAATGGACGCGTCGAGATGATGAAAATGGTCAGGCAGTAGGTGACATGGCGGAAGAATGCAGAGGAACGACGGAGAAATGCTCTGGTGTAGATTGGCGGTCTGCGGAGTGAATTCGAATGGAAAAAACCTTAAAACACACAAATTTTGGACGAATATATGTAATGAAACAGGTGCTTGTACGGTGAGACACGTGGAAGTGACGTGGAGGGACCGGGTGACAATGGAATAATCGACAGCGGAGAAATGAATCTGGACCGTTCGATCTCGGTGGAGATCGACGATGGACAACACATCAGAGGGAAAATGAACGTGGGCCATGGGTACGGATCCACGGGCTAAAAAGCGCGCAGCTCCGTTGAGCGATGATCAGGAGATCAAGTCTCTTATAGAAAAATGCTCAAAAGTGAAGATGCTCAGAATTGGTCCAAACCAGATCGACTGGAAAGAGCTTGTCAAAACGATCCTGTAGCCGCGAACGACACTCAAATCCATTGCCGTATGGAGGAGATGTTGTACTTTGAAATTGCCCAATAACTTTCAATTTTGAAAGAATTTTTTTTAATATATGTGTTGGGATAATTTTATTTTTTTATTAAGGTTTAATAAATTAATTAAATTATATAGTTTTAATATTTTATATGGTTTTTTATTAAATCATATATTATATTATTAATTATGTATTTTAATTAATTATTAAAAAAAAATTAATTAAACCTTATTAAAAAAAACTAAATATTAAACCCATATATATATTAAACAAAATTCGAATTATAAAAAAAATGTGTTAAACCTACCAGCCTAAAGTTTGGGATATTAAAAGTCGTGGGCAATTTATTATTAATCTACAACCCACGTACGTAACAAAGGTTTAAAGCACATGGTCAAAGCCACGTGGGTAACGTATTGTATACGTTGCATTGGAGCGGCGTTCAAAATTATATGTTGGTCAAGGTGAGGTTCGACCCCGGGTCGGGCGAAAGACAACACGTAGGCCCGACCAACGGGCTACAACAGTTGGTAGTATTAACTATTGGCGCGTATCCATGTGGGTCGTGGTTCCGCGGAGTTAGCACTTGAAGCGGAAATTTATTAAACCTATGGTTTCAACATTAATATTTGTGCATTTAACGTAGGTTGGTTCAACGAACTCCGACGGGTGCGGTTCCATGGGGCTTATCCGCCAGCCCTCCAATTTCGGCGGAATATTCGGTGGAACCCCCAAATTCAACGCTTATCTCCAGTTTAGTCGGTCTATCTGGAGTTCCACCAGATTTAACTGGAGTTTTTTTAGGCCAACTGACAGTTGGAGTAAATGAGCCATAACTTTGGCTAGGAAAGTCCTTTTTGGACGAATTTTTTATTTATTTTGGGTGTAGAAAGCATTCTGGAGCTGTTGGGAGTGTTTGCAAAGCCATCAGGGTGCTCTATCAGAGAATTTACCAGCATTTTTGGTCGTGGAGCCACCAGGGCCTAAGGAAAGAAGAGCTATTTTGGACTATCTTCATCCAATGGAGGTGTTTGTTTAGTCATTTTATACTGATTTTAGCCTTCTGAATCTTAATTTGCAGTGTATTTTGCCATTTGAGGCTTCTATACAGTTGTATTCACATTTTGAGCATTTAATCAAAGAGGAAAAAGCCTAATTAGAGGCTTTTGGACCCAGCGGAGGTAGCCCAAGAGAGGGGTGAACCGCTTAAACAATTATTTGTTGTCATACTGTATAATTTTGCTGTATATTTTCAGATTCTGTTCCTTTAAACAGTAAATTTTTATAAGCAAACTTTTCCTAAGCAGGTTTAAACAGTGAACAAAATTTATTAGTTCATCTTCAAACCATTATACTTCATTTGCAGAATATGTATACTTGCCTATTCACACATTAAAGCTGGATCAATGAATACTTTGCATATAAAACAAATAATTTCATTGATCGGATCTCAGTGATTACATTTTATTTCTTTAGGCAGAGTCTGTAGAAGGGCTAGATAGCCTCCGGATTCATCCTTTCTTTGAAAGGTGAAATACCCGGTAAATTCCCCTACAGTCAATCTCTGTATGAGAAATACTTTGTTCTCACAATTTCAGATCAAGTTGGTATCATATTTCTAGGTTTTTCTTAATATTTTGTGAAATTTGTGCAAGAATATTGTATTATTCTGCAAAATTTGATGCTTACTAGGCTGAAATTGCAAAGAGGGGAAGGTCAATTGGTTAGAGAACAAGCTAATCCTCAACCAAGGAGGGCTAGAGTGCCATTACATCCACCTTCCATTTCATCCTCAATAGCCTTAGAATCAGCCACAAACATGTCTTCCAGAGAAGGAAAAGTACATGAGGAAATGGATCCCAAGGAAGAAGAAAGAGTCTTTAGAAAAGATTTCTTGGATTTGACTGAGATGGTTAGGATCCTATACCAGGAAAGAAATGATAGGATTATTGGAGAAGGGTCTAGAAATCAAAGAGAAGAAGGATATTCTTCAGGAGGAAAGAAAGACAAAGATGAGTCTAAGAAAGGGAATGGAGGAAATGGTGATCCACCATCTCCATCATCATCCTCATCCTCCACATCATCCTCTTCAACTTCTGAAAATCAGTCACACAAAACAAAACATCTCTTAAAAATCCTTTGTTAAAGCTTGATGTGAAGTTTGAGTTGTCGATGTTTAATAGTGATGTGAATGCAGAGAAATTGGATAACTGGATTAGACAGCTAGAAGTCTATCTAAGAATTCAGAATTTGCATGATGATGACACAAAAATCCAATTAGCCTCTTTGAGAATGGATGGAGCAGCTTTGGTTTGGTGGGAAGCCAAGACCAAGGAGGAAATTAAAAAGCATGGTAAGATAACTCTATCTTGGAATGAGTTTATTACTGCTATTAAGAAACAATTTTATCCTCTTGCCCATATTCAGAAAGAAATCATGAATTGGGAAAATTTTAGGCAACTTAAAGGTCAAAATGTGCAAGATTATACCCAAGAGTTTAGAAGGAGAGCACTTCTACTTGGAGTAGACTTACAAAGTCAAGACACCTTGTTGAAATACATAGGAGGTTTGCACAATTATCTACAACATACTATTCTAATGTTCAATCCTACCAGCTTAGATGAAGTCTGTGTGTAGGCTACACATTTAGAAGCTAGAGGAAAGAATATTTTTGATGAGGATAGTAATTTCAAAAACAAAGGAAAGAAGAGAGTTGCAAATTCAAGAAATGAAAAAGGAAAGTTATTTTGCAAGAACTGTTCAAAGACAAGTCACGATGAAGATCATTATTGGAAGCTTCATCGTGAACTGAAGCCAGAAAAATACAAGAACAAAAACAAGACCAGAGAAAAGGAGAAAATTGTAGCAACAGTTGAGCAAGACTTAGGGTCAGACTCAAGTGATGAGACAAAAAGCATAGGCATGGTTTTAAAGAACAATAAAGGGAAAGAAGTGGTGCAAGACACAATTCCCAGTTCTAGCTCTTTGAATTGTCACAAAGATACTCATGATGAAAAGAGGAGGATAGAGCTTTTCCATGTGAGGGTAATTTCAAAACATACCAAAATTGACACACTATTTGACAGTGGGTCACAAGCGAATCTTATATCTGAAGATTTGGTCAAGCAGCTTAAACTTGAGACCATTCCACATCCGAAGCCTTATCCACTTGGATGGATATGCAAGGATGCCAATTTGCAGGTATCAAGGAAGTGCATATTGTGCTTTGCAATAACTGCACACTTTATTGACACAGTTGAACTTGATGTGGTGCCGCTTGATATCTCAGGTATTGTTTTGGGAAGTCCTTATTTATTTGACAGGAAGGCCATCTTTCATCGCCATGAAAACAAGTATCGCTTGTTCAAAGATGGTAAAGAGTACATTGTGAGAGCTCACAAGAAGAAGCTGGAATCTTCTTTACTCCATGCAAGTCAATTAAAAAGACTGGTTAATGCAAGTCAAAGTCTAACTTTGTTAATGATGAAACGACCAGATTTTGAGCATTCGCCCTTTTATGATGTTGCTAATGATTTGTCTCAGTTTGATAACAGTTTGTCTTTGAAAGAAGATGATGTTGTGTTGCACAAATTACCTTTTTGGTCAGCCAATGCAGAGAATGAAGTGTCAAAGCAAAGCAGTGCAAGCAAGAAGGACACAAAATTCGGCAAGGGAAAAAGTTGGTTTCAGAATGGTACAATTCGCCATGGGAACAGTTTGCAAGGTGAAAGTCATTTTAAGTCTTTCTGGAAGTTTGATCAGTGTAGAAAAAGTTTGTTTTCTGCAAATTACAATTGTTGTTTTGCAAATTTTAATAATTTGCATCATGACTCCGTTAATCTTAGCAATGGTCGATCAGTTGATTCCAGAGACAGATTGTCATTTTCTCAAAAGCTTCATTTGATGAAATCGGGTAGATTTCAGTTATTCAAGGGTGGAAGAGTGGAGAATCAGTCTCCACATCATTAGTTTCAGTAATCAGAAAGCTTTTGAGGGTCCAAAAACTTCCCATTTGGGAGGTGTGATCAGGAGATCAAGTCTCTTGTAGAAAAATGCTCAAAAATGAAGTTGCTCAGAATTGGTCCGAACCAGATCGACTGGAAAGAGCTCATCAAAACGATCCTATAGCCGCGAACGACACTCAAATCCGTTGCCGTATGGAGGAGATGTTGTATTTTGAAATTGCCCAATAACTTTCAATTTTGAAAGAAATTTTTTTAATATATGTGTTGGGATAATTTTATTTTTTTATTAAGGTTTAATAAATTAATTAAATTATATAGTTTTAATATTTTATATGGTTTTTTATTAAATCACATATTATATTATTAATTATATATTTTAATTAATTATTAAAAAAAATTAATTAAACCTTATTAAAAAAAACTAAATATTAAACCCATATATATATTAAACAAAATTCGAATTATAAAAAAAATGTGTTAAACCTACCAGCCTAAAGTTTGGGATATTAAAAGTCGTGGGATATTAAAAGTCGTGGGCAATGTATTATTAATCTACAACCCACGTACGTATCAAAGGTTTAAAGCACATGGTCAAAGCCACGTGGGTAACGTATTGTATACGTTCCATTGGAGCGGTGTTCAAAATTATATGTTGGTCAAGGTGAGGTTCGACCCCGGGTTGGGCGAAAGACAACACGTAGGCCCGACCAACAGGCTACAACAGTTGGTAGTATTAACTATTGGCGTGTATCCATGTGGGTCGTGGTTCCGCGGAGTTAGCACTTGGAGCGGAGATTTATTAAACCTATGGTTACAACTTTAATATTTGCGCATTTAACGTAGGTTGGTTCAACGAACTCCGACGGGTGCGGTTCCGTGGGGCTTATCCGCCAGCCCTTCAATTTCGGCGGAATATTCGGCAGAACCCCCAAATTCAGCGCTTATCTCCAGTTTAGTCGGTCTATCTGGAGTTCCACCAGATTTAATTGGAGTTTTTTTAGGCCAACTGGCAGTTGGAGTAAATGAGCCATAACTTTGGCTAGGAAAGTCCTTTTTGGACGAATTTTTTATTTATTTTGGGTGTAGAAAGAATTTTGGAGCTGTTGGGAGTGTTTGCAGAGCCATCAGGGAACTCTATCAGAGAATTTACCAGCGTTTTTGGTCGTGGAGCCACCAGGGCCTAAGGAAAGAAGAGCTGTTTTGGACTATCTTCATCCAATGGAGGTGTTTGTTTAGTCATTTTATACTGATTTCAGCCTTCTGAATCTTAATTTGCAGTGTATTTTGCCATTTGAGGCTTCTATACAGTTGTATTCACATTTTGAGCATTTAATCAAAGCGGAAAAAGCCTAATTAGAGGCTTTTGGACCCAGCGGAGGTAGCCCAAGAGAGGGGTGAACCGCTTAAACAATTATTTGCTGTCATACTGTATAATTTTGCTGCATATTTTCAGATTCTGCTCCTTTAAACAATAAATTTTTATAAGAAAACTTTTCCCAAGCAGGTTTAAACAGTGAACAAAACTTATTAGTTCATCTTCAAACCACTATACTTCATTTGCAGAATATGTATACTTGCCTATTCACACATTAAAGTTGGATCAATGAATACTTTACACTTAAAACAAATACTTTCATTGATCGGATCTCAGTGATTACATTTTATTTCTTTAGGCAGAGTCTGTAGAAGGGCCAGATAGCCTCCGGATTCATCCTTTCTTTGAAAGGTGAAATACCCGGTAAATGCCCCTACAGTCAATCTCTGTATGAGAAATACTTTGTTCTCACAATTTCAGATCAAGCGATGACCGTTGGATGGGCGAGGGCAGATCTGACGGCTGACGTGACTATCGCTGCGCAACCCATGCCGAACATTAACGCGCGATGGGCAAGCGGTTTTGGAACCGTACATGAGCCACGCGTCGAGCAACGTATGGAATCGCTGACCGACCGGGGAAAACCACCCTCCGCCCAAAGGCGGTGCGATAGAAACTGGTGGTTTGTGAATAGTGCGCGGCGGGTTCCACTGGGTGGATAGGCTCCGAACCGTCGATCTGATGGGCAAATGAACGACGATGGCGCAATTTGGGGGAAGCACGGGGAAACGCGGGCGGTTAAGACTTGATGATCACCGTCTGATCAACTGAGATTAACCGTTGACGTTGCGCTCGATATGGTTTTGAGATAGACACTTTTGCTCTGGCAGGTGGTTCCGGCGCTGGATCGTATGGAGGAAGTGGTGCGGGGGCTAGCAGAAAAGGGGCTGAGGCCTGATATGCGGAATATATATCAATTTTATCCATTTTTTAATGCGTTTAAAGCCCAAGGAGGGTAACGATAGGGAGATGGAAGGGGAATCTGAGGAAACAAAGGGTGATGGTGAAATATAAAGGGGATTTTGGGGAAATTTAAGAGGTTAGTGGCGGAAATAAAGGGAAGAAAGGGAACTTTGACCAAGGAAAAAATGGGGTAAATGGTGGTATATTTGCAGGGGTATGAGGGGTAATATAGGCTCTTTGAGATGGGAATTAACTGAAGGAATTTGTATAATACAAAGCATGGGGAGACTTCAAGGATGATGAGTTTTCAAGAAAATACATTCCTTGAAGGCTCCAAACAATCCAACCCCCTGCTTGCTTGTCAAGAATTTCATAGGGGGGCTAACAGTGGCTCCACATGGGGATGGTTTCTTCTTGAAGGAGGCAAGAATCCAGAAATGATCTTTGGAGTAGGTCAGGTGCCTGCGGCTTTACACATCCCTTCTCCCTTTGATGAGCTGCCACAATATGAAGACATTACATCAGCAGAAACTTACTCCAACAATCTACCTACCAATACTACAATCCTAGCATTTGTTCTTCTTCTTGGTGCATTTGAACTAGCAAACCCTTTACATCTTGTTATTTTTTAAAACATAAAATAAACATATTCTAAATCTACCCTTATTGCTCCATGAGACCAGTATTGACTGTTGGTCTCATATAAGCTTTCATCAATCTAATATCTGCTGGGATTAAACTATCCAGCAGATTTCTTCTCTACATTCTACTACAGAAATTGAAAAACAGTCAAGCCAGGATTAGACTGTCTGACTTGCTGTGGGTCCAAGGCTTAAAGATAGTTGCACGTGGACAAATTTGTAGAAAACTGAAAGAAAAACTATGAAGGCTTGAGATCTGAAATTTGAAATATCATTTTTTCCCTTTGTGACTCAAGATTTGAGCATGTTAGAGTCACTTCTTTTTTCATCTCAGCTCTGGTTTTGGGCATGTTAGAGTTGATTCTTTCTTCTTTGCTGGCCCAGATTTTGAGCATGTTAGGACCAGCTGCTTTAATTGCTTTGGCTCAGGTTTTGAATTTATTAGAGCCACTCTTTTGCATCTCAGAGGTCCATGTTTTAAGCATGTCTGAACCTCTCTTCTTCCCTTATTTTTTGAAACATTTTTCTTTTTTCTCGAAAATAAAAACTGCAATGGTATGTACAATGGAAATGGAAACTAGAAACTGTAAATTAGTAGAAGTAATGTTTGAGCATCCTGCCATTGACAGGACCCCCAAACAGTTCAGTGCCATCTAATTCTTGTAAGAAGAAAGCGTTGGGACCCACAGTGGCCTAGATGACGTATGGACCCTGCCACAAACTGTCGAATTTGTTGTGCTTTCCTTTATCCTCCCATCTCAAATCCCACTTCAAAACCTTATCTCCAACTTTGAAATCAAGATCCTTGGTTCTTCTGTCAAACAATTTCTTTACGTTCTCCTGAACCTTCACTGCTCTGTTGTAGACCTCTTCCCTTGTTTGCTGGAGATGGATTGTTTGATTTATTCTCCTCGCCATGCTGTCTCCTTCTGTTTGGATCTCCTAGATCAGTTTGATCACTGGTATCCCAAGGCTGGTAGGGAATACTGCTTCTGTTCCATAGACAAGCTGAAATGGGGACATGCCAATGGACTTCTTTGTTGTAAGCCTGTCAGCCCACAAAGCATGTACTAGCTTGTTATGCCATGATTTTTTGTTTTCTTCCAGCATTTTCTTGATGATGATCACTAGGCTCTTGTTCGATGATTCAGCTAATCCATTACCTTAGGGGTAATAGGCAGTCGAATGACCAAGTGTTATTTGGTACCTGTGACAAAAATCAACCATCTTTTTGGATCCGAAAGCAGTAGCATTATCAGTGATTATTTTCCTTGGGCAGCCAAACCGAGAGAGGATGTGACTTTATAGGAAACTAATGATGACTGAATCTATGGCATTCCTAGTGGGCACGGCCTCTATCCACTTAGTGAAATAATCTGTGGTTGTTAGGATCCATTTGTGCTGAGCAGAAGAAGCAGGGTGAATCTCCCCTATGAAATCTAAGCCCCATTGCAGAAAGGGACCTTCAACAATGATGGGTTGTAGGGGTAAAGGGAGGAGTTTTCTCTTGCCCTCAAAGATCTGACATTTGTGGCAAGCAACTATCATTTTATGAATATCATTGAAGAGTGTGGGCTAGTAGTATCCAGCCCTGAGTATTTTGTTTGCAGTGGCTTTCCAACTCAGGTGCCCTCCACATTCTCCAGCGTGGAATTCTTGTTTAACCCTCTCTGCCTCGTTTTCAGGCAAACATTTAAGCAATACGCCATTAGGATTCTTCCAGTATAAGTTTTCATTCAAGATGCAGTAATTTATGGCCTTTAGCTTTAAGAATATGGCCTTGGCCTTTGATAATCCGGGAGGGGCATTGAGGTGTGTAAGCACATACAGAATGTCGGAATACCAAGGAGAGCTCTGAAATTTTTCCTCAATAGTGAGATCTGGCAATTCTTGCTGCTCATCCAGGGCATTTATCATGTTAATGTCTAGGGCTTGTAGGTTTGATTCAGCCATTAATTTAGCTAAGCCCTGACCTTTAATCAGTTTGGTGGGTTTTATCTCGAGGTCATATTCTAGGATCACTGCTATCCACTTGCCCCTTTTCCCATCTGGGTCTTGGGACAGTATATCTTTGACTATGATGTTGGGCACATAAGCTATAGTGTGGGAATGCAATATGTACACCCTGAAGTCTTTCAAGGCCTTAATCAGAGCATAGGCCTGTTTCTCCATGATGTTGTATTTCAAGGGTGCTTCTTTGAGTACTTTGCTAAAGAAGGCAATTGGTTGTTCCATTCCCTCTGTGTTTTTCTGCAGCAAGACTGCAGCCACTATATGCTCTGAGGCGAATGAAAAGATCAGGAAGTCTTTGGAGAAATCTGGGCTGATTAGGACGGGAGCCTGGACGAGTGCTAGTTTCACTGATTCAAAGGATTGTTTAGCTCCCACGGTCCATTTTAACTCCTGCACCTTTCTGCAGCATGTTAGTTATGTTCTTAAGGTGTTCAGCCAGATTTGGAATAAACCTCCTAAGGAAGTTAATCTTCCCAATGAAAGACTGTAACTCCTTGATGTTTCTGGGGTGTGTGATCTGTAGTATTCCCTCAACTTGTTGTGGGTCTATCCTGATTCCCTTCTCGGATATGATGTGGCCAAGGAGTTTACCCTCCTGTAGCCCAAAGACAGTCTTTTTAGGGTTCAGGGATAGGCCAAACCTTCTACATTTTTCAAATACTTTTCTGAGATGTTTCAGGTGTTCTTCTTCGGTCTTGGAAAAGACTGTTATGTCATCTAAGTAGATAACAATGAAATGCCCTATCTCATGTGAAAATGATATGTCCATCGCTCTCTGGAAGGTGGCTCCAGCGTTCATCAATCCAAAAGGCATCTTCACATACATGAAGGTACCCCATGGAGTGGTAAAAGCTGTTTTGAGTTGGTCTTCTGGGATTACTAAGACCTGGTTATATCCGGAGAAACCATCTAGCAGGGAAATCCTCTTAGAACCTACTACCTTCTGAAGAATATGTTCCATTTTAGGAAGAGGGCAATTGTCCTTGAGGGAGGCTCTATTAATATTCCTGAAGTTTATGCACAATCTGATTTCTCCTGTTTTCTTCCTCACAGCCACTAAGTTTGATACCCAATCAGAAAACCTCATAGGCACAATTATACCTGCTTCATACATCTTCTTGATCTCTTTCTCTACTGCAGGCAATTGTTTTGGGTTGATTCTGCGAAGTTTTTTCCTAAAGGGCTTCTGATTTTCTTTCAAGGGTATCTTATGTTGAATGATATTTGTGTCATAGGCTTTTAAGTCCTCATAGCTCCATGCAAACACATCAGTGAATTCCTTGAAAAGGTCAATGTATTTTTTCTTCATGTCTGCAGGTAAAAACTTAGCTAGTTTAATCATTTTGGGCTTATCTTCAGTGCCTAAGTTGCATTCTTCCACATCAGAGTCTGCATGTTCTATAGTGGGCTTTTTTGCCACATCATTAAAGTCAAAGAGGTCCTCTAAGGGTGCCAGGCCTCTGGGTATATTCTTGTCTTTGGCCTGCAACACCTCTACCTCTTCACCATCTGCATTTTCACATCTGCGATTTAGGTTTCCAGTCTGTTCATCTAAAGAATTACTTCTATGTTACAGGGTGTTTCTTCCTCATCTGAGGACTCTTCACTTAGGTGGCTACTGTCAGATTTGGAGTCTGAATCAGAAAATTCAAACTCGTTTCTGCCTACCAGAAAATCTTCGATTTGTTTATCACCTTCAAAAACCTGCCAATATTTTTCGTTGTCTGGCACAACAGGTTTGAACTTGGTTTGAACGATGATCTGTTGGTCACTGGGAGTTTTGGGGTATGAACTGGCCAGGCAAGCTAATCCATTTGCAATGACATTTTGACTCCTAGGAACAAACACTAATTTGTATTCCATGAACGTTTTCAGCAGATCCATAGTGTCATTCCTATATGCTCTCAGCCTAGGATGTTTTGCTGTGTATTCTCCGTTCACTTGTTTAATAATCATCTCAGAGTCTCCACGCACATTAATCCTACGGGCTCCTAATTTTCTCAATAGATTTAGACCCAGGATCAGAGCCTCGTATTTAGCGACGTTGTTCGTGCATTTGAAGTGCAGGTTGCAGGCATGACTCTTTGCGTAATCATTTTATGTGTTATGAATCCACACTCCTGCCCCAGCAGTTCTTCTGATGCATGACCCATCGAAGTTCATCACCCACAGGGGTTCATTTTCGCTTTCATTATCACTCCTTTCCTTATGGTTGGGTTCGCCATTATGTTGCGTTATAGGGTCTATACTGGGTTGTGGAATGACTCGTTCCTCGTGAAATGTATGAGTTTCAGGGATCTGGTCGGATGGTTGTTTATGCTCTGTTTCTTGTTCACTCGGGGTTAGGTCTCCACGGCATATCCTACAGGTTTCATTGCGGTTTTCTTCTTCGTTGTCCTCTAAATCCAGAGCAGCCATTATGTTAAAATCCACGGTCTTTGCCTCTCTGCTTGTATCTTTGTTTTGGGACTCTGACCCTTCTAAATATTCATAATTACAGAAGATGAAGGAGTCGAGGTTTGTATGTACAGAATAGACAGGTGAATTTTCTGGTTTTCCGGGGCTACTGACTAGGAATTTCATCTGTGTCTCCCTATACAGTTTTCTAAGTTGGCCAAAGATTGGGATTGTGGCATATGAGCCATCCATCTGCATTTTACCCTGCAGCTTGGCTCCCCATGATCTTGATAATAACATGCCATACTTAGGTGGCACATCGGCCACGACAACATCCATGACCATGCATTTAGCTGGGATTTGAGTCAAGCTCACACACAAGTCTTTGATCAGGCCTAGGCATTTTACTCTGCTAGAGTCGAAAGAGTATAAATATTTGTAGGGTCTGGTTATCTCTAGACCTAGTCTTTCCATAACCACCTTAGGCATTAGGTTGTGAGATGCCCCAGAATCATGCATTGCATTATGCAGGATCTTGTCGTGAATGTTGAGACTGATATAGAAAGGTGGAACTACCCCTTCCTGAAACTTCCCCTCCATCTTAGGACCAAACAAGAGGGCAGGTTGATCATCGTTCAAATTGACAGAGTCACCATTCTCACCTAGGTTCAAAGCTCTCAAAATCTGGCCTTTATATACATCCTAAGTGGCCAGCTCAGAAAGTGGGACCGCGATTTTAATTCTTGCAATCTCACTTTCCAGATTGAAAGTGGACTGACCTTTTGGGATATTCATCTCTGTTCTACTTGCCACTGCCTTAGTGGCTGAATCAGTGGGCTGATTTTCATTATGTACAGTGTTTGTGACAGTTTTACCAGGAGCACTAACTGCAGTGCTAGTGCTGGTAGCTGGTTTACCTTGTGCATTGGTGTTTTGGTTGTCCTTTTCTTTACTCTTTCCAGAACTCTCAGCTGCTGATTTGTTGGTTTCAGCAGTTGCTTTAGAAGTTTTATCAAGTCTCTTATTGATGGTAGTCTCAGAAGCTTTGGGTTTAGCAGTTTCTTGACTCGTTTTGCTTCTAAGTTCATATTGCGCTCTGACCTGCATCATGCCATTTTCATATCCTAATATGTAATCTTCAGATTCCAACCATTCCTCCTCCCAACCCGAGGGTGAAGGCTGGTCTTCTTCTGAATAACAGTTATGGATTGAATCTTCTGTTTCAAACATATTAATTGTGTTTCCCTCAGACTCTTCTATGATTCCCTCATCCTCGTCAAGAAAATTCTCTTGGAATGGAGGAATAACTTGTTGATATGATTCTCTTTGTCTGTTGGGAGTGTTATTGTTTCTTCTGAAGTTTTGGTTCTGGTTTTGGTTTCTATTATGGTTACTGACTGTGACAACCCTTTTTTCCATCATTTGTTGTAACCTTTCCACATTTTTAGACAGTTTATCATAACTCTTGTCAGATGTGGAAGCTACGTTGTCATCTCTATATGTTACCCTTCTCTCATATTTCAGTCTTGCTCTTTTCTCAATTAGGTTGGCTTCTATATTCACTCCTCCTTTCTGCATGTCCTCCAATGTGTTGTATTCCTTATCTCTAAGCTCGTAGGCCATGTCAGCATCAAAACCCTCAGGGTATTTTTCCAGGGCCGTGCCTTGTTGAGGTTTCATATGTGGAGGGAGAGCATTATAAATGTTGTTGAACCTTGTTGTGTAATTATGAACACTCTCTCCTACGTTTCTTTTAAGGGTCATGTATTCTGCCAGAAGTTGGCGAGGGTTTGCCCTAGTTTCCCATTTGTTTATGAAAGTCTGATATAGACCCGGAAGATCGTTGATGCTACCTGAGGGTAAGCTTTTAAACCATTTCTTCACATCACCCCCTAGGCTTTGGGCAAAGATTCTCATTTTGACTGTATCATCATCTATTTCCATGTAGTCAAAATAATCTTCCATTTTATCTACATGTTGCTGGGCTGTGATGGACTCCTTTGCAGTGAAGTGTGGGATCTTAGACTGATAATCATTGGGTAAGGGTACTAGAGGCTGAGGTAAAACTAAAGGTGCATACCAAGCTGCCATAATGATATTTTGATGAGCTAAAGGGGCTTGGGCAGCAGGTATACGGATGACAGGGATATTATGGCCAGCAGAGGACTGATGAGCAAACCTAGGGTGACTGAGTCCCAAGTTTTGTATGAAATGTAAATCAGGAGGTGTAGATGGAGGGGTCTGTCTATTCCCAGGGTGTCTAACACCTTGCTGTGGTGAATCAGGAAGCTCAGGGTCTGGCTGGTCTAAGCTACTGAATGACCTTGTTCTAGATAAGCTGTTAGGTAGGTCTAGGTCAAGATGTAGGTGTGATAGAGCTGTAAGATCTTCTGGTGCAGAATTAGCTCTATGGATGTGTTTGGGAATAGTTGATATTTTAAGTGTAGGAGCCCCCTTGAGGATGCTCTCTGGATTATCAACTATTTCAGGTGGGGTTGGGTCAAGGTAAGCTCTTGTATGAATGGTTCTAAAAGCCAAAATGTTGTTTCCTGACCAAGCAGCTTGACCCTACTTGTTACTTCTACTGTGGTTGATGTTGTTAAGGAGGCTGGTCTTCCAGTGGAGTCTAATGTGAACAAAGATAATCAGCAAGCCTACTGATCACCAGTGGAGTCTTTGGACGTTTATGGAATATTGGAGTCGCCAGGTGGAAGGTTTGAGATGTTTTTGGAGGGTACACTGTCCACCACAGTGCTCTTGAGATGTCCCTTTTCGAGGATACCTTCAAATACAACAAACTCTAACCAGAGATTGACTGGGAGGGCATTTACCAGATATGTCACCTCTGAAAGAGTGTGAGATCCGGAGGCTACCTAGCCCTTTCCAGACTCTGTCCAAGGGTATGGGACAACACAAAAAATGGTGCAGAGGTTCATGTGTGTATGGGAGTGTTTAACTGCCAACCTAACCAGACATTATATGTCTTCAAATGCTTAAGAATGTTCAAGGTGTAATGCACTCAGTTCCCCAACTGAGTCGCCATTATGTTGGGGTTCCCATGTTTTGGCCAGATTGGCAAGACCAAAAGATGAGACAACATCAGAACCATTTTTAGACCTCAGGATCTAGCCCTCCTGGGTCCAGAGAGGGATCTCTCTAGGTGAGCAAGGTTTTATGTCTATGAGGCTCAAATGTTATGATTTTAGGCTAGTTATAAAGCTCAAGGTTTGTTTGTTTGGTTGCCGGTTATCAGGAAAGAAGGATTCAATGTAAGACCAGGATGAGCAAAGTGGGATAAGACAAAGGCGAAATTTTCCAGGAAATACTCAAAACCATTGGGAAATGGAGTCAGGAAAGGATTTGCTTGCTAATCAATAGGCAGGCTTTCAATTGGGTTAGTCATCTGAAACTTAGGATCTTTATAGATGATTATGTGATGGGAGGGTGAGAGGAGGAGAGATAACACAGATTTAAGAGTACACTGTTACAAATCAGTAGGTCGCACAAGGATCCTAGTGGACAGGGCTCACACTAATCCCCAGTGTTCCCAAATCTTCCAACTAAAATCTATAACAAGAAGCATCTAAGAACTGAATTCATTTAATTCATACATCAGAGAGCAGGCAATATCATCCACTACACTGGTTAAACCAACTGAAAAAATTCCTTATATAATACATTCAGAAGAGAAACATAAATGGCAAGGAGATCAGCAACATAGGGTACCTAACAAGGGTAAATCCTATGCCAAACTTCTTATGCAAGCCAGTAGAAACGAAATGAAATGAATGTAAACACAGAGATAGGAAAACATCACCATTGCTTCCGATCAGGATCCAAAGAAATGTGCTTGTCATATTAAGTAACAATACCAATCAAGTACAATATTGCCAATAGCTAAATACTTAGTCTGAAAACATATCCTTCAACCTATCTTACAATATTTACACAGAGACTGTGACTCAAGAGAAACTACTTGCAGTTCTATGATAACTGATCAACAACCATTACAATGAGTTCTTTATGAATTTATAGCCCCGGAGGAGCAGAGGAGGTAGGTGGAGAACTAAATGCAGTATTAATCTTCTGAAAAGAAAGAGGGCCGAAGCCCATCCTGTATAACTCCTGTGCATTAATCTCTAATGTTCTTTGAGTGCATGAACGATCTTCTTCAGACTGGGAATTACTCTGATATGACTCCGACTGCAGTACTGTGCAGTACCTTGGTGTACAAACAAAATGACTGAATGGACTGCCATGTTGGTGAAACAAATGCTTCTAATAGCGTAGGATTGCTGCGGAGGGGGGAGAAACCTGCTTGGACGCCATATAAACTGAAACCATAATGTGTACTGTATCCTTGCTCTGGAATAAACATTCTGTTGATTTGAACCCTGATTTCGTGAATCTTTGCGTGATGTACCTTCTGCATGATCTTTGGGTTCACTGATCTGTTGCTTTGCCTCTAAACTGCTGTATTAAACTCAAAACTCAATTCTGAATGCTGGAAACCATGATCATGAAGCTACTTTTTCTTCACGGCTTCATAAATGTCTCGATTCTGCAATATATTTGCTTTAATGGCGCGGGATAGAGTATGCGAAGTATCAAACTTCGTCCTTTGATGGAATTTATACTGCCGCCACATTTCTTGACATTTCTCTACAGCACCAGCTTCAGTTTTAATTCTCTGTCTGCACAATACGCCATTAAAGAAGTACGTGCTCATCAAGGTGATTTTCCGTCTCTGATAACCCTGAAAAAACACGAAATATGTTAATAAAACCATGGGGGTGGGGTAATGGACGCGTCGAGATGATGAAAATGGCCGGGCAGTTAGTGACATGGCGGAAGAATGCAGAGGAACGACGGAGAAATGCTCTGGTGGATATTGGCGGTCTGCGGAGTGAATTCGAATGGAAAAAACCTTAAAACACACAAATTGTGGACGAATATATGTAATGGAATGGGTGCTTGTACAGTGAGACACGTGGAAGTGACCGGGTGACAATGGAATAGTCGACAGCGGAGAAATGATTATGGACCGTCTGATCTCGACGAAGATCGACGGTGGACAACACATCAGAGGGCAAATGAACGTGGGCCAGGGGTACGGACCCACGGGCTAAACAATGCGCAGCTCCGTTGAGCGATGACCGTTGGATGGGCGAGGGCAGATCTGACGGCTGACGTGAATATCGCTGCGCAACCCATGCCAAACGTTAACGCGCGATGGGCGAGCGGTTTTGGAACCGTACAGGAGCCACGGGTCGAGCAACGTATGGAATCGTTGACCGATCGGGGAAAACCACCCTTCGCCCAAATGCGGTGCAATAGAAATTGGTGGTTTGTGAATAGTGCGCGGCGGGGTCCATTGGGCGGATATGCTCCGAACCGTCGATCTGATGGGAAAATGAATGGCGATGGCGCAATCTGGGGGAAGCACGGGGAAACGCGAGCGCTTAAGACTTGATGATCACCGTCCAATCAACTGAGATTAACGGTTGACGTTGCGCTCGATATGGTTTTGAGATAGACACTTTTGCTCTGGCAGGTGGTTCTGGCGCTCGATCGTATGGAGGAAGCGGTGCGGGGGCTAGCAGAAAAGGGGCCGAGGCCTGATATGCGGGATATATCAATTTTATCCATTTTTTAATGCGTTTAAAGCCCAAGGAGGGTAAAGATAGGGAGATGGAAGGGGAATTTGAGGAAACAAAGGGTGATGGTGAAATCTAAAGGGGATTTCGGGGAAATTTAAGAGGTTAGTGGTGGAAATAAAGGGAAGAAAGGGAACTTTGACAAAGGAAAAAAGGGGGTAAATGGTGGTATATTTGCAAGGGTATGAGGGGTAATATAGGCTCTTTGAGATGGGAATTAGCTGAAGGAATTTGTATAAGGCAAAGCATGGGGAGACTTCAAGGATGATGATTTTTCGGGAAAATGCATTCCTTGAAGGCTCCAAACAATCCATCCCCCTGCTTGCTTGTCAAGAATTTCATAGGGGGGCTAACACCACACCTCACGATTCAGGCAGTGGGATTGAGATACCTTCCAGGTAGGTTGCATCTACGCTTCCGCATGGTTATACCTCTTTGGGAAAACTTATTTATGGAGCTTTCGGTGGTCATCTTTATTCCTGGATCTCATTTGGTCAATGGGTATTCCTCAATCTTCCGACCCGTTACTTTCGAATATGGCCAACATGTCTCAATATGTCGTTTGATCTATGGTCACTATTGGTAAAATGAAAGGTTTTATCGGATCCTCTAACCCCTATTCACCATCTACGATTACTACAGTTCCACCACTGAGTGGAAAATCCACGGTTTCATCCGTGCCTATAGGGCAATCTAGCCCTCTTTATGTACCTCCCCTTTTGGGGTGGGAGACAACAGAGTTCTAGATCTATTCCTGGGGCAGGAAAACCTCACGTTCGATTCTCAGGTTCAGCAGCCCCTTCAGCAACCAAACGTGTCATATTCATATGTTCATCAACCTAACATCCCTTATGTTCAACAGTAGAATGTACAATATTAGTATATTCCTCGAACAAACGCGTCTCAACAATATGTCCAACAGCCCTAGCCTTTTGTAAGTGTTGTTGCAACTAACCCTTAGTTTGGTTCTTACACCCAAGTTGGTCTGACTCTCCTTCCGGGTCAATCTGGTCCTCTCCCCAATTAGCCTAGTACTCAATACCAACCATTTCCTCAAGGTCAGTACTAGCAACCCTAGTCTGGGCCTCAGCTTGGGGCTCAATATCAGCAGATTCCTCAGTATCAACAGGCCCAATCAGGACCTCAAGCTAGACCCTACGTTCAGCAAGGACCTCAGGTTGGACCTTAAGTTCAGCACGGACCGCAGGCTAGACCCTGCGTTCAGTATGGACCACAAACCGGACCTCATGTTCAGTAGGGACATTACCCTGGATCATATGTATTCAAGGTCCAAAACCCCAGTTCCCACAGGGGTCTTATCAATAACCCCAACAAGGTCCCTACCAGCAATATATGCAACAAGGTCCTTACCAGCAATGGGGTCATTATACGTATTCAGGACATAATCCGCCCTATTAGTGGAAAAATCCATATCAATCAGGTTTGAACCCCCAAAATTTTTCGCCTCATCATCCACCCTTGCCTTTCCTGGCTACGTTGGAATTGCGAGAAGTGTCAAAGCTCACAAATGACCCCATCCAACATCACCTGCATTGGCCACCAATTACGATTAAATTCCAGGAAATTGTCCGAAGGAAAGTATGGGGAAGACGTTCAAACCCATGTTATGACGTACCACTTATGGTGCTCTTCAAATTCTTGGGTCGATGATTATATTTGTCTTCGTCTTTTCCAACGCGCTTTGACCGGTGCCACGACCAAGTGGTATATTGATCTCCCTCGAGGAATTTTCTTCGATTTCAATTCCTTGTCTATGGCTTTCCTTGCTCGCTTCCAGCTACCTGTCCAGTATGAAACCGACACCCATATTCTCACTTCATTAAAGCAGTCAATTGCTATGCATATTTCAGATCACATTCATGAATGGCGACGCCCGCATCTCCTCATCAAATTTGAGATTCCCGACCAGCTGTGGACTGAATGGTTTATGAAATCATTTGTTCCCGAGATTTCTAAAGATCTTTCCATGGGTGGTGTGTCACAGAAGAGGAGGTCATCGCCAGAGCTCAATACCTTGATTTGGTTTATTCCTAGTTTGGGTCTCTATATGAGTTATTTCCTTATGCACCGCGACCTTCTACTGATCCCACATCATCTCAGTCTCTTGTTATGCCTCTGGTGGATGGTGTTATTGGTACAGTGGCTCATACTGATAGTAGTGTGCCTAAAACTTCTTCGAAGACTAAATCCACTATTGCCACTGCACCCCCACTCCTTCCAATAACCAGAAGGGTCCTGGTAAAACTTTTGAGGTAAATGTTGTTCAATCTACCATAATAGATAAATCCTTGAAAGGTAAGAAGAAGGGCAAAGGCAAGTGTAAAATCCAAAAAATCCTAAACAAGATTCAAAGAAGTCATCTAGTCATGATTCTTCAACATGTAAGCCCAAATATCCTTGTCTGATATGTGATGATGATCATTACACCAAGAATATATAGCTCAAGTGCCTTCGGCAATCTTGGCTTTGGAGGTTATTTAGTCGTGTCCATCACAACGAAAGGCACTACTCTCCGCTATTGGAGGGATTGATCCTATAGATTCTAATCTCATTACTTTCGATCTCGAGAATTTCTTTCCTCGCCTCCCATCTCAGGTAGCCTTTCTAATTCAAGTTACCATCATGGGAAATAATATTCATCATATTATCGTTGATGAAGGTGCTTCGACCTGCATCATGTCTGTTGCATACTAGAAAGCCATCAGCTCTCCCCCATTGATTCAGTCCCTGAATACATTGGAATATTTCAACAGTAGAGGTTCTCATCCATAAGGTATTCTCAAGGCATTGCCCATTTTGTTGGAGGGAAAACGGTAACCATGGAATTTGAAGTGGTAGACGTCAACTTGAACTATAATCTCCTTCTCGGACATAGTTGGACAAACGCTATGGTGTGTGTGGTCTCTACCCTTTTTGTGTTCTCCATTTCCCTCATCAAGGAAATATTGTGACTGTCGATCAATTGGCTTTCTTCCCCTTTAATTCTTCAGCAGGTAACATTTTGTATGTTGGGAAGACCGCTACTCCTTATGGGAGCATCAGGCCAGTTCTACTCAAAGATTCGTCCCTTGTGGGAGTTTTCCTGCTCCCACCTCCGAATGTTGCCTACGTAAATATGATTTCGTCTAGTCATAATCCATGGATTTTTCCCAATCCCGACCAAAACGAGAGATTTGGTGACGTTGTGCTTCTAAGCCCGGTTAAGTTTCTAAAAATACTTCAATACTAATCCACCGTTAGTTTCTAAAAATATTTCAATGAAAGTTCCTAAAAAGCTAATTGGACATGTTTTGCAGGTGCTTTCGTCGAAGATGTCGTTCGAATGAAAAGAACGAGGCCATGAGGTGGAACAACACCAAGCCTTGCAGGACCAAGATTGCGTCAATTCTTTGTGCAGTTACGGATATTGAAATTCTTCCAAACATCTGGTCTAAGAGCTCAACTGGAGCTTCTCCAATACTTATTCAATATCTGGGATGTGGACCGACAGTTGTTTGTCATCAGGGACCAAGAGCTAGAGCTAGATGTGATGGACATCTATTTCATCACTGGACTGTCGAGGAAAGGGGAGAGGATCCAACTCTTCACAATTCACGCAGAGGGTGAGAGTGCAAGCATGCTCATCTAGAGATGCTATCCTGGAGCACAGAAAACAGAGAGTGGGAAGGTAGATATTTCTTCTGTTGGCTCCCTGTCATTTGCAATATTGGAAAGAACAAACACTGCAGGGGCCACATCAAAACCACTTTGGAATCCTAGGACCTAGCCTTCCTGGATTCAGAGAGGGATCTATCTATTTATGTGTTTTCAAGTGATATATCTTTATGCTCTTTGTTTAAGATATTAGGCTAGTTATGAAGTTTTAAGGACTTGTTTGTTTTGGTTGATTAATTGATAGATTGACAGATCTTTGGTGTGATTAATTGAGGGGATGTTTCAGCTAAACAGATAGACTATGAGAAAACATTGATCCATTAGGCAATGGAGTCATAAAAGGATTTAATTGCTCATCAACTCTGCAAGGGTTTTCATAGGGCAAGCTAACTATATCAAGTGGATCTCTTAGATTAGATTTTGATATGAAACAATAATAAGTTATGAAGGTAGTGAAACTATAGTTAGTTAAGAATCCTCTAGCTCTACTTAAATAAGAAAAGCCTTTTAGGTAACTGTTTGAGGCAGACCAAAGGACAGGGCATGCCATAGACTTCTTTGGCCAGAATTTAATAAGAAAACCTTTAGGACAACAATCCAACAATCCTAAGACTACTTTCAGACAAAGAAAACATATAAGATAACAGTGAGAGCAACTAAAGAGAAAGCTAAACCTATATTCTTTAACTTGACACTCAAAGGACCTTCAAAGCAACATTTTGAGGCAAACCAGAGGACAGGGCATACCATAGACTTCCCTGGTTTAGACTCTACTAAGTATACTTCAAAGAAAGGCCTTAAAAACAATATTTCAAGCTACACCAAAGGACAAGGCTTACCATAGACTTCTTTGGCTCGACTTTATTGAATCATTTCTAAGACAACAAGCTAGTGGAACTGGAGAGCAATCAAGAATTCTCCAATCAGACCTTGCAGAAGAAAACATAAAGATAAAGAATGCAGACAGAAATAGGGTGCTAAGACAACATATCCTACTCTAAAATTTATGTTCTTTTATCAGAGAATATGGAAAGAATGTAAAACAAAAGAAAGACGGTTACAAATGAAGGAAAACTTCACCATTAACATAGCTCAAGAATCCTGTGAACGTGCTTGTATTATTGATGGTCAAAACAGTTACATTACTCCATGTACAATAGCTCTCTGCAACTCAGAGCTTTCTCAAATCCAGCCTAGCAATCCTCAACTAGCTCAGCAACATAAATAAGTCAAATAACCACCAACTCACCAACACTAAAAATGAAGCTCATATGCAGTATTTATCTGTAAAATGAGGGGGTGGTGTTAAGCTAGGGTTTATATGTCATTTATTACAGAGTTAATGATTTTTTACCTTTGAGACCATGCAAGGCCCAAGGCAAAAATATATGAAGGTGTTTCTCTGAAATAATAAATCCTAACTTAACTTTTGAGTTCATTTTTGTGAAATGTTTGACTTTAACTCTTTTTCAATAACTTTACAATAACTGCTGGTAGATGAAAAATATCTCTGACTGTGTGTGATAACTGTTTGATGCTTTATTGAAAGAAAACATGTTGTAGGTGGCAAAAATATCCTTTGAAGAAGTAACTGTTATGATCTGGGTCATTCGAATTTGTTTTTTGGGTTTAATTTGCCTCTGTTTTATCTTTAATTCATGTATTTGGCCTTTAAACTTTGATTCATCCTTTAACTGTCTGTTTCACTATTTTTTCTTTAATTATGTCCTTTGACCTTTGACTTTATCAATTAAACCTTTAATCTTTTGTCCTTATTTCTTTTATCCTTTGTTGTTTGTCTTCATCGTCTTTAATCTCTGTTTTAGGACTAATCCTTTTGATTTGTCTTTGATCCTTTGCTTGATGGTTAATCCTTCAAGATTTGTCCTTGATACATGATTAGCCTTCTAACCTTCTAATCTTTACTGTCACTGTCCTCTTAATTGTTTTATCTTCTCACCGTGCCTTTGTTTTTATGTGTTTTCTACGCAAGGAGGCATTCTTTCATTGCTGGAGGGTTAAATAACCATCTATAATCATGTTTTATCGATGATTAAATTTGATATAGGGCCTCTGGTCTCTTTAGAAATGAAAATGAAGCTCTCGATCATCACCGAGATCTTCATCAAAACGTTTTTCAAACCATTGAAACGCATCTTATGTATTTCCGCCATGAAACCTGCACATTAAAACAATTGTGAGCTTAAAAACCTACATGGGGAGGGTTTTACTGCGTTTACAGGGGTTTTTGGGCTTTTGCAGGGCAGAGAATGGTGTTATGGACCTTGGTTCCATAGGCGGAACCTGTGTGAAGTTTGAATGAGGGACAAAGGTTTTTAAATCTTGGAGCAGAGGGAAAAGCAGTTTTCGAAATTTGAGAGGCGGTTTTTGCATGGTTGGAGAAGCGGTAATGGTATTTGGGGCGGGCATGTGATACCATTCAGCGAATGTCGTGTGGCAAGAGGAAACCACCCATATCGCAAATCTTAAAAGCGTTAACTCGGGTGCAAAAAGATTTATGATATGGGCTGCGGGTTTTTAGATCTCAGGGAGGGAGATCGATGGTGGTCAAGAGATCTAGAGCGGAGGGTAGGTGCAGAGGTGGGGTCCGGGCGCGTAATGACGTGGCGAGCTCTTTTTCGAGTAGCAGGGGGTCAAAAATATATGCGGGGTTCATGGTTTATATCGTGGCGGGGTTTATAAAGCGGGCCCGGTAGAAAGTATTTAGAGTGTGGCTAGGCAATTAGCGGGGTTAGGGTCACATGAGTGCAAGGGCTACAAAATGAAAGGGGCTTGGGTTAATAAACAGAGTCGAGGTTTAAATATAAAAAACAAAGTTTTTTAATATAAAACAAAAGGACCCGAAATGTCTAATTTTAGACTTAAAACAATTTAAAAAGGCATTTTTACATTGTTTTGAAGAAATAAAGGAAAATGGTGAAGGAAAGGGGTTTTATGAGGGGTTTTGAAAGGGGAGATGGATTTTTAGAGGAGAAAATGAGTGAATGAGAGTTTGGGTAGGGAGGGAGAGTGAAAATGAGAGAAACAAGCCCATGGTGAGTCTTTTTAGAGCAACAAGGTAAACTGAGAAGACAAAGATGAAATATAGTGAAATAGGTTTATTTAGGATAATGAAGGCAGTGAGATTTCTAAAGATAGCTGATAGGCCAATAATGCTATCTCTAGTTGCTTATGGAAAATCAATAGTCACCTAGTGAACTCTGTAGAATACAAGAGGATAACATCTTCCATGAGAGTGCTTCCCCTACATACGATACTACATTGCATCACGAGAGTGGCAGGAGCCCAAGCGTTGCATGAGGCAACGAATCTCAGTTCCAATATGCGGTGGACTGCTTGGCCTCGACGATGTTCAACTGGTGTGAGGGGTTGTTGGCTAACATGAAGAGCCAACTAACCAAGTGCAAGACATGGAGACTAAAATATTTCGGGTATGGGTCAATTATAATGACCTTCTTTCTGGAGAGAGTAACCATGTTCTAGTATTAGTGGTTATAGATCCATGATCCAGCCCCGAGGGATCTGAGGCTGATGATATAGTGTGACATAATGCCCCAATAGGGAGGGGGGAAACATATGCATTTCCCCACAACCTTTTTCAGTTGGTTGTGGCATCAACTTATCATAGTTGACGACTACGCATATGCCGACATCGACTTTAGAGAAGATTTGGATCTTCTGATCCCGCCAGGCACACAGTGGACCAATGCAGGGAATTTTTTCTCCTTTTTTTTTGTGTATTCTGAAACACAAACTTATGATTTGTTTTTGTTTACAAATATGGGTCCTCAGAGACCTCTTGGCATGTCACCGATTGCACGAAAAGGTAACTTTATCAATGAAGATGTACGTATTCAGCCTATATATATATATATAATGTGTGTGTGTGTGTGTGTCTTTCCAATAATCTAACAGGCAAATACATACGCAAAATTTGAGGACTTCGCACATAATAATGCCTATTAAATTGTAACGCAATGAGTTGTGAGTCTAACTTAACAACAAAATCTCTGATCCCAAGATCATTGGCATTCGATAATAGTTCGATCACCACACTATACTCGACAATGTTGTTAGTTGTCTTAACCAAACAAATACCTTGTAAATTAATCAACTCGCCATCAAGAGCAAAGAGTGCCCATGCTGCAGAAGAGAGGTTCCGTGTGCTATGACAAGCGCCATCAACAAAACCAACTTAAGGATCCAGAGATAGCTGCAAACCAAGTGGAACACAAGGTGAGCAGAGGAAACATGTCTGCAAGGCAAACAATCACACCAAAAATCAACTCAAAGCACACTAATGAATAACACACTAATGTACAGAGTATCGCACTTACGTCTAAGCGTAATAATTTTTCATATAGAGTTCAAGAATGAACTCAGATGACGAAATTCTTTCACGATCAACAGAAATAAACCCACAGCTCTACTGTTGACACCACGTGTAAACATTACTTCGCCCAATATTGTGAGAATATTCACATCAGTAGTCACGTGCCCATGCCCCTTAGCCGAGAAAGGGGTACAAAGCATGTAAATAATGCCCCCAAGGGTAAATGACCAAACGGTAAGAACATGGTCGAAGGGAGTGGGTGGGTCATGCTTTTTGAAGAAAGAAGTGTAAATCTTGAGCTCGTGGGGAGAACAAGAAACCCGGAAAAATACATTCTCGACAATCACAGATATGTTGAATGTAATGGTGAGAATGATATTTCCCATGTTTCCATCTGACAACACTTCATGAATCAAAGTTGGATTATGAAGTGGTTCGATTGGTACTGGCGAAGCATGGGATCCTAGACAGGCATAGATGTCACCTGGGATTGGGATAAACGAGGAACGATGATGTCCATCATCCCATGGAGTTTCTTCGACAGACATTACCTCCACGATACTCTCGTCGGTGGGGAAAGTCTCATTCGAGGGATCATCAGAGTCCCATGAACCAAACTAGGGAGATTGCGTATAAGTGTCTAAAGAGGAAACCAAATCAGTATTGGTTTTAGATGAAGCTTCAGAAGTTGTGAGAATATATTGATACATTTCTTCTGTCGGGCTAAGAGGCATAACGTCACCAAAACTCTCGAGTTGGCCAGGATTGGAAATAATCCATGGATCGTGACCAGACGAAATCATATTGACGGAGGCGACATTCGGAGGAAGAAGCGGAAAAACTCCCATAAGAGACGAGTCTTTGAACATACTCGGCCCAATGTTCTCATAAGGAGTAGTGGTCTTCCCAACATACGGAATGTTACCTGCTAAAGAATCAGAGGGGAAGAAATCCAACTGATCGACAGTCACTATCTTCCCTTGATGAGGGAAACAATGGACGCGAAAGAGGGTGGAGACCACACAAACCATAGTGTTTGTCCAACTACATCCAAGAAGGATATTATACTTCAAGTTGGTGTGTACCACTTTAACTTCCATTTTCCCCTCCAATAAGATGGTCAATGCCTTAACAATACCATATGACCAAGAACCTCTACTGTCAAAAGCTTCTAAGGTATTCGGGGACTGACTCAATGGGGGAGATCCGATGGCTTTCCAGCATGCGACAGACATGATGCAAGTTGAAGCGCCTTCATCAACGACAGTCCGACAAATATTCTTTCCCATAATGGTAACTTGAATCAGAAAAGCTACCTGAGATGGGATGCAAGGAACAAATTTCTCGAGATTGAAAGTAATCAAACTAGAATTTGAAGGATCAATCCCTCCAACAACAAAGAGTAGTGCCTTTTGTTGTGATGGGCACAAAAGCCGACATCGCCGAAGGCACTTGAGCCAAATCTTCTACAATATTGTAGTGTTGTGCTGCTCTCATATTCGGATTGTAAGACGATTTCCGAAGAACACCTTTTAGGGGTGGTTAGATGATGGAGTCACTACTCGGTCTCTCAACATGGAGAGGACCAAAGGTAGGAGGTGTGGAAGAGGAAGGGTGATCTACAACTTCTGGTTCCATAACAGCCTTCGATGGATAATCTTTCGTTCTCGTGGTGATGGCAACAGATTGCATTCTATCCATGAACACATGAGAGCTTCCAGACGATTAAGCTTGATCTACCATTTGCATCTGCTGGGAAGGGAACGGTTCTTTTAAAATGGCTGGAGTCCCGGGTGCGCCCTTCAGAAGACGAGAAACTTCGGCACCCCAAGGACAATCCTCGGTGTAATGATCGTCATCACATATCATACAAGGATATTTGGGCTTACGTGTTGAAGAATCACCAGCACACGACTTCTTTGAATCCTGTTTAGGGTTTTCAAATTTAGACTTTTCTTTGCCCTTCTTCTTACCCTTCGAGAATTTATTTGCTGTGGTAGATTGAACAACATTTACCTCTAAGGTTTTACCAGGATTCTTCTTGTTATGGGAAGGAGTAGGGGGCGCATCGGCAGCAGTGGATTTAGACTTTGAAGAAGTTTTAGGTGCACTACTATTAGCATGAGACACTGTCCTAATAACACCATCCACCAGAGGCATAACAGGAGACTGATATGATGCGGGAATGGTCGAAGGATGCGATGCATCAGGTAATAACTCATATAAATTCCTGGACTGGGAATATACCAGATCAAGGTATTGAGCTCTAGTAATGACCTCCTATTATGTGACACACCCACCCATTGCAAGATCTTTTGCGAACTTGGGAATGAATGATTTCGTAAACCATTCAGTCAACAACTAATCCAAGATCTCAAATTTGATGAGACGACGACGACGCCGCCATTCATGGTTGTGATCCAAGATATGCATAGCATTTGACTACTTCAGCGAGGTGAGAAGATGGGTGTTGGTTTCATACCAGACAGGCAATTGGAAGTGAGTGACGAAGGCCATGGCCAAGGAATTGAAAATCAAAGAAAATTCCACGAGGGAGCTCAATGTATCATTTGGCCACGACACCAGTCAAAGTGCACTGGAAAAGATGAAGACGAATAGAATCGTCAACCCAAGAATTAGAGGAACATTTTAAGTGGTATGTCATAGCATTTGTTTTGGGGTCTTCCCAAAAAATTTCTTCGACCTTGGGACAATCTCCTGGAATCTTGGTTGGAATTGGTGGCTAATGCAGCTAACGTTGGATGGGGTCATTTGTGATCTTTGACACATCCAACAATTCCAATGTAGCTAGGAATGGCAAGGGAGGATGATGAAGCGAGAAAGGTTGCGGATTCCAACCTGATTGATAAGGATTCTGCCCCCAATAGGGCAGATTCTGACCCGGATATGCATATTGCCCCCATGGTTGGTAAGGACCTTGCTGCAAATATTGCTAATAGGGACCTTGTTGGGGTTGTTGATACGACCCCTACGGGAACAGAGGATGCGGACCTTGTTGGACATGGGGTCCAGGATAAGGTCCCTGCTTAACACGAGGTCTAGTTTGTGGTCCCTGCTGAACATATGGTCCAACCTGCCCTCCCTGCTGAACATAGAGTCCAGTTTGAGGTACCTACTGAACATAAGTTCTAGCCTATGGTCCTTACTGAACATAGGGTCCAGCTTGAGGTCCTAACTGAGCCTAATAGTACAGAGGAATCTTTTGATATGAAGCACCAGGTTGAGTCCCATACTGGGGTTGCCGGTACTGACCTTGCGGAAATGGCGGCTGGTACTGAGTACCAGACTAATGAGGGAAAGGACTAGATTGACCCATAAGGAGATTCAGACCAACTTGAGTGTAAGAACCAAATTGAGGATTAGTCGCAACATCACTCACCAAAGGCTGGGGTTGTTGGACGTACTACTGAGATACATTCAGTTGAGGAACATATTGATATTGTATGTTCGGCCTCTGAACACAAGGAATGTTAGGTTGTTGAACATACGAATACATTATTTTTGGTTGTTGAAACGATTGATGAACCTGAGAATATTGAACATGAGGTTGTGATGCCCCATAAATAAACCCAGAACTTGACTACCCCCAACCCACTAGGGGAGGTGCCTAGAGAGGGTTAGACTGCCCCCCAAGCACGGACGAAATCGTGTATTTCCCACTCAATGGTGGTACTGCAGTAATCGTAGATGGCGAATAGGGGATAAAGGATCCAAATGACACTGTCATTTGACCAGCGGTGATCATCGATCGAATAAGAGGTTGAGACACCACAGCCACATTCAAAACAAATGGGCCGGAAGGTGAAGGAATACCCATTGAAAAAACGGGATCCGAAAATAAGGGTGTACCACCGTAGGCTCCAGAATTGAGTTTTCCCAAAGAGGTATAATCGTACGGGAGCGTAGACACAACATAACTAGACGATGTTTCATTTACACTACCTAAATCATGAGGTGTGGATCCGAACAACTCTCCCTCGAAGGGAAATATCGATGAAGAGGCTTCCGGGATATAAGAGCCACATGTTTCCTAAAGAGTGCTTTGAGGAGCGCTCACGAATGGAACATCGTCATCATTAGATGCCATTTCGTCATGAAACAACCAATGGACAATAGAGTGAGACACTACCAGAGAAGCACGAAAATGGATTTCGGGTTGATCAAAAGTGTTGTAAGGTTGTTGAGGCAAGATTACAATCGGTTCAAAGAAAATATTTTGAGGAAAGGCCCAAAATTGTGCAGATGGTTTGGGGCTTTCCAGCTTAGATTCTTCCAATGTGACCTAAGGAGAATCGTCAGGGGGTGCTCGAGATGATATGGGTTGAATGGTGATGACAATTCCAAGCTCTTCACCTTGCGCTTGAAGGGTCCGACCAGAAAACGAGGGACCTCGAGAGGAGGTTCTTGAGCTCCGTCAAAGGAGGGAGTCGGCGAATTTGACGATTCAGCCACGATGACCTTTCAAAAGAAGATTAAAAAGGAAGGAGGTGAACAAAATCACAATTTACCAAGCAATAAAAAGTTTGGAGAACTGCACGAGTGAGATGTTTTCGTGGGCAGTTGCTTTTAGAATTAACAAAAATAAATAAATAAAGGGTGTGCTAGGCATAAAGGTTTACGAAGTATCTGTGAACTGCAATATACACCTTGGTGATCAAATGAAAGAGAAATTACCAATGACTTAACGTACGACAACCAATCTCCATGAATGTTATGTTCGGTGTATCACGTCTACAAGGCGGCCGTCTAAGTTACATATGGAAGGCTTGCAACCTAGTGGTGTCTCCCGAAATATACATGACGGTATGTGACACTCCAGTCCATAGTGGTGTTGTCTAATGTGTAACCGTACGATGAGAGCACCCCAAATATACTTATCATACATCAATATACTTCCAAATGTGGGGCACGATATCACCCCCAGATTGTAACACATACCGTTAGCGACAAATTCTACATTTAATGGCGCTGGACCACGTCTATAGCCTAGACCATTAAATATGATCGTTAATTCCAGTGCTCCTTAAGGTAAATTGGGTTCATTTTAAGTTGATCTTGATTAAAGTTTCAGTTTCAAGGCTCAAAACGAATTTCACCTGAATCCTTATGGTGTAGACTAAATGCAAGAAAGAAGCTTTCAATTTCGATGAATCCTAAAGTATTTAGGGAAGAAAGACAAGCAAGAATGCACTCAATGCAACAACAATAATGCCCCCCAAACTAATTCAGAGTTACGAAATGGAATTCTTTTCAGTTGAATTCACTTTCCCAACAAATGCAACTTATTGAAAAATGAAAATATTTATCCTTTCACCAAGATGCATGACTTCTTCTTCTTCTTTTTTCACTTTGAAATGTAATCAAAAGCAAAACAAATGAACGAAAGAAGAAATTCAAATCTCTTCACTTTTCTTTCAATCGAACCAAACAAAAATCACTTTAAAGAATTCATGAATGAAATGCTTTTCACTCTTCTTAAAACGAAAAATATAATCTACATCAAAACAAAATGAAAATCTCTTCCTATTCCTTTTGAATTTAGACAAAACACACTCTTCTAGACTTTCGTGTCAAATAACTTGTAATCTTGTGCTTGACACTAAATCAAGGGAAAAGAAAATTAGAGACACATATCTGACCAAGGCATACACCAATTCACTTTGAAACAAGACAAGAGCAATGCAGCAAAGAATGTTTGGAACGGAAAAAAAAAAAAAAAAAAATCCCAAACTTACAAACAAATCAAAGAGATGACAAAGACTCGCTCAAATAAGATAGGTAAGTCAAACACACAACAAAGAGATCATTGACATCTCACAGACTTCTTTGAGGGCCAGGACACACTGGATAATAAAAACAGAAACTCAAATTTTCCTAAGGCTGAGATCAGCGCTTTTGTGCTAAGTAGAAGGGCGCTGAAAGGCCAATCAACACAACTGTACAATATAGAGCAGCAGTGTCAGTGCTACTGTGCAGATAGAAAGGGCGTTGGTTGCTAAAAGTAAGGAAAAAACAAAAAGACTCTCACACAAACAGTAGACCTGACACAATAAATTGACTAACAATATCTACACAAGATGACAGAGGCTTAAGCAATTTTAAATTTCAAAATCGGTGAAACTAATCCAAGATCAGTTTAGGGAAGGAGGACTTAAAAGGCTAAATCTCCCTAGTGGAGTCGCTAGTTCTATTGTTAAGATAAATCCCCTCTGTGGACATAGGTGATATTTCTAGCCCTAGAGTGGGTCTAGCAACACGAGATTCTTTATAACATAAGATCTCTTAAGTAATGCTTACAATACAACGAGGAAAGAGACATAAATACCATTTTCCAACCATTATCCTTGGATCCCTTGAAGGTGACCTCAATCGACGATCCTTGTAGGCCTGCTTCCTGCTACTAGTTTCGTGTGAATACTTACGGACGATCAAGAGACAACAGCAAACGTGATACGATACATAATAAACGTAAACACTAGTTATATAGCAGATCGAGGAGTACCAGAATATTTGCATAATCATGTAGACAAATATATAAAGAAAACATCAGATGTTATTATTGATCAATTACAAAAGGAGATTTTACAACCAACCCTTGATGTTGGAGACTTCCTTACATGAAAATATGAGTCCTTCACCTAGATCAAAAACATTCCCTCTCCCGTGCACTTAGACTTAATCATGATGATAGCATGCAAAGGGATGAGAGTTCAGGCGAGTTTGACAATGATCAACCAAGCTATAAACTTGGGGGAATGAGGGATGTTAATTTATAACAAGGGAGAGGAGGTTGGGATCCCATGAAAGGAGGAAGAAGGCCCGCTTTATAAGGGATGATCCCCCATGGATGAGATCAAGGCTATAAAATGAGAGAGCTCAACCTTATCATCTTTTTTCAACAACCAACT
Source organism: Pinus albicaulis (assembly GCA_034641835.2). Lineage (NCBI taxonomy): Eukaryota > Viridiplantae > Streptophyta > Pinopsida > Pinales > Pinaceae > Pinus > Pinus albicaulis. The sequence continues at coordinate 97,776,511 of CM076584.1, forward strand.
CGTCGCCCTTGAGCTTCTAGAGGTCGAAGCTTCTCCTCCATTTGAGGAAGCACTACCAAAAAGGGGATCAATGCAGTTTTCCAAGAAATTAGGGCGTTGACAACACTATGGCAGAACTGTGAAAAGGACATCAGCGTGGTCATGGCACCAGGATGAGCGTTAACCCAAGAAACTAGGAATTTGACCAAGTTTCTTTAGTAATCTTTCAATGAAGTCTTCTTTGGATCTTCAGGGGGACATGTTAGCATATTTCTTGATGGTGGAAACATTGCACAGGATATGTCACCGGGCATTTTAGGATCAGGGATGGGAAAATGAGCATGGTGATAAATTACTGTGTAACAGCTGGTTCAGGACGATGATGAGTCAAGAGCACGTGGTGTACTGCTTGAGCCATAATCTCTTCGATGCTGAGACCCATTACGCTCATGTAGAGAAACTCGTGCTGACTATTGCCCATGTTGTTCAACGTTTTCGTCACTACATTCTCCTGTGAAAAACTCTGGTGATTTCCGATTCCAACCACATGACTTACATTATCACACGTCAGTTGCTTAGGGGCAAGTGCTCGAAATGGATTGTCATCCTTCAAGAGTTCGACTTAGAATTCACTGGTGCTAAGTCTAAGAAATTCCTGGTCTTTGCTAAGTTAATATGTGATCTTCCCACCATGGATGATCCCACTCCCCTTGATGAGTCCATCCTCGATGAGACTCTCTTTCTCATTATTACCCTTGATCCATGGTATGGATACATCATTGTTAATCTCCATACCCAAACTTTTCGGCTAAAGCTATCGCACTCTGAGAAATGACAGATTTGCTACTAGTCCCAACCTTATCATATTGTTGGATACACCCTATATTGCATTAGTATTGAAGTATAACTACCACCAAAAAATAGAAACCTTGCTCCAAACAAATCATAGAGAAAATATGATAAAAAAAAACCAAAACAAGTGCTCCTTTGTCTCCTTGAACAACTTATAGTTCACAAGTTGTGAGCTCCCACTTCAAATTGAATGTAGTTCGTGCTTGCTTCATCGAATTGATGAGATGAAATGTGGATGCACGATTTTTATTTATACTAGTTCAAACATATTTTGAAATACGCGTCTTTTTGGGTTCATGTAGGCCGACTTATGTAGGCCTATGTAGGCTCGACGAAATGAAGTCTTTGACTTGAAAATTCAAAATATCCTCAACAAATAGGATTAGGAGGTAAGCAAATGCTCGTTGGAAAGAGCTTGAATTCCTCTACAAGCTTATGATAATTTCATCCTCAACTGAAGTCCCTTTGACATCAATAAAAATCAATTTCTCCAATAGTCTATTCAAGGTGGCAACCTTCAAGAGAAATGCTCTAAATACAATCACAATCCCTGATAGGCATTATAGAACCCTCTACTTAACATGTATCTATCCATATAGAATATTAACTACCTATAGGCTCACTCGTAATGAGAGCCTACTAACTAATTTGGGCTTTACCAACAAAGAGGACCCTTTTCATAATGAGTGACTATTGAGAAATTATTTAATAGACCACGTACATTAATAATGTATCTAGGCAAGGTGGTTATGGTAGGGCCCTAATAAAATCCTTTTATTACTAAGAAGAAGAAAAAAGAGGATAAGAGGCGCCCTTGTCTCAAGCCTCTCGTGGCATTGAAAAGCCCAAATGGAGAGTCATTAATCATTACATCAAAATAAGTTATATCCAAACATCCATGATCCAATTTATAACTTGTATATTCATGCCCACTTGTAGAAGCAATGGTTTAAGAAACATTTAATTCACTATATCGTCAACCTTAGCTAGATCAATCTCAAAGTTTGTTACAAAAAGTTTTCAAGTTTTGACAAAATGTGTTCCTTCTTGAACAATTCCAACTGCACTATGGATTTGGTGATTATTAAGAAAACCAAGTTAGTCATCATAGAAAATGCTTGACAAAATGGACTTCAAATTGTTAACAACAATTTTAGAAATAAGCTTGTATCTAAAATTGCATTAAAAATGGCGTAAGATCATAAAAAAGAAACAATATCTTGTTTCTTGGGTGCGAGGGCTATAAATGTGGAATTGAAAGCCTCCAATACTTTTCTAAATACGACTCTTTAATCACTTGAACCATATCTTTCTCCAAAGTCAATGAACCTCAAATAAAACTTCATCGACCATTAGGACAAGGACATATTTCCTTTAAAAGAAGCTAAAACAACTTTCACGTATGAGCCTATAATTTTTTCATCCAAGGCCTCATTAATTTCTTCATCAACAAGGTAGGGAAAAAGCCAAATTTCACCTATATTAGGATCATCAAGATCTTTGATAAGGGATTTGAAGTATACTTTTCCTACCTCTGCCAATTCCTTGAAGGAATTTACCTTGTAACCACTTTAGTGCATGAATTCTCGAATGGTATTGATGTGCTTTCTATGCTTAGCATCGTTTTGATAAAATCTATGTTGTTGTATCCTTCCTTTATCCATGGTGCTTTACTCTTGAGTATCTAAGTCACTTCCTCCTTGTCCAATATATCCTTCTTTTTACCTTCCAATTCCTTTAGGGAACATGCTTCTTCATTCAAGAAAATGTTGGCATCATTGTTTTTGACAAAATAATTTATGCCATCTTCTACCTCCTTTAGCTTTTCATGAGACTTTTCAATTATATTTTTTGCGTAGCCTTTTATCATACCTTCATTTTTTTTAGATTCTCCACAAAAATGCTTTGCAGAAAACACCCCACCTTGTGAATTAAAGGGATCTAGTTCTTTGTGACTAAATCTTTAAACTCCTTGTCTAAAATCCAAGCATGATTAAATTTCATAGGACTAGAAGGCTTTAGTATAGTAGATCTAAATTCAAGATAATATGAAGGTAAAGAGGTGTAGTGAGTGTCTAATCTATTATGTAGGCCCTACCTTCGTTCATGGGTTGAATTTATTAGGCTAGGCATTCGTCCTTATGTATGCATGATTATATAATCATATTGCCATAATTGAGATATGATCATTGTTATGTTTTTTACTTCATCCAACATCCAACCGTAAATTTGATATACCCTTCAATCCTACCCAAGATTTGATTTTTATATTTTCATCAGGAAAATAGTATGTTCTCAAAACCAATCCAAAATTTTTGAAATCCCTTAGTGGCCTCTTATGACATTACTCAAAAAAACTATTTTGATATGTTTTATGTCAATTAAAATCATATTATCACTTTAGTTTTTAACCTTGTATGAATAATACATGCAAACGAATTATTAAAAAAATAAAAAAGATAAAATGGCAATCACATAAAATATACACATAAATTCTTCCCTCAGAACCCAAAGCTTGGAAAACCAAATTGAATTTTCATTAAGTTCCTTTAGAATGTTAGAATACATTATATACATGTAACATTCATAAACCCTTAATTTATTAACCATGGATTATAACATAATTACTCGGTCTACAAAACCACCATGTGCCTGAAAGTCGCAAACGTAAAAATTGTCATTTTTTTGGGGCGTTGTATTGCCCCCTTGCAAACCCCCCCCCCCCCCAACAAGGGGAGATATCACCCCCCTTGTGACCCCCCACTACGCCTGTTGCAATGAATAACGTGTGTTATAGTCATGCAAAGAATATAACACATACTCGACAATCAAAAGTTGTGGAAAGAGTACCTTTAGAGGGTCTCTCCTATATATCTACCCCTGTATTTCTCTCATATTTAGATTTGGGTTATAATCCCCAACTAAAATCATATTGGTGCCATTGAAATAGCCATAATCTATTATAGCTTTCCACAAGGATTTTCTCTCCCCATGTGGATCGTAAACATTTATCATCCTTAGGGATTTACCCAACCCCCTCGAATACATATCCATTATAATTTTCAAGTGCTAAGTTGTAGATATATGGAAACAGAATCAAGGTTCCCTCTCATAGTCAATCCTCGATACTAACTAACAATATCAACTATACTAAAACTCCGATCTTTGAAAATAGAGGAAAAGAAACCAAGGAAATTTTTTCTTGTGTAGATGATTTCCTATAACGTCACCATATTAGGCTTATACATATAAAAAATTCTTTTCAGGCTAGTTGTTTGTGGGCATTATTAACCCCTCTAACATCAAAGGAGAGAATGAACATTTAAGGAAGGGATTTTAGACTTTACTTACTTTAGTGGCCTTCTCATGATGGTGAGTTTCTTTCATTCATAAACCTATTTCCTTGATTTGGAGTTGACGAGGAAAATGTGAGACTTCCTTGCAACACCAAAGGGCATTCCTTTCTCCAAATCCAGACCCCTTTTCATCCCTTCACTCTCCTCAGTTTCTTTTGATTTTGGTCGTAGGTGATAGGTATAACTTAGAGGTGGATGACATTTATGAGCCTTTAGTTTGATCCATTTAACAAGTAAGGAGAAATATCCTTCATCTTCCTCAAATCTCTCATTTTTCAACAAATTATAGTCTCACATTGACACACATTATAAGAAAATTTAGGGCCCAACATAGGAGACCCATCCACAACTAAAAAAGGTCATGGGATAGATATAAACTCACCCTTTTTCAATTGGGATTATCTCGGGTGGTTGAGAGGAATTATTGGGATCTTCCCCACCCACGTTCAATTCCCACAAGCGACATAATGAACTTTCATGTAATGGGTTTGAGACTTATTGTTGCAAATGAAAGGTTCCCCGAGGTTTAAAACACGTATACTCTTTACATGGAATCTAAAAGGTATTTTCCACATGAAAAAAGTATAGACTTTCCCACCAACCAAACCCATTCCTTAAACCTCATGCTCTCAAAAGAGAAATCTATAGGCACGTGGAGATCTAATATAGGTATTTATTTTAGGTCTTTGGGGACCTCTTTACATGGAGGACCATAATTAACTTCTCAAGAAAACAAGTAATGCATAGAGTTTCGATACCTTTTATTTCAAAGAAGGAGTCGAGTGGGCGGTCTTTTACTTTTCTATGCCAAGATTAACATCTGTTTCAAGATGATATGCCTTTGAATCCTATTGAGATGTACCCACCCTGAGATTACAGTCTCCAATATCACCTAGCTCCACCAAATATTTCCTTAAATCTATTTTTTTATCCATTGTTTCTTTTGCCAAATTGATTATTGAAAAGAAAAATAGTAGGCTTCTTTTAGGTGACCTATACTATGACAAAGCCACCTATGAAAGGACTACTCCAATAATGAAGCTTTTGGTTATATATTTCATTTTTCCATAATATGTTTAGGTCTGCTAGCAAGCCCTATATGAGATTGAGTTCCACTAAAATTCTTTCCATTCTCTTATTAATCCTATCCTCTCATCCATTTTATACCACAATGAAATTCCTAATGGCATCGCCCACCTTCTCTAAAACCTTTGTGTGCCAAAGTTCCAAAGAAAGGCCAATCAACATAGCTCATGTTTTTATTAATATAGTTTGAGTCCCTCCATGGGTTAAAGGAAAGGCTCCAATGCTTCAAATGCAAAGCTTATGTTCCTTATGCGCATTCCTTCTCCAAAAACATATTTACACCCTCTTTGTTGCTTATAATGGAACTTCATCAACCTTAAACCAGTAAGTGAAACTTTAGGATATAACCTCGCACTAGTTTATAGCGATTAGTCATTCACATTCTAAGAGTTTCTCGGTTGACATTCTTTCCTGTAAACCTACCCATTAAGGCTATTGAACACAATCCCTCCACTTCAATCGTTAACTACAACACACAACCATTGCTGCCACCAAGGATCACATGGTGCTACTACCAAGAAAAATTCTTTGGCCCGATATGATGTCCTGCAAACGACATCAGGCAAAGTTAGCTAGGATTTGAATTGAGATGGGTGCCATTATCACTGTGAGTCCCATCTAGAGGAGCTACATTTGATGAGCTTAACATTTTAACCTTTTCAAGGTGCATAGGGATGCATTTATGAATTTTATTTCTTTGAGTCTCAATACCCTTTCACATTTGGATCTAATTGTTTCTCTTCGACATTTTTTTGATGACGTCCTCTACTCTTCCCCAATAACATTAAAGCCCTTACTTGCTTGTTGACCCTGTAAACCATATTTGCCTCCCTTGTCCAGTGATGAAAAGAGTACATATACGTGCGAGGGAGTATTTAGGGAGAATTCACCTACCCTCTAACCCATAACATTGGGTGTTAATGTTTAGGAATGTGGATCCTTTCCTTTTGCCTTTGTATGTAGTTCCTTTGTGTTAACCTACTTCGTCGACTTGCCACCTAGAGCATCCAATGACATAACGCCCTCCAGTCAATTGTTAAGCCCTTTGTCATGGTCCTCAATACTATGCCAATATCTATTAGTTCCTTGTGCATGCATAATATTGCACTTGGAAAATGTCCTCCTTGTCACCATAGTCTATTATGGCAATACTTGCATCTGTGGTTTGACACTCGAGCTCATATTCCTAGGTCCATCCAAACCCTATAGAAACCACAATACCTCAACATCATTGTGACCAGCCTTGCTTCAAGCCCCAGGAAAGAGAAAATCATTTTGAGGTTGATTGATTGATCAAAATAACAAATGAGATACATATTGAACTTCCCATAATCTAATTTACCTAAGTAACTATGCCTTAAGGAAGGACATCCAAATAATTCTCCATCGAGTTGATGTATTCAAGACCATCAAATTATCAATTGTCTAGTGGAAAATGTGAAATTAGAAGGTTACCAACATCAATAGGTGGAGTAGTCATCGTAATAGTTGATTTGGAACTAGGTATGGGATTTTACAAAGGTTCTAGTTTATTTTTCTCAACTGCATCAATAAGAGGAAATGTTTGGGGTAACATGAGATAGAGGAGTCTATAAACTCAAGTATTTACCATATTTAGAGGTGTATTTAGAGAGTGCATTGAGAAAAATATCCATAACTATTTATAACTCCTCAATAGATGTTGTATCACTAGGATCTCAGTGAAGGGAGTTGGAATAAAAAGTGGGACAACAATCATGAAATGACTATTGCTCAACGAAGGAAAGCTCAATTTCAATATCCAACATACATGAAATGAACTATCCAACTTCTTCCCATTGTTGACGGCGCACAACCCTAGATTTTGGAAGGGGGAGGACAAAAATGTAGATTACCATGAGTAGGAACCCATGTGATGTATAACCATAAAGATCCGGTGCTGCAATAAACATAGTTATTTGGCAACAAAACTAACATTGTTGGTGGTAAACCCTTACTAACTAATTGATGGGATCTTCACACATCTTGGTGCATAAAATTACCCAGGCATAGCTAAACTGTAATATACAAAATCCATGGGCATTGATAGATATGTACACTAAGTTAGATGGAAATATAAACTGCTACACTAACCCATGGATGTAAAAAAACTAAAAAATAAAAAACACAACACAACTATAATACTCACTATAAAGAGCCCAAAAAACTTATTGAACTTTGATTATTTAACGCGCAATACAATGTCTCTCTTTGTTTCTTTGAAACTTGCAATCATGGTCTATTTACACATATTCAATGACTCGTCCTTAACTACTTAGATCCACATGTTGACCTCGAGTTATTTGTAACTTACATTCAAACAAACAATAAGCAAGTAGAATAGGTGTGCACTTCTAAAAATAAACGAAAGCATAATAGATAATACATCAAGAAATGAATTGAAGGGCTTTTAAATCAAGCATTAACCTTGGCTCAACAAATTCGCCATGGTATACAAAGTGCAAAGACAACAATCAATGATCGTTTCTTGATCATTAAAAAGAGTGACTACATCTTTTGCATTGCTTTGTAAACTTCCCCATGAGGACACATGCTCACTAGATGGAAGTTAAGTGCCTAAACAAAGATCTCTATTTGGTATTTAGGTGCAGACTTACATTTGTAGGTATAAATATTAAAATCCACCATTTCACATGGGTAGAGGCTAGCATATCATCAGAATTCCATTTTTTTCTCCACATAAATACTATTTGGGTAGTGTAGGACTAGTGACCATAATCCCATAGAAACCAAAATGTTGAACTTTCAACCTAGTTATTCCTCAAGCTAATTCATCAACTAGTTTGAGTTATCATCTAAATTTATGTTCATGTTTTTTGCTACCACGTAATGGACCTTTAGGGACATGTTTACAACAATAGATAAATTCCTCAGAACGACCCTCTAATTTAGGGTGATAAGGTGGATATAATGCTTGAATTCTCTAGGGAGTTTGTCCACTTGAACAAGTTTAACGATTTATCATAAATAAAATCGTGAATGTCCCATCTCTAGCCCCTCTTAGAAGACATCCTCCAACAAATTTAATACCACCCATTGGCTACAAACTAAGGGTTTATCACTAGAAAGTAACAAATGGAATCAATGGATATCATTAATGCTTGTAGTCTCATCATCTCAAAGAGTCTTAAAATCATCAGTTTGCCATTCCATCAAGTCTTTCACACACATCAAAGTTCATGATAGGAATATCAACATGGTTCCAAGCCCGCTTTGATATAAGTCATTGGAGCATCTGACACACAATTCCCTAGATACAACCACACATGTTGAATGTTCTTAATGTTGTGAAGGATTATATTTATCTCAAACAAGGATATGTAACATTGAAGCTTTTAAGTGATAGTGAACCATTGTCCATAGTTCCACTGAGAGGCCTTAGGAGGACCCTCCGAACTTCTAAAATTACAACCAAGTCAACAAATGGGAAGGATGATTTCTTTGGTATGCCTTTCCCTCAGTGATGATAAACCCTAAAATAACTAAAGGACCTTCTTAGTGAGTTTTTTGGACACCAACATAATATTGTTATGTGGGAGTGTAGTGGGAGACATCTATTTTTTTGGGGCTTTCTTTCATTGTTCCCCTTAAATTATGTTGTCTCAAATAAATAATCGAAACACTTTACACACCAAAAATTCATAAGAAACATTTACAAATCTCAAAGGGCCATCTAAATGCCCAGCCAAGGGAAACAAAGATTTTTTTGCAATGATTTTTCATATGTGTTTGATATTAACAACAATGTTTGTAATCAATATTTTCTTAATTTGTTGATATAATATAAATAACCATATTTTTTGCATAAAATTTTGTTTTAATTATGAATATACATGACACTTGTAGAGCTTCTACACCAATAAAAAGGACAAGGTGCACACACAACACCCATAAACACTAGAAAAAAAATGACCAATAAAAACTTGGAAACAAGCCACCTAGGAAAAAGACAGAGCCCTATAATGGGTGAAAAATAGAAAATTGTTAAGAAATATTCTTCCCTTTATAAAAATTCAGACATCTATCCAAGGGAATAATGTAAGGCTAGACACCTAAACTAGAGAAATCACCCCCTAAAAGCCATTGATAAGGTGTGTTGGGGAGAATACACTCCCAAAGCCATATTAAATATAAAATCGTTTAAAACAAGAGACCATAAGCCAAAGCAATGAGCTAATAGTTAGGATATAAGATCATTGAACCCTTATAAGCAATAGAAGTCGTTCAAGAGAAACAAGCTCCATTTCCACAAAAGTAAAACCACCAAGAACCACGACGAGCAAAAGATCCAAACCCATAGGAAGAGCCCACCAACATCAACATATAAGTCAATGCAACATTAATAAAAGGCATAGGGTCACTACTATCAACACAATACACATGCATGCTGCTGTCAACATAAGATACGTGCCCGTCACCCTCAATATGATACACAAGTCTATCACAATCAACCAAAAACACATGGCCACAACCATCATCAAAATACACATGCCCATTGCCATCATTTGAAGGTTGTTAAGCTGTGTAGGATAATGTGCCTTCAAAGCAAGTCTACGAGGTCAACTTACTGTGAAAATCACATAAAACATGAGAGAAAGCTTTGGAGCTTGGTCATACAAAACACACAACAAGAATCCAAGTGATATTTAGAGGTATCGTGGCTCTGCTTAATCCTTGAACTTAGTGACTTCCTCGCTTCGCCTTGCAATTAAGAAGCATTGTGTAATCTATGGGTGGAACCTTACAAGTGTTTGAGGTAGGTGCTATTCGGTTCAGAGGGAGATGAGTGTCTTTTGTCATCTTTATTATCAATCCCAATCTTGTTAATATTTTGTTTGTAACTTGTAACTACTTGTATTACCATGCAAACCTCAATTAATAATTAACTAACAAAACACTTTGATTAATAATTATTTATAAAAAAACTAATATATTAAAAGTGAAAATTGAAAAATAGATAGAGAGAAAAACATTATATCATTTTAATCTCCCAAAATCAACTCAATATTACACACAAATTCCCTTTTATATATATATATATATTTTTATTAAATAATTAAAACCCACTTCATCAATTATCCAATATAGCATAATTAGAAAAAAAAAAAAACCATATTTAATGGTGGCTCACCTTCCAAATTCCCGCCATTTTATTTGCAAAATTTGTGAAAGGAGACCGTTGTTCAAGGATTGGAAGAGGAGGAAGGTGCGCAATAAAATTTAAGCTTCAAATTTAAGAGATATGGCCATTAATTAATGAAAATGAATGAAAAAGCAAGGAAGAAGTCGTATGATGATAGTGTAGGGTTTGAATCATGATGATGATAGGTGGAAAAAATAAGAGATTCTTTTGTTTTCGTGGGCGGGTGGATTAATGCTTATAGTTATGGAGGGGCAGGAGGAGGGCGAAGAGGAGGAATCACAGGGAGGAAGAGTTCGAGGTTGCTGTTTTTGGAAATCGATAACAATATTTAGCAAGGCGTCTTCATACCCATCTGCGTATTCGATCTGGTATCATCGCAACAGCGAGCTCAGTTTTCACCATTGGTCTCATTGGCATCTGCTCGGAGGTCCCGCCATGGTCAGCCCCGGACTCTGCAAATGCCCAACAATAATAATTATCCGTGAGTTGTCCCATTTTAATACTTGAATGGTAATTGTATTTGAATCGTACTTAGCTTTTGATATTGCATGCATAATTCAGGAGGGGGAAGGTTTTGCTTGGGTGTAAACCACCATGGATTCCGCAGAGGACTGTAAGACGGAAAATATTGGAACGCTTCGGGTTCCGAAGGAAGAATGCAAGGAGGAAGGAGATATTGAAACCCTTCTGGTTCCGAAAGAGGAATGCGAGGTCGGAGATATTGAAACCCTTGTTGTTCCGAAGGAGGAATTCAAGGCCGGAGATATTGAAGTCGTTAGGGTTTTGAAAGAGGAAAGCGAGAGTGGGAAGATTGAAAAACAGGGACAGGATCTGGTCGGGAGATTTGTGCAGAAGGATTTTAAGAATTACGGCCTGTTTATCGGGAAGGTTGTGTCGTATCATCCATCCCAGGGTTTTTACAGAGTGAAGTACGATGATGGGGATCGAGAGGATTTGGAACTTCATGAGCTGAGATATATTTTGGTCCAAGATAGTGATTTGGGAGGGGAATTGAATGGTAGGAAGCAGGAATTGGAGAAATTGTTGCAGCAGGAATCACGGAAGCGGTCTCGCACCGGCCAGTTTCAAAAGCGTCGGCAGCGGCCAGGTAAGAGAGAGAGAGCCCAGAATGGAACTGATAAGAGTTCGGGTAGTGATTTCAGCCCCTGGGGGGAAGTTGGGCAATGCACAGTCGATGGCAACAACAATCCCTGTAAAGTTGATGTTGGGCAGGTGGAGAGAGTCACGGAAGCAGAAGAAAAAGGCAACACAGAAGCAAGAAAACGCACAGAGAATACGGAGGCAGAAGCACGAAAAAACATAGAGAATACGGATGCAGGAGCAGATAAAAACATACCGGCAGCAGACAATGTAAAGATGGAAACTGATGGTGCAGTTGTAGGTTTGGAGTGTGAGCTGCAAGGCAGGGAAATTGATTGTGCAGTCAAAGGCTCAGAATTTGAGTGGCAGGGTATGGAAACTGATGACGTAGCTAAAGGCGCAGAGTCTAAGCAGCAGCAGAGGCAAACTGATGGTGCAGTCAAAGGCACGGATTTTAAGTGTGAAGGCAGGGAATCTGACAGTGCAGTGAAATGTTTGGAGCGTAATCTGCAGGGCAGGGAGACAGATTGTGCAGTTGATGGCTCGGGGCTTAATCAGCGAGACATGGGAACATCTGCTGTAGTTGAAGACTTGGACTGTAAGTGGCAAGGGAATGAAACTGATGGTGTCGTTGAAGTTCCAGAGTGTATGCGGCAAGGTAGAGGTAAAAGAAAAAGAATTTCGGATGATCGAAGGGATCCCCGACAAAAGAGACAGCGGCAATGCAAATCCTCCTTGGATGGAAGTCCTGCGGTATCTTCTAAGCTAGCTCGGCAATCCCAGCAGCGGAGACATGGTAAATCTGGGGCTGAGAAGGTCGCATTCTCTTCAGAAGACAATTCGTGTGAACAGAAATCAGAGCTCAGTGAAGCCAGGGAATCTGCTTTGAAGAACCAGGAGCTACTTCAACCACCACGGCGCCGAGGGAGGGGGAAGTCTAGAAATGGGTCTAGTGGTTCTTCTCAGAAGGACGAAGTAGGCATAAAATTGCCACATCAAACTGCACTTTTGCTTGATCAGCAGAAACAGAGGCCCCAGAGGAATAGTGCTCGTAACACATCTGTACATATCATTAGTCAAGAGGGTGATTCTGATATCGAGAAAGATAATGCTTGTTTAGAAGAGAGCTTCCATGTCAGTGACAAAGATGCATATTCTAGCAGTGATGCTTCCGACACTGAAGATTCAGGCCAAATCTTGCTGTCATCAAAATCAAATGATTTTCCTCTGCCTCCAATGAAACCTTTGCCTCAATCTTCAGGAGATCTCCCTGTACCAGAGAGTTCAGTTCCTGACCTATTTTCTGTGTATAGCTGTCTCAGAAGGTTCAGCAATTTGCTATTTTTAAGTCCCTTCACTCTTGATGATTTTGTGGGAGCTTTAAACTATAGGTCTGCAAATACACTTATGGACAGTGTGCACATTTGTCTTCTAAAGGCTGTGAGGCGTCACCTAGAAACACTTTCAGCTGAGGGCAATGAGAAGGCATCAAAATGTTTTAGGTATATTTTATTTTTAGCTTTCAATCTTCACTTTTCACTATCTTGCCAATTACCCCAGTTATTAAATATCATCCCCAAACTAGATATTCATCTAAAAGTTTATAGTATTAAACAAAACGCAGGCAATGGGACTTGATTGTGGTCAACCCCTGCTCAATGGCTGCTTATGATTCTGTGAAGTGGAAACTTATTTTGGCCACACCAGCCATGCCACCCCAAGGAAATACCAAAACCAAAAGACAAAAGATAGAAAATAAACATACCCTAAACTTCAGGTCCATCATCAATTGTCTTGGGATCCATTTTACTCAATTCTTGAAATTGGGATTCTCATGTTGCTTTTCCTTTTCAAAACTCTTTCATGTTTGAAATATATAGGTTTTTCCTGCTGATCTTATTTTTGAATTTGAATTTTTCTGCTTTTGGTAATATTTTACGTAGGCTGCCATTATAACATGCTGATATGAAGTGTTGTTACCTTTATACACATGCTATAAGTGACTGCTGAGGCCCTGTTCTTGGTAACTATTCCCTGATGAAAACGTTACTGTCTTCAATTTATATTTGCAGGCAACTTGATTGGAATTTCCTAGAGGCAGTAACATGGCCAGTTTATTTGGTAGAATATCTTTCAGCTCAGGGTTTCAGTAGTCGGTTGGGACAGAACATTTTGGATCTGAAACTTTTGAATTGCGAGTACTATACCATATTGCCTTCCACAAAGCTAAAAATTTTGCAGTTTCTTTGCGATGATATCATGGAGGCTGAGGAAGTTCGAACAGAGATCAACATGCGCGTAAACTTTGAACAAGATACAGATGCAGATACAAAAATGAACTTTTCTTCTGGTGCAACTGGATTGATTGCAAGAAATCCCTGCTATTCGAAAAGAAAGAGGGTTTCTTGTACCAAAGCAGATGGGCAGAGGAGGTCCAATTTAAGTCAAGTGACACTTGAGAAGACAAATTTTCATTCAGATGGTTCAACCTCACAGAACAAGCACAGTTGCTCTAAGAATGGACAGACCGAGTTTATGAGTCCTGGGATGGATGATGTAGAGGATTTCAACAGTGATGAATGCTGCCTTTGTGGAATGGATGGGAATTTGATTTGTTGTGATGGTTGCCCTTCTGCGTATCATTTTCGATGTGTTGGTCTTTCCAAAGCTCATTTACCTGAAGGGGAATGGTATTGTCCAGAGTGTGCTGTAGAGAAAATTGATTCCCAAGGATCTAGAGCATCGAAGTCATTGAATGGAGCTGAGATCTTTGGTATTGATCCATATGGGCGCGTCTTCTTTGGCACTTGTGGCTACCTACTGGTGTAAGTCAAACTAGTTAGTGAAGTGTTTGGAGTAACAACATGTTAACTGTATATTTTAGGATTAATGATATTCGCTAATTTCAAGAGTATTTTTGGCGCAATTCGTTTTATCGCCTACATAGGATAACTGTCCTTGGGGTTCATTTGAGCTAGTTTTTGCATTTGACCCTTCGTTAGTTTGCAGGAAAATCTTTCTTTACTCCTGTGGTTTTTTTTTCAAATTTGCTTATATTCCAATGTTTTCTTTGAACATGTTGCTGCAGGTCTGACTCTGCATCAAATCCAACTGCCACCTACAGGTATTACAACAAAAGGGATTTGACAAAGGTCATGGAGACATTAGAATTATCAGGTCCTTTTTATGATGACATAAAAAATTCAATACTGCAGTACTGGGGTGTTGCAGAAGGCAAACAATATTCAGTTTTCCTGCAAAAGACATATATGACTTCTGGCAATAGCCCAATGGCCTTGTCATGTCTGTCTATCTCTGAGCATCTGGTTGAAGATGCTAGTGCATCAGGTCTTCTAAGCGTGAGCTCTGAAAGAAAACCAGAAAAGGATTGTAGTGTTCATGATCATGAGGGTTTACATGTTTCAGACACGATAGATTATGACAGAAAAAATGAATTGTTGGTAATTGATACGAGTAATTTTAAAGAAACTAAGATCAGATCTTTTCAAGAGGCTACAGGAGTTGTTCCAAACAGCTCAGTGTGTGGGAATTCACAAGAATGTGGGAATGCTTTAGAACAACAGATTGATCTTGACACTGATAGCACTGCAATGCAGATAGATTTTCTTAAGAGCAGTTCCATACCTGGGCAGCAACAAGCAAAAGAGGAAACTAGTGATATGACAGGTGTTCAAGAGGATGTGAGTATATTAAACGTGCGTGTTGTCCATAAGCAAACAGATGATATTGGCAAAGCAGCTGTTAAGATGGATATGGGAACTAACATGTTGGTTTGTAAAGCAAGCTTCAAGCCAAATGCATACATCAATTATTATGTTCTAGGTGATATTGCTGCATCTGCAGCTGCTAATCTAGCGTCCATCTCAGTTGAAGACAACAGATTAGTGAATAGGCGGGGATCTTTTAAAAAGACTCTTTCAGCAACAATCTCAGAACAAGTAAAAATATTTTCAAAGGCAGCTGTACAGTTTTGTTGGCCAAGTAATAAGAAGAAATCAATGGAACCACCAAAGGAAAGATGTGGGTGGTGTGCTTCATGTAAATCAACTGCAAGTTGCCGCAGAGCCTGCTTACTGAATTTGGCTGCATGTAATGTTATGGCAGGTGCTGCAAGTGTACCTGGCGGTCTTCGTCCAACAAAGAATGGAGAGGGACATCTTCCTGCAGTTGCTGCATATATACTATACATTGAAGATTGCTTACGTGGTTTAGTGGTTGGCCCATGGGAGAATCTGGACTACAGAAAACATTGGCGCAGGTGTCTTGAGCAAGCTTCAACAGCAAAAGAAATCAGGGCATCTTTATTAGAAGTAAGTTTCAAACAATAAGATAAGATAAGGTGATTTTATTAATTTCCAACAGAGGACCACAAAAAGTAGTTCAATGGGGACTAAGATATACAATCTGTGTAGTACAAAGTGGGAGTGCAAAAACAATTATGATATCTAAGCTGTTGTCAACAAGAATAGATCTAATATCTGAGAATCAAGCCATAAACAGCTAGGAAACTAGTCCATGAATAATTAGGTAAAACTGAGTTGTAAAATCATCGTAATGAAGGTAATGCATTGGTTAGCTGTTTGATGTTGGCAATTGTGGCATAAACTGGATAGTTACATATCTTGGAACATCAGAAGAGGGGGTAAAGATGAAACATCTACTTTGCCACTCATATACTTTGTAAAGGTTGATAGGTCGTCTTCCCCAATAATTGGTTAAGCTCTTTTGTTGAGCATTCAGATTATCTGACCTGTGACATTTGGGAATTTGGATTATCTGACCTGCTATTGTTGTGACGTTAGATTGGCTTTCTATCACATTTTGCAATTTTTCTCTCCGTACTCTATGAATTACTGGGATTGAGTCTTGGTATGAGGCATTCAAGGATGTGCTTTTGACATTTTGGAGCTTAATTGCTCCTGTTATCACTGTTTAATTTCTGTCATGTTTCAGGTATATTTCTGGCTGATGCTTGACGTTAAATTTGCGTTGAATGTTCAAATACATTTAGAGAACAGTAGAACAGGAAGAGGAAACACTGATCAGTCATCAAATTCAGTCGCAAAGTAGAAAGATTTTAGTATGTAAATTTTCGCTGTTAGCTATAATTGTGTTATTCTTTCTGCATATGAACTGTGTTGGAATGTAAAAATGTCCCAACATTTCAAGTCGACACTACACCCATTATCAGCAGATCCAATTGAAGCTTCTGCACCCATCATCAAAGGATCCATATGAAGCTTCTGTAGTAAGAGACTTAGTAGATGGCTATAAAAAATCCATGGCATTGGAAGTTGGATAATTTACGAGTAAAAATGATGTATGCTAGTATTCAGAAAGAGATCTCAGATGATGTAAGGATGTGAAGGAAAATAATGATATGCTTCAAAAATTTTATGAGCTATGTATCATGGCTGTATCTGACTGCACCGTTGTAGGCATTTAAATAATGAATAATATGCTAGAATCTTATAGTGTGTACAAATGTATTTCTTTCCAAGGTTTTCTTTCGAACTATAGTTTGATGTTCTTGAGATGATGTTGTGGAAGAGAGGTGCTTTCTGTGGAACATTTAGTAAATTCAAAGAAAACATTTTTTATTGCATGGTAGCATTTAGTGCAATAAGGTCCATGAAAGCTACACCGAGCCATATGAGGCCTAAGAAACTTTGGCCACTGACCTTCCAAGAATGACACAAGCAAATGAAACGAATTTATATTAATGTCCATGGAAGACCAGACTATGTCAAAGGAACTAGAGATTATGAGCCATTCATGAGAAGCCCATGCTAAAATAATGGGGACAAAAGTCCCCTATGATATAGAATGTAATTTAAAACAAGTACACCAACATAAAATGAAACAATATAATCTGGGAGTACAAGTAGGTTATCTTGAGAGGGAAAACCCTAGGAAGTGGAAGAAAACCAGCGAAGAAACAACATCCAGACAGAAATGTGGCTTCAACCAAGAGAGGAGGGAGCAGGCCCTACTCATTGAATGAAATAATGTGGATCCCTATACCCAGCGCGTGCTGGATAATGACCATAAGAGAGGCCCACAATGATAGGGCCCTAGGGAATTATCTAAGGCAGCATTGCCACAGTTTCACCCTGGGACAGAGGGTGGAGCACTTATAACATCCAGGGTATATATACTCCCAAATAGAAGAGAGAAACTAGTAGTAATGCACCACTAAGATGGATACCTCTGCTGGGCCACTCGGATCTTCCTAGAATCCTTCATTCCAATACCCAACTGGATGTTTGTTATTGTAATATAGTACCCAACTGAGTGCCAGTGGGATGCCTTGTTCCCTTGGTCCCTGAAAGTGGAGGAAAAAAGGAATTTATCGTTGGATCTGTAGCAGAATAGCGTCGAAGTAAACAGTGTCTGAGAGAACATACCTAACTAATGTACAAGGCCATGCACTTTTGATCATAATAATTGAAGAAGGTCGCTAAGGACTGCTTTGAACCTCTGTAGGAGCTGTAAAATCTCCCTCTTATCTCATACTAGATAGGATACATAAAGATAGAGTACTACTTGGTCTGAACTTCGCCCAAATGGTGACAGAACTATCAAAGGAGCAAAGCAAACTTCAAACCAAATTTTTGATGAAGTAAAGGAAGCACCAATGCTTGATTTTTCTAGTCCATAACATCTTTCTGAAGCAAATATGCATTCTCTAGGATGAGTCCATACACCAATTCTTTTCGAAGGAACACCTCCTGGGGAAACCCAAGTGATTATTCCCCATATTTGTAGATGACATCTCTAGTAAACCTGTTGGTGTAGACTAGTGCAATTTACCCAGGTGGATTTGAACAGGACACCTGCTTGCACTAAACTAGTACATTGCCCAACAACTTTGGCGATAACTGACTGATCTAACCCCTTGGACTGAGTCTGTGCACCATATGTAGAACAGATAAAAATTTTCACTCATAGCACAGAAAGTGTCTAAAAACAAAAATATTTGTTGGGCAATTTCTTAATAAGTCCAATTTTCTTGCAGTTTGTTTATCTGGGAAAAATTGCGCTTTGTTTGTTAATATTCTTGCATTGTATGTTTTATTTTATAGCATTCTGTTTGAATATGGGAACTGTGTATCCTGTAATTGTCAATGTAAAGGAAGAGTGAATATCCTGGGTGTTTGTCTTTTGTTTCACAGCTTGAAAAGAACATTCGGCTCAATGCACTAGCAGCAGGTTGGACTAAACATGTAGATGATTGGTCCCCTCAAGTTTCTGCGGGTCATATAGGCACAAGTTCTGCTATCTCAGCTGCAAAACGGGGAGGTAATGGAAAACGACCTCAGAAAAACAGTGCCCCTATAGTGATGGCTGCTCCAGATGCCAGAGCTTTGAAGATTTTTTATTGGTGTAAAGGTGGAAGGTTCTCCACCCAAGTACTTCAGTTACCGTGTGCAATAGCGAAGCAAGCTGGACGCCAAGGTGTGTGCTTTTCTGTACATTGATTAATACGTTCTAATTGACATTAATAATATCATCTCATATCTCTCTGATGTTACCACAATTTGTTTCATTCCAGGTGGGTTAAGGAGAATACCTGGAATTCTATATGCAGAAGGCAGTGATATCCCTAGAAGAACTAGACAATTTACTTGGAGGGCAGCTGTTGAAAGGTCTAGGACTGTGTCAGAGCTTGCACTTCAGGTTCGTCTGTATTTTTGTAATATTTGGTTGCTCTAAAAAATCTGACATGTACATGGAAACTGCTTAAAGCATTTAAGTTCTGAAATTATTTCATTTTTAACTTGCTGGACACATTTGCAGGTTAGGTATCTTGATACTTATATCAAATGGAAGGATCTTGTATATCCACAAGATCATTGCCCTGATGGTAAGGCTGTGGACAAAGAGAGTGCTTCTTTCAGGAATTCTACCTTTTGTGGGAAAAGATATGAAGGTGGTGAGTTTAAGTATTTATTGGACTTTGGAAACCAGAAAGAGATTCCTATCTCTGCTGTCAAACATGGTAGAAAAACTGAAGAGACTGAAGGTAGTGGAAACAAATACTGGTTGGGAGAGTCCCATGTTCCTCTGTATCTTTTGAAGGCCTTTGAAGATAGACTTCTTCAGGATGAGGGTTCTAAACAAGTTTGGAAAGTTCAGAATAGGCTGATGAAAGGAATTAGAAATAAGAATATATTTGCATTCCTTTTATCTAAGGAAGAAATGAATGAAAAGTGTCTGTGTGCCCACTGTGGAATGGATATATTGGTCAGGTACATTTTTTTTCCTCTTCTGGTGATACTTTTTTTTTCAAAATACTACATCCAGACTATATGCATAGAAATAAATCACATGTAAATTTATTTAACTTCAGTTTGTCAGGAGAACAACCACAATATTTGGATATCGAGAAATTTATCTTTTTGGTATTTGTCTCCTATCTGTTGTCAGCATGGTTGCCTGGTTGTAGAAATAACTAATTTCATGTAGCCGAGAATGCTTGATACTACATGGATACTTTTTTCATTTTTGAGTATTTTTTAATTTAATTGTATCTGTATCCATGTTATCTGTGCCAATTATAAAGGATAGATTAAGTGACCCTTGTAATCAATATTTATTTAATATGCTCAGTTGAAACTTACTTTTGACTGTCAGCATCATTAGGTTATTATTGGAGGGAGAGAGAACATTATTCTGCTCTGAGGAAAATGGTTATGAAAGTTTTAGTACCAGTTGATATATTAAAGCAGTTGTTTGTATTAGTCTTAGTAAATTCCTGAAATCTCCTTTAACCACTTATGTTCTGCCACCTTGTGTAACACTTGGAGGCCACTGTGGTTCTCTACCCGAGCCCCCATCGGTATAGGTCATTCTATAGAGGACATCATCAAAGAGGTTGTTGGGGTGGCCAGCCATTCCTAGATCTGATGATTTTAGTGACTGATCTTCCTTTGTTTGCAGCTTATCTCCTATTTGTGTTTGCAACTTTGTAGTATGTGCCCTATAGCTGGCTCAATTTGATATATGTTACCTTCATTTTGTTCTCTTATCATCTGATTTTCAATTGTGTTTTTAGGAGATGACTTTTGCACTCCCGTTATTGCCTTTTTGATATGTTGTAATTTACCGTCCCTTTCACCTGTTTTGTTCATCAGTAGACATTAATATAATTTCAATTCATTTGAGTTTGACTGTTCTAATTATCTCTATTATAATTTATAATGCTACTTGTATAAGAAATGCTTTTAAAATTCAAGGTGTAAGGTTTTTACTTAGTTATTTTCATGCATCACATTCATTTTTTCTAACATGTTATGAATGGGTGATTTTCAGGAAATCTGTCAAATGCAATTTCTGTGAAGGTAAGAATGATTATTCAACTTTTGTTAATTGGAATAGTATTCCGATCTCTCTTTAATTTGCTTCCTGAACAATTATATGCCACATACTTCCCTTGATTAGCCATGATCAAATAATAGTTTGGGCCTTAGTTTAGTCAAAGACCCTTTTTTTATAATAGGCTTTTATTTATGTGGATTTTTGCCAGTGGAACTCTTTATGAGCACTGTCCTTGTTTAGTAATCTGGAAATGAAATATCACTGTTTCATGCTTTAGTGGATTGGATAGCGAATATCCTCCTGTTGTCTATGAGAGAGGTGATCATGTAATTTGATCTGTCTAGATATGGTAATTTGAAAAAGGTGTTTAGTTTTATGTCGTCATTCACATAACATCCACTGCATTGTTTCAGGTTCTTTTCATCAGGGATGCACAGTAACTTCTGATTGGCCGGATAGATCTGAGTGCAATTTTACATGTTATAAGTGCAACAATTTCAGGCTGAGTGAGAAAAGAGACAATATTCTTAAGGCAACATTAAAGAAAAGTTTTGCACCTTTACTTATGAATAAGAAAGTACAAGATGTTCGCTTGCCTTTGTACAAAGTGGAGGAGCAAAAAGGGAGCTCTGCTCAGTCATTTGATGCTAACACCGCAGTACAGAATTATCCTGGTGTGGATAGGTTTTTGGTACAGAGAAGGAAACCCAATGGCGTGACCTACCAGAATGGGCTTTTATGGAAGAAGAGTCCAAATGATGAATTTGGGAAGGATTTTAGGAAGAGAAAGCTTCTGCTTCCATGCCAGAACAGCATGGGTGCTGTAGAGGGTCCTAGATGCTTTCTTTGTCGTGAGTCGTACAACCCGAAGCTTATCTATGTTGGATGTGAACACTGCAAAGGTACTGTGAGAAATCACTTTTTATTTCTGCCTAATTTAATATTTTTATTCACTGCAAATATCCAGTAAATCTATATCCATATTTTTTAAGGTATATTCTGATAGTGCATGTCAAATAAAGTTATAGTCAGCTTTTTGTGAAAGAATATTCCTTTCTAAAGAGGTAATTACAAGTTTAAGAGGTTTTCATTCATTACACACTTATATAGTGTACCAAAATAATGCATTTCATCCAATATCAGGAGATATCCTTGAAGGGTAGGCTTATCTCTAATCCTAAATCAGGTCTTATTCCTTACATATTCAGCTAGATTGAAAAAAGTGACCTGGCTAGTTGCATAATATTACTTTTATACATGTATCAGACACAGATAAATAAAGATATAATTTCTTATCAATTACTTGAGAGACAACATATTCTTACATGACATGAAATGACTCAAAGATCACCCAAAAGGATATAGATACCTTAGGTAGTGTATTATTCAACTAGCCAATGGACAGAGTTAACTCTACCTTCAAGCTATGCCACATGGTTGGGGTTTGAATTCGGGTTCGACAATGATAAAGTTCAATTCAAATTTGAATTTAGGGATGGGTTTCGCATAAGGTTTGCCATAAGCTTTGTCCATATATATATATATATTTCTTTTTTTAATATTAATTAATCTTTATACAAAATATGACATCTATTAATTTATAATATATGTGAGATTAATAAAGTTTAAAATAATATCAACTCTAATTCTTTTAATTAGAATTAATTTTAAATTAGTTAATTTATTGTTTATATATGATAACTCACCCATGATTGGTAACCCATAACTTTTCTATGATTTTAGATCTGTAACGCACGATTTTAACTTTTCAAAGCTTGTTAGTCTACCCAATCACGAGTCTAAGAGTTGTGTAATTCTGCTATCTGGGCTCTCTTCAAGAATTTTCAAAGTGATATGTGCCAGGAAGTCTTTGCCCAGATACACATATTTCACTTGTAAGGTGGTGCATAGTTGGTGGTGTTGTCATTGTCATCCTCGCAGGAGATGGAGGTCATTTCCCCACCCCTGCATTTGCTGGTATGACATTTTCTGTTACCAGAGTTGAACACAGATAAATGAAAAAAAAGCTGAACCTGCACAAATTTAAACTAAACATTTTTTTTTGAGGTTTGCCGAATTGAGAAACACAAGCTTCAGGTCTGGTGAACCCTGTGAGAGAGCCTTCTAGTAGGTGACACCAAGGTCGTTCCATGCAGTTGTTGAATCTTGTGTGGCAGGGTGTACAAAATTACTCCTTCAAATAAGACTCCTGGTACTTGTGCCGTGGCTTGAAATATTCAATTTCTTCCATTACTGAAAGATCCCTTTTTAAAAGTTCAATATCTGGGGTCCTTTCAACAACAAACGAGTTAATAACCGCAGTATCTCCAGCTCTTCCCATCACTTTCTGAGTCTAGGAAACCCACCTAAAATTTGGCATTGTTGGCAGACCTGCCCTCTGTGAGAGTTACTTGTTGCAAGTCGCACCCAGGCCTAGACGTTTCAAAGGATGGAGAAACTCGCTGCTCCCTACAAGGGGATTGACATCTATCAGTATCAACCATGGGGATTTCACTCTTTGTGCGCAGTGCAAAATTCTTACAGATATCTGTGAGAAGTCCTTAACCTATATATTATGGAATCAAAAAACGATATTGATACCTGCTATGATCTACCCCTTACCTTGCATAGAGAAGCTACAGAATGGCTGGGCTGAAGGTCCTCTTTCATTATGGTCTTTTTCAGTGAGCCCAGCTGTTGCATGGCATGTCGTGGGCCACTTTGGAAGTTACCTGTTGCAAGTGGTCCTGAGGCATAGGCCTTTCAAGAGGTGGAGAAATTGGCTGCTCCACACAAGATTATTGACATCTATCAACCCTGAGGGTTTTTGCACTTTGTGCACTGCAAAAAATCTTACAAACATCTGTGAGAAGTCCTTTGCTTAAAATGATAAATCATGAAATCAAAAAAAGATTTTGAGGCCCTGCTTTGATCTCCTCCTTCACCATTTATAAAGAAGCTACAGAATGGCAGGGCTTCTATGATGTTCTTTGTTTCGGTTGTTTCATGGCATTTTGTAGGCTTTTTGGTTGAAGAAAAATATATCTAGATTCTATACCGATATAACAATTTCTTGAGATATTCAATTTCTTTCATTACTGAAATATGACCTGTTTCTAAAAGTTCAATATCTGGGGTCGTCCTTTCAACAATAAATGAGTTAATAACCTCAGTATTTCCAGCTCTTCCCATTACTTACTGAGTCTCGGAAACCCACCTAAAATTGTCAATGTTGGTAGACCTGCCTTTCGTGAGAGTTACTTGTTGCAAGTGGCCCACAGGCCCAGACCTTTCAAAGGATGGAGAAATTGGCTGCTCCCTACAAGGGGATTTACAGCTATGAGCATCAACTATGGTTGTTTACACTTTGTGCATGTGCAAAAGTCTTACAGACATTTGTGAGAAGTGCTTCAATTATATATCATGGAATCAAAAAAGGATATTGAGACCCTGCTATAATCTACCCCTTTACCATCCATAGAGAAGCTATAGAATGGCTGGACTGGAGGTCCTCTTCCATGATGGCCTGGTCGGTGAGCCCAGCTGTTGCATGGCTTTTTGTGGGCCACTTTGGAAGTTACCTGTTGCAAGTGGTCCTGAGGCGTAGACCTTTTAAAGGGCGGAGAAATTGTCTGCTCCCCACAAGATTATTGACATTTTTTGCACTTTGTGCACGGAAAATTCTTACAAACATCTGTGAGAAGTCCTTTGCTAGAATCATAGAATTGAACTAAGATGCCAAGGCCCTGCTTTGATCTCCTCCTTCAGCATGCATAAAGAAGCTACAGAATGGCAGGGTTAGAAGTCCTCTTCTATGATGGTCTTTGCTTCGGCTGTTTCATGGCATTTCGTAGGCTGCTTTGTTGAATGAAAATATATTTATACTGAAATAACATGGATAAATACTGGAATAATGATAAAGTGTTTTTTGATATAATTTTAAATTGCTTATTTTGATCATTTCAGTATTATATTATTAAATAATCTTATATAACCATTTCTTGTATCTTTTGCAGAATGGTTTCATGGAGATGCGTTTGGACTTAATCAGGAGAATATTGTTCAATTGGGTGGATTCAAGTGTCACAGATGTCGAAAGAAGAGTGGACCAGTGTGTCCACATGCTGGAAGGGATTCCTTAGTCAAGAGAAGAAAGCTGCCAGTCAAAAGATCCCGAAAGAATGTTAATAGGGATCATTTTGAGAATTTCAATAAAGTAGACAGTAAGCCTTCGCCTGTACTTCATAGCAAGCCTGGACAAGCTTCAAATGAACTTCGGACAACATTAGATTTTGCAGAACAAAAGTTTGCGATGGTAAAATTGGAACCTGTTTTGGAGCATTCTTGTCAGGTTTCCCCATCAAGTGACCACCTGTACATTGCAGAATCAAAAACATGCCAGCAGTCAGAATGTAGTCCTCTAGTTGGTGCAGAAGATTTGTCTCCTTGCCAGTACATTGCAGAATCAAAAACATGCAAGCAATCAGAATGTAGCCCTCTAGTTGGTGCAGAAGATTTGTCTGCTCAAGTAGACTGGGAGTTTTCTGTTAATGATTGTCTCCGTGATGATCAACAAATTGAGTTTAAAGAACCATTATTTGAATGTATGGAACCTTATTCTGATAATGAACCACTGTTTTCCTTTACAGAATTGCTGGCATCCGAGGATGATCAAGTGGAAGATCTTGTTGATCTGTCTCAAGGAATTATTGAGGATTCATCTGATAGCTTATCTAATAATAAAGAAATAGGTATATGTTCTCAGTCTCTGGGAGTTAAACCTCAAGGTTTTCCTTACAATGGGCTTATCATTCCATCAAACACTGTAGAGAACACGGGCTCTGAGCTACCAAATGACTTTTCACAAGAAAAACTTATGTGTTTTCAATTGCACGGAACAGCCAATAAAGTAATCTCGGAAGAAAATAAATATGATGCTACAGGTAACACTGTAAGCTTGGATGAATTTCAAATGCATGGCACAGCCAACGAACTAGTCTCAGAGGAAATAGGGAAACTATGTAAAGCCTGTGGATTGACAGTATTGCCTCCTGACTATCAGTGCGAAGGTTGTGGGATGGTCATTCATCACCATTGTTATGAATGGCAACCCCTGGGTGCATTGACTGCATCTGGGTGGACATGTGATAGTTGCCAGGGTGGTTTGATCCAAGACAAAGGCTATTACTTATAAATGCTGCACTGTAATCAAACTGTTTCTATGTTTGTGAAATGACCGGTAAATTTTTGGTCCAGTAGCATTACCCTGTTTTGGATTGGAAGTGCAGATTTTATCCATTATCTTGCAGCTCTCCTTTCAAGTAGGTGCCTCAATATAATATGGCATGGCTGGACAATGGTGAAATTTGTGTCATCATCTGCAGTATAATTATGTATTGTCCCTCCAGATACAATGCCATTAAGATGGAAGCTTGAATTTGTGCCATAGAAAATGATTTCACTCATAATTTTCAGAGTTTTTCCAGTGATTTGCCAGAGTTTTGCCAGTGATTTTCAGAGTTTTGACAGAACTGTAAAAAGAGGGCTTTTGGATTTGCGCCAGTTAATAGCAGAGTCCGGACTTATTTTAGTGCTGCTGGAGTTTTGTGGTTATTCCAAAAGGTGAGTTGGAAGCTAGTCTTGAATGTTATTTGCACTGCAGATTGGTGATGTCTCTTCCTACATAGTCTTGATTCAAAATGCTATGTTTGAAATTTGATTTGGTATTAGCTTTACTGTTTGAAAATGTCACACAATCTTGTTGATATCATTACTTGAAAATTATTTGGGTTCCATTGGTGGGAACTTGCAAATTTTGTTGTTTCATGTGTCATTTGGTCAGTTATACTGAACATTTTTGCATATTTTTTCTGGCATAGACATTCTTAATGCATTGTATTTAAAGTTAAATTTGAAGGGAAGATTAATTAAATCTAGTATCTTCTACAAGTTGCATCCAGTTGTTCCCAAAGTTACATTCACATGGTCTTGCTATAATGGCTCTGTGGTGTTCAGGTTTCCCCTATTGGGAGTGGCATGATGCATATTCAACTCATAGTCTTTCCCCCATTGTTTTGTTATTGTTGGTGTAGAATGTGGGTATTACCTGCAGGTTGCAAGCATATTTATCCATAAGAACATTAACTTGCAAGTTGCATTGATAGTCGTTATGCATTAGTGAGATAAAATTTCTAGCTGAAATAAGGGTTGAAAGCCATAAGTTCAAGTTGTCTGCAACCATAAATCTTATTTGTAGCTAAACATAGCTATATTGACCATACATATACAAAATTACAAGTTGAAATCCTTGAAAAAAACAGTTATATACATATATATTTGCACGGCATATATTACAAGATTAAATGCTCCCTAAGGTCAGGCTTTTGATTTGAAGTTATGTGTTATGTTTTTTTTTTCTCTTTAGAGTACAAAAAATTAACCTGGAATCTTTTTTTAGCAATGGATAATTCATTATATTTCTCTATTGACCAATTTGGAAACCTGTTTAAACTTTAATTTTGTCTTTGGGATCCAGTTATACGTTAAATAGTGCTAATGGCATGGAATTCAATTGAAAGAATTAAATTCTAGATAAAATATTTCTAAATAGTTGGTTTTAATTGTTGGCTTGAGGGGTCCTGACCCAGGTCTGAAGTTGAGGTTAACCAACAAAACCCTCTTACTACTAGCCCTTTCGGCAATGACCTGCTTGCGCAAGTCAACGTCTCACTCGAAGCAGTATGGGGGGGTGTTGGAACCAGGTTTCTGCACCCCTAGAGAGAATTAAGTGATGTGGGTGCCTTTAGATCTAAAACAACCATAAATAGACCTCTGCAACAATAGCCCTAACCAGTAAACCCTTATAGACAGATTTGGGTCAAATATGTATAATGTTTCGCACAGGTTAACACAACAACTATAAATCAAGCAATAACCCTTAACACATAATATCAGAGCCTTATATCATCAGATCCATCCACTTAGCATTCATATGACTTAAACACAGTTGTGCAAGATATCAAATAGTACAGAAATCAGAAATACGATTTAGAAACATTCATAACATAATCATCAGATGCATAGAGAACTCGAATATCGGCAACAACGTTCCTTTATTCATATTAGTCCATATCCTTCATACAAAACACATTAACAACTCGCGCATATAGCCAGCGAGGTCCGCACACAGCAAGAATAGGGTCTCTGCGCACACAGCCATCAGGAGCCTTCTACCCAGACAAATCCGCACAAAATATCACAAAGTCACCAGATCTAACATTCGTGTTCAAACTTATCCAAAAAATTGACTTCTTAGACTCGATCTAGACATCTATTTATACTATTAGTTTGTGCTACTCTATGGTCCGCAAACCGTGGTTTGCGGCCCCTTGGTCTACCCTTTGACCCATTACAATTCATGAGGGGATTTGACTTGCCTCAAAACCCCTGTGCAAAACTAAACTATTACAAAATATAGCAAAATTGTTGGACTTAGGGGACCCTGCTCCAACACCCCCCCCAAATACAATCTTGTGACTCGTACTAAGTCACACTGGTATTGGAGTCTTCTTTTTGAGCTTGAGCGCCTCAATAACAGTTGCAAATGGTGCCAAGACACCTGTGCTTTGATCTGCTGCGGTCTGAATGGTTTCTACCAACTTTTCGAAAGTCTGCCCTTGAGTGGCCAAAGTGATGCTCTACATCGTTTGATTCAGGTTTCGAACGACCAAAACAAGGTCCTGGGAGAACTTCATGGCGTCATTCGCCCATGGCTTCATATGATCTGTAACGATTTGCTTCTTACGATAGAGCTCTTCCACCTCGTCTCGCAATACTTGGCTAGTCTGACGGCGAGCCATTCTCTGAATAGGGATAAATGTAGGCAAAGCCTCTTGTAAGTCATCGAACTCTTGCTCCTTCGCGCACAACTCCTGAGTGACTTTCTTGACTAATGGGTCTATTTGCACAGAGGTCCATAGTCCCATGGCTTTCTCAAGGAGCGACGAACCCTTCTCAATGTTTGCGGAGATGCTGTCTTTACTTGCGCGACTTGTTGTGCGCACACCTCCAGGGGGGTCTCAGGCTACAACTTCACCTGCAACGCAACAATCTGCTGCTCAAAATCTGCCTTCGGCTTAATGGACTAAATTTCCGACTTGGAAGCTTTGAGGGCTGCGACCAGGCTCTCAATTTGTACTTGTGGCAATGCGAAGGCTAGGATAACTACGTCTGGAATCTCACCACATAGCCTGTCAATAAAATTCTCGAGCTCCGTACGCTAGGCTACGACTGCCTGTTGCGCTGTCTGAGCCTGGGTAGACTTTGCCGTCTTTGTTGCAGCAATTTGCTCAACCTTGCTGATCTGTTGCTGTGCGCGAGCCTCTCTACCCTATAATTCTGCGGATATGATATGAAGTTATGGAGTGCATGGAGCTACCCACTTGGCAACTTTGCAAGGTTGACACTGACCTCTGTGCAGGTTTGGATCTGTGCGCACAATTCTCCGTGCTCCATGGACACTGCTACACTGTGGAGGGGGCACAATCTGCTTCCTGTAGTTGGGATGATTGCCGTAGATGGCAGGTTCGCTTGCACTGGCCTCACCTGTAGTTTGTTTGTTTTGAGCTGTAGGACCTGTAAATTCGACTGTAAAGCTTCCACAACGGCCTTGTGTTCGGTCTCCATGATGGTCCAACACTCCTGATGCTGAAGTGACTGCATCTGCAATTTTTTCGAGGTCCTCATGTGTCAGAGTGACCTCCTCCTCTATGCCTACCTTGGACCCTTTCCTCTTCTTGCGACACCCTTTAGAGGTTTCATTGCCTTGCTTGGTGTCGCGCGGAGATTCAAAACCATCTCCATCAAGACCCTCTAACCCATCGAGGTCCACCTCCTCGTGGTCACCTCCTACTTCCTGATCTTTGTCTTTTTTGGCCTCTGTATCTTTTTTTTGCCTAAGCGCCCTTACCTGTCTTCGTGCGCGGCACCGTCGTATCTTTTGACACTGTCTTTGGGAACTGTTTCTTTCGGGGCAGTTTCTTTTGACACTGTTTCTTTTGGCCCTGTTCCTTTCCCAGATGTGGACGACGTAATGGGCTTTGTGGAGCCAAGGTCGATCTTCCACGAATTTGGCCATGTTGCGACGACATGGTCAACCTCTGCCTCCGTGACCATGTAAGGTAGGGCGTACCAATTCGAGTCCTTGCGCGCCTTGATCATGACGTTATGCATTATTGCTTGAAACTTTGCAACCTTTTTGTATTTTTCATAGACTGTCGGTGAGAGTCGCGGTCTGGAGTGGATAGCTTGCGCCAACGCGCCTTCGAACATCACGCATAAAATTTTATTCTCTTTGACTCGCTGAGCATTTGAGGAGTCCCATAAGTTTGCGTAGTGCACCCCCTCGCATACGTCTAGCTCGATTTTCGGAAACACTGCATCAATTGCGGTCTCCCCCATGACACCAACGCGATTAGTAATAGAAGCCATGAGTAGTAGAACTGCTTCCCCAGTTCCTGCGCCTCACGCACATTCTCCAGGAACTCTTTGCATAAAAATTGGGACCAATTATACAACATCCCTTTCTCACATTGCCCTGCCAAGGCAATGGCGTGCGCGGGGACCGTTTTCGGCTGGCACTTCCTCATAAGCTTACAGCCAAGGACAAGGGTGCCCGTGCGCACTGCCGGGTCATCGATAGTCTGGACCAAAA
The DNA here is from genome assembly GCA_034641835.2 of Pinus albicaulis. Taxonomy (NCBI): domain Eukaryota; kingdom Viridiplantae; phylum Streptophyta; class Pinopsida; order Pinales; family Pinaceae; genus Pinus; species Pinus albicaulis. The sequence goes on from CM076584.1 coordinate 97,807,121, forward strand.
AGCCTCGCTTATCCTGTCCAACCTTGTATTTATTGTCCAACCAAACCCCTTTCTTCGGGTGATGCCCCTTCTTGGGCAAGTCGGTGATCTAATGGATCAACGTGGCATCTATAGGGATCCTTCCCTGAATCCAAAGCGAGCCCTCATGGACCAAGGCCAACAATTGGCGCACGCAAATTCCTGTGATGGGGTACCTCCCAAAGTATGGAACCCAGAGCATATTGAGGATTCCAACATTGTGAAGCCTGCGCGCCCAGGGCATCAGTTCCACCTTTGGCACATCATCGTACAACACCTGTTCCAAGTAGTTTTCTGGCACCGGCTCTGGGAACGTTGCTTCATTTTCTAGGTCGTAATCGTCAAATTTTATGTGGGGGATGTTGTCGAACATTTTGCCGACCAGAGCGACCTCCTCAAGAATCAACGACATCTGCAGATACTCCTGCACAATATCAATTTTCTGTGGCTTGCGCACAGAGGAAATTGATATTGGGAAATTATGGGGAAGAGTTTGTCACTGAGAAGAATTTGAGGGACAATCCTTAGGGCTCATGATTTCATTGTAGAACAATGAGACTTGGGTCTTGTTCTTGGGATTTTGGGTATGGGGGTTGAAAGACTTCGACCGCAAAGTCTTTTGGGTCTGGGAGCTGTAGAGGCTGATCCCAGATAGGCAGGGAGGAATTGGTCGGTTTGGTAGCGGAAGCATAGGACTCAGATTTTCCCATGGAGCAACGTCATCCACGGATCGTCGACAAACAGGGAAAACCAAGTATGTAGACACATTCACGTTGGTATGTTTAACAATGAATTCAAATAAAAGGAATATGCTGCTATAAATAATGTGTGATGATAGATTTTACATGAGATTTTTGATAGAATTATGCTGCTAGGAATGAAATTATAATGTTAGGACTTACACAAAACTCATATACTCACAGTTGACAGGGTTCCCAACTCTGATACCACTGTGATATCCCAGGGAAATTTTTTCCCTAGGGTTCCTTAAGTAACTAGGGTTTTCAACAATTTTAATTTTTTTTCGTTGTTCAGATATTGACACAAAGATTTATCAGTACAATAATGTAATCTTTGGTAAACAACATTGTTCTCTTAACAACACAATAAACCATTCTATAAAATGCTATAATTATTCAACAAATTCAACAGTGCTAGTGTAGTCCTGTTGATGGTGTTGGACGCACCAACTTTCAGGGGATCTCCCCGATATGAAGTCCCAACTAGATCTCACATCGTTTGGAGTAGGAGTCCCAACAGTGGGGTGTTTAATGATATGCCTTGGATTGCAAAACACATAGAGTGGTGCATGATGTCTTTGGTTAAAGCAAGTGTGTGACCCTGCGAAAAGTCAATATGATGCATGAGAGGTTCTAACACGTGAAGGGAAAAGGAAGTGCGCTCCTGGAAGCTTGTAATAGTATGCAGCTTGAAAGGAACACACAAGCTGAAAGGCATCACACAAACTGACAAGTAGAATCTGAACAAGGCCACCAATTTAGTTATGGATGTTCTCTTTGTTCATCTCGAAGTCCTCCCTGGTGGTGATATGCTTCAACTTCTCTAAGTACTCGTCAATCTCTTATCGCACTTGGCGCTTGCGCTTAGCTTGGGCAAGTGAACCCACTGATGGGATCTTGTGGGTTCTCACCATGAAGCCCAAACTGTTGTACAACTGTGCATATGCGGCCTGAATGATTGTGATGAACGCGACGAGCTGCTTGTTGTTCTGGATCAATTTCTGAACCTTTGCTTTCTCTAGCTCTCTGTGGCTTCATCACCTTTACTAATGTGAGTGGTGCCGCCTTTTATCACATTGTCCAATCATGCATATGAGTGATGGCACCTTGCACATTCTGAAGGATAGTGACAAACTCTCTGCACTGAAGTTGCAAGCTGTGCAATTAGACAAATGCCTTATGCACGGTCATGAGCTCCTCATATAAGTCCCGCATAGTGTCTCCAAGTGTGGATACTTCAACAAGTATCGTTGTTCTCATTTCTTCCAGGTAGAATTGTGCGGAAGCTGCACTCTGTGCTACTGTGTGGAGCTGTTCAATCTCTTACTGTGTAGATTGTAGGTTTTGTACGAACTGTTTGTTCTTGACCGTCAAGTACTGAGTGTTTGATTTCGCAGCACCTGCGAAGGTCAAGTTGGCTTCGACAATAATGTTTGGATTCCTGCTGGTGGCCGCCACAATCACCCTTTCTATCATGAATGCAGAAGACGCATGATCATCTGGGAAATGCTTTCTCCACGCTTGTATAATCTTCTTCTGAAGTAAATCAATTGACAGAGTGTACACATCTATCACCAGATCATCATCAAGGGGAACTACCTCCCCTCCTCGCTCAAGGCTTGCTCTGTGGCTGAAGGTGGTGGAGTCTGAGTGGTGGCCTGAGGTGTGCTGTGCATCAGGTCCACATCTTCATCTTGCGGCTCTGGCACCACTTCAATGTCTGTGACTTCAATCAACTGTTCAAGGTTCTTAGCAAACTCCTGTTCCTGCACCTGTTCGCTTGCTCCTTCTGCGGTTGGCTGATCTTGTACCGACTCTTCAATCTGTATGGGCGATGTCTCTTTCGTAGTGGCACCTTGCCTTCTTTCCTCTTCTTGCTTCTGTCTCTCCTCTTGTTCTCTTCTTCTAAGCTCCTCTTCTTCCTTCAACTCTTGTTCTGCTTTCTGCGCTCTCTGCACTGCTTCTTCCAAGTATTGCTTCTCTCTCTTCCTTCGCTTTGCTCTCTGTTGCCGATGCTTCCTCTTTTCTTCAATTGCCAAAGCCGTTTTCTCAGCGAGAGGATCTGCTTTCATCTTCCAGCTTTGTTCCTCTTTTGCATTGTCAGATTCCTTACTCTTTCCTTTGTCCTGCACCGAACTGCTGCCTGCTGTTGCTGCTGCTTCTGGAACTGTTGCCACTCTAAGTCTGCTCGAAAGTTCTTTCTTAACTCATCTTTGATCTGCTGCCATGTCAGTTTTGATCCCTTCTCTACGAACAACAGAGTGTCTGCATAAACTAGCAAGTTAATCATAACTTGTTCAACTACTTCCATGGTACTGCTTTTAGTGGTTTCCTTTGAGGCAGTGCTTTTGGGTGCCATTTTGAAAGCGACTGCTGGAGAGATGCTCAACAACTGCTGTACCTGTAGGACAAAAAAGACACTAACGACAAGCAAATATAAGTTATAAGCAAAACTACTTTCAAGACATGTTCATGCAGCGCACCAGGCAACTAACTATAAGTACTGCAGAATTTTTGCTGGGAAGAGGGTCAGACTAGCTGAGGGGATTGCGCACTACACAGTCCCAGCAACGAGTGTCGAAGCATGGGGCTTGAGACTGCAAAATGCGTAGTTCAGCCTAGGCAGTGAGCTGAGAGAGACTGCACATTGCACATTCGTAGTGGCCAAGGATGTAGGCTGAGCCCTGGGACTGCGCAGTACGCAGTGGGGCCAACCTGTACTACGCATTGCGCAGTTCCATAGGCCAAGCTCTGGGCTTGGGCCTCAAGATTGTGCAATGCCCTGCTAGGAAAAGTGAACTTTGGACAAGGGAAAGGCAAATTTGCCCAAGGGAAGTGTGAAAACGAGCAAATATGAGAGATAGTGAAGGCTTGAGTGCAAATTTGACTAAGTGTGATTGAAACAAGACAAATCGAGTGCAGAAACTGAATAAATGAGAAGTGAATGAGATCGGTGAGGAGAGTCAACGCAACAATGACCATCGATGAAAAACGAAGAAACTGATGCGACACTTGTAATAGACAAACTATAACTGGAAACAACACTTCCACAGGTTAAAGCAAGTTAAAACACCAACATGCATGCAAAGAAACAAACAAAACAACACTTCATGCGAGCCAAATGTAAAAAGGCGATAGAAAAAGCGACTAAAGGCGATAAATGCAACATTCACTCGGAAAAGTGATGACAATCGTACTAAAGGTTCCTTGATCTCCTTGAGAATGCTAGAGCTCCAAGATAGAGTGTAAGAATGAGCTCTAGGGGCGTTGATTAAATAGATTTGAGAAATTAGGGTTTATGACGTGCATGCCACAAATCAAGGGAAAAGCAACGCATGACGACAATTTCCAACTTCGTTCGGGTTACTAAAAATAGATCCCTAGATTCTAGGGATGCTTATGCTTTTCTCAGATTTTTTGCTTTTCCCGGGAAAACTTGCCATGCACATCACCGCGAAGGATTGTGTAGTTTCAGGGAACTGGCAGCTCCCGACTTAGTCCATTGCTCATTTTTTGAGCTCAATGAGGGATTGTGCAGTTTCTAGGCTCAATGCTGGGTTGCATGTCTTGATTGTGTAGTTTTCGAGCTCAAGGTCGACTGCACAATCGTGACTGTGCAATTCTGAACATCAAGGTCAAGTCTGGCTCCATGAATTGCACAGTTTTCGGAGGCAAGCCCAAAATTGCTTCATAAGGCTGAGACAAGAGGTTAGCTTGTGACTTAGAAAAGATTTGCAAAGTAGAGAGCAAGTGAACACAAGCGTAACTAAAAGATAAACATCAGTCAAAGAATGAATACCTAATGGCAGTGCAAGGTAAGCTCTTGTGGAAAGAAGGTTAGGCACCAAAATCTAAGCAATGACAAAATTTTGGAGGGTGGTTGTAGCTACTACAACAAGTCCAAATTCCAAAGTCCAGTATAATTTCACACAGTTCCGAATTCAACAATACTTGAGAAATGAGCAAAAATACCCTAATAAGAAAACTTGAGTTGTCCTAGAACTAATCCACAGTTTTGAAGTAACCCTTTTAGAGTTATGTGCAGAGAGGATACCAGAATGGCCTTAACTAAGGTTACTTGGGAGCGGGAGTGAGAGCGCCATTTTCAAAAGCTCCCGATCTGGAGCGTTTCGGGGAGTGTTTTTTTTAAATATATATATATTTTTATATTTTGATGCATATATGTCAACAAAAGCATGTAGAATGATGAATTAGACATAAAAAACATAAAAACATAGATTGAATCATATAACATGAACATCTAGAAGTTATAATCTTCATCAACCACGCCCACAAGTTGGAAACATACAACATATCGACTCTTGAGTCTCGCAAATCATCAATCTGAAGATTTCAAGCTTTCAAAATTCAATATATAACATTTATCATCATTGATTTCAAATTTCAATATATAACATTTATCATCATTGATATATATCATAATTTATTTATCATCATTGATTCATTGATTTCAAAATTCAATATATAACATTTATCATCATTGATATTTAACCTTTATCATCATTGATTCATTGATCACCATATAACTTTCATGAAGCATCATATTCATAATTCATAATGACTTATAAACTTACAAATGCCAACTTCAAAGTTTCACCTTTCAAATTCAAACTTCAAACTTAAATTGTCATTAAATATGAAAGAGTCAAGTTTCAACTGTTCAACAGTTATAAAAGATAAAAACTACTAGAAAATAGTAAAGACTAGTAACAACAAATCTATTTTATCTATTGGCTGGCCCCTTGCCACGCCCACGAGAAATGTCTAATTTGCGAGAACCACGAGGAAATGATGGTCTTCTAGTACTCTCAGGAGTACCACGTCCACGACCATGACTAGAAGGCGTAGGGCAACGTGAGGATGTAGGTGGAGGTTGAATCTGCAAAGGAACAATAGTTGGATATCGAGCACTGGCACTGGCACCCACACTGCTACTGGATGGTCGGATTGGCCCTGTGTGTGGTGGTGCTGCTGATGCTTCATCATCATCCCTCAAAAGTTCTGCGTCCAATTCTTCCATATGTACAGTGCCATCCTCCAAATTATCATCCTCTGGGTTGTTGTCCCAAACTTTATATGATTGATCCTCATATGTCCGATCACAGTAATGACTGAACAACCTCAAGTTGTAATGCACATAAACCAAGCTTTCAGCTCGGTTTTCATTCAGCTTGTTTCTTTTCACATTATGTATGAAGCTGTAGGTGCTCCAACACCTCTCTGCAGAAGAAGTATTCAAAACTTGTGAGAGAATTTTTTTTTCCAACTTTGGCAAAAGTCCCATGCCGCCATATGCTTCCCACCATGTGAGAGCATCAAATCTGTCTTTGTCTTCCATTGCATGGAAAGAACCAAAGTTACCAATGCAACTGAAGTATCTGCCTAATTCAAGGCGCAATGCAGCACACTCCTCCCTATCGGGGACCAACTTGTCTAATGCCTTTATGTATCCCTGTTGTACCTCTGGTTTTGTGTGAGGTTTGATCCTAACCCCACCTCCAGGTGCAGGTTGGCCCAACCAAGATGGAGAGTAGTATTTTGGCATAAGGATATATGCCAAGGCATGTAGTGGAACATTGAGTTTATTCCATCGTGCACACACACAGTCGTGAATCATTGCATACAAGTTGGGATCATTATCCTTAACAACATCTTTTATTTCGCCCAACATGCTATCCATCTGCTCATAAACCTCCCCAATCACTGGTTTATCTGTATCTGAAAAACGAATCATGTGATAAATGGGCTTGGTGAAGTTCAAAATTTCCCTCACACGTGCCGAAAACAAAGGGTCAAGGGCGGTCTCGTCCACAGGTTCAAAACCTTGCTTGTCAACTATTGTCGCTGCCCTGTCCTTTAATACCTGCCAGTGTGGGCTTGATACCGTTGCAACCAATGACTCTCTTACCTTCAAAAGGCGCTTGAAGGTGAGGTAATAGCTAGCAAATCTAGTCTTTGCTATCTTAACAACTCCAATTTGGACTGAGTACGGAAAAGCCCATGGGTATTGCTATGATTTGTAATAAAATTTATCATTTTTTTACCTCTCTTGTACATTCACCAAGCCATTTGAATTGAGGTTGTTGGTTTTTAATGATATCATGCATCAAAAGGTTCATTGTGTTAACCAAACACCCAGACCAAAATATGTTGGGGTATTTATCCTCAATAATTGCTCCTGCTGCCTTACAGTTAGCAGCATTATCAATGATGACTTGGATGACATTGTATGGCCCAGTATTTTCAATTATTTCACGTAATGGTTCTGCAATGTTAATGCCGGTCTTGAATTTGTTTGAATAATCATATGCTGAAAGGAATATTGCACCACTAACCGACACAACCAGAACACTTATCAATGGCTTTCCTTTTACATTGGTCCATCCATCAGATACAATGGACACCCCATGCTCATTCCAAGAATTTGTCATTCTAGCCAAAGAATTGTTTATTTTAGCTCTTTCATGATCAAGTCCCATGGTTCTGGCCTTGTCATACCCAGGGCTCCTGTATCCTTTGGGGGCATCATTAATGGCAGAAACCATTTCATGCCAATAAGGTGAGCGAAGAACATTGAATGGCACCACACATGCATAGAGAAACCGATTTTTTTTTGAATCCACATCATTCCTACACCCTTCGTCAAGGAAATCGGATGGTTCTACGCCTTAAGGACATGTTTGGTCCAGGTGTGCCTCCATATCCACTGCCATGGGTGGAAGTTGATGGACTTCTTTGTCCATGATGTGATGGACCTGATGGTGTATAAGAATCAATGAAACCCCTAGATCTTTTAGATCTTTGTAGGGCAGCCTCCTCTTCCTTTCTATATTTCTCTCTCTGTGTTGCTGGCACACTGACACAAATTTTGATTCCTAGATTTTTGTCTCCATCCCCTGGCATTTTCCCACAAAGGTGCCTTCTGGCACGGGTGTATGAACCTGTGTATTCTTTATTGCAATGGGGGAAAATAAATTTAGTGGTTCCACCACCTTTCCCTCCTTCCTGCCTCCGAACATATTTCCACAAAGGTGTTTGACTTTGGTCTTGTCTAGTTGGGGTATCTGTGGCCTCATGTTCTCCACTCTCCCCTTCCTCCTCCTCTTCAGGATTTTCATCAAATCCACTATAGCCCACTTCTTCATCCTCCTCTTCTCTAATGGGCCTCTTTCTTCTACTCTCCAACACCATTATTACAAAGAAAGGAACCAACATGAAGAAAATCCCTAGCCATATAGCCATGATGTTTCAAGTTTCAAGTTTCTAGCTTGCAAAAAAAATGAAGGAATGCCAAATGGGAATGGGAAATGCAACATAGGAAAAAAACAATGCAATTTTTCACTTTTCAACACACTAGAATGCAACATTGGGAAAAAAATCAAGTTTTCATTTTTGAACAATTTAAAAACAATTCCTAGAAAATAAAAAACTAGATTAGAAGACCTACCTCTTTCTTGCAATCCTCCTCTTGCTTGCAAACTTGCTCTCTCCTTGGCATTTCCGCTCTCCAACTCTCCAAATTGCTCTGCTCCTTTTGCTCTCTCACTCTCAACTAAAACGATAAAAACAAAATGAGGGGGTGGGCTTTTTATTTACCCAACCCCCCTCCCTCATTTCCAAAAAAAAATAAAAATTCAACGCCAATTTTTTTTCTACGCGGCAGGAATCGTTTTTCATGTCATGGAGCGTTTGCTCCTTCCCGACCGCTTCCCACATTAAAAAAATGGTCTCGAAGCGTTTTTTTTTTTAATGGGGGAAGCGCTCAGGGAGCGTTCGCTCCTGAGCGCTCCCTGAAATGCTCCCGAAAAGACAAGGAGCGTTTTTTCAGGCCCGGAAGCGTGATCTCGAAAACGCTCCCCTCAGGAAGCGTTTTCGGGAGCGCGCTTCCGAGAGCTCCCAAAAAGCTCCCGAACAGAGCGCGTTTTGGGAGCGGGATCTCCGGGGGGGGGGGGGGGAGAAGCTTCCCCGCAACCCTGGCCTTAACACTGATGATTGAGCTCTGTTTCTGCCTTTGATTTTCTCCAGAGACTCTTCCCAACCTCCGTCTCAGTTTCAGGGATTTTTGTGTCTTTCAACCCTAAATCAATCCTCCGCACTGCTTCAGATGGTCCCTTCGAGCTTTGTTACAAGAGCACAAACCATTCTCACGAATTGCGAGTTCGTTATGGTGGAAGTGGCCTCAGGATCCCATCCTCCCTTACCTCATAATGAATTGAATGACTTTAGGGTGACTTCGGGTCTGCTACAGGTTTTGACCAACCTTCTGAATGGCCTCAAACCAGATCATAAAATTGCTTCAATGGTGACGTCCTGCTTCAGAAGATATGTCGACCTACCCTAGATTATTTTGTTTTAAGGAGAACTCGTATGAATTCAGCCTCAAAGTTGCGATCTTCTTAAGGATTTTGTCTTTGTCTTGCCTCAGACAATTCGTCTAACTTCAGAAGGAATGCGGATGCCTTGCCTCAACCTTTTCCACGAAAGAACCTTACTATTTTCTAGATAGTAAATTTTCCCTCCTTGCCAGAACATAATAGAAAAGATAAAATGGACTTACTAACAAGGGTGGAATCTTTCACCACCAAAATTAGTAGGGAGAAAAGGGGATTTGAAACCCTAAGAGCCACAACTCAAAAAAACAGATGTATTTGATCCAATGTGATGATGCTTGATTTGATCTCAACTCTTCTCTATTTATAGATTTCACTATGGGCTCCAAAATGTGAGGTGTTGTGAGTGCAACCCCCAATTTTGGGTTTTTTTGCCCCAACTTTGGAAAACTTGGGTTTTTACCCCTTTGTCAAGACTATAGCCTAGGGGTAGGATAGGCTATTTTGTCCTGCATTAGCCCATCAATTTGGAGAGGACATTACATCCAGACAATAGGGAGCACCATGCCAATGTTGAAAAATGTGTAACTAGGTTCGATCTTCATAAATATGAAATGTACTTTTGATACTTGTATTTTGTAAAATGAAAGAAAAATTATTATTGTTATTTTTGGAGCATGGCTTTCATGCTCAAGGTCTTCTATTTTAGAGGTCAAACACCGATTGAGTGCTTTTAGGGTTTGTCCTAGGTCAAGAAGTCAAGAGTCGTTGTCATAAGTTGAATACCCCATCGGGCACATTGTAACTTGTAAAGAAAATTATTTTTGTAAATGAAAGTGTCAAAATAACCTTCAAGACCAAGTCGACCTGGCAATTGGGAGGTTTGCCTATTTTGAGGAGCGACGTCCACCTTGAGAAGCCTATATAAAGGAGGGAACTCGACCTCCTTGAGATACATTCATCACTCACTCATTCAATCGAAGGAGAGGAGCAAGAAGGCTAGCAAAGAAGGAAGAGGACGAAGAAGTTTATTTTTGTGCTAATATTCTCTCACACGTGCGAAGAAGTGAAGCTAGTGTTTACTGCTTCAAGGTTGATATTCTCTATCTATTGGAGGATGATCAAATGTGTTGGAAGAAGGGTCAACTAGGTCGCCTTCTAGCCCTAGACAAGGAATCAAGGCAAGTAAGGTTGCTGGGAGGCCTTGGAAAGTTAATTTCGCTCACATGTGTGGTAGCAGAAGCAGTTGCAGGGGGTTGAAAATTTCAGACCAGCAGTAGATGTTAATTTTTCAAATTGTTCTATGCTAAATCAATTGCTTTAGCCCAATTTACTTTTCATTAACAGTGCATCCAAATAGTAGTAGTGTAAATAACCACAAACAATAACTGAAGATAGAACAATGCATGCACTGACAAAGAAGACAACAACACAACCATAAGAGACATCAGATTGGTCTAAGACCAGGGAAAAACCCCACTATGGGGGAAACCCTTTCAAATCTTCTTCTTCAATAGATCGTCATAGAAAGTTTTCAGCCAAGAGTACAATGAGCCCAATACATATATGCGGTGGAAACAAATAGATCAAATCTATAGATCTGCAGATTTACAACATCAAGAGCACGGATCTGATGGATCACCAAGTGATCTCAACTACCAAGCCCTAGATCTAAATCCAAGATGTTGTCAATGAATGTTCTGAAGCGACTGTAACTGGGCGATGGATGAGTGAAGACATTGCGCTAGCAACTGACTGTGATCCAAATCAAATCTGCCCATAGGATTCATTAATCGCGACCTTAACACTGTGAACCTGCGGTTATAGCAACCCTGACCGCGACCTAAGCACGCAGTGCCCGCGACTGAGGTCCAGATCAGTTCGATCTGACTCAAAAACCCTAGCTGCTCCCTAAACAAGGCTTGTCTGCGGTTATACTAGCTCAGCCGCGACCTCGACAAGGCCTACCTGCGGCTCTGGCCCAGATCAGCGGCTACCTCAACAGGCCCTGCTCGTGGCTATGGCCTAGAATACCTAGATCAAATGCGAGCCTTTGTCTGTGATCTCGATCCTTTATACGAGCTTCTCCTGACGTACTTGTGCGAGTCAAAACAGAAAATACGAACCAATACCAAAAGAACATGAAGAAAATCTCATGAGCGAATGTGTGCAAATGATCTTGGGGTCGCTTCTATTTATAACTTTGTGAGGGACCGCTTGAGGCTTTGACTGAATCCACATGAGATTAGGCCGACCCATAAAATAATAAAATAATTCATAACTTAACTTTTGCTTAACCGATTGGGCCGATCTATAGGTCGATTTTGGTCCTCTCGAAAAGAGGATTCTAATGAAATTAATATCTTAACCATCTAAGCTGTCCAAAGTGGAATTTGACTCTGGTTGCAAAAATTAACACTCCCTCTCAACTAGGAAGAATTCCACTTGGTAATCTTTGTTTGTAGATCTTTACATCAAGGTGTCATCACAGCTCAACTTCATCTGTTGAAACTTTCTCGAATCTAGAAGAAGAAGAATCAGGGAGCAAAAACTTCCACTTGTACCTAGCAATAGGATAATCCATCACACAGGGGAGCACATCTCTGACCCTGGTATCTCATTGGGGAGCTCAGTCTCAACCTAGAATCATAAAAGGGGAGCAAATCTCAACCCAATCCTGTTGCCTATCGATCTTCCCATCAATGACTCTCATAAGCTAAGTGGTAGGACAACACCTGTATCATAATCGACTTGGTTTGTAAACTCCAAGTACACTCAACTCGTTGGCCAAACGAGGAGTGGTATTCCCATCAAGCCTTGCTTGAGGGTATGATGTCAACTGCGGTATACTCTACATAGACCAGATAGGGGAGCAACATCTCAACCCTGGGTAATAGATAGGCAAGTGCCATATTGTCTAGAGATCCCTCAACCCTAGGAGCCCTTTCTTTCAATTCCTCACCCCAAGAGCTCAACCAGGGGAGGAAGAGCTTGCTCAAGACTGAAACAACATCCATATGTACTCTTTCTGTCAGTGACATTACCTATCAAGTCAACATGAATGTATCCATGAAGTTGGATATCTCCAGCAGTATATCTCAAACCAAGTGTGATCGATCCCTGTAGGTATCTCAATACATGTTTAGCCGCAATACAATGCGCATGAAGGGGCTCAATCATGAACTGACTCAAAGTGTTAACTGCATAACATATATCTGGACGGGTGTTCACGAGGAGCATCAGAGCCCCAATTAGCTGTCTTTACTCAGATGGATTTTCCATATCTGGTCCAGTTTCTTTTCCCCATAGCTTCTTGAAATTCATCTGAGTACGTACTCAGATGGATTTTCCATATCTGGTCCAGTTTCTTTTCCCCATAGCTTCTTGAAATTCATCTCCATCGGAGGATTTGATAATGTGCCAAGTTGGCACCACAGTATTGTGGGCCTTTTGACATCCTTGAGAGGATTGGACCCATGGCCTATCGACTTGCATTGCTGTCATGGATTTGCTCTCGGTCATAACAAAACTTTGCAGCAGCGTCACTATATACTTTCCCTGTGAGAGAAAGATCTCGCCGGGCCTTTGCCACACCTCAAGGCCCAAAAAGTAGTGCATGAGACCGAGGTCTTTCATCTCGAATTCAAAGGCTAACTTCCTCTTACATTTGATCATCAACAATTCACTTCCTGTTAAGAATAAATCGTCAACATATAGACCTAAAATCAGTGGCATACCTTGGACAACCTTAAAATAGAGGTTGGGATCAGCATTGCTTCTTGTGAAACCCAGTTTCATTAGATAACTATCAATGTGAGCATACTAAGCTCGGGGAGCTTGCTTTAATCCGTACAATGCTTTCTTCAACCTACAAACATGCGTTCTGCAATCTTCCACTTCAAATCCCTGTGGCTGTTCCACATGCACTTCTTCTTGTAAGTTGTAACATACCATGGAGTAAAGCGGTCTTTACATCCATCTGATGAAGGGTCCATCCTTGACTAGTAGCAAGGGAAACTATCAAACAGATAGTTGTATATCGAGCCACATGTGCAAATATGTCATCATAATCTTCTCCCTCTTTCTGAGAGAAAGCTCGAGCTACGAGCCTTGCTTTGTACATCTTAATGCTGACATCGGTTCCATGCTTGATCTTAAATAACCATTTTGAAGTCACAACAGACTTCCCATGCAGTCTAGGCACAACATCCCATACATCATTTTTCGCAATAGATTTGTATTCCTCGACTATAGCATCCTTCCAAACCTATTCTTTGACTGCTTATTCGAATGAGGATGGTTCAACTTGAATCATGGTGCTCATAGCAACAACATATCCCTGGTACTGACAAGGTTCCTTCCTTTCTCTGAAAGATTTTCGAATGGGAACAATTCTTTCATCATCCTGTAGAGTGTCGCGAAGCTAAAGCAATCTCTTCCTTGTAGGAGGATCACTGGGAGGTGGATCTAGAGGATCCATAGGGTCCATGGGAGTATCAATATCATTTGACTCTGGCATAGAAGGACCATCTAGAATGTCCTTGTCATCATCATCTTCCTTGGAAGGGGGAGGAAGGTCTTTTGCCTTACAAAGTGCAACATTTTCAACGAAGGTTACTTCCCTACTAATTTCAACCTTCCTTTGACTAGGAATGTATATACTGTATGCCTCAGAGTTTTCATAGTAACCCATAAACATACCTTTTCTACTTGTAGCTCCCAACTCGTTTCTTTTGTCTTTCGGTACCTGAAAGAATACATAACATCCAAATATACGAAGATGACTGGTGTCAGGTTTGTTACTTGTAAATATTTCTTCTGGTGTCTTGTTTCTCAATGCTTGATGAGGCACCTGTTTTGAACATATACAACACCATGTGTGGCTTTAGCCCACAGAAACTTTGGTACCTTTTGATCATGAAGCATGGCACAAGTAACTTGCAATATCGATCGGTTCTTCCTTTCAGCTAAGCCATTATGTTCAGGTGTGTAAGGTACAATAGTTTCCTTCTTGATACCTTCCGTCTTGTAGAATGCTATGAATTTTTTTGACATGTATTCTCCTTCGTTGTCAGACTTGAAAACTTTGATTCTTTTCCCTAATTGATTTTCGACCAAAGCTTTGAATTCCTGGAATTTTTTCGAAGGCTTCATCCTTGTGTTTGAGGCAGTATAACCATGTCTTTCTTGAGTAATCGTCAATGAAGGTGATGTAATAGAGATGACCACCAATAGAGTGCACGGGCTTCAGACCACATATATATGAATGTATGAGATGGAGGATGTCAGTTGTTTTGTTCTTATTGGAGGGGAATGGTCCCCTCGTTTTCTTTCCACTTGCTCAACCTTGACAAACTCCATCATGCTGAGCTTGAACATCGGGAATACCTGATACCAATCGCTTCAATTTTGGAAGAGCATCATAGTGTAGATGAGCCACCTTGCAGTACCATAATTCACTGAGATGATTGGTGTTGTGGACCTTTGCTAGAAGTGGCCTTCCTGTGACTTTGTAGAGTCCCTTAGATCTCAGACCTAAATTAGCAAGGCAAGTTAAGACCTTTCCATTGATGAAGGTAACACTCATCCCTTTATCTTCTAATGCGGATATAGAAATCGATTTCTTCATTAGACCTGGCACATACATAACATTATGCAACAATACTAATTCCCCAGAGTTCAACTGAAACTTGACAGATCCAAATCCTTTTACAGGATGAGTGGAGTTATCTCCAAGAATGATTTTCAACTTGGTCTCCCTCTCTACTAGATTAGAGAGGACTTCTTTGTATCCAAAGAAGTGATGAGTGGCCCCATTGTCAACCAACCAACTATCCCACGAATCCGATGGAGAAGAACTAGTAAGTGCAGAAATGATAATATATTTAGATTTATTCACAACATTACTTTCATACTTAGGAGCCCTTGACTTCTTTTGAGAACGATGTTCTTCTTCATGGTCGCTTGAAGAATCTCTTCTCCATTCATATTTTTTGTCGCGGTTGTACCTTTGATTGTCTCTTCTTCTTTTATCGTTGTAGTAGCTTCTGGTGTTGTATCGTGGCCTCTTTCTCTTTTCGGGACAATCACGAGCATAGTGAACCTTTCTTGTGGCAATTGTAGCATTCAATATGGGCTAGTGACCTGTCATTCCTTCCTTTTGAGCTTTGAGGAGGAGCTCTTCTTGAAGGGCCTCCTTTTGAACTTTTCCTTTTGTTGCGGGCGACATATGCTAGGCTATCCTTCTTCATGCTTCTGAATCCTCCCTCTTGCTATCATTCTGGATTCTTCTTGAGTAATCTTTTCAACAATCTCATCAAATGACATAAGAACGTTGATGTTGCAGATTGTAGTAATGAATGTTTCCCAAATAGAAGGAAGACCTCGAAGAGTCACAACAACCAACTCGCTGTCAGGTACATTCTCTCCAACCCTCTGCAGTTGATCTCTGAGATGAGAGATCCTCATAATATGTGACTGAACAATTTCACCTTTGTTCATCTTCACTTCCTTGAGTTGATCTTTCAAGGTGATGATCTCATTTAGATTGTTGACTTCATACATGTCGTATATCTTGTCATACATGTCTTTAGACTTCTTAAATTCCAAACATATGCAAGTAAATGATATTGTAAACCACAAGCTATGATTTGCTTTGCTTTGGACTCACCTTTCTTATATCTGATCTTGGCGGAAGCGGAGGCATCTTCTGAAGGCTCGGGCATCCTTCCTTGAATGTATTCTAGCACATCGTTGTTGTCAGCTATGATCTCCAATCTGACTTTTCGTGCAACAAAGTTTGATGCATCACCCAGTTTCTCGTGCTCCTTAAAGGTAGAGGAAGACATCTTGACCTTGGCTTGTAGATCTGCTTTCTGATAATGAGGGCTTCACTGCTTGTCTTCTCTTGGGCTTGTCTTTCAACTTAGCTCCGATACCATGTTAATTTTTCATATTGTTCTATGCTAAATCAATTACTTTAGCCCTATTTACTTTTCATTAACAGTGCATCCAAATATTAGCAGTGTAAATAACCACAAACAGTAATTGAATATAGAACAATGCATGTAGTGACAAAGAAGACAACGACACAACCATAAGAGGTAGCAGATTGGTCCAAGACCAAGGAAAAACTCCACTGTGGGGGAAACCCTTTCAAATCTTCTTCTTTAATAGATCGTCATAGAAAGTTTTCAGCAGAGAGTACAATGAGCCCGATACATATATGCAGCGGAAATAAATAGACTAGATCTACAGATCTGCGGATCTACAACATCAAGAGCACGAATTTGATGGATCACCAAGTGATCTCAACTACCAAGCCCTAGATCTGAATCTAGGATGTTGTCAATGACTGTTGTGAAGCGACTGTAATTGAGCGACGGATGAGTGAAGACACTGTGCTAGCAACTGACTGTGATCCAAATCAGATCTGCCCATAAGATTCGTTAACCACAACCTTAACATTGTGAGCCTGCGGCTATAGCAACCCTGACAACGACCTAAGCCCTTTGTGCCCGCGGTTGAGATCTAAATCAGTTCGATATGACTCATAAACCCTAACCATGCCCTAAACAAGGTTTGCCCGCAGTTATACTAGCTCAACCGCGACCTCTACAAGGATTGCCTGCGACTCTGGCTCAGATCAGCCACTACCTCAACACGGCCTGCCTGCAGCTCTGGCCCATAATACCTAGATTAAATGCGAGCCTCTCTCTGTGATCCCGATCCTTTGCGCGAGCTTCTCATAACGTACCTGTGCGAGCCAAAACAGAAAATACAAACTAATACAAAAAGAGCGTGAAGAAAATCTCATGAGCGAATGTGTGCAAATGATCTTGGGGTCGCTTCTATTGAATGGGTTTGACTTGGATAAGGTAAGCACATCATCCAAAAAGGTTGGACTTGATCTTGGAGGGTATTGGTCTTGGTCTAGAGGCATCGACATTCGTCAATTGAAGAATCTATAAGAAGAGAAGAGATTTTGCTTGTTTTCCTCTCAAGTGGAGAGGTTTTGGCCTTGGCTTGCAACCTACATTCTACGTTCTTGTGTTCCACTGTTGTTCTTGTTTTTGTAGCTTGATGATATACAAACATAATAATAAGTGAAGAAACTAATAAGTAAGAAAAAGTAAAAGGACATCACAAGCAATTATAATTTATCATAGAAAGAGAAATCATCTAATCTATTGCCTTATAGATTTCTCAACATGCTATCAGAGCTAAGGTTGGCTTTGGGCATAATGAAGATATCTACTACATTGAAGAAGTTCATGAGGAAGTGTTCGAAGGTAGAAAATCATCTCAAGAAGGGCATCAAAGAAGTATGTGATCTGTTATTTTCTAAGAAGGAAGTGACCAAGACAGCTACAAAGGTTGAAGGACTATTCTCCGCACTCGCTGGCACATTTCAAGATGAGAATATTTGGGCAACGACAGTGCAACATGCAAACAAGAAGGAAGTGACCAAGACAACTACCAAGTTTGAAGGACTATTCTCTGCATTCACTGGCACATTTCAAGATGAGAATATTTGGGTAATTGACAGTGCAACATCCAAACATATGACGGGCGATCACAAGCAATTGAAGACATTATCAAAAGGGAAGTCCTCTTACTGCGTAGAACTTGGTGACAATAAAAGTTACCATGTAAGAGGAATTAGATCAACTTCACTTGAGCTAGAGAACGGAGGAAACATTCATCTCAACAATATATTATTTGTTCTAGGTTTGCAACTTTGCACAAAAACTTGCTTTCCATTTCATGTCTAGAAGACAAGGGTGATAGAGTTGCTTTCATTGATAGTATGGGGTAAAAACTCAAGCATAGAATATGCAAGAATAATTGGGATTCGTGAAGGAAGATTTTACAGATTGTTAAGTCCCATCGCTCAAGCTTTGATTTACATTGAAGTTAGCCCATGTGAACTTTGTCATAGAAGATTTGGTCATCTTTAGTACAAAATATTACCAACCCTAAATTCTATAGTGAATGGCATCCTCGAACTGAAAGAATATCAGAGGAGTACACAAGAGATGTGCATTGGGTAAGAACACCAAGAGATTATTTGGAAGCAATGCTTCAAGGTCAAAATAAATCTTGGATCTTATTCATTTTGATGTCTGTGGTCCAATGAATCCAAAGTCACTTGGAGGTCATCTATATTATGTCACTTTCATAGATGACCATTCAAGGAAAACTTGGGTTTACTTGATGAAATCCAAGGACAAATTATTTACCAAATTTCAAGAATTCAAACCTGAAGTAGAGAACCTTACAAAAAGGAGAATTGAGATATTAAGGTCTGATAATGGAGGAGAATACATATCCAAGGAAATTATAGCCTTCTGTAAGGAGTATGGGATTAAGTGGGAGCTGATAGTCCCATATAATCCCAAGCAAAATGGAGTTGTAGAACAAAAGAATTGATCCATTGAAGAAAGTATAAAAGTTATGCTATATGATCAAGATTTGCAGAAATTTCTGTGGGGTGAAGCATCGAAGACAACTGTATACATACAAAATCAAAGTCCCCATAGGTCATTAGATAACACGATTCTTGAAGAAGTATTTACTAGGAAGAAACCAAGCGTAGATCATGTTTGAATTTTTGGTTGTCTTGTCTATATTCTTATACGAAAAGACAAGAGAAAGAAGTTCGATCGATCAAGAATGAAAGGAACATCTGTTGGCTATAATTCTTCTAAGGCCTATAAGATCTACATAAAAGAAGGATGCTGAATAGAAGCTAGTCGAGATGTGATATTTAATGAAAGTATTGCTCTCAAGAAATCAAAATATCTCCCTATGGACTCTGATGATGAAGAACTTCTGTTATTTGAAGAGGAAGTTACTAGGGAGGAAGAGGAATCAAATCATGAATGAATGTCCCATTGAACCTATATAACTTGTGGTAATTCCCAAGACTAGAAAGTGAGCTAATTGGTTGGAATCTACTCTATGATGTAGAGGGACATGGAGCAGCTAAAGGCACATTTAGGGAAAGTAAGAAGCCCAAAAGGTATTTTGGGTATGCAACATATATGACAAAGCTAATAGAAGCAGAGCCATCCACCTTTGAAGAAGCTATCGCTATTCAAGAATGGAAAGATGGCAATGAATGACGAATCTCAATCGATAATGAAGAATGGGGTTTGGGATATTGTACCTAGACTTGTCTTGAATAAGACAAGTATGTAGTAACTTCCAAATGGATTTAGAAGATAAAGCATGCAGTAAATGGAAGCATTGACAAGTATAAGGCAAGATTTGTGTCTAGGGGCTTCTCTAAAAAAGAAGGCATCGATTATGAAGAGACATTTGCTCCAACAACAAGGTATACAACTATAGGATCATTGGTCTCTTTGGCAGCATCGATGGGATGAAATATACATCAAATGGATGTCAAAACTGCATTCCTAAATGGGACACTTAATGAGGAAGTCTTTATAGAGCAACCCTTGGGATTTGAAGTCAAAGATAGAGAGGCATATGTTTGCAGATCGAAGAAGGCATTATATGGCCTTAAGCATGCACCAAGGGCATTGTATGCAAGGTTGGATGCGTACCTACAAAGATTGGGCTTCACAAGGAGTTCTGCTGATCCAAATCTGTACATCAAGTTTGTAAAAGGTGAACCTATGATTATTATTCTGTATGTGTATGATCTTCTCTTGACATGTGTACAAGGTCGAATCCAAGAATGCAAGAAGAAACTAGCAGCAGAATTCAACATGAAGGATCTTGTGCTGATGCACTACTACTTGGTTTTTAAAGTATGGCAGGGACCTGCTGAGATCTATCTAGGTCAAGGGAAGTATGTGATCGAGATGTTGAAGAGGTTTGACATGATGGATTACAAACCAATGACAACCCCGATGATTCGACGATCACAAACTTGAAAAGACTAAGGAGTTCCTAATCAAGCCCAGTAGATCTAACTAAGTATAGGCAATTGATTGGCTCACTGATGTACTTGGTGAGTACTCAACCAAACATATGTTTTGCAGTAAATGTTCTCAATCAATTCCAAGTGGAGCCTAAGCATTATCATTGGATAGCAGGCAAGCACATTCTGAGATATCTGCAAGGAACAATCCACTACTGTTTGAAATATGATAGGAGGAATGATGTCCACTTGATTGGATATACAAATTTGATTGGGGAGGCAGTGAGCAGGATGGAAGGAGCACTACAGGAGGATGCTTTAGTTTGGGATCCGCCATGGTCTCATGGATGAGCAGAAAGCAAAAATCGGTTGCTTTGAGTAGTGCTGAGGCTGAATATATTGCAACCTGTGAAGTAAGTAGAGAAGTTGTCTGGTTGAAGAAGCTGTTGTTCGACTTATTTGAAGGACCAATAGACCCTACAATGATACATTATGATAACATCGGTTGTATAAGATTGTCTGAAGACCCAATGTTTCATGGAAAGACAACATCTAAACAACAAGTATCACTACATTCAGAAGCTAGTACAAGATGGTGTGTTGCAACTACAATATATCTCCACCAATGATCAGGTAGCTGACATATTGACAAAATCTCTTCCTAATAAGAAGCTTATATATTTAAGGAACAAGCTTGGTTTGGTTGATATATCCTCGCTAGTTGAGAGAGAGATAGTAACATCATTCTTGTCTTCACTCGGGAAGACAAAATGTAGGATTGGGTAAACATCTAGCATCCAAGATAAGAGTAGTTGAGGACCGATATTCTTGGAGGACTAGCTATCCAAGATAAGAATTGTCCAAGGAAGGACATACTTTGTGAACACCCAGGTGGGATATGTGTCTTGAGAGATAATGATGATGGTGTCTATAAATCATTGGTCTCTCTAGCATTGTGCTCTAATCTTGTGGAGAGATAAGAGCTGTTAGTCAAGGCCTTGCTATGTGACAATGCTGGTTGTTATGATGCTAAACAGATGGGTTACCTATCCGACTCTTCTTATGAGATCTCTTCAGATTGAGAATGTCCATGTACCATTTATGAATACCTCCCTAGTTAAGAGGGAGTGTTGAAAAATGTGTAACTAGGTTTGGTCTTCATAAATATGAAATGTACTTTTGATTCTTGTATTTTGTAAAACGAAAGAAAAAATATTATTATTATTTTTGGAGCATGGGTTTCATGCTCAAGGTCTTTTATTTTAGAGGTCAAGCACCCATTGAGTGCTTCTAGGGTTTGTCCTAGGTCAATAAGTCAAAAAAGTCACTGTCATAAGTTGAAGACCCCATCGGGCACATTGTAACTTGTAAAGAAAATTATTTTTGTAAATAAAAGTGTCAAAGACCAAGTCGGCTTGGTAGTTGGGAAGTCAACCTATTTTGAGGAGCCATGTCCACCTTGAGAAGCCAATATGAAGGGGGGAACTCGACCTCCTTGAGACACATTCATCACCCACTCATTCAAGCGAAAAAGAGGAGGAAGAAGACTAGTGAAGAAGGAAGAGGACGAAGAACATTGTTTTAGGGCTAATATTCTCTCACACCGCAAAGAAGTGAAGCTAGGGTTTGTTAGTTTCAAGGTCGATATTCTCTATCTACTGGAGGAGGATCAAATGTGCTGGAACAA
Organism: Pinus albicaulis; assembly: GCA_034641835.2. Lineage (NCBI taxonomy): Eukaryota > Viridiplantae > Streptophyta > Pinopsida > Pinales > Pinaceae > Pinus > Pinus albicaulis. The sequence continues at coordinate 97,828,808 of CM076584.1, forward strand.
GGGTCTACTAGGTCACCTTCTATCCGTAGACAAGGAAGCAAGGAAAGCGAAGTTGTTGGGAGGCATTGAAGGCTAATTTCTCTCACATGTGTGGTTGCAGTTTTAATTGCAGGGGGCCATAAATTTCAGACCTGCAGTAGAGGCCGAAATTATGAAGCTGGGGATCAAAGTTGTGTTGCTAGAAGAGATTTGACTGGGTTTGACTTGGACAAGGGAAGCACATCATCATGAAAGGTTGGACTTGGTCTTGGAGGGTCTTGGTCTGGGTCTAGAAGTCTTGGAATTCGCCAATTGAAGAATCTATAAGAAGAGAAGAGATTTTGCAGGTTTTCCTCTCAAGTGGAAAGGTTTTGGTCCTGGCTTGCAGCCTACATTCTGTGTTCTACTGTTCTTGTTTTGGTAGCTTTTTGATGATGTACAAATCATAGTTTTAAAAACCGGCCGGTTTAAACCGGAAACCGGCCAAACCGGCCGGTTAGATTGCCCACCGGTCGAAACCGGCCTTGCAACTCGGCTATCTAGGGCATTTCGCCATTTTTTAACAAAAACCGGACCTAACCGGTCGGTTCCGTTCCTAACTGGCCGGTTTATTGCTAACTAATCTGCGGCCACACATTTCCGGCGGCAGTGATGTTTTAGGGCTGATTTGGAGCCAATGGGAGGGTTGTTTCCCTCCAAAAACACCCTCCCCAATCTTTTATAAGGAGGAGCAGCCTCTCCTTTGTCTCACACCAACTCATTTGCTGTTTGTGAGTTTGATTGAGAGCTTGGAGAGTGTTGAGTGTTTGCCAGAGCAGTGATCTTGGAGACTTGGAGTTGGAGTTGGAGTTATCTTGGAGATAGTTTGGAGCTGTCAATAGCATTGGCATCTTCAGGAGGACACTAAGGAGGCTAGTTTGCATTGCCAGGTGAGAATTTGCACTTGAAAAATCCTTCATTTCATTGCTGTTCATGTATTTATTTTCTCATGTTTTTAGCTATTTTATTGCTCTAAAATCTCTAGTCCTATGCTATCAAATTTTGTATGTTTGAATGTGCATTTTGTTTTGTAAATTTAGCCTTAGTTGTCCATTTATCTTAGCTGCAATTTTTTTTAAATGGCAGATTTATTGCCAAATTTTAATTATTTCAAGTCAAGATGGCTCCAAAAGCCAAGGACAGTGCATGGGTCCATTGTGATGTGATTGATGGAAAGATGGTATGCAAACTTTGTCGAAAATGAATTGGAGGTGGGGGTATTCTTAGATTGAAACATCACTTGGCTGGGATAAGAGGCAATGTAACGCCATGTGATGCACCTAATGCAGTGTTAGGTCCGATTAGGGCAGAATACCTTGCCAAGTTTGAAAAGTTTGAGGAGACTAAAGCTAGGGAGAAGGCCATCCAAGATGAAATTGCAAGGAAGAGGGAAATAGTAGAAATGATGAGAGAGAGTGGGTAGGAAAATGATGAGTATGATATTCAAGACTCCTCTTCTATCCCTTCCACCAATAACCCCTTTCAGTTTGTTCCTCCTGTTGCCAAAAGATCAAACCCAACAAAGAGACCCAACCTCATGAGTTATTTCTCGTCCAATGCTAATCCCACAACCCCTGCTAGTGCCACTGCCTCCATGTCCCAGCCAACTCCAAGTCGTCAACCCACTTTGGATCAACATTGGAAAAAACAATGTAAAGAAGCTTCTCATTAGTACATTGCTAGATGGTGGTATGATTCAGATATCCCATTTAATGCTGCTAACTCACCTTATTACCAAGCTATATGGGACTCTGTTTTTGTTGCAGGAAAGGGCTTCAAAGGCCCTACTGCACATGAGTTAAGGGGAGCTCTTTTGCAACAAGAGATTTCTAGTATTGATGAGTATTTGGATGAATATAAAGAGTCATGGCTCAAAACAGGTTGTTCCATCATGTCAGATGGATGGACTGATGGAAAGAACCGCACTATCATTAACTTCCTTGTTGCTTGCCCTCGAGGAACAATGTTTTTGAGATCAGTTGATGCATTTGATAAGGTGAAGGATGCAGCCCTTCTATTTGAGCTTTTGGATGAGATTATTCAGGAAGTGGGAGAGCAGAACGTTGTGCAGGTCATCACAGATAATGCCTCAAACTATGTTCTTGCTGGAAAGATGCTTGAGTCCAAGTATAGTACCATATTTTGGACTCCATGTGTTGCACATTGCATAGACCTCATGCTTGAGGACATAGGCAAACTGGAATGGGTAAAAAGCACTGTAGAGCATGGCAAGTGCATTACAAAATACATTTACAACCACTCATGGGTATTGAGCCTAATGAGAAAAAACACAGGGGGCAAAGAGCTTGTTAGGCCTGCCATTACGAGATTTGCAACTCACTTCCTCACGTTGCAATGTCTCAATTCTCAACAGAAAAACCTGCAGAAAATGTTTTCTTCTGATGATTGGACTGAATCCCGGTGGGCTCGTAGACAAGATGGAAAAGACACAAAAAAGAAAGTCTTTGACAGTTATTTTTGGAAAAGGTCTTCAGAGCTGGTAAAAATTACTGAGCCCCTTGTTAAGGTGCTAAGGATGGTGGATGGGGAAAGGATGGCAATGGGATACATTTATGAGGCTATGGATCAGGCCAAGGAGCAGATACCGGTAGTTTACAGGGACAGGTTAGCTAAATATGGCCGGATATGGGAGATCATTGATAACAGATGGAACAATCAACTCCATCGTCCTATACATGCAGCTGGGTATTTTTTGAACCCAAAGTATCATTATAGAGCTCGGCTAGGAGATCAGCAGGATAGGGAGGTTAGATCTGGATTGATTGATTGCTTGGAGCGCATGATCCCTAACCGTGCAGACCTTCTGGAAACACATAAACAACTTACTCTTTTCAGTATGGCAGCTGGTACCTTTGGAAAGAACTTGGCAAAAATGGCAAGAGATGTGGATCAACCAAGTAAGCAATTCCAATTTGTTTTTCTTTCATGTTAAATTGTTTGTAAATAAGTAATGAAATGAACTATGTTACTAATGAATGTCTTTTTATTTGCAGCACATTGGTGGGAGTCATTTGGCGGCCAATGTCCTCAATTGCAAAAGTTTGCAATTAGAATCCTCAGCCAACTTGCAGTGCTTCAGGTTGTGAGCGCAATTGGTCTGTTTTTGAGCGCATACACACAAAGAAGAGAAACCGTTTGGAACAGAAACGATTAAATGATCTTGTGTTTGTGCAATACAACCTTCACTTGAGGCGGAACCAACTGATGAGCAAAACACCTGATCTAGATCCCATTGTGTTGGATGATATTGATCCAACATCAGAATGGGTGGAGGAGACTGAAGATCCAGTGTTTGAGGCTGATTTTGATTTTGATGCAGCAGTAGCGGGGGGTGAATTTGAAGCAGATTTGGTGGCACCATCAGACGCAGACCCAGGATTGGTAGCTGCATCAAGCAAAGGCAAACAACCAATGGTCGACACTAGTCATGCACCTCGAGCAACTCGTGCTCCATTAGGTCCACTTCTATTGTTATTGGTGGCAGGGGTACTGAGGTTGCAGATGAGCCTGAGGCTGAGGCATCCTCAGACTCTGATCCAGATGATGTCTATGCAGCGCCAGCAGCTGATGTTGATCCTGTGCTAGTAGCAGTGATGAATTTGATGATTGATCATCATTCATGTGTAGTCTTGTATTAGGCCAATGGCCTCATAGCTTGTAGCATTGCTTTTGGACTTTATGGGCCATTTGGAGCTTCATTTCTTATGTATTTTTCGATGATATGTATTGCACTCGGTGCCATTTTGATATATTCACCTTTGCATGGTATATAAATGAGCAAACTTTGCATATTTTGTCTCTATTGGCTTGGAATCATGGTTGCAAATCTTAAAAATAGTTTTTTTTATTAAAAAAATAATTATTTAATGTATTTTTTTTAAAACCAGTTCATTGGCATCTGACCGCTCCCGGTTAGACCGGTTCCGGTTAGAAACCCGGTTCATTAGGTCCACCGGTTTCGGTTTTTAAAACTATGGTACAAATATAATAATAAGTGAAGAAGCTAATAAGTAAGAAAAAGTAAAAAGACATCACAAGCAGTTATCATCATAGTTTTAAAACCAGCCTGATTCGAATCGGACCAGGCTTGGTTGACCAAGCCGAAAGGCCTACCGGTTCGACTAGGTAGATGAAACGGCCAGTCGGCCGGTTTGTTACTGAGCCGACCGGTTTTTTGACCGACTCGACTGGCTTGGTAACAAACTGGCCGACCAGGCCTGGTCCGAGTTAACTCAGCCTAGTCAATCCAGCCGGCGGGTGGGCCCAAAAAATTGAAAAAAAGGGACTTAAAACTCAAATTAATTCTGCTGTTAGGTTTTTTTAAGGTTTTCTAACCCCTACCCATCCTATTTAACTAACCCAACCCCTCTCAATACCTCACATCTTTCTCATTCAATTTGCTTGAGCATTTGTGAGGGTTTTCTGAAGAGTTGTGGAGTTGGTTTTTGGAGCAGCTTCATGGTAATGTTAAATTCTTAAAGTAAAAGGTCACTTTTACTTAAATTTTTAACATTACCATGAAATGACTCAGGATGTTTGAGAGTGGTTCCAACCTCATTGGATTTCATATGGAGAAAGTAGAATTTTAGATCTCATTCAAAATCCAGCAGACTTATTAGTTTTTCAAGATTTCAGGATTGGGTTATTGCAATGTTTCCATCGAATTTTGTCATGTATTAGGGTATGGAACTCGTATTTAATCAAGAGCACCAATCCCTCTATGTACCTTGATGACATGATGTTAGTGACATAGGTTATGTTTTTTGTTTTGATCTCTATATCATCATCCTGTATTGGACAATGCACTAGGTGCAATTTTAATATAATGGATATATTCATGAGCCTACTTTGATCATATGTTGTCTTTTGTGACTTATCTATATTGTAATGCTTTGTGTTTGGAAACATGAATAAATTTTTTTAAATTTATGTTTTTGTACAAAAAAATTAATATTTAATGTATTTTTTACAAAAACCAAGTCATTGAAACCGAGTCGACCGAGTCATTACCGATTCGGAGTCCAAGTCGGAGTCGACCCTCGGCCTAGTAGCTGACCGATTCCGTTTTTTAAAACTATGGTTATCACAGAAAGATAAACCATCTAATCTATTGCCCTATAGATTTCTCAACAACCAAGAGATAAGAAGCAGATGGAATTTATACTCACATCAAAGGCGGAGGAGGGGAAGTATCATCCTGTTGTCTAATGGGACTAAACGGGAGAGTAGAATAACCCCCAGGGGATAATCTTATGGATAATTTGAATTAAAGGAAAACAAACAATTAAAAGCTTAAAGAGGAGATGAAAGTGCCTAAATAAAATGCACAAATTATTCTTGCTGTGGAGTTGCTTGGGGGTCTCAAGGAGATGCCAGAGCTGAAGGGGCATCTGCCATCAACATGATGGGCTAAGTCATAGGGTCATGGGAGAACTAATTGTTATGAGTCATGATGATCACGATTCGTAACTTCAGTTACCTATACTGGGAATTGAGGAACTGCTTCTCCACTTCCTTTTGCTACCTTGACAAGAGGTGCCTCACTCCCTTCATGAGAGAGGTTCTTTGACATAGATTGCAGTCTCTATGTGCCCTGATCCTTACTATGACTTCTAAGGCTGTCCTGTCAGATTGTGGCAGCAAATAGCATTTGAGATTCACACCACCCCTTTATTCCAGATCCTGAGATCAGCGAGATGATAGGTTCCTCTTGAACAACCCTCGCCCCCCCCACACACACAACACGCATAGTTGGTCAATGGATCTCCTGAAGAACCTTGAGGCATGGTGCTTTGGGGTTCTGTCAAACACCTTTAGTTTGATAGATGGATCAACACTCCTTTGAAATGGAGTACTGCCCTCTAGGTTTGGTCAAGTAGCCAATGCTCTATTAGGAGCTTCTTCCCTTTGGCCTTCAATGCTAGGAGACTTGTACCTCCATGCCCTTGTACTTCACCCAAGATCATGGAACCATGCCTCCTTGGCCCCGAATACTTTCTGAAGAACATTATCTGACATTGCATTGGCCCCTTGACTGTGATTGATGACTCCAATAATGACCTTGCTTCTGACTTCTCTCACTTGGCATTGGCAGCTAGCTCCCACTTGACAATGGACATCCTCTCGTTTGTTGTACTGCATATGGCTTCAGATTTTAGCATTTATCCTGTAATCATACCTTTCCTTGTAGAGTCATTTTAGCTATAGTTTAGATCTGATCCTTACGTGCGTTTGATAGAGTTGCCATAGGAGTTTCTTTCACATTCCTACTATGTAACTATACTGGATGTTTTTAGTTGCATTGACCTATACTATTGTAGTCATTTGTTGGTATTAATAAAATTACCTTATCTCATTTTTATTGCATCTCACTGGAGGTTCCTTTCTCTTATCTCTACATAACTACCTTATAGGACTTTGATCACGTAATTGTACTTGTTCACTCTTTCTCTTCTATTTTGGAATTAAGTGGTGTTGGAGGGACCTTGGGATAATTTGACTGACCTTGGACTAATTTGTTGCTCTCAAACTGTTTAAGGTATGGTGTTTGTTCTGTTAAGTATTATGCTTGATTTGTTATCTTTTGTCATCACTTTTGGTTCAGTTGTTTCTATGCGTAGAACAGGGTAAAACAATTTTATCTTGACAAAATTTTCACAAAGAATCCACTATTAACTTTTAAGGTGCCTTCTGTGTTTGTACTGTAGGTATGATGCTGGATTTGCTTCCTTTTGTCATCACTTATTGTTCAGGTTTTGATGCTGGATTTGCTTGTATTTTGTCATCACTTTTGGTTCAGGTTTGATATGGTTTTGAAGGGTCCTAGAGTGTGCTAGCGCCCACATTTACAGCTATAGATAATAGAATATGTATTTGCTTCATGTTGTACATGTCTTCTTATAGTTAGTAACTGCTAATCTATGAATTTTGCTAGAAACAAAACCCCTTTCTTAGAACTAAATGATTTTGTGAGCATGGTCAGTAGTGGAAACCCTAAATTTGGGATCCATTCGTTGAACTCCTGGTGTTCAATGAGGAGTTGTTCTTGGTACATGGTTATGACCCATTAGGCACTATAAATTGTTTTGCATTTATGCACTTGATGCAATCAACCTTTGTTATTTTTTGATTGAAAGTTTGAAGAGAACTCGTCTATAATATGCTCTGATCACAGGCACCAAATTGTGACCCTCGATTTTTAAAGGATGCAGCTTGACATGGAGACTGGCTTTATCTTGGGCAAATTCTGAATTTTCTGAAATATGAAATATGTTGTCTCTAAACTGACCTACACTGACAGGATTTGTGAGTAGGAATGGAGGCAGATTTAATGTACAACAGCATGCAAAAATATGCACAAAATGGTTGCAGTTTATTATGGGGCTCAGGAGAATGCTTAACTGTGAACATTGTTCTATTGTAGTTCAAGTTTTTCTAAATATAATATAGAGATATGCATGCACAAATATCATATACATAAATTATGTTTCGGAATATGAAGAGGCTTGCACATGTGATATGCATAGATTATGATTTGTTTTTTGGGAAGGGCCTGACTGATATCTTCTGTTCTTTGCAAATTGCAGGTACAATAGAACAGTTTTGCTGATAGGACCGTATCATGAAAGGCAACAAGAAAATAATGCAAAAATCTGTCCCCTTTACTTTCAGATCGTTTTTGTAATGTTTTTGGCAAGCAAGCTGTACATGTATATATTTCAACCTATCTTAGTCTGTCGGGGAATTTAATTGAGGAAATAGAAGAGAATGCTAATTGTATTACGCGGAAGAAATATTTTTGCGATACTGGGGTGGTGTATATCTTTCAAGGTTTTGTAAAAGATATAGGCTGTCATAGTTGGTTTCATCCTGGCAACAATAATTGCCAACTATTGATTATCTTGCAGTTTCTTGTGAAAAAGCCGGGGTTCATTTTTCCTGGAGAAGTATCTGTGTGGTGTTATCCATCGAATATTCCGTCTTTGAAACGTGAAGTCAATGTATTATTCAAAAAAATGCAATTCCATTATTTTTTGAAGATGATAAAAACGTCATGATCTTATATTTTCTCTTTTTCAGTCAGTAAATTTTGTTCGAGACTATCCTGTAATGTACCACTTATATGGTAAGATGTAGGAGTTAATGCTGTGAGTTTATAGTTTGTTGTTTTGATCTGGACCGTTTCTATTTTTGGGTGGTTGACTGATTTTCTATATATAATTTTATGTTGTGTTGGGAAGGTAATGCTGGGATGGATGTTAGACGTATAGTAGACATGCCCCACAGCTGATTCTGACTTGTCATTGTCAATTATTGAATGATAATGTTTATGCAAGTTGGGGCTGTACTCGTATATTATATTGCTAGTAGGTTTATTCTTCATCTCTCACATATTTGACATATTTGACGCGTAGTCTAAAAAAGCAGCATTTTGGCCAAGAATCTGGCAAAGATTTTATCAGAATCTTGTTTACAGTTGTTAAACTTTAGTATTTTGAGTGTCCTAAGGGTTTTTGATAGTGCTAAATCAATTTTCACTATCAGAAATAGATTCCAAACACTCCAACTACTTGATTTTTTGAATTTTAGTTGACCGGATTCCGGCAAAAAACTGCCGTCCGGGCTATTCCATTGCCTGTGTAGACAACTTCCATATTTGATAGAGGTCCACCACTGAACTACTGTTTGAGAGTTAGGGAGTTGAGTCATCGATCTTGCTTCCCCTATCAGAGGTCACCGACCCACATATGAAAATGCCTCGAGCCAATGTCCGAGTACCAAGGGCTACAGCGCTGAAGTAACCCATGCCATACTCCAAGGAAAAACCACCATGTAAGAGTAAGCATAGTAAAGACGAGCCAATTCTCTTTAACTTAATGAGATATTCTCTACTAGACTATGCTTACTCCTTATTTCCTTTACCCACACTATTTGGAAGACCAAACAAATGACTAACCGAAAAAAAGATTAGCGATTCAAACTTCAATGACCAGAGTGAAAAAGATTAGCGATTCAGACTTCAATGAAAAGAGTGAAACGTGAATACACAGGTCGAAAATGCCGGGAAAAAATTCTTGCATTTGTATTTTATCCGTTCATTTAATAGAATGGTTCAACCAAACCATTCTCCGGTCAATTTTTTGCCAACTTCATGAATGCCGGTCAATTGTATCTTTCGTTACATTATTCAAATTTTCATTTTCTATCCAATTTGTTCGAATTTGATCTTTTAAATGATGGCGTACATTACGTTAGCTTGATCAGTGGCAATGGGACACGTTTCTCCATCATCCATGAAGTACATTTATCAAGGCTATTTAATATTCAGCATAAGTAAATGCAGACTTGTCTAGCTTTTAGACATGTACGGTGGGTTTTTTAGTGATTGGAATTCGTCGTTTATTTATTTTTCTTGAGCGGTAGAGCTAACGATAAAAAATGAACTCGGAATTTTTATAAATTCTAAAATATTTTTGTTGGTGAAATATAGATGAGCAATTTATTCCAGTTATTTCCTTCGTGTCTTTTCTTTTCTTATCATCGTGCGTAATTTTCTCAATGGGGGTGGGCTGTGCGTCTTGTCAATTGGTATCAGAGTGAACGATATGGGTTTTCTTTTCTTTTCTCATCATCATGAGTAATTTTCTCAATGGGGGTGGGCTGTGCGTCTTGTCAATTGGTATCAGAGTGAACGATATGGGTCATTCTATTTACTTGAAGCCGCTCAGATGCCCATCCAGTTTCCTTGGCATACATTCGGTATCAGAGTGAACGATATGGGTCATTCTATTTACTTGAATCTGATTTATTGGCTCATATTCCCATCCAGTTTCCTTAGCATACATTCTAGTTTCTTGGCTTAATGCTCGCCTAGAACCATTAATTTTGAAACACTTGTTCTTGGAGTTCTCATTTTTACCCAAAGATTATTTGCTGATTTGGTTTTGTTTCTTGGACGTTTTCTCTCAAGATTGATGTTGTCCTTTTTCATTGTTGCTTCTAAAGGTCTCATTACTCTAAATGACCGTCTTTCCCACAAAAATTGGAATGTTTGTTAATCTTATTACTCTTTGATTTCAGTCCTTTATCACCATTGGGAGTAGAAGCTGGCTAAGAGTGTTTCGGATCCTTGTTATGTTTATTATATTCAAGATGATGTTTGTTGGGGTGTTTGATTTTATCATTTTGCTGTGCCATTATTTTATCTTTTTGTTGCGACATTAATGCCTTGTTATATGTACCTGCAGTGCTGATCACTTAAATATGCAAGAAGCTTGTCTTGCTCTCTAATGAGAGAGAGACTCAAGATTGGGATCTTCATATACAACCCCTAGATCTTCTCTAATGGCTTAGAAGGTAGATACAAAAATAAATTATGTAAGACCAAACGGGGGCTTAGAAGGTAGATACAAAAATAAATTATGTAAGACCAAACGGGGAAAGAATAACATATATGCATGGATCATTCTTCAGATCAACTTGAAAATTTGTAAGTAAATGTGTGCTTTGAACTTAGATACAAAACCTTCAATGCATGAGAAATCATTAGGACTTAAAGGATGATTTGATTTTCAACTTGATGAGATCTGATCATATCAAGTTCACCAAATATTTTTTCCAACTTTTTCTAGGGTACATTTGGGTCATCGATTCTTTGTATATGAAATCATAAATCGGTAGAAACTGACATTTCCATTAATCAAAATGTTTCTTCGTTCTTATTATTCCATTTAGCTTTCTTATCAACATTAGTGGGGTATTTTTCTTTTGTCAAGGTAGTGTCATATGTTTCTTTACTTTGAGGTTTTTGTGAGTAGTTAATATTAAGCAAAAGTTCACTTGGAGTAGTCATATTAAAACATACATAGAATATGACTTCAAAAACTAAAAGTTCATTGTTTAAATGGAAAGCTCTTGAAAAAATTGTTTAAAATAGGGCTTTGAAGATGGACTGTAAATGTGAAAATATACCACAACAAAGAGCTATATGGTAGGAATAGTTGGTCTATGTAAAGATGCATGTTGCCATGAAACAACTTTTTTACCTCACTAGCTTTGCTTATAAGCCATTTTTTACAAATAAATTACTTTATGATATGATCCATTTTTATAAAATAAGTGGGAATCACCTTGCAATGCAATTATTTTATAAATGAGAGTTGCATATAAAAAATAGCTTTAAAAATATTAAAGTTACTTTATATTGGTTCATTTTTATAAAAGTGAAATAAACTTTACAAAACTAACATAAATTTACAATAACTTTTCCAAAGAGTAATTTAAAAAGAGAATAAAATAAATAAATGAACTTTCAATTAAGTGGACTAACACAAAATATATAACAATGCTAATGGAGGATGAGGCAGTGGTTGTTTCTTCACAACAAAGTTGTGCTTACGAAAGAAATGATGTTTATTAAAAATCAAACAACAATTTGCTTTTTTCTTCCAAAACGAAACTATGAGGTTAGTTCTTGGTTAACTTAGTTTGTTTATGATTTGTCGAGATGGCAGAGAGTGTACAACAAAGAGCATAGGTAGTAAAGAAAACACTTTCGACTCTGTTTTTTATTTGCTGAGATTGCATGGAGCTAATTACAAAGAGCACACAAAGATCAAAAGAATAGGAAATTAGGAATAAAAACATTAAAACCAAAAGTAAGAAATTTATGGTTTTATTTTTAATGTATTATGACTGTATACCTTTGGATTTGATTAAAGCATTCATAACTTCGTAAAATATACACCTTTTCAGATAAAATGAAGAGTGTTATTAATTGAAAACAACACTCTAGATGCCATAGAATACTTTGTTTGGGTTAGAAAATTATGGAAATAGTAGATCTTAAAAATACCACATGGGGTCAAAGATCTTGATCAACAATGAGAACAATTCTTCAAATAGACTTTGATGCCATGTTTGGGAAAATATGATATTCCACATGTTATCACTCAGTAATTTCTCAAGGTTAAAGAAATAAATAGTCTGAGGTAACCACAAACCTACTTCAAACTCTAGGATCTAGTCTTCCTAGGGTTTAGAGAGGGCTCTCTCTTTGAGATTTATCTTTGTTTATTTGGTTGATATTAGGCTAGTTATGAATGTGCAATTGGTTTGGTGGGAATAAATCACTTGGAGGGAAATCTACTTGTCCATTGGGCTATGGAGTCTAAGTCAAGCTAACAGAACTAGGATCAAGGCCTAAAAGGTCAAATGTCTTCATGGCAAGATATATAACCCTTGGAGATCTTGGAAAGTTGTTTTTTGAGGTGGTATGATTAGGATAAAGGGCATTTGAGGATCCTTTGATCCGGAAAAGGGAAGTAGTAGATAGAGGTCAAATGGGAGAGGGAGCAATTAAGGGTTCTCTACACTGGAAATCAAAATAAAACAAAGAAATGATAACTAGTTAAAAACATGGTGCTATTAACATGTCCTGTAGTAATACTCCTAGTTATACATTCAGATTTAAAATTAAAACACAGATGTATGCATGTAACAAAGAAAGATAACAATGACAAGTTTAGAGAGTATTTCACTCCAGATAAATTATCACAGGGATTCTGAAGTATGATGCCAAATAGTTGATCTAGTCTGCTACTCAAAATCGAAACACAAAGCCTTCAAATCCAACAAAATATCTATAGTAATCGCCAAAAAATTTATTCCACAAAAATACTTCAAAAGATGAAGTATTTATACAAATTCTAAACTAGAATATCTTGAAAAAATATCAAGATTGGTTTACAAATATCTCAAACTGTTTTACATAAATAGAACTTAATAAAATGACACTCAACACTAATGAATCTATTTGGCACTATACTTATGGATTTATGGTGACAAAGAGGAGAAATTCGAATTGATATCAGCTATTAGTTGATGATGAGGCATCCAAGTCACTAACTGTTTCCTTTCTTTGTGCATTCTGCTCCAGAATTTCTGCAAAATTGGGGTCCAATGATACCTTTGTATATTTCAATCCGAAATAGATATGTAAAACGTGAAAGAGGTTATTGTAGATAAATATGTTGTTGAGATAAACCTTTCTCAATTCCCTAAAATTCTGCTCCAGCTATTCACAATAGGCTTTGCAAAAAGATGTGTAAAACAGAGTTTTGCAGAGTCTGAAAAATAGGCTGTAAATATGTCCATGTATCTCTCATTTTGTAATACTTGTGTAAAACGTGAGATATGTTTTTGTAGGTGGGTCTCTTAAGAACAAAAACCTCCTTCAGTTTTGTAAGATGTATTTCTTATTAGCCACAATCTTCTCTGCAAAATGATGGCTTAACAGAAATTTTTTGTAAGAAGTGCTTTCAAATATTGTTTAATATTTCCAAACCCATAATGGATGTTTAGAAAAGTGAGAGGTTTTTGTTGCTGGACATCTTAAGAACATAAAACTCCTTTAGTTTTTCAAAACTCATTTTGAATTGGTCACAATAGTTTCTGCAAAACAATGACTTAAACAAGACATTTCTGCAAAAATGTCCCTTCTTGCTCTGTTTTCATCTTTTAACCTTTTTGTTCTTTTAATCGTTTTTACTTTCACTTTGGATAAACTTCATTGTTGTTGGTGAAAGTATTTTCATCTCTGTTTAACTATTACTGCTTCTGTATTTACTTTTACTGTTTTACCTTGACTGCTCTGTTACCTTTTCACTTTTACCCTGTCTCAGTAATTTTCATCATCTGAATCTTACTCTGACTTTTATCTGATACACTTTAACTCTGATGCTCTTTGACTGTTATGTTTTCACTGTCATTGTGAATTCTTACTTTACTTTGAACTTTAACCTTTACTGTGAGTTCTTCCTTTTACCCTGACTGTTATGAATGCCTGTTTTAATCTTTACATTAAAATGCTCTTTTATCGTTCACAGGATGACTGCCCTTTAACTTTGACACCTGGAATGTTTTAAGGAAAATCCTTTGAATTCATTTCTTTGTAATTTCTTGGGTTAAAACATATCTTTAACTAGTATTTAGATTGTTTTATCCAAATTCTCCTTTTGCTAATGACCTACAAAAAAAAATAATTGTTAATGAAACAGAGGTCTGCATGGTGGGATAATGGCTTTGATGATGGGAAAAAATTGTGAAAAATGGTTTGAACTGGGCACAGAAAGATTGGGATTAGTTGCAAAGGGTTTCTGGAAAGATTAAGAGTCTTTTCAAGGTTTGCAAAGGATAAATAACTTCAAATTTTTCTTAAAAACCAGTTTGCAGTATTGAAAACAAGGGTTTATCAGAGTTCTATATTGAATTCATTCTTTTCGGGCATCTACAGGGTTTTTCTTTGGGTAAATAGGCTTTACTAGGCTTAATTCTTTCATAAATTCCTTTCAAATGATAGCCAGGTCATTTTAATTAGGAAAATCCCTGTTTTTGCAGGTATTGTGGTCTTTAACTGAGTTTCAAGGTGTCAGACAGGTTCTGATGGTGTTTGAAGGTCTCTAGAAGGCGAACTGAAGCTTTCAGTGATCTTTTACAACAACTGTGGTGGTTTTTTCTGCTTTTCTGGGCATAAAAATCATGTGCAGGCTTCTTTTCTCTGAGTCGGAATGATAGATACAATCGATAAGCGCAGTGAAGGGAATAATAGTGTGATTTTAGGGTTTATTAGGCAATTTAGGTTTATAGGCGCCTGCAATAAATGGTGGCCTTATCAACAAATGGTGGTTTTCGAGCTCAAAGGGTTAAAACCATAAGTGGTTATCGTGTTCAATTTAAGTGGTAAGTTGTTTTGTTTGGAACAGACGCGATCCAGTAGGAAGGAGACACGTGGAGGAGGGAGAAAGTCACGAAACTGCCCATTTCGCGGAGAAATGAGATGGGAGTGATCGCGCATGTTTTCTGTGCGATATTGGTTTTCAGCCGTCAGATCTGGGGTTCGGCTGCAAAGGGTCCAGATTGATTGGGGAAGTTGCGCGGGATTGATGAGTGGGACCGGGGTCGTTATATGTGACGAGGTTGGTTCAAACTTTAGAAATAATCGATTTTATAAGTTTCAAAACCTTGGGTTACGTTATATGATTATGCGGGTATATTATATAGCAAACAAAACCTTTTAACAGGGTTTGTATTACCATAGGACGAGATATGTGTATAATGATATGTTTAAACCAATGGAATGGTGGGCGGAAATAATATTATGCACATGGGATATTAAACATTGGTTTAAAACTTAAAATATAGGGTTTTTGTGGGTTTATTTTAATATAAAATGATTTAATACTATACGGGGGGAATAGCTTAGGGAATTAATAAATATAGTTAGAAATTAATAAAAGTGAAATGAAAGGAATAAAATACATGTTTACTTCTAAGGAAAGTGCAAATAAGCATAGTTTGTCTTTTTGTATTGCTTTACACTTTAGCTTAGGGTAAATGTATTTTGGGGTTTATGAATGTTTTTTGAAAGGGAATGAAATTAGATATTTAAGGTTTCACTTTTACTAAGTAAAAATGGGTTTTTACTTAGGAAAAAGGGGATTATGATTTATGAATGAAGAGTAAATGCTGATGAATGTGGGTTTTGTGTAGGAATTTGATATTTTTAACCAATCAGTCATCGAGCCTTGGGTCCGGTCCCAACAAAAGTAAGAGAAATGCTCTGAGCCTCTTTGACTGATAGTTTAGAATACTGAATAATTGTAGGGGAGGGAAATTAGTGTTTTTTTGCCCAATGATGCTTTATTACATGCTTGCTCAACTGCTTTGTACATACCCATCTTTATTTCTAACATTTTTTACTTTATTTTCACGGGTGCATTTAGGCTTGCAACCCTAAATAATTTTTCTTTCAAAGCATAAAACTTATCTAAATCTAACCTTATTTCATCTGAGGGCTCAGATTAAACTGTTGAGTTCCTCATTTATTCTCTATCTAATCTACTGATTTGTCAAGTTTAAACTATTTTGACAAATCTTTATTCACTATCTAAAACATGAAATTGAAAACATGAAGAGTTAAGATTAAACTGTTTAATTGATCATGGATTATGGCATTTATTGACACTCTGCACATAATCATTATTCTTGCAGTGAGAGTAAAGTAGTGGCATTTGGACTTGCTCTTTCAGGTCTTATTTTATCTCTTTTTTCTTTTGGGGTCTATATTTTTTCTAAGTCCTTTGATCTTTCTTTTAGGACTTTTTACCCTCTTTTCATTTTTTATTATTTTCAAATATGAGAAAACAACTTTCAGAAAGCAAAATATGTACATATTTACAAGACTATCAAAGTCAATTAAAAAATTATGAATCCTATTATTATAGGACCCTAACACTACACATGAAAAATGCTTTTATAACTGTTCACACAATTTTATCAAATATCATGACATCAATATTTTTTCATGGTTCAAACCCTTTAAAAGGCAAACACATTAGGGCCCCACCAATGTGGTCACTTGAGACAATTTTATTAATGAAAAATTTTTTTTACATGAGTTTTTCACAATCAATAATCAACAATGAACCTCCACGCTCTTTAAATAGAGATCTTGGACCAATCAATTGTTAGGCCAGAAATTAATAGCTATTAGTATTGAGAAGAATATGAGCCATTATATCACTCTATATCTAAACATATTGTGACCATCAGGTTACAATGCTACTAATACATGCTAAAGAAACACACTTTTTATATAAAGTCACATTATATCGAGTTGATATTAACTAACTGCTAACCGTGTAAATATCTTGATGATTTTTAGCCCATTTCTCTTCCTAAATCGACATTTCTCAATTCCAATATGTTGCACGACTTAGATTTGTCTACTCACCCTAGTGATCTCCTCTTTACACACCACTATCAAATCAAAGATCAAATAGCAATGATGATATTTGACAGTGGTTGTGAGAAGAATATTGTCCCCAAGGATGTTAACCATTTTTAACACCACATGACTAGCCATTCCTCTCCTTATTAGGTTGGTTTGGTTTAGAAGATGACTTAACACTGTGCCATAACATTCACCATTGAATCCTTTCATGACACAATAGAATGTCATGTTTCTTCACTTGATTGTTCTGATTTTCTCTTGGGTACTCTTTATCAACATCAACACAAGGACACTTATATGTTGTTCGACATAATATCTCTATCATCTTTACAAGGATGGCACAATTTATGAAATAATATTTACTATCGCTGCCCCCTCTTCTCTAATAATGATACTATCCAACAAGTAAGTTTGCATACATGCATTTCACTATGTATACTTTGTCTTCTTATTGCTGATAATGACTCAGCTTGTTCCTCAAGCTATGTCACCATTCATTTCATAAATTTATGATGTCTTTGACCCTCCTCTAATGCTATCCCACTTGACGCTGTTGACTTGGAATGCTGAATCATCAACATGAGAACACTTATATGTTGTTTGGCATAACCTCTATCAAAGTTTTGCGAGGATGGCAAAGATTTATGAATTGAAATCTACTATAGTTTCCCCCTCCTCTTTGGTAATGACACTATCTAATGAGGTTCATATTCTTATTGTTGATAATGACTCGTAGAATGCACCTTACACTATGCAACCATTTAGTTAAAAAATTTATGATGCCTTTGACCCTCCTTTAGTGCTATCCCACTTGAAGTTGTTGAATTGGAATGTTGAATCTAATATTTCTTTGAATCTTGACACGTTTGAGCTAATCACCAACCACTGATAGATAAAAATTCTGACATTGTACATTTTTCTTGCCTCAATGGTACACGTAACAATACCTAATAGCTTGCTTAGGCTATAAGCAATGTTGGATAATGATTCTTGGATTTAGACAAGGAAAATTATACAAAATTTTGGCACACACTCTAGAGCAAGATAGGATCATAGGGTGAGAGTCCAACCATTCAATTTTATATGCCAATATTTAAGGTCCTCTCTAATCTTCATATTTTGGTTAATTAATTAATGTACAATGCCATCTAAATAAATAAAGGTTAGTTAATGTGAAAATGGTCTTCTTTATTAAACAGGGACCACTTGGTGGTTGGTGCCCATTAATGATTAGACCACAATTTTGGGTCTTTTCCATTAAGAAGCTATTTATGGACCTAGAAGACCATGGAATGTTTTGTGAAGTGGTGTTATTGTAGATGTTGCCTCATCAAAGAGCCTTGTGATCATTGCTCTCTCTTTTGGCGATCTTTAATGCAAGGGATATATTTTGTAAGTTTAATTTGATTCCTTCTTGTATTTCCATTTTGGCATTAAATTTATTTGAATATTATTCATGTTTTGCGATTTTCATTGGTTAAGTACATTAAAAGTGGTAATAGAACTATTTATTGAGCCAATATGCACTTGAGTTTTATATTTTTATAACGCTTAGAGATGAATTTATGTGTTTAAATAGTATAAGCATTGTTGTTTGGCAGGAAAATCTACATGGTTGGAGAAGAATACAGACAAGAAATAAAAGTGGGCATCACTTGGTTGGGTACTCTTGTAATCCTTGTCGGTATCCCTTCAAGTATTACTGTATCAAACAATACCTTATATAGATTTGTCTTTCATGTATCCTAAAGTATATTGGAATCCCATTATGTGTACTTGAAACTAACCTTACACAAACCCTTCAACTATCTTATTCTTATAGTATGTCGAGAAAAACACTCGAGATCATTCTCTAGTACTTGGGAATTAGGTAGTATGATTAAGGGTGCAATATAACCTTGTTAGTGTCTTGAGGGATTGGACCAAGTAGTACTGTTGCAAATCTACATGTATATAAGAGAACTATACCCCTAACACTCCTCTATCCTCAGGACCCTACAAACCCAAGCCTTTGCAATGCATGTGGTGAAATTATTACACAAAAGGGATTATCAAGAATTTGGGAATTTGATTAGCACACATATATTCAACTAGGAGAAGTACTCCTATAGAATTAGGACTCAGACAAAAAGTATAGGTCTTGATAGCACCCTTGCAAGGGGTGTATGTTAAAAAGCTCTTTGTGCATCATTGATCATCATGGTATCACTCTCAAATAGCCATTTCACAATGGATTTGACCATACAATCGTTGGTAATTATCTCAAAATAATCCTCGTGAGGTGTTTATTGCATTGAAACAACTCTCTCACAACTTTTTTTAGTGAGCTCATGATTGAAACTAAGACCTCATAGATGGAAGGTCATGTTGCATCATTGAAAACTTTGGTCAAATATATCAATAAAAAATTGGCAAAACATTATAACCAACTTGATGGCCACCACTTGACTATGAATAAGATTTTGGAGGGTCTCCCCAAATTGAAAGGGAAGTTGGACCATCAAGTTGATCTATCCCAAGAAGAAATATCGTTAGATGGGGGGACTCACACTAGAACATTGTTATTGGATAACCATACATGACATTGCTTACCTAAAGTCACCTATATGGAACATTATTTTTTCCTTGATGGAATCATTGATGACATGATTAAAAATTTGGGTGGGTGTATTATACTTATATCAAGAATGATTTCAATTATGGAAATGACATAAGAAAACCTTTGGAGGTTATATTTCCCGGAGCTAGTTTATGGAAACCATACATGCCTATTTTAAAAGAGATCTTTATTGTTTGGGTATCTTGAAAAACTAATGCCAAATTGGCATAGCTGAAGATGTTATTGTAGGTTTTAAAAATTTGGAAATTTGCGTAGAGGGTCTCACTATTTTTTTATTAAGATTTTTATCAGTAGTTTCAAAGAGGAAATTAAAGCACAAGCCATGATGATGTGCCTAGTTAGGTTGTTGGATGCCTCTCAGTGAATTCTTTAAGCTTATGTGGTGGCAAAAGTCTAGGTCAAAATACCTTGTTTTCTTTCTTTTCCTTACCCTCCTATGTCATCAACTACCACCTTCCTCACCTCTCGATGCTTGAGGGTCCACAAGTTATGTTAGGGAGAAATGGCTTAGTGCTAATGGCTTTGACATTGCTATAATTGTGATGAAAAGTTCTGTAAAGGGAATAAATTAAAATAACATAGATTCCTTGAAATGGATGTGTCCCAACATAACCATGACGAGGAGAATTTCAATGAAATGTCCGTTGAGGACATAACACACCCTCCTTATGCAATCCAATTCTGCAACAATCATAGGAATGCTAATTTCCTTGAACCTAGCATCCAAAACTTTAATAACTGAGCAAATTATATATATTGAATAAATTCACAACTAGATTCTTAACAAAGTCATTCAATGGAAGCAAAATATCAACAACCAATCTTAATCACAAGTGACACATATAGAATATGCCCAATCAAGATAGTTCTTCATTAATAACTTAATCAAAACCTATTTGGGTTCTCGTCCTAGGATAATGGCCCAAATGAAGAAAATATAATTACAACATACCTTGGATCTGATCCATCAGAACAAGCCCTATATATTCCCTTGATATCCTTGGCCGATCATGATATCATATGTTGCACTTTTGTACCTTCCTCAGATTGGACATATTAAAATGGAATTCCTTCTCCACTCACCACTGGGATGCTTCTCTCAATTATTTTGCTTCTATATAGTGCGTCTTTCTCCTCTCCTTAGCCTTGATTTTATAACTTTGCATTGAGCTAAATCCATAACCATAATCTCCAAAGTGGTTGTTGGCTAAGATTAGATGTAACCTCACTTGATATCAACGATTGAGACTCAAATATAATCATTAAATTAAATACTTTACTTTCTTAGGTTTCTTTAGCTCAATAGGCAACATAATTTAATTATTTGTTTTTCCTAAGTTAAACTTAGGCTAAGTTATAATAGTAACTTACTCATACTCTACAAAGTGTCCTAAGGATACTTTGGGCGACCTATGCATAACTAGACCCTTAGGCTTGTGCAAAAGTAACTACCTGACCTACAAACATCAACACTCCCTCTTAGCAAGGGCGGTACTTCTACCAGCTGGAACTGGCTTCGATCCTATAACTACATTCGTTTCCATGGCTTCTATTTGTAAATTGGAAGCCTTCCTTGCCACCTTGTTCAAAATCATCGTTGAATACCTTCTCCCTTTGGAATTGTTCCTAGAAGCCTCCTACTCCTCAACATCCTATAAGGTCATCTCAGGGCCGACAGAACTTTTTGATAGATTTGAAAGGATTTGTTGGCTTCTCCTCCCCACCTGAACTTGAAGTCCAACTCCCTCTAAAATGCTCATCCTTTGGAGCTACTCACTCTTTTTTTTCTATCATTATTTTTCTTCTTGTTATTACTCGAATATGTTGGCTCTTTATCCTATACAATTTTCTCTCTCTAGCTCCAAGGACACGACCCTTGTTAGAGCTAGATCCCATGGGTCCGATCAATGCTTGTCCAACTTGTAATGCTACACAAAACCATTTCTTCTCTTTCATAAAGAGTGAGAGAAAAATATACATGAGTTCTTCCACCCATAACACATCCTTTAATTCCAACCTATCTCCTGAATCAAGTTAGAATATCACTATCCCAACTCCCTTCATTGCATGTTTGGTATCAACACTAAAATCCACAAGCAAATCCTGAGTTCCACTTGGTTAGGTTGTCGAACAACTCCCGTGATACTATCATATGTCGTGTGAACCCACTATCCAGTAACCATGCACCGATTGGTAAGGTACTCAAGGAAAGGTAGGAAACAAGTGAGAATTTAGTTTCAAACTTATTGGAAAAATCTTCCACCTATGATTTTTCTAACATAGCTATAGTGGATTGTGTACCCTTTCTGCCCTTCTTCCTCTTTGGACATTGTGAAGCATAGTGTTGCGTATTCTATCAGGAAAAACACTTAAACTTGGTAAATTATTCTTCCTATGCAGTTGTGAGGTTGTCTCCTCATTTCTGCTACTCCAACCTTTTCCTTTTCTCTTCATTTCTCGATTGGAAAGAACAAGATTATCATCATCACTCTTGTGTTGACCTCTTGAAAGATATTCCTCCCGAATTAGGAAATTTCTTTCGTACCACGATGCCCTTTATGAAAGGATCCCATGGATTTGTGAAGTCATTTAGGGACGTCCTTACCATCTCTCCATCTGTCATTGCATCCATAACTATGAACAAATCATCATGGAATTGTGTGATATTAGTGAGATAAGAAGTCACTGTATCTGATTTGGTCATCTTGGTGTTCCTAAGATTTTCTCTCAACACCATATTTTTATTGGTATTATTGCTTTGGTATAAATTTGTTAGAGCCTCCCATATATCCCTTGCTATATTATTCTTAGATAGGTGAGGAATTACAAGATACTTCACTACATCAAAGATAAATTTTTTTTCTTTGATTGTGGATGGCCAGGTCTACAACATTTGTAGGCAGTGTGAGTTTGGTTTTAGCAAACTCACATATTTCATTCTCCATGAAAATTAGTGAAATGATCACCTTCTAGGGAATGAATTTATAGGAACCCTCCAACCCACCATCAAACCTCATACTTATTACAGATATCTCCAAATAAAAAACTTAACTGAAAGGTTTTTTTTAGTCCTTTAGGAACCTAAATTTGTTGTGACAACTGTGATTGGTTGTTCTCCTTCTACCCTTCTAAGGAATGACCTCTGCCAATCACGCTGGCACTGATTTTTCTTCTATTGGTGTATTAAAGTCTTGTGGGCCCCAACCACAATTTTGGATTGTTTCCTAGATTTGCAGCTATTGCTACTCACAACTTTCTAGTGGCTTCCCAAAAATATCGGATTAGATGTTGCGACATACTATCGATACATTTCTTTGTAGCTATTCTTACCCCTATAATTGTGTTATGATCTGAACCTATTGGTCTTGCAACTGACTGAGTGGCTATCACATGTTTGACTTGGTGGCTCAGTCACTTTACCTGTCGTCATAGGCATGGTTGATCTACTGTTCACCTCCTGTACTTATCACAATTTAACCTTCCCTACTGCTTTGGCGGAATTGTGTCTTCATCTAACAGGTGACTCTGCTTTCTGTGCTTGTGATGGTTGTCGGTCTCCCTCGATAATCTAAATGTGGTTGATTTTCTATATTAGCTTTAGTTTCCATCCAATCCCTTTTGTGCGCGAATGCCTTGTGACTGAACCTTGAGTGCTTTGTGATGACATTTCCTTGTGACCAAACTCTGAGTGCTCTACGATGACATTGTTTTTATTGGTTGACTACCAGCTCTGGTGGCAACAGGTAAACTATATATATATATATATTAACAAGAATTAGTATATATATTTTATATCTTTTCTTGGTCACAACAATTATTAAGGAGTTGTATTACAAATTTTTCATCATTCATCTTATCTCTTTGTTTGATATTGAATACTACAACTTCCGAGGGACTATATATTTTCTCAAAATTAATTATATTTCTATAGGGATATTGCCTAAAATAATTTCCTAATAAAATATAAAATTTGCAAAAATTCATACATCATTTGAGATCGTTAGCTTCCTCCTTCGATGGTTGGTTGAGGTCTAGACATTTTTCCATTTCCTGCCAAAGTGCAATACTGGATTCAATGAGGCCAATATTCTGAATATGAAATTTTTCCTTCAAATCAAATATATGCTTATGAAGTGCCTCAGTCTCATCCATTTTTCTACTTGAATTTTCTTTCAGAGCTTGGACCTCCTCCAACACATTAACATTTGTCTCCATCTCCTCCACTTTCATATTCATCACTAGCATATCAAGTTGGAGGGCATCCATTTTCTCTGATAACTTAGTGACCCTTTCCTTACATTTGCAGCTAGTGTACCTTTCTGGACTGCTAGTGCCAAAATCACACTCTATACCTCACCACATATTGATATGATCACTCGAGAAAAGGTAGATATAGTGTGCTGTTTCCCAATGTACCCCCCCTTCCAGGAGCCGAGTCAACAGACTGCTTGGTATACACACTGTTACTTTTCCCCATGAGTCACGTCGAATGAAACTACCTATCTCCTACTTTGGTATACTATTCTAATAGGCACTGAGCCTAGAGACATAAAAATCCTTTTCCTCCCCCAATATCCCTTTTTTTTTTTTTTTTTTTAATGTTTCCACTCAGTTGTGTGGCTTCTAAGTAATTCAGTTCCTATGCTTAAACCCAAAATTGAAACAAATGAGATCCAACCCAAAAAACTAGAAGGTAGCCCAATTTCAACTGAAGATACCAAATACGGCCAAACCCAAGCAATTTTTTGCTTCTGAGAGGTCTTTGTTCTTTGAGACCAACATGGAGTTTTGTATGTCAAGACAATGATAATTTCTTGAACAAAGTGTGATCCAAGATGACCCTTAAAGAGACGAATCCATGTACAGGTTGCAAAGACAAACCATCAGGTTAAAAACATACCATAGGACAAATGATTTATCTCACCCACCATTTCCATAAACCACAAGTATGCCTGCAATTTATCCAAATCCCAAAAAATGCATAAACCAACCTGTAATCTAATTATTGCAGCTGAGGAAAATAGTGCACCAGGTTAGTTTTTGAATTTTCTTTATGGAAACTACCCAATTTTTCTTTGGTTCCATTGGATTTTCATCCCCAAGTTTCATACTGAAATAGTAAGCCACATTAGTCTGTTTTCCTACTTCGGTGTTAATTCATACTGCATCCTCTAGACCCCACATGTGTCTAGTGTTAAAGTAACATGACTCATCATAAGTGCCTCCCCCCTGAATGTAATCATCATCATATTTGGATTTCCTTTGGATAATTTGTATTGCGTGCTTCGAGTAATGTCTCCTCTTTGTAGAAGTTGTGAGGTTATACTTTCTTCATGCAACGAACTTAATTGGGGTGCCACGACATCCGTCGGGCCCAATTACAATTTTTAAAATGAGCCCCTTCCCAAAAATTTATTCTATTATCATGGACCCTATAATAATTTTTGAATAAGATGACATATATCATGGTTCCTTAAAAAAACACTTTAGGCTTTCGGAGTAGGGTAGGTTCCACCACCCCAAATCGCCATTTTTTTCTAATTGCCCCGCCTGAAGCTGGAAGTCTTGATTTACACACTTGTCAACTTATTCATTTTGACTTCTTCGAATATGAAAGTAATTATTTTGTGGAATTTCCTCCAGAGTCCTTGTTTGATTTAATAGATTTTCCAAATGCTTGTAGCTGGGTGAGATTCCTTTGCATGAGTGTTGGATGATGATAAGCAAGTTCCTCAAGATTCTAATGTTTGACACTTGTGTGATTTTGGCTAATATCACATCTTGCAACAATCCATGCATTTTTGCTTGATTACTTGTCATTTGTCCCAATCCCCATGCATACCTCTTAAAAGTATTTCATTCAGGGCTATACAAGACCCCTACCCCTCCTTCCACCCCTTAGTGGTTCAATTGTCGGCCACCACAACCACCAACCATATTTTTTTTTAATTATTAAACTTTAAACTAGGCCTGTGTACTTTAACCTCTTTTTTTTCTTTCTTTTACTCAACCATCGATAACACTAGCCACTCCTGCTCATTGTTTTCTTTTGCATCATACTCAACTGCGCTGTATCTTGTATGACCCTATAGTTCTTGGCTTGAAATTTTTTTTTCCTCATATGGTCACGTCCAAACCTAGCTTTGATGATCCCTATACAAACCTAGCTTTTTGTGTGATTCAAATATCAATTCTCAGAGTTTTATCTCTGATAGATTGTTAATTTTATTAAACTTGGCACCCAAAAATTTATCAACCTAGTAGAAACCTTTCAAATGATGCAATAATCACCTCACTCCGAGTTTGTATGTAAACGTTATGGCACTCAAAATTTGACCTCCCTGTTTTGACAACCATAATTTGAGAGGATGCCACGTAAATCCCCATTATTCATGGAAAATGGGATAGGCACATGATCATTATGAAAAATAGTATAGAATATTCCATAATATAACTCTAGTTAAGAGTTGAAGGAGTGAAACTCAACCAGTAGTAGGCTATCGGGTTGTGTTATAACTGGGCCACTAGGAGGAAGGGGGGTTCCATTCTATTCGAGTGCATTTTGCTCCATAGATGAGAAAAGTAGCCAAGAGGGATAGGGAGATAGAAAACATAGAGGATTCGTGCGTTGTAGTAGCTCATTGGCCACATGTCTCACTTCTTTGTACTTTCATACATTTTTATTTTTAGAGAAAGAGAACAAAGCAACCTCACCTTCTAGTTTGGTTTTCTCTCGAAATGGTTCCATAGGAGATATCTTGTGTCAATTGTGGTTTGTGAGATTTTTTATTTTTATTTTTTAATTCGATATTCTCTTTTTTTTCATAATTATAATTTTCATGCACACACCATAAACAATAATTTACATACACAAAAATTTAAAGAGAAATAAGCCCTCATAGTGTATATTTTAGATATGAAGCATAATTTTATCAGATTTGTTCTGATTAATTTTTTAGTGGAATATATATGACAATTTTTGGATCATATTAGTATCAAGGAAGGTTTCTTTAGGTATATTGTGGGGCTTTTCAAGGGATCAAGACCTTTTAAGCCAAAAGTCATAAAATACTATCCATGGCTGACAAATATGTAAATAATCCTCAAGATCCTGTAGAGGAGTGGTTTGTGTTGTTAGAAGCACAAGTCACAAATATAAAACGTAATGTGAGACTCCTCATGGTGGCATTGACCAATAAAATCGATCTATTTGGAGAACATAAAGGTTCTAATGCAGATGCAGGTTCAGAGGGAAAATTGACAAATCAAGAGAGGAAGCCTAAGCAATAGGCTAAAAATGATCAACCCAGAATGAGTGCCATTAACCATTCACAATCCTTATTCAAAATGGAAGTGAAGGTCAACATTAAGCCGTATTAAGGTGATATTGATGATCTAAAGTTAAATTAATGGTTGTAGCAATTATAAGTTTTTTTAAGTGTTCATCATATAGAGGAAGAACAAAAGATTTCATTTGCTCAGATGAAATGAGAGGGCCATGAATTTACCTGGTGGAAAATACAGATGGATACCTTTATATTGGAATGAGATCCTCTAGTGACTAAGTGGGAGGATTTCAAAACCCTCATAAAGTCACAATTTTTTCCTATTAGGTAATGTAGTGGACCAGTGGATTCAGTGACATTACTCTAGGGAGAAGCAGGGGTACACTGTATATAAGCACACCAAATAGTTTAATAATATGGACATAATGTTGGGTATCTCCCCAAAGAAATCAAACAAACTCCTAAAAAATATAGGGCCTCTACACAACCATATGAGGAAGTAAGTGATGTTGTTCAAACCTAGCTCAATGGATGAGGCTTGTGTATAAGCACAATACCTAGAGAACATGGGCCAAAAGAAAGGAAAATACATTTGGTTGAAGCAAAAGTAGTACGAGGATTATTGTAAGAGGTGGAAAATGTGAAAGGACAAGAAGATAACAATGAAAACACAACCAGTGCAAAGATTTAAAGAGCAACTACAACCACTGTAACATTGATGGTCATACATAGGAGAAGAGTTGTAAGTTAGATGTGAGATTAAATCAAATGATATAGGTGGATATTGATGGCCATCCACCTTTAACATTGGCTGAAAGCACAATTATCCATATTGACAAATTTTCTACATTTTTAAATTTTAATTAATTATTATTTTTGGGTCCTAAACTTCTAGGGACGTTTTGAGGCCCTAAATTATTTTTTATTTGAAGTGGAATGGACACAGGATATACCCATAGAAAAATCTTAGGTCAATTGAAAATGTGTAATTCTTATTTATACCTTTCTAACGGGCCATTGAGCACGCCAAATGAATATTGTATGCAAAAGTTATGACCCTAGGAAGTTGAAGTACCAACTAACCCTAGTAGGGCCCATAAGGATTTTTTTGTTTCATCTCCTAGGGTTATATCTTTGGATGTTTAGCATTTCCTCATTTATTATGATGTTAAAAAGCGATTTTTTGCCTCATTATAACTCACATTGGTGAAGGTGCATAACCGTCATATCTTTGTTTGGAGATAAGCTACCAACATTCGAGCTAGTTTGTTTTCATTATTTATACAATTTCAACACTTTCCATTTATTAATATAATTCAAGATTCATTGTATCTCTTTGTTTTGTTTATAAATTTTTATTTCATTTCAATTCCTTCATAAATATGGATCATTGATATCAAAGCGCTCTTTATCTATATTTTTGTGCATGTGCCCAACGATGTCAAAGTATAAGGAGTTAGGACTTGAATTGCTTGAGCCCTTGCAATGTTGTCCTTGCCGACCCTAATGACCTCCCATGTGGAAGAAAAGAAAGAAAAGGAAGCAAGAGATCATATTAAACTATTGCTCGAGGAAGCACTCGCATGACAAAGGAACGAGATATGGATAAATTTTCCTATATTCTTCGATGGATTCCAATAGGAAATGCATCTTCATAAAGTGGTCACTTTGAAGGTGCCACCCCCTTAAAGGTACAAGTGAATTTTGATATTCCTATATTTAAAGGCCAGATAGATGTGAATGCTTTAGACAAATGGTTAAATCTTCTAGAAGGGGATATTTTGGTCCACACTCGTTTTGGTAGAGGTAAAATTACCTTTGCACTCCTTAAGGTTTCCCCCCATGTCAACGATTGTTGGGGAACTTACTGTGAGAAAAATTCCATGAAGGAATCCACACTGTTTATAGTCACACCCACTTGGGACTCTTTTAGGGATGCTATTAATGAAAAACAGTGACCTATTGGAAGCTATGAATTAACACTACATGAGATGTACCACATTACAACGTGAGAGGGACCAAACAATGTTGGAGTTCATAGATATATTCCATACCTTGTGCACCAAGTTGGGTATCAAAGCCTCTAAGCGAAATATAGTGCTTAAGTACTGTGTTTGTTTGCATAAATAAATCTAGATAGAAATGGAGTTCCTGAACATCTCCTCAATTGGTACAACATACTGATATGATGTCAAACTCGAGAAAAAATTTAAACAGAAGAAGTGAGACTTTGGATCTGCGAATCCCTCATAGTAGAAGCAGGGCAAGGGCATCCCATAATCATAAAACAAAGGATAAATATAGGGTGGGCTAGCCAAAAAAACCCATCTAAGCTAAAAAAAGGAATGGTAATGGGAAGAAGAAGAAATACATCAGAAAAGTGGTATGAGTTCCACAAGGCCCCCTCTCATAACACTGATGAATGTTGTGCAAGACTGTCATTGGTGGCCGACTTAAAAGCCTCTGAGTCAGACGCATGTTTTGATTTTTATTTAGACATAGAAAAGGGGAAGAAGATCATTGATGTTGAACCTAGTGCCACCGTTTCCACCACCAAGGTTGAGAAAAGTCCGCACGAAAGCATGGAGGAAGGTGAGCGCCTCTTTCTATCACTTATGTGGGTGAAGGGTTCTCTAATTTCATTGTTGATAGTGAAAGTTAAAGGAACCTCATCTCAACAAAGGTCATCAACCAATTTGACCTGCCGACAACACCACACTCATAACCATACATCATCGGGTGGCTCTGCCAAGGGTGAAATCTCTGTCTCAGCCAACAGTGCCTCCTACCTTATGGAATCAAGCCAATTGAGGATGAGGTATTGTGTGATATTGTACCCCTTGAAGTTTATGATGTCATTTTAGTCCAACCATACTTGTTGAAGTGTCATGGCATATATGAGTCTATATCTTGTAGTGTTATTATTACTTTGGTCATACAACTATATATGATAGTAGATGTAGCTCCACCTACTGCCATTTCTTTGATCTCTGCTAAGAAATTCAGTAAGGTCATCTCCCAGAATAAGAAATTTTTATTTTCTTAATTCAATCTCAATGTAAGGAGGATATTGTGGCCACATCATTGGCCTCTACAAATGGCGCCTCCACACAACATAAGTAAGTGGACAAGGTTGTGGAAGAATACAAAGACATATTCTCCTCACCCACTAGGGTACCTATCCACTGTCAGGTTAAGCATTTAATTGATCTGACCCTCAATGTACCTCTACCAAATAGGCCAATCTATTATCACTTTCTTTTGGAAAATAAGGAAATTAAGCACGAGGTCCAAGATATTGTACTAGTATAGAAGAAATATGGGACCTGACAACTCTACATTTATTACCAGGCCCTAAAAAAAATCATATTAAGGAATTGGTACCTGATTCCCCATATTGACGACCTTCTTGAATAGCTCAAGGGGGCCAAGTAATTCTGAAGGATTGATTTGAAGTCTATCTACCACCAAGTCCAGACAGAACCACATAATCTATGTAAGACTACTTTCAAGTCCAAGGAGCATCTTTTTGAATGAATGGTCATGCCATTTGATTTGATGAATGGCCCAAAAACTTTCATGAGGATGATGGATGATATATTGCAACATTTCACCAATTATTTTGTGGTTGTATATCTAAGTGATATCCTCATCTTCATCAAGAGTTGGGAAAAACACTTGCAATATATTCAATATGTCCTGCACACTCTATGGAAACAAAAGCTATGTGCTAACTTAGAAAAATGTTTTTTTAGCATGAGCAAGGTCCAATACGTAGGCTACATTATTTGTGAGCAAGCTGTGCAGGTGGATCTATCCAATATCCAAGTCATTCATTATTCAATATCCAATATCCAATATCCAAAAACAAATTGAGATTAAGAAAAATGCATATGACTATGCTATTAGTGCAGTCCTCACTCAACAAGGACATCCAATGGTATATCCTAGTGAAACACTCTCCGATACCATTTAGAGATACCCACCTATGATAAGGAGATGTAATCCATCGTTTAGGACTACTAATAATGGAAGCATTATATTATGGGGACAAAGATGATCACCCACACTAATCAAATGCCTCTACAATAGACATAGACACAAGGGAAGTTATAGAACGATATCCATCAGAAATGGTCCGCATACATACAACAATTCCATTTAACATCAAATGCAAGAAGGGTAACACCAATCATGTCAAAGACTTCCTCATTCAACACTTAGTTGTGTTGCTAACCACAATTATTAACTCTTGTGGGAACGATACCTCTAGTTGGCCACAATTATACAACAACGAATCATAATTCAAAACCACATATTAGATTGATGGAAGGAAAGCAAGTTCTAGACTTCCACCTCCATGATACACTGTTGTGCTACTTCGGCCACCTTTGTGTTCCTTCACGAGCATGTCAAAATGAAGTAGGAGGCACATTAAAATTGGTTGGAAAGTCATTTTGGCATGGAGAAGACAATATTAGTGCTTCAATAATATTTCCACTTGCAAAAGCTTCAATAGGATGTCCATTGGTATATCATATCATACAACATTTATGCCATTGCTAAACCAACAATAAAAAACCAATCGTTCTACACTTCTCTACCTACCCCGAACATGCCCTGGGAGTCAATATCCATGGATTACATGTCAGGTTTTCCTTTTCCACCTAGCATGGAAAGGATTGTGTGTTTGTGGTGGTATACCGATTCTCTAAGATGGAAAATTTGACATTGTGAATGAATAGTATCATAGGTGAAGCCACTGCTAAACTCTTTGAGAGTGTTTAGGTTCATTTCGAGCTACCTTTGACCATTATTTCAGATAGCGACAATAGGTTCCTCAACACCTTTTGGTTTAGCCTATGGTGTCTCATGGATACTAATTTGACCGAATTGACTGCCGTTAATCCCTAGTTAGATGGACGAACATAAGTGGTCAACAAGATGATTGTGTATATCTTGTGCATGTACAACTTGAAGCATTTGCATACATGGGATGAAAATATTCCATATGTGAAGCATAACTATAATAGAGACGTTTGTAGCTCTATTGGTTATAATTATTTCTTGGTGTGCTTGGGGTTCCAACCATTGGCCCTAATTGATGTATATATTCCCATTGTATCTTCACCGGCCGAGTCCTCCCATGCTCAGATCAAGGCAAACAAGGTAGAAAAATTTGTTGAGCATATCCAACACCTTCAATAATATATCCATGATATATTGTATAAAGTCGAAGCTAAGTAAAAGCAACGACATGACCAACACAAGGTTCACCATAAGTTTTAGGTTGGTGATAAGGTGTGGTTACACTTATAGAAAGAGTGGCTGACATGCCCCAATATAAAGTTGATGCCACTCCAATATGGGTTGTACACAATCATAAAGGTGGTGGGTGACAATTATTTTGAACTGAGCAGTCCCCCATTCCTTGGATTGTAGCCAATGCTCAATGTGGATCTTATTCAACCATATTATTCACCTTCGTTGGACACCTTAGAGGTAGTTGAGAAATTGACCCCCACATAGCTCAATCCTGAATGAAATGAATAGATTACAATGGATCAGATCATAAACACCAGTACAAAGGATACCTATCAACAATACATCCAATTGGACTTGGTTGTGAAATCCTGCCAACTTATTCACAAAGGCAAGTGGCTCACTAGGATCCAAATTCAATAGATGTTTCCCTATCTGATGGGGGAACTGGACACAATGGAGTCTACTAATTCTTAAAGGCAGAGGATTAATCTAGGTATATATGAGTGACCATCCACCTACTCCATTGACTCAAAGCATAGTTATCCATTTTGGCAGTTTTTCTAAATTTTTATTTTTATTTTTTCTCAGGTCCTAAACTTTTGGGGTCGTTTTGAGGCCCTAAATGATGTTTTTTTTGACATGGTAGGGACCCATGCTATCTTCGTAGGGATAGCCTTGAACAATATGAAATTTCTAATTCTCAGTTAAGCGTTTCCAATGAGATATCTAGCACACTAAACAAATATTGTATGCACCAATTATGACCATAGGATGTTGATGTACCAACCTTAGTGGGGCCCATAGGAATTTTGGAATTTTATCTCCAAGGGTTATGTTTTTGGATGTTTATGGTTTCCTTATTGTTTCTTATGTTAAAAAGGGCCTTTCATCCTCATTGTAACACATAATGGTGAAGGCACATAGCTGTCACATCTATGCTTAGAGATAAGATACCAACATTCAAGCTAGTTTGTTTTCATTATGCATTTAGACAATTTAAAAACTTTCCATTTATTAATAAAATTCAAGTTTCACTGTATCTATGTGTTTTGGTTATAAATCTATATTTCACTTCGTATCCTTCATAAATCTTGATCAACGAAGAATAATATGCAAGATGCAAAGAAGAAGAACCTCATGGCCAATGATTCAAGAAACTAGGTTGACATAAGTTCATATGTGGATGAGAAGGTTGTATATACATCAGAGTAGAAGGAGGCTAATTTGAATATCCTTTAGCAAGAAATAAGAGAATAAAAAGAGTAGACTCTTCCACATAAATATATAGGTCAAGATGACTAATATTGATGCTATGTTCGACATATTATCATAGGCAAATCCGATTGTAGAAAAGTTGGTAAACAAATTTGGATTGAAATTCATGATCATCTAAGCCCATATCCATTGGTATGGGTAAATAATAATGCAAAAATAAACGTAACTAGATAGTGTAAAATAATATTTGCTACCAATGTTGATTTTATTGATGAAGTATAAATAGATGTAGTTCCACTTGATGTATGTGGAGTAGTGTTTGGAAGAATCTATATGTAAATGTGGGATGAAATATTCATGGAGATATAAAATCAATGCCACCTCATCAAGGATGGAGAATCCTTCACCATAAAAGCACGCAAGAGCAAGTCCAAAATTTCGTTGGTAAGTGCCAAGCACGCCAAGAAATTGATCAGTTCTAGAAAAATGTATGTTTTATTGTTCTTAAGAGAAAATAAATATGTAGAATATTTAATGAGAGTAAATTCATCCTTGTATTGGTGTACTAAGAAACAAAAACAACATTTGGAAGAGTTTCTACATGCATATTGGGGTGTGTTCCAAGAGTCTAAATGTACATTTACTCAGTGGTGAATCATGTAGAGAATATGAAACTTTATGAGCCTTTTATCTAGACCAAGAAGAGGAATAGGTCCTCCCTTCTATAGAGGATTTCGAAGTAGATGCTTAGGAAGAGTTGAAAAAATATAATAGTTTTGTAGAAGAGGTCCATAAATACAAGGTAGGGGCAACATGACCTTTGGTAGATTGGGTTGAAATGACAATGCAATGAGCATGGTTCGTAAATGCAACGAATAGTATTTAGAATATTTGGAATATGCATATATCCATTATAGGACAAGTAATCTACTTGTATAACAATGTTAAATGTACAATAAATATGAGATGATATATGATTACAAATGAGAGCCCACTTATATACCTAGGTAGGTGCCCCTTCATGAACGATGATGTCCTTCAAGACATGCCTCTTCACTAACTAATTCTTATTATGATTATTATTTTATTCACATTATTTTCATATATTATATTCATAACATTTCCTTCCTCTTCAAAAAAGCTTTATCCTCAAAGCTGATTGCTGACAAGGAGTGTCATTTATTTCATTGTCTTGTAATATATTCATATTTTTCGAAACTCTTCGAGTTGTCAACTTCGATGATACAAGATGATAATTCCTTTGAGTGATAAAGAAAATTATCGAACTGAGAAGGGATCTGACCATCCTAAATCAATCCTCTATGGAATATTATGGTTACTTGATACTTCAGATGAATTTTTATTATAAGACTAAATTGTGCTGACATTAGTTGACCTTGGAACATAAGTCAGTTGTTTCTGGTCTAATGGATATGGATTTGCAGACTGGGTGAGATGTCTTCTTTTATAGTTTTAGCGTCAATAAGTAGTTCTTATGATGTGATTTCCCCTTATCTTGTTTGTGGTGATTTCTTTATTTACTTGAGGTATCTAATTTCCTAAGCGTACTAAAGTCACTTGGTTAATTTTTGGATTTCCTCTTGGAATTTCTGTCATTTGAACTGCAACATTTGAGTATGTATTCACTTTAATTAGATTTGGATTTTTATGAACCGTGAGACTAATGGGATCTATGTTTGTTCCCTTTTCTTCAACTTGAACTGCTACATCTGAATTTTCGACGCTTCCTTCTGGATAAACTGTCGTGCCTTGTTTTCCAATGACATCTTGTCCTTCTAAAGCTTCTTAATTTGCATCAACAATTTTTCACTATGGTCCTTGAGGGGAGAAACTTCTTCATTTTTATCTGCGATAATGCTGTCAACTTATTTTTACATGTTTTGCATTAAATTTTGAATTTCTTAAGGATTACTTTGAGATATATTTCACGTATTTTGGTGTTACTGAATTTGGTTTCAATGTAACGTCCTGTAGCGTTACTTTTTTCTTCTTGTAGGAGAATGTTAGAAACTTTTGTTTATTATTATTATTATTATTTTTTTTTTTCTTATTTAAAAAGAATGACCCTAGTGATTTCATCCAGGGTGAACCCAAAATTACGTCACCTCAATCACCCCATAGGGATTGAATAGATAATTATGATATAAATTTGTAGTTCCTTATGTTTTCTTATAAATCATTATGTCATATTGTTTTGTGTTCCATAGGTATACTTGACTTAGGAATTTCCAATTGGTTAGCGAGTTTAGGATTTATATAATTTTTATCTTCGACAAGAGAGATAAAATTAATATATTTTCTTGCAAGATTCCATTTAATTATAAATAACATTGAAACATAGTTATATGAAGTTTATGAAAATCTTCCTTTCTCTTCCATTATGGATTCCATTAATTTCTCTTCAATGATTCGCTTCATTTTTGTTTTGTTGATAATTTCGTCCAATGTTATTTGTTTATGAAAATGAATTCTCCTATACCTTTTTAAAATTTAAATTTTCCTTGATACTTTTAATATTTTTAAATATTCTAAATAGCCTTTTTATAACTTCTATTATTATTATTATAAAAGAATGTGAATATTTTATAACAGAAAATCTTGGAAACTAATTGGCGTCTCCACATAATACTAAAATTGAATACTATATTAATAACTTGTGTTTTCCACTTATGTGTCAGACTTCAATCCTTAGTATCCTTGCCTTGAAAAATTGAAGTGTGTGATGAATAGACAGACTAGACTGCATGCAAAGTGGAGATTTATTTTGAGAATAAATGGACACCAAAATTAATTTTTGATATATATAGATTACAATTTGTATGAATAACGAACAGGGTTATGAACCCTAGGTACATAATCATTAAGCGATTATTACATTGCTCCAATTATTTTATTCAACATATGAATTAATGAAGAATCATGACATTTTGATTAATAACCTTACAAACGTGAAAACAAAATTTTCAATTGAATTGTAACTACAAGGATTTCGATTTGAATTTCAGCGACGGTAGAAGGTACAACAACATCAGGAAAAGCGGATGTGGCTGTAGTGAAAATTAAATGTTGAATGGTGTTTGCAATCTTCAATCGATCAAAATAGATGTGGCTGATAAACTTGCAGGTAACTGGGCATACAGTGGGGAAAAATCAACATATGGATGATCACGAACGGTATATATGCGATTTATTTTTTATCAACGACTGTGAATTGTTGTACGACAATACGATATGGTAGGACGACAAAATTACTCGGGTGGATGACCATGATGGACTGTTGTGCTTGACGACGACATGGTGTATGGATTGCTTCGACGTGGCTGCAGATGGCCATAGGTAAAATAATTGTATTTTGATTTTTTAAAACTTTTTTATTTTATTTTTTAATTAATTATTTTTTAAAAACTTTTTTTTATTGTTTTGGTTTATTAAAATTTCTCATAATTATTATTTTTTATAACATTTTTGTCTTTTTTTACCTCCTTGTATATATATATATATATATATATAGTTTTTTTTCATCCTTTATGGCCAAAGGCTTGAATGATGAACTAACAAAATGAAGAAACTCCAAAAGTTGTGTAGCAAAATGCTTAGATCACAATGACAATTAAAGTTGACGAATAGTTAATGTCCAAAGGCAGAGATTGGAGAGTGCGACTCTGATACCAATGTAATGAATAAGGTTCATATACATAGCGGAATATTATTAATATATGGAATATGCATATATCCATTATAGGACAAGTAATACACACACACACACACACACACACACACACACACACACACACACACACATATATATATACATAGCAAAATATTATTAATATATGGAATATGCATATATCCATTATAGGACAAGTAACACAGACACAGACACACACACACACATATTTATATATATTTTTTTCCTGAAGAAAAAAACTATAATTTCATTAATATAAACAAATTTACGTCTGCATGTGCCGACGACACATTGAAAATAAGCATAAAATAGTCACTGAATCCATAATATCTCTCTGCCAAGAGCGAGAGATACCATTAGAGCAAAAAATAATTTATGGAGTCCAATTTATTGAGATTATTTATCAAAATACAAGGATTATATATTCTTCGTATTTACATATTTTTGGAAGTAAAAACTTGACAAAAACTGTCAGAAACAGGAGAAAAAACTGTCATTCTTAAGTTGTCGTTGAGTCGTCCACCTGAATCGCTTCAGTAAAGGGTTTGTGATAGAAACTCCTGGAGGTTCCAGATACCATTTCACTGATATTATAGACTCCCATAGCCTGTGAAGATCCCACATTAGACAGAGTGTTTGATTCCCTGTTGTGTTCCATATAAATATGGATACAAGTAATCCTATTAAAATGATGTTTTAGCATAAAAACCTCCTTAATATTGGTGAATGATGTGAATATGACATCACTGCATGCCATTAAAACAATTGATAATAACCATAGAATCACCAAATATATGAAGAAGAATTTTGAGGCTAAGAAGTTCAGCAAAATTATTTGTACCCCTCCCTAATCCACTTTGAAGCTTAAAATAATGGTTTTCATTTAGATAAAGGATTACCCCTCTGCCACAAGACCCATTCTCAGGAGCAGTCCGTCAAAGTAAGCCCAAGGATAGGAATGATAGCTCACTTCTTTAGTAATGATTCGCTGTACATGAATTTCTTCTTCCATTGGGATTAAAAATCAACACATATTTTGGCCATCACTCGATCAAGGACATATGGTTGATCTCTAAAAATCTCTCTATTCTGGGCTGTCCAAATTACCCAACAAGTCATGGGGGGTGTTGTGGCTCATTTGCAATATCCTTTATTTTTAATTTTCAAAAATACAAAAAATAGAAAATTATCAAAATATATGTTAAAAGTATAAAGATTCATATACTTTGGCATAAAAATGTAATATTTGTTGCATTAAAGTTTAAAGTTAATACTTCAAGCTTTTGTGGAAGCGGGTCCCAACGTACAGATTAAAAAGTGAGCATCT
Organism: Pinus albicaulis; assembly: GCA_034641835.2. NCBI lineage: Eukaryota > Viridiplantae > Streptophyta > Pinopsida > Pinales > Pinaceae > Pinus > Pinus albicaulis. The sequence continues at coordinate 97,867,061 of CM076584.1, forward strand.
TATGGAGCGGGATCCGATGATTTATCAAACAGGGAATAAAAGTGTCAACCCACGGGCACTTTCAGGGCACAAGTTAACGAGGAGGGTGCCTCCGCAGTTGACCCTGTTGATTGCGGGGCAGATCGAGTTCAACGGTCGAGATTCACCACGGGGCATGAACCCGATGAGCTCTCAGTACCTTGAGACCTCTCGCAGTGACGTATGTAGCCCGCTGGTGACATATGTGGTCCACGTCGAAGTACTTTTAATGGTCTTTTGGCGCGTCTCATTAGCATTTAATTCTTGAGCCCGCGCCACCTATTTAATAAGGATTATTATTTTTCTAAGTTTATTGTTGTTAGTTTGTGTTTGAAGTTGTGTCTACGCTGTGTCTTTTTGTGCAGTCTTCTACCTTTGATTGTTTGTCACCCCAAGCTAAACTATGACCAAGCGTTCATCCCTTTCAGGTTCTTCCAGTCACATGCCTCTCATGGACACTGAGAGGGAAATCCAGGATACTATCTGTTCGCTAGACCACCTTTCATTTTATCAGCAGGTCTGCTTAAACGATAAAAATTCTCCAATTTACACCGCCATGGTTAAATTGGTGTGTTGTCTGCATGCATTCCAAGAACACACATTTTTCCTAAATTTGTGTATTGGCTAGTGTCTGTCATGTACCCTGGAAAGTGTTTTGTAATGAATTGTCAAGGGGAAAATGTTTTGCAAGTCTCAGCCCAGTTAATTCATCAAGCTCTGTGTTACCTTGAGTCAGAGTTGTATGTCCAATTCACTGATGATTCCTTGATCGCGCATTATGATAGTCTTGCAGGTCAAGAGTTCAACAATTCATATTTTTTCTGAAGCCAGATACACAACAGTTTGCACCTGATAATAAAGAATTTCCCATGGAGATTTTTGATATAGAAGTCAGACCAGTGTTGAGGTGCATAGCAAAGATTTTGGGAAAGGATGATGATAGTACAGTGGACAAATCAGTTTTGGGAATGTTCGCCTTGATGATGAAGCCAGGAGTGGTGTTGGATATTCCATCTTATTGGCAAGAAGCTATCAATTCTCAGCTCATGAGCTTATCACTGACAGGTTCATTCAGGTTTCCTTCTCTTGTTATCTATCTCTTTTTATATCAAAATGTAGAAGAATTCATGCATTTGAGGTTAAATATAATGGATATGAATAAGAAGAGGCAGTCAGTAGTATTTTGGACAGATATAGTAAGGAAAGAAAAAAATGAGGGTGGTTTGTCTGATTTTGCTATCCATTTTATGTCTACTGCATATAAAATTTTGAATGGAATCTCTCCCCCCTGCTTTCTGCCAAAAGATCAAGAGTTCTTGTAGTTGGGGACAAATTGTAAGTTTGGTGATTGGTTTGTCTTTGAAGATTATTCTGAAATTAGACTTTATGGAGCTGGTGTAGAACCTTATACGCTTCATGTATTTGTGCCTATGAGATTATTCACTTTGGAGTTCATTAGGCAAAGTTTAAACGTGGATCAAATACACTTTGTGCCTATGAAGAAAGGTCATATGTTTAAGTTGCCAATGACTGTTGGTCCTTTTATAGTTAATATGAGACAAGCAATTGATGAAGCCACTAAGATGTTAGGTGAAATGCATCTACTTTTAGGAGAGAAGTGGGCTTATTACCCTCACATTGTGATTTCTAATAGGAGAATTGAAAATGGTTATTCAACATTCATTGATGAAAGTAGACTTGATATAGAAAAAATGGCAAGTAAAGGTTTTGCAGGCTCAGTGAGTTCAAATTTACAGAATCCTGTCATATTGGAGAAGTCAAATAAGAGAGGTAAAGAAGTAGTGATTGATTCAGAGGATGAAGAATAGAGGACTGAAAAGAGGACAAAGCTTAGTGAGGATTTTGTAGATGCTCAACCTGGTTTCTCATTACAATTGGGAGATGAGAAAAATGTCCCTGCTTCACCAAGGAGACATGAAAGCACTTAAGAACAAGTGCCCTTAATTAAACAAATGTTTGCCCAGATTGCAGAAATAAATCAGAAAATGAAGGCAAGCATGGAGGCTCAAGTTGAGTACCAGGTAACCCCAGATCAAACAAGACTTCTAACTACAATGGATCTTGAAAAGGATCAATTTAAGATTTCCCTTTCACATCCCTCTGATATGTCTATTGGTTCATCCAATAATTTTAATACTGTGAATCTAACTGTAGATGTGAAGAGAATTCCATTTCTTGACAAAGTAAATCTACATATGCAAACAGGGCAACAGATTGTAAATTATCTAACCAAAACCAATGCAATGGCACTCAAAGCTGAAAATATGCTTGGAAAAGTGATCAAGAAATTGAAGTTAGAGAAAGAAAATTCCAGGGCTTTGAAAATCCTGAATGAAGAACTCAAAAAGATTATTGTGAATATTGGGGTAGATCCCAATGACATGTTTGTTGTAAAAAAGCTTCTGCAAAGTGCTGAATCAGAAATATCTGTGCTGAATAAAAAGTTGAAATTTCCTACAGGAGAACACTCCATGGCATCATAGTTTGCAGAAGTAGAAAATGAGAAAGAGAAAATTCTTCAGCAACTCTTGCAAAAGGAAGAAGAAATCACCAAATTAAAGCAAACTGCATTGTCATTGAAAAATCACATTGAATCTCATACTTGTAATTTTGCTTTTCATCTGGTAATGAAGATCCATTAGCACAAATATCTCAATTAACCACTGAATTGCAGATGGCAGAGAGAGATCGAAAAAGGAAAAAGCTGATTTGGAAACAACAACAAAGATCATACAAGCCAAAGAGGGGGAAGTTAGTAAATACATAATAGACCGCCAGACTGCTGATGCTGAGATTAAAAATCTCAAAGAAAAACTTAAGGGAAATATATCCTTAATACAGGCTAAGGATAGCATCTGGAATGATATCATTGCAGAAATGAAAGAAATTTGCGGTTTTCTAACTGTTGTTGCGGAGGAAAGAAGCATTATCAGGGATTTTGAAGAACAATTCATGATAGAGAAGCAAAAGACAAATAATAGGGCCATTTGGGAAAGAAAATTCATTGATTTCATTGATTCCAAAAAAGATCAAGAGTCGGAAGAAAATGAAATTAAAGACAGGATTTTATATGCTGTGGAAATTAATAAGATGATTGTCAAGAATGGTTATAGGAAGTCTACAGAAAAGAAGTTGATTGAGCTTAAGGAATCAATGAACTAGTTTGATAATTTATTTGATAAAATAGCAAGAATAGGTTTTCCATCATGTTGGAGTATTGGAGGTAGTATTTTATCATGGGATTCTTATGAACCCTCACTGGTGTTGGCAAAAATTAAGGTAGAAAATACTCATGAAAAGACTCAGGTTCTTAAAGGAGCAACAATGATCAATTTCCTTCAAAGACATTTTCAGCTGCTGTGGTTAGTGAAGACTTTATTTGTAGAGAAGCCATCATTTAACAGAATCACTGCTTTTAGATTGGAATATCACAAGCTGGTCCTTTCACCTAAGACAAACATTGAGATATGGAATAAATGCAGAGCCTGGATGGCAGATTTACCAAAGGACCCCTCGATTTCAAAGAAGGATAAACCAGCCAGTCAAGGAAATGCAGCAACAACATCATTAATTAGCATTCAAAAAATAGATTAGGATTTATGTTTTATGTTATTTTCCTCTTTTAAAGAGAATGTAATTGTAATAAGACATTTTGATGACATGAAATAGGCAGTTGACGAAGTCCTATATAGTTGAAGCAGTTAGGATTAGTTCCAGCAGTTACAAACTGCTTTCTATTGTATTTAAAGAGAAAAACAAGAAAGGAAAAGGTTCTGAGTTTTGGACCTTCAGATTGAAAATTTTGTACTCAGTTTTCAAATGATTAATGAATGAAAAAAAAGTTTCTGGCATTTGTTGATATCGATGTGTCTTCTAGTTTACATTGTGTTCTTTCTGTCCTTGAATAAAATTAAGTAATGAACCTGAAGGTCTCTTTTTACTTGTGTGAATAAGAGTTAAAATCCTTAATAGGCGCTTATTCATTTTAACTGTTTCTTTTCTTATGATTCTTCTGAAGTTTGAGGTGGTATATTCTGAACATCAACATATCAGTTTGGGCTTCTTTCTTTCATGTTCTTCTGATAATTCCATTCTATATCAGAAGATAATAGCATTGTGGGACATTCATTGTATTTGATCTTTGAGGGTTGAATGATAAATATATGAAGGTGATTAAACAAAGATCAATATTTCTGTGACATATTTATATAAATGTCTTAAGCACGGATTCCTTACCAGAACGATGGGATTGTCTCTTAAGGTACAACAGGGGGAATGTTCATGTAATGCTTATGGATGATTTGGTTCCACCATGGTTTCCATGCTTCCTGTATAGATTCCCCAACCCAATTTGAGTTACCTCCCAAGTGGAATTTAGCATAATTCCAAACCGAATGCATAAAAGGAAAATTGATAAAGAGATTATATTTGGTTTCCAACTCATTCTTGCAGAGCGGACACCAGACCAAACCCTGCAGACCATGCTTGAGAAGGTTATCCCAAGTTGAATCCTTGTTTTCCAATAGACACCACACGAAGAAACAAAATTTTAGGGGGATCTTTAATTTCCATAATGTATTCCACCACAGAGCCAACACTTCTGGCTATCTATTACTAATAGTAAAATCATAAATGAATTCTCGGGAATAATAACCCTAAGGAGAATGAACCTAAAAAAAAATTTCCTCCTTATCCTCGTTTATACGAACATGATCCAAATCAAGAGTTAGAGTATAGGATTGTAAATACCCATGGAATTCTCGAGGTAAATTCAATTGTTGCACTGAGCACCAACCTTGAGTCGAGATAGATGATATGGTTGGATCAACAACATGACTAAGAGTATGCCTTCCATGTTTATGGAGAAAAAAAATCATGTCCTCTGGTATTTGAAAAATTTCACCACTCATACCCACAAATACTTAAAAAGCAACATCTTGGCCCCATTACCAACCTTCGAGGCAAGTCCTTCTTCACAACAGAAAAGGCCACGAGGACAACTTTCCAAATGATAGACATTCTAGGCCCCTTTTTATCAGGGGACCCGATCCAATCCTCAAGGGAGTTAGGGAAAATATATTTTTGCATGCAACATCAGACTAGAAACTCTTTGTGGAGATAGTTCTCCAACTGACCTTGGAAGCAAGTGATTTTGGAAGAGAGGGAGGGTAAATCCTTTAGACCCAAACCTCCCCATATTTTAGGCAGATATATCTTATCCCATCGAATCCATGGGAATATTATTCCATATTTAACACCCATCCATAGGAATCTGCTATATAGTTTACGAATTGTAGATAGAGTGCATGTAGGGATCCATGCTAGTGACATACAAAACACTGGAATTGCCTCTAATACTGATTTGATTAATACCAACCTCCCCACTCTAGAAAACCATCGAAAACACCAAGATGTAATTCTTTTCTCAATTTTGGAAACTGAACATTGTGAATCTATTTTTTGATTTTCATTTGGATTTAAAGAGAAATGCAAATAATTCAAACATTCATCCAGGTCCCAAGATATGAAAGGAAAAAGATAAAGGGAATAATCCTCTTCTGCTATGGACAAACCATTCATAGTTATAGATGACTTGTGATCATTTACTTCCATAACCGTTACCACCTGGAACAAATTCAAGGCCGATTTGATAGATGCCATATCTCTACGAGATCCATTACTTAACATCAATACATCATCTACAAACAACATATGAGTGATAGTAAGATTTTATACTACATAGACATCGTAAAGATCACCTCTATGCTTAGCCATCTTAAGAAGCCTACTAAGACCCTCGACAAACAAAAGAAATAGCAAAGGCGAGAGAGAAAATCCTTTACTGGAGGCCCCTTTTAACCCTGTAAGAAGTTTGAGACTGAGCCATTTATCAAAAATTCAAAAGGAACCGATGTTAAGCAACTCATAATCCAATTTATAAAATGAATCTAGAAGCCATGATGAGTCAATAACAAACTTATATATTTCCAACTTAGACAATCGTATGCCCTGGATAAATCAGTTTTTATATTCACCCATTTTTTCTTCCATGACTTTAATCCATGAATGATCTCCTGAGCCACCCCAATCACCTCATGGATTTGTCTATCCTGTAGGAATGCAAACTGTTTTCTAGAGATATGATCAGAAATGATGGGATTTATTTTGTTAGTAATAACTTTGGGTATGATATTATAGATACAGTTACACAGTGAAATAGGCTTGAAGTCATTGAAAGAGAGGGGAGAGTGAGAATTTGGAATGAGTGCAATGAAAGTGGCATTGAAATAAGGAAATATCATGCCCAAAGACCGATATTCTTTGATGAATCCAAGTAGGTCTCTTCCAATATTTTTCGTAAAATCCTAAGAAGAATTCCAAAGTCCACCCATCAGCCCCAAGGCTTTTGTATTTTTGAAATCAATGAAGAAATTTGTAGCTTGGCCTTAGATACCAGTTCCATAATTTCTTTATTATCATTATATTCGATAAAACGAGGAAAGGCCTAAGTAATTCTAATAATTTCTGAAATTGAAAATTCACGTTGTCCCTTGACGAGTTACTAAAATTTTCAATCCCCAACTGATCTAAGTCATAAAGGACCAAACTTTATTTCCTTTGGAATCATCCATATCCCAAATTTTGTTTTGTATGTTGCGACCCTTAGCATAATTATGGAAATTTTATGTGTTATAATCACCACTCTGCAACCATATGGCCCCACTTTTCTATCTCCAAATCTCTTCTTTGTTTTTTAGAATATGATCTCTTTCCTTCACAAGAGATATGATTCTTTGTTTTTCCTGTTCTAACTCATAATCTCCATTTAACAATTCTTCTAACCTTTCCAGCTCTCTTTAAATATTATTGAGCGTCTCCTCTTATATAATCTTCTTTTTCTTTCCCACTAAACAATTTATTTTATTTTATTGAGGTTTTCTACAAACTGATCGACCCTTGTACCTTACACAATTAGACCATAAGAAAACCAATTTTCAGTGACCAATATCTGAAAATATTCCTCTTGAATCCATGAAGGATTTAACTTGAAAGGGATCCTAGGTTTGTCGATATCCCCTTTTAGATCAAGGAATATTAGATGATCATCTAATTTTCCTTCATAACCAATCCAATTTCCAAAAAAGAGGGATTATTTTAGAAAAGTCTTCAGCCATGAAGAATCGATCTAGCCTCTTCGCAACCCTATATTCTCCATATATCCAATTCATCCATGTGGGATTAATTTTGATTAGGACCACCTCATTGACTTTCTAAGCCTCCAAAAAAGTTCTAAAATAAACATCCTCAGGATTTGGATGAGAATGAGGACTCCATACTTCTGAGACTCCCAAAGTAAAATTTAAATTCCATCCTACTACTAAATTTTCAACTTTCATAAAGGATTTAAACATCATGCCATCAAAAAAATGTATTCTATCCTAGCATGTCCCATAAATATTGACTATTTTAAATTCCTTATCCAACTCATTCGAGTAAATATCAACACCCAAGACCAAATCTGCTCCCCATGTCCCTAACACCCTTATGTTTTTTCGATTGAGACCTAATTCTAGGCCTCCCAACTTGCCTTTGGCATCAGATGCTACAAAACACCATCCCAAGAGTAAGGTTTCTAGAGCTGACTTAATGAATTCTTCACCATCTAGTGTTTCTTTTAAAAAAATAATGTCGAGATGATGTTTCAATATCAAACTCTTCAAGTCCAACTTTTTTGATGGGCTAGTCAAGCCCCTATATTTAAAATATAAAAGGGTCATGATTCCGCAAAGTTGGGGGATTTTATTTCTCTAAGAACCCCTTATAAAGATCTATATTTTCCTTCTGCTATTTCCAGGTTTTCCATTTACTTGGCCCTAGAAAGATGTTATTTTTGACCGTGTGTTTTACCCCCTTGTTTGATAGGCGATAACTTTCCCAAACCACCCACACTCCCTTGAATCTCTCCATTAAAAATTTTTGATTGGAGGTTAGAAGGTACATGGGGACTTGATGAATTCCCTTGGTTAATGAAAGAGGGTGAAATAACTGAGGGAGTAGAGGAATAATATTCAAGAGGTGACTGGGGAAAAAGAGGGACCAGGGAGGGGGGAATAGAAGAACAAATATTTAACTCTTGGATTGGTGTGAAATCATCCATCATAAGAATATACAAAGAATGAATTAATTTATTAACCAAAGGTGGGGAGGGAACAATACTCGGAGACACATCCATCTCAGTCGTAGAGCCCCCAACAATGTTTGGGACACTGGAGTCGACTGAGCCTCCTCAACGTCCATGGGGTTGGTAGCTACATCGATCATAGGATTTGAAGTCTTGGGGCAGTTTTCATCGATCCTCTACTCTAACTCCCTTTGAGCTAAATCAACCTTCACCCGATTAGGAGCGCTTTCGTCTATTTGAATCCCAACATCCCTTATAAGCTCCACCACTCCAGTCATCTTTTTATTCCCCTTATTTTCTAGATTTTCTTTGAAGGGGAGGGGGAAATCCTTGATGAAGTTTGCTGTTTTGGGGCAATAATGAAATCTGAATGGATAACCCTAATAGTCTAGAATTTGACACACCGAATAGCATCCAAAAATAATATGTAATAGGAAAATTAATATACTTATATAATAATGTTGAATGTACAAGGGATATGAGATGATATATCATTAAAAATGAGGGCCCACGTTTATAACTAGGCAGGTGCCCGTTCATGAACGATCACATCCTTTAATACATACCTCTTCACTAACTAATTATTATGTAATTAATTATTGTTATGATTTATTCATATTATCTTCATATATTATGTTCATAATAGAAATATTCTAGGCAAAGCTAAATGGTACACTTGAGAGAAGGTGGAGGAAATATTTCCTCACCTCATTCAATATAAGTTTTTTGGGACCAAAAGATTCCCAAAATAGGGAGGTGTGATTTGGATTGGATCATTATATTTTTTTCATCCATCTTAATAATTTTAGAGTAGAAACAATGGAGGAATTAACTCATAGGACCATTTTTATTGGAAAATCCTAGTTTGAAACCTTTCGGGAGCAGTTTGAGGCACCAAAAGAAATTTTTTGGTGGTAAAAATTTTCCACTTAAGTGTGAACCTTTTTGTTCTATTATACACATAGAGACATTTTCAACGACACAAAAATCACCTTAATTAAAGTTTGTATGTAAAAGTTATGCCACACAGAAGTCGACTTTCCTATTATGACCGCCATAATTTGAGAGGATGCCACGTAAGATCCCATTATTCATGAACAAGGTTGCTAGCCACATGATCTTGAAAAATATGACTCCATAATATTCCATGATTTTAGTTTTTTTAATATTTGAAGGATTCAAACTTAACCACTAATAAGCTATCAATTTGTGTTATAACTAGGTGTTTGGTCAATTTAGTGTGTCCTAAATTGCTGCATTTAATTGTCAATCCGGGAATCGTAAGGTGATGAAGTGCGGCGCACTATATGTGCAAGATAACCTCTTTCTTATCTTTTTGTCGTTTATGGTCTTTCTAAGGTGAAATGGAAATTCTAAAGTGAGAAACAAGCTTGGTTATAATTGTTCAAGGAAGTGATATCCCCTATAATGATTTACCAATCTCGAAACTTCAAAAGCAAATTGAAATTACAATGACAAGAGCAAGTAAACTGCTGAAATGGAAAGTGTTGTTAATCTAATGAATCAAAACAAGAAACTAGTGAATATGAAAACTAAACTATTCTTGCTGCCAACTGAACACAAAAGAAACTATGCTTATGGAAATTCAAAATTGCAATGAAAGAAATCTAAACCAGTTTACATCAATTCATTTTCTGACCCTTCATCATTAGACCAGCTATGACTTGCGGAAGTAATCATAAACAACTTGTGTAACTGATATTTAATTTGCAGAAAGTAAACTAATACTAAACCATACACACATGATTCAATCCCTCGCCATCGGTCCAGCTGTGGCTTTCGGAGGCAATTGAAGATGTCATACATGATTCAATATATTTAAGTTTGCGGAAAAGAAACTAATACTAAACTACACACTTCATCATGCAGCCCCTCACCATCAGTCCAGCTGTGGCTTTCGGAGGAAACTGAAGACGCTATGAGAAGCTTAATATATCTAATTTTGCAGAAAGGAAACTAATACTAAACTACAAATTTCATCATGCAGCCCCTCACCATCAGTCCAGCTGTGGCTTTCGGAGGTAGCTGAAGACACTATGAGTAGCTTAATATGTCTAATTTTAACTACTGAATCAGATAAACAAAACTGAAATGCACAAAACAAAACTGAAGTTAAACAAACACTGTGAAAGAAAACTAGCAGCAGAATAATATCAGTTTCATATCATTAGCAAAAATACTTATGAAAATGCCCCGGGGTGTCTACCTAAAACCTGCACAAGAAAACTGATCAGTGTCTTAACAATCATAAAAACATAAAAGACAGGAATGCAATGGAAATTACAGAAATGTATGAACAGACATAAAACAACTATGAAATATGAACATGTAATGGGTTATGATACAATGACTGCTTAAAGAAATGAAATGAAAAATATATACATTAATACACAGAACCTCGGCTGAGCAGGGGCCCTCTACGCAGCTCTGGTATGATCTTCAAACACGAATTAAGTTATGAAACAGAGTTCTTCACATTAAAAATAAAGTTATTACAGGCTGGTGGTATTACGGCTCAAGGCAGCGTAATCACCACATAACAGAGTACGCACATCAACTTAACAACTAACAACTATCAACTCACATTCCCTAACTCTACGTGCGTATGCAAACGCTCTTTATAAAGCAATAAAATGTAACTGTTTCCTGAAGTTTATGATAGCAGCCAGCACGTAGACCACTAAGGCCACGGATTTAGGAGTATGGCCATGTTGGGAAACGGATCTATGGAAGGTGGGCGCTTAAATTCAACTCCAGAACTTTGCACAGATGTCAATTAACTTCCACAAGCTTGGGAAACGGCCGTATGGATGTTTCTATGCCACGAAACAGAGTCCAGCCGACATAGAACTCCACGGTTGACTTCCACGTGGATGGCTTTGACCGCGGCTTTCCTTGACGAATTTCATTGAACCAATAGGACACGAACCATGTCCTTGTCATTCCTAGCCTGCCCATGTAGCTCGTTTCCTTCGTTGACACCTGTAACATTGATTTCCACAAAATAGCTGCGGAAAGTTGCAGCGGCTGCGGAAAGTGACAAGTTTCCGCAGCTGTATGAACAAAATCTAAATCAAATAGAAAACACACAAACATAATTAAAAACCATGTTAGATACCCTTTTGCACATGATATTGACAATTTTGTAGGTTTAGGTGAGTGAAAGAGATATGGAAAAGTGTATGGAAAAGAGACAAGTCGGAGTTTAACACTAGGCCACCATGAGGAAAAGGGGTTCCATTCTATTCAAGTGCATTTTGTTCCATAAACGAGAAAAGTAGCCAAGAAAGATAGGGAGAGAGAAAAAAAAGAGAGGATTTGTGCAGAGTAGATCCCACAAGCCACATAACTCACTTCTTTGTACTTGCATCCATTTTTCCATTCATATAAAGAGAGTAGAGAAACCTCACATTCCAGTTGGGTTTTATCCTAAAAGGGTCTCCCATGATATATCTTGTGTCAATTGTGGTTTGTGAGTTTTTAATTAAATATTGTCTATTTTCTACATAATTATAATTTTCATGCCTACACAATAAGTAATGATTTATAGATACAAAAATCTAAGGAGAAACAAACCCTCATAGGGTAGATTTCCTATTTTAAGCATAATTTTATGAGATTTGTTGTGACGAACTGCCTAGTGGAATATCCATGAAAATTTATGGAATATCTATGACAATTTATGGATCATCACTTGTGTTCATGGTAGTATATGAAGAAGGAAATTGGTATATCCATATCGATTTCCATGCTCTCAATACATTGACCATCAATGACAAATTTATTATTCTCATTATTGATTTTTTTCCTGAGAAAATAAACCCGTACTTTCATTTATATAATAAAGGAAAATACATTTTGTATATACACCAAAGGTGTATTTTTCAAGGATTAACCCTATCCAGATGAGGCAAAATTTCAAAAAATAATAAACAATAGTCCAAAATTTTGGCTAGTACATTCTTTAGCAAATCAAGAAAATAGTCATGAACTTGAGTTCATGGTGCATCCAAACAATAACATAATATAATGTCATACACAAATTTGATGTATATCCATACAAAAAATGTAAACAAAAATAGAAAATTTCAATGCACAGTAATTTAAATATCAACCACAACCAACCCACCCAAACTTTGGAATTGGTGCTATATTGCAGTGATTGATGGTTGGCATTGATGTCAACCTGGGCATGTGTTGTAGGTGGCTTGAGTGTGTATGAGTTTATCAGATGGTTCTGACATAGCTTGGTTTGTGACAAATTATCTTATGTGTAGATGTTATGTATGGTTTCTATGGAAAATGAGTTTATGCATATGCTTGTTTGACAATTGTGTAGGTGTTGGAAGAGTTGTGGAGCAGATTGACAAAGGTATGGGTTGAGAAGTATTTTGTTTTTCCCTATAGTCTGCCACAACCACATGGATTTAGTCTTATGCGTACTTTTGGAGGCTTTAACCGCATGGATGCATTATTATGGGTGCAGTTGCAACCGAGTTTTCCATGTTTTATGTGTGCAGTTGCATGTTCAATTATGAGTAAGACATTACCTTGGTTTTTCCTTGGGTATTGAGCATGAGTACAAAAATACCTTGGTATTTTCCCGTGGTATTGGTTTGAGGTTGATTGTTATATGTTTGTGTGTGTGGATTAGGTTGGAACTTGGTATTGGTATTACCATGGTACATGTGCACTTGGTATTGGTATTACGATGGTATAAGTGCCCTTGGTATTGGTATTACCATGGTATTTTCTTGTGGTATTGATTTGGAGATTTATGAAGATTAATTTGCTATATACTTGTGAGTGAGTATTGAGTTGTGGATTTGATGGTGTATGAGTGTGAGAGTGTGCTACATTGTTTGTAAAATAAGATTGTATATCTATTGTAGAGTTGAGGAATGCGTTTATTAGTTCAAATTTTCAATCAGATCAGAGTGAGGCTGTTGGGTTGCTCATGTTGAGTAGGTTTGAGATCTCAGTTTGAAAATTCATGAAACATGGTTCACATGAAGGTGTTGAAACCGTTGAGGCTTAATAGCAGAAAAGGTGTAGAGAAGGTGGGGGCATTCTATCTGGAAAATCACAATGGGAAGAAAATTTCTATAGAGTCTAGTAGTGTGGCTGGTTGGTCATGGCGACTTCCAACGAATGGGTGTTCATAGAGTCGTGAGAGAAGAGTATTTCTATTTGATTTTGCTAGCAGTTTGTCATAGTAGTCGAGTCTTCCATCTAGTGGGTGATAACACTTCAATGTAAAAAAAATTGTTCAACACATAATAGAAGATTTGGGCAGCAACAACATCGGGTGGTCTTTTGCCTTGGAGGGGGTTTTCCACCCGATACATGTGTGTCCTTTTGTGTGAATGTCTTGATGACATTCATTGTGTTTTTATATGTTGATTATATGCTAGTTTAAAGTGGTGCACGAAGAGTACATCGAGGTGTGAAACAACAAAAATACTAGTTTTCCATGTTTTATAAGTGCAGTTGCAGGTTCAATTATTAGTAATAATACCTTGTTTTTTCCATGGGTATTGAGCATGAGCACAAAAATACCTTGGTATTTTCCCGTGGTATTGGTTTGAGCTTGATTGCTATATGTTTGAGTGTGTGGAGTAGGTTGGAACTTGGTATTGGTATTACCATGGTACGAGTGCCCTTGGTATTGGTATTACCATGGCATTTTCCTGTGGTACTCGTTTGGATATTTATGGAGATTACTTTTATATATACTTGTGAGTGAGTATTGAGTTCTTGATTTTATGGTGTATGAGTGTGAGAGTGTGCTACAATGTTGATAAAATAAAATTGTATATCTATAGCAGAGTTGAGGAATGCATTTATCAAATCACATTTTTAGATCAGATCATAGTGAGGCTGTTGCATTTCTCACGTTGAGTAGGTTTGAGAGCCCAGTTTGAAAATGCATGAAACATGGTTCACATGGAGGTGTTGAGGCCTTTGAGGCTTCATAACATACATGGTGAGAAGGTGGGGGAATTCTAACCGAAAAATTAGAACGAGAAGCAATTTTTTCTAGAGTCTAGTAGTGTTGGGCGAGGCTCGTTGGACCTGGCGGCTTCCAATGAATGGGTGGTTGTAGAGTCATGAGAGAAGAGTATTTCTATATGATGTTGCTAGCAATATTTCATAGTAGCCGAGTCTTCCATATAGTGGGTGATATCACTTCCATGTAAAAGTTTTGTTCAACACATAATAGAATATTTGGGTAGCAATAATAGTGGGTGGTTTTTTTCTCTGGAGGGGGTTTTCCACCAGATACATTTGTGTTCTCTTGTGTGAATGTCTTGATGATGTTCATTGTGTTTTTAGATGTTGATTATATGCTGGTTTCATGTGTTAGCTGATGGGTTACTGATTCTTGTTTGTTTTGATAAAGAATAAAATTTGAATAAATCCTAGTGCTATTGATTTAAAGTTGTGTGAAGAGTAGGTCGAGGTGTGCATGAGCACTGTGTGGGTGAAATAGTAAAGGTAATCATGCAACAAATTTTTAAATACGTAACTAGTGGCTAGGGTTTATTTGTTGAACCTTGTGCATGCAGTTGGAGGCTTTAACCACATGGATGCAGTCTTAGATGAATTTAAAGAAGCTATGAAGGAAGAATTTGAAATGATAGATCTTGGTCTTATGAAATACTTTCTTGGTATAGAAGTTGAGAAATTAGAAAAAAGATATATATTTGTTAAAATATTTATGCTAAAGATTTGCTGAAAATATTTAGGATGGAAAATTGTAAACTTTCTCATACACTAGTTGCAGTAGGGAAGAAGTTAAGTAAGGATGCTGAAGGATAATATGCCAATCCAACTCTATTCAAAAGATTGGCTGTCAACCTCATGTATCTTACAACTACAAGACCAGATATTATGCAAGCAATGAGCTTGATTTCTAGTTTAATGGAGTCTCCAAAAGACTCACACTAGAGAGAAGGAAAAATAATTCTGAAATACATAGTAGGAACTACAGATTGTGGCATAATGTATGCAAGCACAGATAAGAAGGATTTGGTTGGATACACTAATAATGATTCTGCGGGCAATTTTGATGATAGGAAAAAAATTCTGGTTATGCATTTCATGTTGGTTCAAGTGTGATATTATGGGCATCTAAGAAGCTACTTATTATGACACATTCATCAGGAGAAGCATAATATGTATCAAAAACATCTGCAACATGCAAAGTAGTATGGTTACGAAGATTTTTGGATGGACTCAAACAGAAGCAAGTAGGATCAACAAAAATATATTGTGACAACACCTCAGCCATTGCACTATCCAAGCATAGTGTGTTTCATCAAAAGATAAAGCATATTGATACTATATATTATTTCATTATAGAACTCATGAGAAATGGAGAAGTTTATTTGAAGCCTTATAAATTAAGTGATCAAATAGATGATATATTTATTAAGTTATTCGCAAAATATGTATTTGAGTTTCACTGAGGAAACTTAGGTGTTGTAAGCCTAGTTGAGACTTAGACTAACATGCATGCTTGTGTTGTCATGAATTATGTCTTATTTTAGCGGTCATAATTAAGGGGGAGTGTTAAAGATAACTAATTACTCCCGCATGCAGAGTTGTCTAAATTTAGAGAATTAGTTAACGAAGTCAAGTGTGAGTGAGTTTGAGTTTAGTATTATATTTGGTAAAGTTGATTTTATAGTGTGTGTGCATATTGAAGTTATTTTGAGTGGGTCTCTATTCGAAAGGGTTAAATACCACCAGGTTCATTGTAGTCATTAAGTTTTTTGTGATCAACAGAAGGGCTACAACTAGTGCTATTATTTGTGTGTGAAATTTGTGCCTTACCTCCTCTGCCTTTCCAACAATAGTTAAGGTTTGATTTTATCTCATGATCATTTTATTTTTATTTTCACATGGAATGATGAAAAATAACCTGCAAAAAACAAAAATTAATGATTAGTTTTTGAATTAAAAAAAGGAAAAACAAAATGCGCATTGAATAAAATCAAAATGATATCGAATGTAAATAAGAATGGAGCATTTAAAATAAAAATAATATGCATATTACTGAATATAAAATTAATAAGAACAAAAGGAAGGAATTAAAATTCAATATATGAGCACATAAAGTATGGGTAAAGGTGCAGTGATGTCAATAAAAAGGATGAAGAATTGTTTGTATTGAAGACAATTATCAATACTATCAAAGGGGTTAATAGATCATTTTCATGGCTCAATAATTAATTATGCTAAAATATGTGAATACAATAGATTTTTTATTGGTTGTTGGATGCGCTGCAATGGTTATGTTATTCCTCCTTGAATGCTGAATCAATAGTTACCTTCAAGATTATTGATCTAGTCAAGTTTGTTCCGTGTAAGTGATGGGTTTTTACAACTATACATATTTGACACTAGTTCAAGGTGTTGAGAATTTGGAGGGCTGTAGGTTAATACAAATTCTCTTCTTAATAATTACTTGTGACCTTAATTGTGATACTTATGTCTTATTCTTCTTTTAGTTTAGTTAATATTTCATCAAGTCAATTATCAAAATGCACAAGACACAAAATTTAGGCTCCTATAGCCATGGCCAAAACCTCTCCCTCTTGGAGAGGAAAACCCACAAATAATTCTTCTTATAGATCTTCAAATGACAAGTACCATGACCTAGACTTAGACCCTTGACCTAGATGTGCTTCCAAGACCTTAATATAGCTTCTTTAACCTTGAATCTTCTCTTCACCAAATTACTTAGTTCTGCATCAGCACTGGAGACCTTGATCTTCACCTTGCATATGTTTGTAGTTGATTTTCTTGAACAATAGGAAGTTAAATCATAGATTTACCTTCCTCACAATTACTGCCTCTTTTCCTTATGTTCACAGTCTCAACCTCTGCTAATTCTATCTTGTAATCACATCCTTTAACAATGTATATCAACAACTTATTCATGTACCAATCTTCTTAAGTCTACTCCTTAAACTTTAGGGATATCTGCACTGTACCTTGTTATCCTTGACTGTCCACAAACTGTCCTTCACTATTCGTATTTATGTGCTACCCTTCCTGCACTTTTCCACATTCATAGGCAACCCTAATTCTCTATTCTGTCCACACTTATTGACTGTGATGTATCCACAATATTTCCTGAGATTTGCTCTATATTAGTTGCAATGTTGTCCACACTTCTTCCTTCCTTTAATCCGCACCTTTTCTTGCATTTTAATCCGCACTTTTTTCGGAGACGAATCCACACTTTTTCCTGAAATTACTTTGCAATTTTTTTCCTGAGATTAAATCTGCACTTCTTCCTGAAATTACTTCGCACTTTTTCCTCAGATTAAATTTGCACTTCTATGATTTTCTGCGCAATATTTACATGGGTATATATAGTTAGCTTAGTATGCTAATAAGCCAACTTGTCATTATAATATAGGGCCGACTTGATCACACTTTAATAGGCCAACTATGACTTGTAATTTCTTCCACTTTCCAAGAGGTGTTACTTCAGCAGTGTAGCAGATTGTCTTCAATTGATTTCAACATTATATGAGGGTTTTCAAGGTCTTTGGAGCACAAAATAAATCATTCATGAACATGACACCTAATTATATTTATTCCTAGAAGACATAAACCTAATATACATCAAGAAGAAGTCTATCTACATAATAAAATCTTGCTCATGAAACCCATGAAGCAAGTACACCAAAAATACATTTTATTATTTTTGACATCTTCTATACATAATTACATAGTCAACATGAAGACTGAAATAGTTATGCTTTTTAACACTCCCTCTTAAATAGGGAGGTATTCATACAGGTACATGGTTAATTTCAAACTGAAGAATCTCATAAGAAGAATAAGATTGGTAATCACATCTGTATAGCATCATATCAACCAGCATTGTCCTAGTGCAAGGCCTTGACTAGCAACCCCATCTTTCAACAAGAAAATGGGCTACAATGTTGGCGAGACACATGAATAATAGACACCATAGTCATTGTCTCTCTAAGGTACATGCCCCACCTAGGTGTTCCTAGAGTATGACCTTCTTGGATTATTCTCCTCTTGGGTAGTGTTGAAGGCTCGAAAAATCGGGTCTACAACAAGGGGGATAACCACCCGGTCCAAACCTTAAAGCAACTCCTTTTCCGTTTGGAATAGTGGCTCCGACTGGGGATGATGGGACCAGTTTCCCAATCTATTTATGATGGGTGTACTAACGGGATGATGTTTTTTTTCTTTTAAGGTTTTAATGGGGTGAATGATTATTATAAATCTAATCTATCTTTTAACTATCAAATGCAATCTATTGGAATCAAAGAAAACATCTAAATCTAACTGTCCCAGGAATAGATTTTACTTATGCGATATAAAATAATTTCTAACAACAATTGATAATAAAGATCATTCAATTACTACGAGAAAAGAATCCATTAAAGATGATTGTTTCGTATAAAAGTTAGCCGAAACAATTATGAGAAATATATCGCATAAGAGTTATTCATATATTCAACATAAAATAAGTTATCACCATACATAAGTGCAATAATGACAACTAAACATTCAGACTTTCATATATCAATAACTAAAAATAATTTATCACTTGGCACATAAGTAAAAAGTATTAAGAGAAAGAAATACCATTGATAATAAGTTCTACTCATGAGCTGCAACGATATAGATTTTTCTTCAAATCACTCAACATCCACTAAGAGTACAAAAGTGCATTTTAGTAGCAGATATCAAACTCATATAAAGAAAAATCTCGTTCCATATATTTCATCAAAACTTCCTCCAGGAGGAGCAAAAGTGCATGTTTTGAAGAATTGTTTTTGATAAAATTCTGGACCCCTCTCTAAATGCATGAGAGGGGTTTAAATACTACTCTATGAAATATAAAATTAAATATTACAAAAATATATGAGGAGGTTTAAACCACCTACCTCATTTAAAGAAAAAATAAACTAAAATAAAGCTAAACTGTATCTATGATAAATTCAGCATCTGATCCTTTAGATTGCAAATATCCAACATCGGTTTCAAGAGCATCGGTTGGCTGACTTCAACTTTTAACTGTCCTGTAAATACGACATTGGCCAGAGCTGGCACCATTTTCTTGGCAGCGGTTATGAGGCAACTCAGGGTCATGCATTGGCTGTGTGGCTTTACCAAGTACCGCCAGTATGTGTCCTAGTTTAACCTGTTTAATTATCTCTGCTTTTTTATCTGCTGTTTGTTTCCATTCTATTTGAAGCTGTTGTGCCTTTGGAAGGAAGCCTGGGGTAGTCTCTGTTATCAAATTGGTTGTGTACAGATTTTATTTTATGCACTCAATGATACTGTTCGCTGCTTCTGCTGCCTCTCCAATCGCCTGTTCTGTTTCTTTAAGCTGGAAATCCCATCTCGCAAATAACATCTCTTTATGTGATTCATCAATTTTGGGAAATTCTGCTCTTTTTCCTTCTTCTGATTTCTGCCAGTCTAAGAAGTCTGAAACTTTATTAAGAATTGAATCATAATCAAGTCGTAAATCTATGACTTGATTTGTAATCTTATCGCTTATTTCACAATAGGAATCCCATTGCGAGATATTCTGGCAGAATAATTCTTCCTGTTGTAAGAGTTGAGAATTGAGAGCGAGTGTTTCTGTGATAAATTCCCCAATTTTGGGGTCATCCTTATGTAGTTCCATCATAGTTTGTATCTGTTCTTCTTTATTGGCTAAACTGGTTTGATGATCTAATTTCATCTGATGGAATTCTTGTTGGAGTTTTGCTAACTATGTCTCTGCTTCTTTATTGATGCTGCCTTGTTGCAGTTGCTGTTCCAAAAATAAAATCCTATCCTCTTTATCTCTAAGTAGTAACTGAACCTCTGCTTCTTTATCAATTGTTGCAGAAGCATATGCTCCTGTTATTTGAGAGAGCCTAGTTAGATTTTCTGATGGGTCTGTAGTGGGATCTTTCCAAAGAACATCTAGAGGTTCAACTTATGAAGCGAGTGCAACCTCTAGCTTTCTTTTCTTTCATTGTCTTCTGATGACAGATTTACGTTGAGGGCTATAAAATAAATCTAGAGGAGGAATTTCATCTATTCTTAGTACAATTTCTGATGACAGAGCAACAAGAATATGCTCTGTTTCCTGAGTATTGATAGTCCCTTCAACTTCCATTCCTATAGCTGAATTATTACAGTTTATCAATGGCTCTATGCTTTGTTCCTTAGTGTTGATTACTTTATTAAAATTCTCCCATTCTCCCTCTAGATCCACTACAATTGGCTTTGTAAAATGAGTGGGAGTTTCAGCTTGTTTCGGGGACAAAACCTGCTGGCCAGGATTTTCTTTAGATTGAGATATATCTTTAACTGATTCTTCACTTTTGCTGTGTTCACTCTTGGACTGATCACTGGATTTAGATTTATGTTTTGAATTCCCACTTATGCTAACACTGGGAGTAGGTTCCCTTGGAGATTCGATGAAAAATTAGTTCAACAGGACCTTTGATAACCTCTGTTTTCTGTAGATGTCAAACTTTTGGAGTTCTTCTTGGTCAAACCAAATTCGTGCCATATGTAGAACCTATTTGAAAGTGTTCTTCTGCAGAAAGACATCGTCAGAGGGATCTTCTTCATTGGAAAACACTTTTATTTTAACACTTGTAGTAAAATTACTTACAACACCAAAGGGATCATATTGCCTTCTCGGGAAATTTGGTAGTTGCAAGCATAACATATTATCAACTTCTTTAAAGGCATGACCTAAGTTAGACAATGCAAAAGCTCCGCATACTACAAGAAATTGGGTCCAGATGGATTTCTTAGATTCTTTCAGTGTCTTGGTCATTCCCCCCACACCACAGGTCTGATAGGCTATTTCCCTGCCCAATAGTTTGTCGGGGACGTAAAAAGGTAGTACATGGGGTGAAGCAATGCTGCCGAACACTTTGATATACGTGAATGATTCTTCCCCAAACCACCTTCCCACAGGGATAATGTCTACTTCAACTTCTGGGGAAAACCTTGGGATAGCTTTATTATAGATCATTTTATAAATAGGGAGCATAACACCATGGAAAATCTTAAAGAAATGTGGGATGAAATTGGATTCCCACAATAATTTGTGATAAATCTGAATGGGAAGTGGATTCTGTACTGTCAATTTCCATCCCATAATAGGAAAATCAGAAATAAAACAAATAGCATCCATGACATAAGTGCTCAAAAAGAAAGGAGGGTAAATCCTTAAAGTAGAGCTTCTTTTACTTCTGTATGCTAAAATTGCAGAGGCTAAATTATCCGATAAAATCTGGGCCCAATTCATTATGGTGGCATTAACAACTGCATCTAGCAAAGGTAACGATTCTGATGAATACTTGTCGATGTTTGGTTTCCCAAACAATCTACATAACATTGTAGTGACAAAACAGTAAGGAGAAGAAAGAGAACCAGTATAATACATACCATTTTTATCCTTCTTCAACCTTTCTTCATTTTTTGACCAGTGCGTTGTGAATTCTTCTAAGTCTTCGTTTTCTTTGGCGAACTTTTCTAAAAATTGCTTGTTGTAGATAGCTTGGGGTTCTAGCAAATGGTACATACGTTTCAAATTTTTTGGGGTAAATGACCCCATGACTTGCTGACTGGCCGTCTTGAACTCTCTATCAGATATATCCGCTTGATCTATAACCCATTTCACCATGTCAGTGTAGGGGAGTATCTTTGGCCTCGCAGCAATGCAGTGTAGAAACGAGCATGCAAGCTCAGTTAAGGATGCTTCAGAAGAGCTGTTATCATCGAATGTAGTTGTAACTTCCATAATCGTCGAGTTCTCGTCTTCTAACAATTGATACATAACTTCCCAGGTAGATATCCCTGCGTCTCTACTACATGTGGTGTCTGTGAATAATGGGGTCATTTCTGGCTTTTCAGATGCGATGGCCTTGCCTTTCTTCACCATTTATTCGTAGTTTACGTTCTGGGTATTCTTCTTGAAAGTTGCAAGCAGAGAACAAAGATGATAGTAAATACAGGCAATAATGAAATAGAAAGACAAAAATAAGGTGACGAGAAAGCTTTTAATTCTAAATCATATCAGATAATATCAACTTGCGTCGGATGTCTTTTTACCTTGATCTGCATCGTTTTTTAAATAAATGAACACTAATGGACTGTTAAGCTAAACTTTAATGCTCATAAATTTGCATCAAACACCGGAAAATTACTATCTTAGAACTGTGAGCCCTTTGATCTGCGATAAAAACGATTTTGCAATTTGCTTCGCAATATCGCAGATCACAATATCACAAAACTTACAATCGTTTAGAATCATCATTATGTTGGGCTGCCGTGATAAGTGATTTGCGAGAGGCTATGAAATTATGCACTTTGTGATCTCGCATTTTTGCGGATCACACTTTTAAGGAGTGCTTTCTTTTGAAGGATGTTTGCTATAACCTTTTTTGCGATGCGATAAAAACAGTTTTATTAAAGCTTGCCTTAATGTTCGAGAATTTCCAATATAAAGTTTTTCTGAAGTCTAATGTTCATGTAGCACTTTTTTCTTATAAAGAAACTCATAATTTGTAATGTTCTATGTGCTTAGAGTGTGGGAAGGTAAATTTACATGTTTTTAGCAAGTTCTATTTTGATATTTTATTTAAAAAAGTAAACTTAAATATTAATATTTAATTTTTGTGGAAGGGTCCCCATTTATTAGTGTTATTGCTAATACTAAAAAAAAGGGGTTGCTGATGGTTACAACAATTGGTGATTCACTCGAAAGAACCAGTTAACTCTGATGGTTTTTTGAATTTTCTAAAAACTTCTAAAAATAGAAATGGTTTTGAAAATGAAACTTCATTGTAGAAATATAAGGTAAACAGTGCTATTTATTAACAACAACATTTTGTTCTAACTATCTTTATTCTGATTATCTTCTCCCCAAAATTAATCATTTTACTCATATCAGTCATTACTTGGTTTGTAAAGATAAAAAAAAAAACATTTCCATAGATCAGTTTATGTATACTCATTTGTCGTAGGTAGAGCCTCTGCTTCCAGCAGGTGTCCATAGCCTCGACAGGGTTACCTGTTATCCAGTAATGATCCTGTGTCCCACTTTGAGAAGTATGCAATTTTCAAAGATAAATCCTC
Organism: Pinus albicaulis; assembly: GCA_034641835.2. Lineage (NCBI taxonomy): Eukaryota > Viridiplantae > Streptophyta > Pinopsida > Pinales > Pinaceae > Pinus > Pinus albicaulis. Next base: position 97,890,459 of record CM076584.1, read on the forward strand.
ATATACACTTATTGCTTGTTTTCTTTTATATCATTTTCTTTCTTTTAATTCTTAAAGAACAATGTCTTGGTTTGGTAGCCAAAATTGACAGTGCCATTAACTTGATTTATAACTTAACTGAACAAGCTGGCTCGTGATGAGACCCCTTGTCTTTTGATTGAAACAATCTCAAGCCATTACCCTATTTTGGTATGCAGTATAGTAATGTCAGTTAGTTATAATCTTTAAGATCATGATAAGTCGACTCTTGATGAGACCTCTTATTCTTTAAGTTTGAAGTGCATAGTAGGATTACTCTTTGAATCTCGCAGTTTTCTAAAGTGGGGAGGAATTCATTAGTTCCTTAAGAATTATTTGGGACGACAATTATAGAGTTTTAAAGAATAGCTTTTCTATGGAGAATCTTTTGTTTTGTTATGGGTACCTTTTATGACAGATATGAGGAAAGTTTCTTCTTGAAAGTTGATTCTAACCAAAACTTGTATAGTTGAAACAAAATAACAATTTAGAATTTTTAGAATGATAGCACTTAACCCTATTTTTGAAAAATAAAGATTAATTTTCCTAACCATATCTACTTATACAAGTGAAAAAACAAAATTGATTTGAGACACTATTCTTTTCGTGAAAACCAAAAGTAAGTATTCTCAACTTGTTTCTTTATCAAAGAAAAAACAAAAACAAAAACAATAATCTATAGAAAATAGAAGAGATTATCTTCTATGGGAAATATTTTTTAAGGATCTGTCCATTAACAGATAAAGACTCTCTTTTCCCTGCTAAATCTTGTAACATGTAAGTTGATGGACCAATGATTTCGAAAATTTGAAATGGTCCAAGCCACATTCGTTGGAATTTAGTGTGCTTGCCTTTATCTTCATGAGCTTTATCCCATTTTAATACTAAGTCTCCAAGCTGAAAATCTTTTCTAGAGGCCAAGTTTGAATCAAAAGAAGCTTTTACTAATTGTTGATGATGCGCATGGATAATTCTGGATTTTTCCCATTCTTCTTCAATTTTAAGGATATGTAATTGTCTTAATTGAAAAAATGAAGAAGGGGTTTCTTCAATGAATTGAACTAAGGTTAAAGAAGGAATAGCTAGATTTGTTGGGAGGACCACTTCTTTCCCATAAACTAAATTAAAAGGAGAAGTGCCAATAGAAGTTTTCTTGGTTATTCAATCTACCCAAAGAGCATATGTTAAAGACTTATGCTAGTGTCTATGATTTTGATCAATAATCCGTTTAATAATCCTGATAAGGTTTTTGTTTGTTGATTCAACCAATCCATTTCCTTGCGGATAATAATTAGCATAATATTTAAGCTTAAAACCTCTTTTGAGCGCAAATTCAGTCATAGTATTACCTGAGAAATATGATGCATTATCAAACATTAAAGTAGAAGGTAAGCCAAACCTGGTAATTATAAATTGATCTATAAATTCGATGATACTTTCAGAGTTGGCTATATTTAGCGGAACTACTTCTACCCACTTGGTAAAATAGTAGGTAGCTGTAAGGATGTACTTATGCTGTTTAGAAGAATGAGGAACAATCTCACCTATTATATCTAATCCCCATTGTTCAAATGGCTGATCAATGTTGACTGGCTGCAATGGCAATGATGGTTTCTTTTGTCTTCTGGCAGCAGTCTGGCATATCTGACATTTCCTTACATAGTTATGTGCATCCTTAAATAATGTTGGCCAGTAGTAACCTGCGGATTTTGTGAGCTGTTGCATCTCCAGCATAGTGTTCGCCTGATGGGCCATCATGAAGTTCCTGTAATACTTTTTCTGCTTCAGATTTCTCAAGGCATCTAAGGAGAACAGAATCATAATTCATTCTAAAGAGTACATCATTTACAATTTGATATTGTTTAGCTTTTAGCCTCAAGGCTATTTTCTTTATATGATTCAAATGTGGAGGAGCATATCCATTTTTTAAGTAAAACGTGATATCTGCATACCTTGATTCAAAGTCGTTTAGGTTTACCTCATACGTTTGTACTTCACTGTCTGGAGACTGCATTTATGAAAAGTGCGATGCTCCAGCCAACATCCTGAAAAAACCTTGACCTTTTACAATGTTTGCTGGTTTAATTTCAGCATCATATTCTTGTAGTGCTGTAACCCAATTTTCCCTCTTTTCGCCTACATCTCTTTGTACCAGAAGATTTCTCACTGCTAGAAATGGTACTATTATTTTCATATGAGTCTTGAGAAGGAAAGGTCTAAAGTGTTTGATTGCTTTGAATACAACATAAGCCTGTTTCTCGACGTCTGAGTAATTTAATTCAACTCCTTGCAAATTTGAACTGAAGAAGGCAATTGGGGCTTCAACTTTATCTTGATTGGCTTGTGTGAGTATTGCAGCATACGATTTCTCAGAGGCAAATGTATAAAAAGTGAAAGGATCAGAAAAGTTTGGATTTTCTAAAGATGGGGCATTTATAATTGCTTGCTTAATCAAGTCAAATGCTTAATGTTCTTCCTGACCCCATTTGAAGAGATAATTTTTCTTTATCATGGCTTAGAGAGGTGAGACAATTCTTGAGAAGTCTGGGACAAATATTTTAACAAAATTGATTTGACCAAGGAATGATTGCATTGATTTTTTGTTATGGGGTAGGGATATCTCAGAAATTTCTTTAATCCTATCCGGGTCAATATAGATTCCAGATTTAGAGACTATAAATCCGAGAAGCTTCCCTTCACTTAATGTGAAAAAATATTTTTTTGGATTGAGTGAGATCCCATATTTTTGACATCATTGGAGAATCTGTTTTAAGTCTCTATGGTGACTACTGCGTTTTTTAGAATACACTGTTATTTCATCTAAGTAAATCACCACTGACCTATCCACTAATCCTTTAAATGCAATATCCATGGCCCTTTGAAACCTGGCATCGGCATTAATCAACCCAAATGGCATCTTTTGATATGCATAGGTGCCCCATTTTGTTCTAAATGTAGTCTTCAATTGATCTTCTAGGTGAACTAAGATTTTATTATACCCCGAGAAGCCATCTAAAAAGGACATCAGTTCAGACCTTGCGACCGATTGTAGGATTTGTTCCATAGGGGGTAGCGGAAAGTTATCCTTTTGGTAGGCCTTATTTAGATTTCGAAAGTCAATACAAATCCGGATTTCTCCATTTTTATTTCTGACTAGTACCATGTTGGAAACCCATCTAGAATGCCTAACAGGAAAAATAATCTTGGCTTTAAGTAATTTGTTCAACTCAAACTTAATCTGGTTTCCAAATTGGGATGGATTTTCCTCAATTTCTATTGGACTGGCTTGTCATCAGAGATCATCAGAATTGTATGCTGTATAATTGAAGTGTCATAAGTCTTGAGATAATCGTAATTCCAGGCGAAAACATTTTTGTATTGTTTTAACAATCGAATGAAAGATAATTTTTCCTCGTGTGTTAGACCAAGACTTAGGTTGATCTTCTGTGGTTTTAGATCAGTCCCCAGATTTACTATTTCATATCTCAGAGTTGAACTCTGGAGTTTTGAATTGGTGGACCATTTAAATCTATCCTTTAAATCATATAGGTCTTCCAGCTTAACTACAGATTTGGGTATAGCGTTATTGTTGTTTCCTTGTTTCAGCTGCTTGTCATGCTGGTCTTCATCAATTATCTGATTATTGTAAGACCCTTCTGAAGTCAGAAAGTTTACGATATCAGGGTAATTGTTGAAAACTCTCCAATTGGTAATGTTATCTGGGATAGAGGGTCTAAAGATTAATTCAACTGAGAATCTGTCTGGACTATAGTCTTCTGTTGGAATGAGTTTGGAAGCTACATTAGCGAGGAGATCAACACTTGCATTTTGGATTATGGGAATGGGTGAAATATTGAATGCTATAAAGTGTGAATTCAGGTCTTGAACTAATGATTGATAATGCTTCAAGTGTCCTGATAGGCAATGTATATTATTTCTTACCTGTTTGATAACAATCTCAGGGTCTCCAAAGACTTGTAGATATTTGATATCAAGCTCGATTGCTTTATATAACCCTTGAACTAACGCTTCATATTTAGCAGTATTGTTCGTGCAATCGAACTTGAGTCTACATGTTAACATGGTTTTCTCTCCTTTTGGACTGACTAATATACAACCTAATCCTGCTCCATCAATAGAATTAGAACCATCAAAAAATAATTTCCGAAACAAATTTTTATTTACAGGACTATCTTCAAAATTAATGCACCTAGAATTATCTGTTTGAGAGAAATTTTCTATCTGGGATAAAACATAATTTTCTAAAAAGGTGAAGTATGAGCATTGAAATTTCCTAAGAACGAATTAGCAAAATAATTTCCAATTATATTGCTGCTATATGCTACAAGCTCGTTTTCTCCTTCTAACTCTGTCACTATATACTTTTGGTGTTTTTCTCCTTCAACCTTTATCTGGTTTGGTTTACTGTTGTAAGGGAGCCATATATGAGATTAGTCAGTCGCAAAGTAACCATGAAGCTTCTCTAACCAATCTCTGCTAAGGATTAGTCCATAGAATTCATGAATGTCTGCGACAAGTATATTAATAACTTGACATACCTTCGGGTTTGATGAAAGTATTATGGTTACTTGATTAAGTTCACCGATAACCTCAACTTGATATCGATCCAACTGCACTATGCATACTGCAGATTTCTGAGGTTGGATATTTAACTTTGCACAAACTACTTTAGGAAAAATATTAGATGAAGCACCTGAATCTACCAGACAATTATGCAAATTTTTATTGAAAACTTCAAAAGTAAGGAGAAGTGGCGGAGTATGAGATTTCTACCGTCCTCCAATCAAAGTGATGTCATCTGGATCGACTTTATCTGTCATTCCAATAGGAGGTCTTCTCATTTCGTTAGTAGCTTGTGAAATTACAACTAGAGGTAGAGGCTTGATAGGTACTACATGTAGCTCTTTCAAAAGCAATTTCTGTTGATGCTTTAATTTGCTGAGCTCATGAAAAGTAATATTGGCCCTAGTTTTATTCATGTCTTCAAAAATGTTATATTCCATTTCATCAGAGATGATAAGCATTTTATATGGAGTTGTTGAATCAGGTTGAACTGGGTTTGTCTGAGTAGCCCTTGATGAGGATTTCTTACCTACAATTTTTTCCTTGGGAGTTGGGCTTGGATTTTTCTGTTTAGAATTGGGTTGTGGAGGATCAAGTTGATTTCTACTTCTTGTAGTAACAGGTAATACATCTTGATCTTATTCTTTTGGAAGAATGAAATCCCACATACCTTGTAGTTCCATGACTTCATCATCATCTGTTTGTTCCTCATTGGAAACTTCTTCTTCTTTTTCTTCTTTCGATTCTACATTTGTTATATCATTTGGAGGTTTCAAATCGTTTGAAGGATTTCTCCTGAAGGGTTTAAAATATTTCTTAGAAGAGGTTTCTGCTACTTGTTTCTTAATATCAACCATTTCATTAGACATGGATTTCAAAACTTTTTGTAACCCTTCCAAGTCGAATGGGTCCTTTGATTGTTTTTTCTTAGGATCATCTCTAAAAGAAATTTTTTTAGATTTTCGTTCATCTACAATGTTTTTCTTTTCTACAGCTAGGATACGTTTTTCTACAGCTATTGCTTCTTTCATATTTTCAGCTAATGTTAGCTTGGCAACCCTATCTACAAAAATGGCTGAATTTGAAAGCAAAGAAGAAATATACCATTCAATTTGGACTTCATTGCTGGGCCTTGATGTTTCTTGTATTTTATTTAATAATTTGTTGAAGCGAGAATTGAAATCCTTGATTGGTTCTCTTGTTTCAATTTTCAAATTGGAGAGGTCATTTATCAAAGTTGCTGTAGATCGGTCATCTCCAATTTTTGTCAAAAATTGATCTTGAAAAGTATCCCAGTTATTAATGGAGCCTGATGGTAATGAAAAATACCATTATCCTGCTGTTCCTTTTAAGGTATAACGGAATAATCGTACAACTGCATTCTCTTCTATTACTCCATTTAAATTAACAGACAACATGAAATTATTTATGTGCTCTTCGGCTGATAGGCCATTATCAGGATTAAACTTGGGAAGCCATTTCTCAGGATTAGCTGGTAATTGTGCTAAAGGTGCAGGCATTCTCACATCTCCTGGATTGGTCCATGGCCTTGGTGGAGGGTTTCCTACCATTTTTGGGGTATGAGTAGGAGGAGGTGTAGCAGTAGTTGAAGGTGATTGGGTAGAAGAGGATGTTTCTCCTGTACCAGTGTGAACCACAATATGGAGTGGGGGGATGGAAGAATGAAATTGTGATGATATGGATGAGATGTTAGATGAAGATGATGATAAAGTCTCACTCTGAAGTTCTATTGATGATTTCTTAGCTTTCTTACGACTCAGTAAAGGAAACTCAACTGGTGGGATTCCTAACTTTTCTCTTTGTGCTCTAGTCAGTCGTTTATTCGGGGTCAAATGAGAAGTGACACTACCTTGAGAAAATTCAGATTCCTCTTGAGATAAAGAAATTCCCTGTAACTTATGAATTAAAGTTTGTACTTCAGGGGGATCTGAAGAAGATAAAGTTGGTTCGTTTGGGATTTTGGTAATGTGCTGTGTGCTTTCCTTTTCAACTTCTGGTTGAGTGATGGAAGATTCAGAATGTGAACCAGAAGTTGAGGGAGATGGTGAGGGAGTTTTACTCTTAGAATGGCGTGAAGATGTAGATTTACTTGCCATTCATAGTCAGGCCCTCCTTCTAGCACCAAATATGTTGAAGGCTCGAAAAATCGAGTCTACAACAAGGAGGATAACCACCCGGTCCGGACCTTAAAGTAGCTCTTTTTCCGTTTGGAATAATGGCTCCGACTGGGGATGATGGGACCAGTTTCCCAATCTATTTATGATGGATGTACTAACGGGATGATGTTTTTTTTTCTTTTATGGTTTTAATGGGGTGAATGCTTATTCTAAATCTAATCTATCTTTTAACTATCAAATGCAATCTATTGGAATCAAAGAAAACATCTAAATCTAACTGTCCCAGGAATCGCTTTTACTTATGCGATCTAAAATAATTTCTAACAACAATTGATAATAAAGATCATTCAATTACTATGAGAAAAGAATCCATTAAAGATGATTGTTTCGTATAAAAAGTTAGCCGAAACAATTATGAGAAATATATCGCATAAGAGTTATTCATATATTCAGCGCAAAATAAGTTATCACCATACAGAAGTGAAATAATGACAACTAAACATTCAGACTTTCATATATCAATAACTAAAAATAATTTATCACTTGGCACAGAAGTAAAAGGTATTAAGAGATATAAATACCATTGATAATAAGTTCTACTCATGAGCTGCAACGATATAGATTTGTCTTCAAATCACTCAACATCCACTAAGAGTACAAAAGTGCATTTCAGTAGTAGATATCAAACTCATATAAAGAAAAATCTCGTTCCATATATTTCATCAAAACTTCCTCCAGGAGGAGCAAAAGTGCATGTTCTGAAGAATTGTTTTTGATAAAATTCTGGACCCCTCTCTAAATGCATGAGAGGGGTTTAAATACTACTCTATGAAATCTAAAAATAAATATTACAAAAATAGATGAGGAGGTTTAAACCACCTGCCTCATTTAAGCAAAATTAAACTAAAATAAAGATAAACTGCATCTATGATAAATTCAACATCTGATCCTTTAGATTGCAAATATCCAACATCGGTTTCAAGAGCATCTGCTGGATGACTTCAACTTTTAACTCTCCCGTAAATATGACATTGGCAAGAGATGGCACCATTTTCTCGGCAACGGTTATGAGGCAACTCAGGGTCATGCATTGGCTGTGTGGATTTACCAGGTACCGCCAAAATGTGTCCCAGTTTAACCTATTTATCTGTTTAATTATCTCTGCTTTTTTATCTGCTGTTTGTTTCCATTCTATTTGAAGCTGTTGTGCCTTTGGAAGGAAGCTTGGGGTAGTATCTGTTATCAAATTGGCTATGTACAAATTTTCGTTTATGCACTAAATGATACTATTCGCTGCTTCTGCTCCCTCTCCAATCACCTGTTTTGCTTCTTTAAGCTGGAAATCCCATCTCACAAATAACATCTCTTTATGCGATTCATCAATTCTGGGAAATTCTGCTCTTTTCCCTTCTTCTGATTTCTGCCAGTCTAAGAAGTCTGAAACTTTCTTAAGAATTTAATCGTAATCAAGTCGTAAATCTACGACTTGATTTGTAATCTTATCACTTATTTCACAATAGGAATTCCATTGTGAGATCTTCTGGCAGAATAATTCTTCCTGTTGTAAGAGTTGAGAATTGAGAGCGAGTGTTTCTGTGATGAATTCCCAAATTTTGGGGTCATCCTTATGTAGTTCCATCATAGTTTGTATATGTTATTCTTTATTGGATAAACTGGTTTGATGATCTAATTGCATCTGATGGAAGTCTTGCTGGAGTTTTGCTAACTGTGTCTCTGCTTCTTTATTGATGCTGACTTGTTGCAGTTGCTGTTCCAAAAATAAAATTCTGTCCTCTTTATCTCTAAGTAGTAACTAAACCTCTGCTGCTTTATCAATTGTTGTAGAAGCATATGCTCCTGTGATTTGAGAGAGCCTAGTTAGATTTTCTGATGGGTCTGTAGTGGGATCTTTCCAAAGAACATCTAGAGGTTCAACTTCTGAAGCAAGCGCAACCTCTAGCTTTCTTTTATTTCGTTGTCTTCTGATGATAGCTTTATGTTGAGGGCTCTAAAAGACATCTAGAGGAGAAATTTCCTCTATCCTTAGTACAATTTCTGATGACGGAGCAACATGAATATGCTCCATTTCCTGAGTGTTGATAGTCCCTTCAACTTCCATTCCTGTAGCTAACTTATTGCAGTTTATTGATGGCTCTATGCTTTGTTCCTCAGTGTTGATTACTTTATTAAAATGATCCCATTCTCCCTCTAGATCCACTACATTTGGCTTTGTAAAATGAGTGGGAGTTTTAGCTTGTTTCGGGGACAAAGCCTGTTGGCCAGGCTTTTCTTTAGATTGAGCCATATCTTTAACTGATTCTTCACTTTTTCTGTGTTCACTCTTGGACTGATCACTGGATTTAGATTTATGCTATGAATTCCCACTTATGCTAACACGGGAGTAGGTTCCCTTGGAGATTCAATGAACAATTGGTTCAATGGGACTTTTGATAACCTCTGTTTTCTGTAAATGTCAAAATTTTTGAGTTCTTCTTGGTCAAACTGAATTCGTGCCACATGTAGAACCTCTTTGAAAGTGTTCTTCTACAGAAAGACATCGTCAAAGGGATCTTCTTCATTGGAAAACACTTTTATTTTAACACTTATAGTAAAATTACTTACAACACCAAAGGGATCATATTGCCTTCCCGAGAACTTTGGTAGTTGCAAGCATAACATATTATCAACTTCTTTAAAGGCATGAACTAATTCAGACAATGCAAAAGCTCCGCATAATACAAGAAATTGGGGCCAGATGGCTTTCTTAGATTCTTTCAGTGTCTTGGTCATTCCCCCCACACCACAGGTCTGATAGGCTATTTCCCTACCTAATAGTTTGTTAGGGACGTAAGAAGGTAGTACATGGGGTGAAGCAATGCTGCCAAACACTCTGATATATGTGAATGATTCTTCCCCAAACCACTTTCCCACATGGAGAATGTCTACTTCAGCTTCTGGGGAAAACCTTGGGATAGCTTGATTATAGATCATTTTATAAATAGGGAGCATAACTCCATGGAAAATCTTAAAGAAATGTGGTATGAAATTGGATTCCCACAATACTTTGTGATAAATATGAATGGGAAGTGGATTCTGTACTGTCAATTTCCATCCCATAATAGGAAAATCAGAAACAAAACACATAGCATCCATGACATAAGCGCTCAAAAAGAAAGGAGGGTAAATCCTTAAAGTAGAGCTTCTTTTACTTCTGTATGCTAAAATTGCAGAGGCTAAATTATCTGATAAAATTTGGGCCCAATTCATTATGGTGGCATTAACAACCGCATCTAGCAAAGGTAACGATTCTGATGAAAACTTGTCGATGTTTGGTTTTCCAAACAGTCTACATAACATTGCAACGAAAAAACAGTAAGGAGAAGAAAGAGAACCAGTAGAATACATACCATTTTTATCCTTCTTCAACCTTTCTTCATTTTTTGACCAGTGCGTTGTGAATTCTTCTAAGTCTTCGTTTTCTTTGGCGAACTTTTCTACAAATTGCTTGTTGTAGATAGCTTGGGGTTCTAGAAAATGGTACATATGTCTCAAATTTTTTGGGGTAAATGACCCCATGACTTGCTGACTGGCCGTCTTGAACTCTCTATCAGATATATCCGCTTGATCTATAACCCATTTCACCATGTCAGTGTAGGGGAGTATCTTTGGCCTCGCAACAATGCAGTGTAGAAACGAGCATGCAAGCTCAGTTAAGGATGCTTCAGAAGAGCTGTTATCATCGACTGTAGTTGTAACTTCCATAATCGTCGAGTTCTCGTCTTCTAACAATTGATACATAGCTTCCCAGGTAGATATCCTTGCGTCTCTACTACATGTGGTGTCTGTGAATAATGGGGTCATGTCTGGCTTTTCAGACGCGGTGGCCTTGCCTTTCTTCACCATTTCTTCATAGTTTACGTTCTGGGTATTCTTCTTGAAAGTTGCAAGCGGAGAACAAAGATGATAGTAAATACAGGCAATAATGAAATAGAAAGACAAAAATAAGGTGACGAGAAAGCTTTTAGTTCTAAATCATATCAGATAATATCAACTTGCGTCGGATGTCCTTTTACCTTTATCTGCATCATTTTTTAAATAAATGAACACTAATGGACCGTTAAGCTAAACTTTAATGCTCATAACTTTGCATCGAACATTGGAAAATTACTATCTTAGAACTGTGAGCCCTTTGATCTGTGATAAAAGAGATTTTGCGATTTGCTTTGCAATATCGCAGATCACAATATCGCAAAACTTACTATCGTTTAGAATCATCATTATGTTGGGCTGCCGCGATAAGTGATTTGCGAGAGGCTATGAAATGATGTGCTTTGTGATCTCACAATTTCGCAGATCACACTTTTAAGGAATGCTTTCTTTAAAGGATGCCCGCTATAACCTTTTTTTCGATGCGATCAAAACAATTTTATTAAAGCTTGCCTTAATGTTTGAGACTTTCCGATATAAAGTTTTTCTTAAGTCTAATGTTCATGTAGCGCTTTTTCTTATAAATAAACTCATAATTTGTGATGTTCTATGTGCTTAGAGTATGGGAAGGTAAATTTACATGTTTTTAGCAAGTTCTATTTTGATATTCTATTTAAAAAATTAAACTTAAATATTAATATTTAATTTTTTGTGGAAGGGTCCCCATTTATTAGTGTTATTGCTAATACTAAAAAAAAGGGGTTGTTGACGGTTACAACAGGTAGCTAGGCCTCAAATAATATCGGTCCACGACTACTTTGATCTTGAATGCCCTATCTCATTCTCAAAGAGTATCGAATGCCAGATGATTATCTAATCCTCCATTTTGTCTTCCAGGTGAAGACCAGAATGATGTGTCTATCCATTCTCTTCACATGGCCTTCACTAATACTTACGGCTATTAGTCCCGGTCTAGTGCATGACACATGTAATAGAGAATCACATATGCCACTCCCTCTTAACACATGAAGGGCATATTTTAAGTTTCTTCCAAGAAAGAAACTTACCACTAGGCTCCTCATCAACCAGGGTCCTGCAACAAGAATCCATCTACTCATGAAGAGTTCCTCCCCTCGATGTCATGGATTTTGATATTGAGGAATCTTTAACTTTTGGCTTCATAGGGCACAAATCATCCATCACTTTCAGTCACGAGTCATGTCCACTATCAGAAAGTGATTCATCATTCTTCCTCATCTGGTCCACCATTATGCCATGCTGCTTTCCTTCAAATCATCCCCAAGGATCATACATCCTTTATTATGATTAGTAGCCCTGGAAAAATTCATCCAGATAAAGATATACATATGAACTTTTAGAACAAAAGTTACCTTAGTGATGATCTTTCACCATGAAATCTTCCTGTAGGCATCGAAATCCTTTATACAAATTGACACATCTCCTAATGATATGTTTTTCCAAGGGTATTCTTCTTTACTAGACTTTCATCAGAGTCTACATATACTCCCAGGAGATCTCCTAGTCATATCTTCTTGGCCTCCGGATGATAACTGCCTCTTCACATGTTTGCATTTCATGTTCTCTTCCTCTCTGCACATTATTCATTCCCAGGATATTACAAATTTTCCAATTTCTTGTTTATGTACAACCACCTCATATTGTATGAGGTCATATTATGTTGATTTCATCTATCAGTGCACTGAGAGATCCTCCTCTATAGATCATACTTCTAAATATGGAAATCTATTACCTGCAGCCATATGAAATGACTTCACAACATCCAATATCAACATATATGTCTGCATACCTCATATCTATTTCCCTGAGTCATCATGTAGCAATTTCTCTAGAATGAAGAGCTTCATTCCTTCATGCTTCTATTGAGACATTTCTTAATCTAAATTGCTTTCTATTATAGAATTTTTACAATCAATCAGAGATCAATTAAAGAGAAAGACGATCTTAATCATAATAGAGACCTCTCTCTTCCTCCTTCTTGGATCTTTTAGCATTAGGTTCTTCTCTTTCATTAGTGACATGGGTTTCTTCCTTTTTCCTCTTGTCCTTTCCATATTTAGGACAATCTCTTTTATAATTCCCAAGTTCATTACATCCAAAGCATCATATGTTTTCCATATTCCTTCTTTTATTATGAGGGCCAAATTTTCCAAATCTTCCTGTCTTCTTGTATTTGGCTACAAATGCATGATTCTCTTCACTTGGTCCTGTATCAGCTTTGGCCTTTGGTATTTTTTCCTCTATTTTACATAAATACCATAAATCATGGAATGGAGTGGCTTATTTCTTCCCGTATAGACTAGAAGTGAAGTTTCCCCATTCCTCTGGTAGAGCATTCAACACCACTATAGTCATATCAGTGTCAGACATCACTTCTCCTACTTCTTGCAGCTGATCTCTTATTTCAGAAATACTCATGAAGTATGGAGTTATTCCTTCTTCCCTTGATAACCTAATTTTGTATAGTTCTTGTCTTAGAGAGATTGCTTCTCTAGAAATACTCACAGAGAATAGGTCCACCAATTTCTCATATATTTGTTTTGCAGTCTTTAGTTTTGATACATAGGGAATGAGAGAGTATTTGATGGATTCTATGTGAATACTTTGGGCTCTAATTTCTCCCTTCACGTACTTGGAATGGGCCGGAGCATCTTCTTTTGGGGGTTGAACAATAGATCCTTTGATATAGTTCAATACTTCGTCTTCAATTAAATTCAAGTCTGTTTTTTTCTTCCATGCACTAACGTTTGATGACCCAACCAACTTGTTGCTTTCTTTACAATAAGACATCTTGACATATAGGGTCATGAATACTTACTTGAGTGGATGTTCTTGCAGCTTCCTTTATGATGATTAAGAATGAAGTCAAGGGTTTCATTTTTTCAATGTTGGTGCACTTGAATCCTTGATTATAAAGGATATCTTCAGAAGTTGAGGTTATCTTCAAAAAATTTCTTGAGTGCAAATATTTGATGGCAAAGATGTTTTTCTTGAATGAGTTGATATTTTGAATGAGATAGGAGATCTCACTTGAAGTAGCTAGATAGTATTCCTTGCAAACTGATTTGACTTTCCAACCTAAAACTTTGATCTTCGCTTCTTTGAGTGTCTTTGTTGACAAGTAGTCCTTATGTTTAGCACCTTCGCTCTGAAACCATGTTGAGAATTTGGAGGGATGTAGGTTAATACAAATTCTCTTCTTGATAATTACTTGTGACCTTACTTGTGATACTTATGTCTTATTTTTCTTTTAGTTTAGTTAATCTTTCATCAAGTCAATTATCAAAATGCACAAGACACAAAAGTTAGGCTCCTAGAGCCAGGGAAAAAACTCTCCCTCTTGGAGAAGAAAACCCACAAATAATTCTTCTTATAGATCTTCAAATGACAAATACCATAACCTAGACTTAGACCCTTGACCTATATGTGCTTTCAAGACCTTCACCCAACTTCTTTAACCTTGAATCTTCTCTTCACCAAATTACTTAGTTATGCATCAACACTGGAGAACTTGATCTTCACCTTGCATATGCTTGTATTTGATTTGCTTGAACAATAGGAAGGTAAATCATAGAATTACCTTCTTCACAATTACTGCCTCTTCTCCTTATGTTCACAGTCTCAACCTCTGCTAATTCTATCTTGTAATCACATCCTTTAACAATGTATATCAACAACTTATTCTTGTACCAATATTCTTAAGTCTACTACTTAAACATCAAGGATATATGCACTGTACCTTGTTATCCTTGACTTTCCACAAACTGTCCTTAACTATCTGTATTTATGTGCCACCCTTCCTGCACTTGTCTGCATTTAGAGGCAGCCCTAATTCTCTATTATGTCTGCACTTATTGACTGTGACGTATCCATAGTCTTTCCTGAGATTTGCTTCGTATTAGCTGCAGTGTTATCTGCACTTATTCCTTCCTTTAATCCACACCTTTTCCTGCCTTTTAATCCGCACTTTTTCTTGAAATTACTTCACACTTTTTTTCCTAAGATTAAATCCACATTTCTTCCTGAAATTACTTCGCACTTTTTCCTGAGATTAAATCCGCACATCTGTGATTTTTCACACAGTATTTACAAGGGTATGTATAGTTATCTCAGTATGTTAATAAGCCGACCTTTCAATATAATATAGGGCTGACTTGATCACACTTTTATAGGCCGACTATGACTTGCAATTTCTTCCACTTTCCAAGAGGTGTTATGTCAACAGCGTAGCATATTGTCTTCACTTGATTTCAACATTATATGAGGGCTGTCAAGGTATTTGGAGCAAAAAATAAATCCTTCATGAATATGAAACCTAATTATATTTATTCATAGAAGACATAAACCTAATAGACATCAAGAATAAGTCTATCTACATAATAAAATATTGCTCATGAAACCCATGAAGAAAGTACACCAAAAATACATTTTATTATCGTTGACATCTTCTATACATAATTACATAGTCAACATGAAGACCGACCTAGTTACACTTTTCAACACAAGGAACATTGGACATGAAGGATATTGGAACGTTTTATTATTTAATCTGGTTTTTTTTAGTAAATTGCTCGGGATGTAGTAGATGTGTGAACATTCTCATAATGTCTGACTTGAATGTTGATTCAGTGTATATGAATGCATCCATGCTAAATTTGCAGAGATATTGGAAGTAATGAAGCTGTATTGACCAAGAAAAAGGAGCGCGGTTGTTGATTTGGTCTGGCTATCAATGGATTGTACATATTAACCTGTTAGTGGTTTTGGTGCTATGTGCATTGTTTTATTTAATACATTCATGCATTTCACAATTTTGAGGTAATAATGGTACAAATATGTATCATGCTTTGAATGATTCAATGTTGAGTTCTTGAAGGATCCCACCTTTAGTCACAAGTTTGAAGCCATGAGTACAATTCGAAAGGCTGGTGTAACTGTTGCAGTTGTATTACATGTCACATTCACAAAAGGTTGATTTGAAGTTGTCGATGTTATAAAATGACAAGTTTGTTTTTACCAATTTCACACAGCCTCAACATGGGAAGACATTCACCATTCCAATTATGAATTTAAATGGTTAAGGAAAAGCGAGAAGGAAACCTACAGAATGATAAGGAATTGCACTCGAATCCAAAAATATACTGAAAATTTTAACCTTGTGGGACCTCATTTGAATGGAATGTTGTGTTTATATCCAATCGAAAAAAAATTGTAAAAAGGGGAATCAAAATTGCTATATGATTGTATGTATATTATTTTTCTCCACCGAAGTGTTAATGGAATCTAACATCAAAGTGAATTTTATATATATCTTCTTGATGAAGATATACATAAGAGGCAAAAATAGTTGAATATTATATAACATGGTGTGTTAGAGTGTGGCAAAGTGGTGTGCGAAGAGTAGGCCGAGCTGTTCACAATCACCGTGTGGGTGCAATATTAAAGGTAATCATTCAACAATTTTTTACATACATAGCTAGTGGCTGAGGTTTATTTGTTGAATATTATGCGTGCAGTTGGAGGCTTTAACTGCATGAATGCAGTCTTATGCGTGCTATTGGAGGCTACAATCACATGGAGTTAGTCTTATGAACGCAGTTGGAGGATTTAATTGCATGGATGCAGTCTTATGGGTGCGGTTGAAGCCAAGGTTTCCATGTTTTATTAGTAAGACATTACCTTGGTTTTTCCTTGGGTATTGAGCACGAGTACAAAAATACCTTGGTATTTTCTTGTGGTATTAGTTTGAGGTTGATTGCTATATTTTTGTGTGTGAAGCAGGTTGGAACTTGGTATTGGTATTACCATGGTACATGTGCACTTGGTATTGGTATTACCATGGTACAAGTGCCCTTGGTATTAGTATTACGATGGTATTGGTTTGAATATTTATGGAGATTACTTTGATATATACTTGTGAGTGAGTATTGAGTTGTGGATTTGATGGTGTATGAGTGTGAGAGTGTGCTACAATGTTTGTAAAAGAAGATTGTATATCTAAAGCAGATTTTAGGAATGCATTTATCAGTTCACATTTTTAGATCAAATCATAGTGAGGCTGTTGGGTTGCTCATGTTGAATAGGTTTGAGAGCCTAGTCTGAAAATGCATGAAACATAGTTTGCATGTAGGTGTTGAAGCCATTGAGGCTTCATATAATACAAGGTGTAGAGAAGGTGGGGAATTCTAACTAGAAAATCAGAACGGGAAGAAAATTTTTCTAGAGTTCAGTAGTGTTGGGTGAGGCTCATTGTTCGTGAAAAAACGAATGGATGTTTGTAGAGTCATGAGAGAAGAGTTTTTCTATCTAATTTTTCTAGCAATATTTCATAGTAGCCGAGTCTTCCATATAGTGGTTGATATATTTTCCATGTAAATTTTTTGTTAAAGACATAATAGAAGATTTGAGCAACAACAGTAGCGGGTGGTATTTTTCCTTGGAGGGGGTTTTCCACTAGATAAATTTGTGTCCTTTTGAGTGAATGTCTTGATGATGATCATTGTGTTTTTATATTTTGATTATATGTTGGTTTCATGTGTTAGCTAATGGGTTACTAATTCTTGTGTGTTTTTATAAAAGATTAAACTTTGAATAAATCATAGTGCTATTGATTCACCCCACCATCAATATTGAGATCATTCCAACAATTGGTATTAGAGAGGGGTTACCTCAGTGTAGCTTGATTGCTTGGGAGTAGATCACAAGCCATGGCCAAGAATAAAAGTAAGCAGTCTTAGAAAAGGAAGAGAAAACAACAAGTGAGAAAGATTTCATTTCAGAAGAACCCCTCTTCTTGCTGGTAAATAATAATGAAGGTAAATGTAGTGATCATCTTATATCTGGTAATAAATTTCCTTGTAGTGATGATGATTTTCTTGAGCTTGATGATTTAGAAGATGATAACAAATCAATTCAGTCTAACCTTTTGGAGAGAAGTGGAGGTAATATTTTTGCAGAAAAATAAGAATTCGAAGATGAAGAGTTGAGAAGATTATTGACCCTAGAAGTAAAAAAAAAAGATCAAGAAATATTGATTGAGAAGCTCACAATGGAAAACAAATATTTGAAGAAACTTCTTCAAATCCCTGAGAAGAGAGAGAATGCATTCAAGGAAAAAAAATTTCATCTTAAAAATCAGTTGGAAAAAGCAAGGAGAATTAAAGAGGAGATTGGAAGCCAACTCAAAGACAAGATCAAAAATTATGAGAATCTAAAAGCAAAATTAGAAGAAAGAAGATCTAGTACACAAAGGGAAATAAGGCAATATTTTGATAGCCCAAAGCAGAAACTTACAATAGAAATGAATGAAACTGACATCAAAATAAAGAGCCAAAGATGCGGCAAAGAAAAACATGAGAAATATAGGTTATTTTTTCTGTCAGAAATTCTGGCATATTTAAGCCAATTGAAGAAACAAAAAGACAAATCATTTCAAGCAAAACAAGCATCCAAACAAGGATAATTATCAAGCAGTCAGTCAAGGAAAAACAACCCCATAGGTCTCTAGGTATAAAAATGTATTTTGTGGGTACTTCTATTTATATAATGAATGCAACCATAAAGCTATTGATTGTAAAAAGAAGATGAGAAAACAATTTGATCCCTTTCCACTATTTCTTGGGCACATTAGATATTATACCTGCGAAAATATCGACAATAAGGCCAAATATTGCAAGTCTGCAGGGTCTTGGTTAAACGGTGATGAGGTGGGATGTTATAACACTCATCACAGGTTCAATTCCCTTCCCTGATCGGGGTGATGTATCTGGACATGTTGATGAAGATGGAGTACAAAAAAAAAAAGAGAAAAAAGAGAAAAATGAAAGGTACTACCAAACTTACAAAAAAAAAAGGCCAAAGAATGCAAGCTTCCTTTGGCCATCATGGAGTCTGGAAAAAAGAAGAAGAATACTGGTGTGAATACTTCCAGCATGCATCAAAGCAATCAACGAGTGAAAATCAAGAGAATTTGGAGAAGTAAGGAGAAAAGAGAAGATTGAGGCTAGCTCGACCTCGGGGGGAGCTTGAAGTAGAAATTGCAGAAATTCAAGAGAAGCTCCTCCAAGAAATGAAGCATATGGTTGTTAAATATATCTAGTTACTCCCACATGCAGAGTTGTCTAAATTTAGAGAGTCAATTAATGGAGTCAAACATGAATGAGTTTGAGTTTATTCTTATATTTTGTAAAGTTGAATTTAGAGTGTGTGTGCATGTTGATGTTATTTTGAGTGGATTGCTAGTCGAAAAGGTTAAATACCTTTCACCAGGTTCATTTTAATCATCAAGTTTTGTGTGATCAATAAAATAGCCACAACTCGTTTTATTGTTTGTGTGTGAAATTTGTGCCTTACCTCCTCCACCTTTCCAACAAATTGGTATCGGATCCATGGAAGGATTAGAAGATCAAAGGAGCCAACAGAGCTATCAAGAAGAGGGAAGAAGAATTACGATTTTCAAAATTGTGAAGGTAAGACCATCGCAGGTTTAAGGTGCCCATCGCAGTTTGTCAACTGTAAAAGGTGCAGTGATTTGTCTCAAACTTATGACATTTTGACTCATCACAATTCCTCTTCGTTAAACTTGTGTTGAATTAAAAATCCCATCACATATCCGCCTTATCGAAAGGTGTGATGAGCATGGTTTATTAAAATCCGTTGTGATACAATTCAAAATATCATAAAAGCCGCTCATAACTTTTAAAAGGAGTCGCGTGGGCCTAGTTTGACTTCTCAAAAGTTTTGGTAACCACTTTTTGAAAAACAATTTCTTTATTTACATGTTGGATTATAAAAGTTTTTTTAAAAGGTTTTCCCATAACAATTATTAGAAGGCTTTATAAAAGGTGTTATTTTTTTATTTTTATTTTTTTATAAAGTATTTTTTATTAAAGGGTCTATTTAAAAGAAGTTTATAAAAGGGGCTTTACAAAGCTTATAAAATATATATTTTTGAAAATATTTATTTGGAGATTCTTTGAGGATGGCTTCATCGAGTTTCCAGTCGAAGTTTCCACCATTTATAGGGAAGGATTATGATGTGTGGGCCATTAAGGTGGAGACTGCATTGAAGATTCATGGTATTTGAGAGCATGTCTAGTTTGGGTTTCCAGAACCTAAAGATTAAGTAGTTGAACGAGCCCTCACTAATGCAGAGAAGGGGCAATTGAGAAAATACAAAAAGAAGAGTGCACAAGCATTTCAAATTATACAACACATAGTGGACAAAATAGTGTTCTAGAAAATTATGATTATGTATTCAACAAAGAAAACATGGGATATTTTGGCGACAAGCTATAAAAGTATGACCAAAGTCAATATTGTTAATTTTCAGAATACTACGAGAGATTTTGAAGCTATGCATATGAATGAAACAAAGGATATCAATTCGTTCATGAATTGAGTTTTGACTATTGTAAACCGGTTAAGAATTTATGGTGATGACATAGAAGATAAAACAATGGTTAACAAGGTCCTGATATCTTTGTCTACCAAGTTTGTTGATGTAGTAACATCCATAGAAGAAGGCAAGGATTTGACAATGCTGACAGTTTAGGAGTTGATGGGAGCATTTATATCCCATGAGGCGAGGATAGACATAAATAAGGATTCCACATTAGAGACCAATTTTAAAAGTTAGGTTTCTATTTCAAGAGACAAAGGTCGAGGTAGAGGTATATCAAGAGGTAAAGGGAGAGGTGGAAGACATGGTGGTCAGAGATATGAAAGAGAAGAGTAGGAAAAATATCGTGGAAGCAATAAAAAAATCCTTTAAAAAACAATCAATGAGTCGACAAATCCAAGGTGAGATGTTATTTTTGCAGTAAATTTTGTCACTATGCCCGTGCTTGCAGGAAGATGATAGCTAATTAAGGAAAGCATAGAGATAATTTCACCACAGAAAATCTTGACTCCATGTTGCTAGATTTCCATACCATGCATGAACCTTTTGATAATATGTGGCTATTAGACAGTGGTTGTAGTAGCCACATGACAAACAACAGGAATTTGGTTGCAAACCTAGATTAACCTGTTAAGACAAAGGTAAAGTTGGTCACTGACAAGACTTTTGATGTAGATGGAAAAGGAGTGGCAAACATTTTGACCAACCATGGGGAGCCAAAGACAATATCAGAGGTATATTATATCCTTGGTCTCAAACATAGTTTGATAAGTGTTGGTAAACTGGTGTAGAAGGGATACAAAGTTATTTTTCAAGGAAAATACTGTGTTATATATGACAAGCCTCTAAGCAAGAAATTTATAACCAAGGTGTAGATGATAGGGAACAAAATATTTCATCTAATCATGAATTACAATGATCAGTTCAATTATTTTACAATTTCATGTTATAATGATTAATGGTTATGGCACTTTTGATTTGGAAATTTTCACTTCTCTGGTTTAATATTGCTGCAGCAGAAATAGATCATTCAAGGATTGCCTCCAATTAAAGAACCTTCTATTACTTGTGAGTGTTTCACCTTAGGAAAGAAACACCGTGAAAATTTTCCAAAAGGAGTTGCATACATAGCAAAGCAACCACTAGAGTTGGTTCATATAGACCTGTGTGGACCTATGAGGACACAATAAATTGGTGGAAGTTGTTACTTCCTCACTTTTATTAATGATTTCAGTAGAAAAACATGGGTTTACTTCCTGAAGCAGAAGTATAAAACTTTTACAGAGTTCAAAGAATTTGAATCCTTAGTAGAGAACCAGAGTGAGTGTAAAATCAAGGTATTGATATCAGATCGTGGTGGAGAATATGACTTGAAGGAATTCCATGCTGAATGAAAACAACATGGAATCATAAGGCAATTTATAACCATATACACACCACAACAAAATGGTGTAGCAGAGAGAAAGAACAATACAATTATGAACATGGCAAGGAGCACAATGAAAGGATGAACTTGTTTAATGAGTATTGGGAAAAAGCAATTGCATGTGCTGTTTATGTGATAAACATATATCCTACAAAGAGTGTGATGAACAAAGTACCTGAAGAAGCATGGTCATGTATGTCTTGCAATGTATCTTATCTCATAATTTTTGGATGTGTAGCCTATGCACATGTGCCTAAAGAGTTAAGAGGAAAGTTGGATGATAAAAGTGAAAAATGCATATTTACTAGTTATAGTGAGCAATCAAAAGCTTACAAATTGTATAACCCTTTTACCAAGAATACCATAATAAACAAAGATGTTGTGTTCAAAGAAAAAAAATCATGGAATGGGAGTATAGACAAGACAATTGATGCAAGGGTGCCACTGATGGAAGAAAAGGATGTAGCAGAAAAGGAGCAACAAGAATCACGTGATAAAACACCAAAAAAAGTCATGCAAGCAAGGACTCCAATATATTCTGAACAACATGGATCTTCAAGCAGATAAATACATCAAAAATATCCTAAAAATCACTCAGGTGATTAATCAAGAAATGGTAAGATAAAAATGTGAAGTCTGAAAGATATTTATGATGATTTGGATGTTAGTTCAAATTGTGCATTGTTGTCATTTCAACCTTCATCGTTTGAGGAAGCAATTAGAGATGAAAATTGGGTGGAAGCTATGGATGAAGAGATAAAATCTATTGAGAAGAATGATACATGGGATTTGGTTGATTTGCCAAAATGCAAAAATATCATTGGTGTGAAATGGGTGTACAAGACAAAGTTGAATGGGAAAGGATAAATTAACATATTTAAAGCAAGACTTGTAGCAAAAGGCTTTTCGCAGCAACCAATAATAGATTTTGGAGAAACACTTGATCCGGTAGCCAGATTGGATACTGTAAAAGAAGTCTTAGCAACAACAACTTAGAACAAGTGGAAAGTGTATCAGATGGATGTGAAATCAACCTTCTTAAATGTAATTCTAGAAGAAAAAATCTATGTGCAACAACCTCCAAGTTATGAAGTTTAAAGTTTAGAAGATAAAGTTTATAGGTTAAAGAAAGCGCTCTATGGACTCAAGCAAGAACCAAGAGTTTGGTATATCAGAATTGACATCTACATGATCAAAAATGGATTTTGCAGAAGAAGCTACCTATTGTGACACTTTCATCAGTAGAATCATAATATGTATCAAAAACATCTGCAACATGCAAAGCAATATGGTTACAAAGAGTTTTGGATGGACTCAAGCAGAAGCAAGAAGGATCAACAACAATCTATTGTGAAAACACCTCGACCATTGCACTATCCAAGAATAGTGTGTTTCATCAAAAGAGAAAACATATTGATAGTAGACATCATTTCATTAGAGAACTCATGAGAAAAGGATAATTTTATTTGAAGCCTTGTAAATCGAGTGATCAAATGGATGATATATTTACTAAGCTATTAATAAAAGATATAGTTGAGTTTCACAGAGGAAAATTGGGTGTTGTAAGCCTAGATGAGACTTAGACCAATATGCATGTTTGAGTTGTCATGAGTCATGTATTAGTTTAGCGTTCGTAATTAAGGGAGAGTGTTAAAGATAACTAATTACTCCTGCATACAAAGCTGTCTAAATTTAGAGAGTCAATTAATGGAGTCAAGTGTGAGTTAGTTTGAGTTTAGTATTATATTTGGTAAATTTGAATTTAGAGTGTGTGTGCATGTTGAAGTTATTTTGAGCGAGTCTCTAGTCGAAAATATTAAATACCCTTTACCAGGTTCATTGTAATCATTAAATTTTGTGTGATCAATATAAAGGCTACAACTCGTACTGTTGTTTGTGTGTGAAAATTGTGCCCTGATCATTTTATTTTTATTTGCGCATGGAATGATGAAGAATAACCTTCACAAAACAAAAATCAATGATTAGTTTTTGAATTTAAAAAATGAAAAATAAAATGCGCATTGAATAAAAGCAAAATGATATATAATGCAAAGAAGAATGTAGCATTTAAAATAAAAATAATATGCATATTACTGAAGATAAAATTAATAATAACAAAAGGAAGGAATTAAAATTCAATATATGAGCACATAGATTATGGGTAAAGGTGTAGTGATGTCAATAAAAAGGATGAAGAATTGTTTGTATTGAAAATAATTCTCAATACTCGTCAAAGGGGTTAATAGATCATTTTCATGGCTAAATAATTTATTATGTGCAAATATGTGAATGTACTGGATGTTTTATTGGTTGTTGGATGTGCGGCAATGGTTATGTTATTCCTCCTTGAATGCTGAATCAACAGTTACCTTCAAGATTACTAATCTAGTCAAGTTTGTTCCCTGTAAGTGATGGGTTGTCACAACTATACATATCTGACACCAGTGCAAGGAACAATGGTCATCAAGGATATTTGAATGTTTTATCATTTAATCTGGTTGTTTTTTATAAATTGCTCGGGATTTAATGCATGTGTGAACATTCTCATAATAGATGACTTGAATGATGATTCAGTGAATATGAATGCATTCATGCTAAAGTCGAGGAGATAGTGGAAGTAATGAAGCTACATTGATCAAGAAAAATGAGCGTGATTGTTGTTATGGTCTAGATATCAATGGATTGAATGCGTTAACGTGTTAGTGGTTTTGGTGCTATGTGCATTGTTTTATTTAATACATTCATGCATTTCAGAATATTGAGTTAATGATGTTCCAAACATGTATCATTCTTTTGAATGATATAATGTTGAGTTCTTGAAGTATCCCACCTTTAGTCACAAGTTTGAAGCCACCAGTACAAGTCGGAAGTCCGGTGTAACTGTTGCAGTGGTATTACATGTCACATTCACAGAAGGTGGAGGAGAAGTCCTAGATGTTATTAAATGACAAGTTTGTTTTCACCATTTTCACACAGCCTCAAGATGGGACGACATTCACCATTCCGTTTATGTTGTTATGGACAAAGAGACACATATATAAGGAAAACCTATGGATCAAGTGTGTAGGGAGATCAATATGAGGATGAGTTATATCTGAGCGATGGAATTAGAGAGTGCTGTGTTGTGCGCTGAATTTAGCTGTGACGAAACACATGGAACGAACTGATATAGAAAAATAACTATTTCATTCCTTTGATTAAAACATATTATTTATGGGAGAGCGTCTTAATCTTTCCATAGATTGAATGGCAATGCAGAGCAAAACCCATTTGAAAGGAAAATAGAAGACTGGTTTTTCCTGACCATTCAAAATATGTGACGACTACTTATTTAAACCATAATACATGGTTGATAGGCCGACAAATTTGCAAACTTAAAACAAGTTGATGGAAGTAGCTAGTGGCCAGGGATTATTTGTTTAATCTGGTTAGACTTAAACCATGTCGGAAAAATTCCTGTAGGCGTGCATAAATAATATCATGGGCCATAAATCAACCTAATTACCCATAGTTTTAATGTAGACGCATTGATGATTTGAACTGTGTTTTAGTGCATTAATTCTTCCATATGTGTGTAGCAAAAGAAATTGATGACATCCAAAATGAGGAGCATTAATTCCTTGATCAAGTTCGATGTAATAGAGTGATTCACATAGCAAAGAGATTGGATCGAAAGCTGATATGGCTACTGTGCGACTGATGATATCCACAAGCTTGGTTTGAATGTTGGATCATGGGTTAGATAGTTTGAGTTACCTATGCACAATCAAAATTGCAGAACCAGTTTGTATAAGTAATTATTAACTTCCATGACAAAGTTAGAAGTCCAGTTTAATATAAAAGAAATCAGGCGCAGGAATGAGTCATCATTTTAGGTCGTTATATACAACTGATCATTTTCCAATCAACTTGCTGATATGCATGTGCACATTCCTCATTTCTGATGGGTTAATCATATTTATAAATCACTGGAATTGATTTAGATGTGCGAGCTTGCAAATCTTGTCTATTTGGGTCGATTTGGTTAGATCCAACTATGCTTTGATGATTGCAGAAATCGATCTATTTATTCTGAGTTATGGACAATGTACACATAATATGGTCAATCCGCATGCATATAACTAGCGATTCATGTGTACGGAGCATGGTTTCTGAAGCATTGAGTTCAATTATGTGATTTGCAGGTTTTGTCATGAGATCTGATGTGTATGGCACTCATATATATTAGCTGATGCCTGTGATGACGTGTGATGTTGAACTGATTTTTGCAAGGGTACTATTGCTATAAATTTTGTCAATCAATCATTTCTGACTTGTTGATGTTACATAATATTATTGTTATGGAGGACATGTGCAATTACTCATTGCTACATATGAGCTCACTCATTGCTTTTGTTGCCATGGTGAATGTCTTTTCTTATTCATGTTCCATATGAACATACTACTCTTGACCGATGTAATGAATTGATGCTCATCCCTCTCACAACAGAGAAACATTATTTTTGTTCATATATGCCATTATTCATTGAGGCTATGAAGAGTTTCCTGCTGGTACAAAGGTGTTTTTTTAGAGTGTTTTTTTAGATAGCTAAATCAGTTGAAAGAGAGTCATGTATATTTATACCATATGTAGAATTCGTTGTCATAGTATTGTATTGCATGATGAAGCCTTGTAAAGGTATGTGTGAAGTGTTTCAGTCATTGTCATGAAAAATAATCATTCAACCATGTAAGCACATTTAAGTGTTAATCAATCTTGGGTGTCCGTTGATTTCCCGAGTCATGTAAATAAAAAATAAAAAAATTCTATGAATCCCTATAGTTTTTGGAAGTCTTTGGTCAAATGTCAGGTGTATGAGGTGTAGCTTTCAGAGATAAATTTTTAATTGCAAATTGTTAATGATGCTCCTAGGGGGAGAATGTATAGTTGTTGATCAATTGTCATGGTTGTGATGTTGTTAAGGAAGTATGGAGTGTGGATGTGTTGTTTCTTTTCCCTTGTCTTCATGTATGTGTTGCCTCTATGCCTTTGGAGAGATAAATGTGCATTTGTCATAGGATGGTGTTGTTGATTAGAGATAACCATTGTTGATGGTTGTTTGACAATTTAATTGTCTTAAATTGATTACATAAATTATCGATCGGATTTGGTAAACTTTTGAAGTGCAAATGCAAAGTATATGCTAGAAGCCCTTTTTTAATTCAATTTACTGGTATGAATGGATTTGTAGTGATGAATTCTAAGGTTGTTTTTATTCTTTATGATCCTAATGAAATTGATAAATTACAACTAAGTTCTAAAAATCAACTCTAAAAAAATCGAAGTTCTAAAAATCAATTAAGTTTCTATAAAATTGAAACAAATATTTCTCTATCTTATGAAGAAAACTGAACTAGTTTATTTGTTAGTCTTTAAAAGAATTCTTATTCTAATAGTCTTATGTATAAAGATAAAGTCAAATTCTAGAAAACGAAACTTTATATGTTTTTATGTTTTTGAAATTAAAATAAGTAAATCACTATTGCTTTTGAAAGAAATAACTCAAGAACTAAAAAAGAATTCACTCTTAAGCTATAAGAAAATCATTCACACATTATTGGATAGAAAACACTCATGCTTTGCAAACTGGAAAATAAACTTCTCAATGCTTCTTGAAACAAATCACACATGAACTTGAAGAACTATTCTATAACAAACTATTGCTACTTATGAATTACTCTATAATTTTAACAATTCGAAAGGGAAATGAATATACATCCAATGACAAAGGAAAATTATGTAAATTTCTACTTCAAATGGAAATGTAGAATTCTGAAAACAACTACAACAATTCAAAAAATGGAAGCAAGAGCTTAAGTTGCATCAAATGATAAAATGAAAGCATGAAAAAAACTACATTAAAAACATAAAATGCAGAACCTTCACTGTTTTCAGGGGCCCTCCACAAACAGGTGGTATCAAAGCTTTGCACGAATAACGCAAAATACATTTTGTATATACACCAAAGGTGTATTTTTCAAGGATTAACCCTATCTCGATGAGGCAAAATTTCAAAAAATAATAAACAAAAGTCCAAAATATTGGTCAGTACATTCTGTAGCAAATCAAGAAAATAATCATGAACCTGAGTTCATGGTGCATCCAAACAATAGAATAATATAATGTCATACAAAAATTTGATGTATATCCATACAAAAAACTAAAAAATAAATAGAGAATTTCCCTGCATAATAAGTTAAATATCAACCACAACCAACCCACCCAAATGTTGACATTGATTCTGTATTGCAGTGATTGATGGTTGGCATTGATGTCAACTTGGGCATGTGTTGCAAGTGGATTGAGTGTGTGTGAGTGTATTGGATGGTTTTGAAGCAACTTGGATTTTGAAAAATTATCTTATGTGCAGATGTTATGTATGGTTTCTATGGAAAATGAGTTTATGCATATGCTTGTTTGACAATTGTGTAGGTGCTCGAAGAGTTGTGGAGCAGGTTGGTAGAGGTATGGGTTTAGAATTATTTTGTTTTTCCCTATACTCTGCCACAACCACATGGAGTTAGTCTTATGTGTACGGTTGGAGGCTTTAACCGCATGGATGCATTATAATGGGTGAAATTGCAACTAAGTTTTCCATGTTTTATGCGTGCAGTTGCATGTTCAATTATGAGTAAGACATTAACTTGGTTTTTCCTTGGGTATTGAGCGTGAGTACACAAATACCTTGGTATTTTCCCGTGGTATTGGTTTGAGGTTGATGGCTATATGTTTGTGTGTATGGATTAGGTTGGAACTTGGTATTGGTATTACCATGGTACATGCACACTTGGTATTGGTATTACCATGGTATAAGTGCCCTTGGTATTGGTATTACCATGGTATTTTCCTGTGGTATTGGTTTGGAGATTTATGGAGATTAATTTGCTATATACTTGTGATTGAGTATTGAGTTGTGGATTTGATGGTGTATGAGTGTGAGAGTGTGCTACAATGTTTGTAAAAGAAGATTGTATATCTGTTGCAGAGTTGAGGAATGCATTTATCAGTTCACATTTTCAAATCAGATCGGAGTGAGGCTGTTGGGTTGCTCATGTTGAGTTGGTTTGAGAGCCCAGTTTGAAAATTCATGAAGCATGGTTCACATGGAGGTGTTGAATCCGTTGAATGTGTAGAGAAGGTGGGGGCATTATATCCGAAAAATAAGAATGGGAAGAAAATTTATGTAGAGTCTAGTAGTGTGGCTCATTGGTCGTCGCAGTTTCCAACGAATGGGTGTTCGTAGAGTTGTGAGAGAAGAGTATTTCTATTTGATGTTGCTAGTAGTCTAACATAGTAGTTGAGTCTTCCATGTAGTGCGTGATAACTCTTCCATGTAAAAAAATTTGTTTAACACATAATAGAAGATTTAGCAACATCAACATCGGGCGGTCTTTTGCCTTGGAGGGGGTTTTCCACTAGATACATTTGTATCCTTTTGTGTGAATGTATTGATGATGTTCATTGTGTTTTTATATGTTGATTATATGATAGTTTAAAGTGGTGTGCAAAGAGTAGGCCGAGGTGGAAACAACAAAAATCCGAGTTTTCAATGTTTTATGCGTGCAGTTGCAGGTTCAATTATTAGTAAGACATTACCTTGGTTTTTCCTTGTGTATTGAGCATGATTACACAAATACCTTGGTATTTTCCCGTGGTATTGGTTTGAGGTTGATTGCTATATGTTTGTGTGTGTGGAGCAGGTTGGAACTTGGTATTGGTATTACCATGGTACATGTGCACTTGGTATTGGTATTACCATGGTACAAGTGCCCTTGGTATTGGTATTACCATTGTATTTTCCTGTGGTATTAGTTTGGAAACTTATGGAGATTACTTTGCTATATAATTGTGAGTGAGTATTGAGTTGTGGATTTAATGGTGTATGAGTGTGAGAGTGCACGACAATGTTTTTAAAAGTAGATTGTATATCTGTAGCAGAGTTGAATGCATTTATCAATTCACATTTTTAGATCAAATCATAGTGAGGCTGTTGGGTTTCTCATGTTGAGTAGGTTTGAGAGCCTAGTTTGGAAATTCACGAAACATGGTTCACATGGAGGTGTTGAAGCCATTGAGGTTTCATAGCATACAAGGTGTAGAAAAGGTGGGGGAATTCTAACCGGAAAATAAGAATGGGAAACACATTTTTCTAGAGTCCAGGAGTGTTGGATGAGGCTCATTGGTCATGGTGGCTTCCAACGAATGGGTGTTTGTAGAGTCGTGAGAGAAGAGCCTTTTTATCTAACAACAATCTATTGTGAAAACACCTCGGCCATTGCACTATCCAAGCATAGTGTGTTTCATCAAAAGAGAAAGCATATGGATACTCAATATTATTTCATTATAGAACTCATGAGAAATGAAGAAGTTTATTTGAAGCCTTGTTAATGGAGTGATCAAATGGATGATATATTTATTAAGCTATTAGAAAAAGATTTATCTAAGCTCCACAGAGAAAAATTGGGTGTTTTAAGCCTAGCTGAGACTTAGACCAACATGCATGCTTGAGTTGTCATGAGTTATGTCTTAGTTTAGCGATCATAATTAAGGGGGAGTGTTAAAGATAACTAATTACTCCCGCATGCAGAGTTTTATAAATTTAGAGAATTAGTAAATGGAGTCAAGCGTGAGTGAGTTTGAGTTTAGTATTATATTTGGTAAAGTCGAATTTAGAGTGTGTGTGCATATTGAAGTTATTTTGAGTGTGTCTCTATTCAAAATTGTTAAATACCACCAGGTTCATTGTAATCATCAAGTTTTGTGTGATCAATAGAAGGGCTACAACTCATGCTATTGTTTGTGTGTGAAATTTGTGCCTTACCTCCTTTACCTTTCTAACAATAGTTAAGGTTTGAGTTTATCTCATGATAAGTTTATTTTTATTTTTGCATGGAATTATGAAGAATAAACCGCACAAAACAAAATTCAATGATTAGTTTTTGATTAAAAAAAGGAAAAACAAAATGCGCATTAAATAAAATCAAAATGATATAGAATGTAAAGAATAATGGAGCATTTAAAATAAAAATAATATGCATATTACTGAAGATAAAATTAATAAGAACAAAAGGAAGGAATCAAAATTCAATAGATGAGCAGATAAAGTACAGGTAAAAGTGCAGTGATGTCAATAAAAAGGATGAAGAATTGTTTGTATTGAAGGCAATTCTCAATAATATCAAAGGGGTTAATAGATCATTTTCATGGCTCAATAATTTATTATGCTCAAATATGTGAACACACTAGATGTTTTATTGGTTGTTGGATGCTCTGCAATGGTTATGTTATTCCTCCTTGAATGTTGAATCAATATTTACCTTCAAGATTACTGATCTAGTCAAGTTTTTTCCCTGTAAGTGATGGGTTGTCACAACTATACATATCTATACATATTTGACACCAGTGCAAGGAACAATGGTCATCAAGGATATTTGAACGTTTTATAATTTAATCTAGTTGTTTTTAATAAATTGCTCTGGATGTAATGGATGTGTGAACATTCTCATAATGGTTGACTTGGATGTTGATTCAGTGTATATTAATGCATTCATGCTAAATTCGTGGAGATAATGGAAGTAATGAAGCTCTATTGACCAAGAAAAAGGAGCATGGTTGTTGATTTGGTTTGGATATCAATGGATTGTACGCATTAATGTGTTAGTGGTTTGGTGATATGTGCATTGTTTTATTTAATACATTCATGCATTTCAAAATATTGAGTTAATGATGGTCCATATATGTATCAAGATTTTGAATGATTCAATGTTGAGTTCTTTAAAGATCCCACCTTTAGTCACAAGTTTGAAGCCACGAGTACAATTCAGAAGGCCAATGTAACTGTTGCAGTGGTATTACATGTCACATTCACAGAAGGTTGAGGAGAAGTCGTCGATATTATTTGATTAAAAGTTTTTTTTTACCTATTTCTCACAACCTCAACATGGGAAGACATTCACCATTCCAATTATGAATTTAAATGGTTAAGGATAAGCGAGAAGGAAACCTCCAAAACGATAAGGAATTCCATCTGAATCAAGCAGTATACTGAAAATTTTAACCTTGTGGGACCTCGGTTGAATGAGTTGTTGTGTGTATATCCAACAAAAAAAATTGTAAAAAGGGGAATACAAATTTCTGTATGATCGTATGTATATTATTTTTCTCCACCGAAGTGTTAATGGCATCTAACATCAAAGTGATTTATATATATACTTGCTTGATGAATATATAGTGATAAGAGACAAAAATAGTTGAATGTTATATAATGCTATGCGTTAGAGTGTGGAAAAGTGGTGTGCGAAGAGTAGGCCGAGGTGTGCACAAGAACCGTGTGGGTGCAATAGTAAAGGTAATCATGCAACAAATTTTTAAATACGTAGCTAGTGGACGAGGTTTATTTGTTGAATATTATGTGTGCATTTGGAGGCTTTAACCGCATGGATGCTGTCTTATGAATTATATTGGAGGCTACTATTGTGGTTCATTTGCATTTACTTTTGAAACATTTCTCAAAACACCAAAAAAAACATATATGTTAGAAAATGTAAATTTTTTTGTATGTCGAAAACGAATTTTGATTTATATGTTGGTGTATTAACATTATGTGTGGACATCTGAAGGTAGGTCGAGTCATGCTTATTCGCGTGTAGAACAATGCACAACAGTTTAGCCAGGGCACCTCCATTTCATCTCCTCTCCCTACCCTCCCCACCACGTTACCTCTTCTCCTTGCATATCACAACTTCAAAATTCCGTTGTTGATCTCCAATCCTTGATATGTTATGAATGCCGATATGCGATTTGCGATAAGTTTTATACTGCCGATTGTGATTTGCAATCGGCCCCACCTCCACTTGCCATATCATCCCTACCTTTATCACATATCGCATGTCGCACATCGTAAGCTCAGGAGGAATGGTGCTCATGAACTATGTTATGAACGCCGATATGTGATTTGCGATAAATTTTATATCACCGACCTCCACTTGCCACGTCATCCCTACCTTTATCGCATATCACACGTCACACATAGCAAGCTCAGGAGGAATGGCACTCATGAACCATGTTGGAATGTTGAAATGAGAAGTGCGACAAGGGCCAGACGTGATAGTTTTCAAAGGAAAATTTGAATTTATTTAAAATCCAGGATTATGTTCAGTTGCATTGTTTTAAGAAGAAACATGAACGTGGTGTTGGGTGTGGAGCCTGATTATCTTGGTTATTTTGTATCACAACGTTGGACCCCTGTACCTTAATGGGGGCGACAACCCCTCATTTGTATGAGGGCATTGTATTGCAGATGTGTATTGTGTGTGTATTCTCGGAGAGAGAAAGAGATAGGGAGATTGTGAGATAGAACGGAGGATATTATAGCAGATCTGTTGTAGGTTGTGTCTCTTCATTTTGCTGGATAATAGAAAGGAAGGACTGGCTGTTCGAGGTGGACGTAGCCCAAAATAGGTGAACCACGTATATCTGTGTCTCTCTGGTTTTATGTGTTTTGTGTGCTTGTGTTTTCCGCATATTTTATGTGTTTCATTGCTCTGTTATATGCAGTAAGTCATGAGATCAGATCCACATAGTATATGGTTGTGGATCGTTAGACGCCATTAAATAATTGGTTAGAATGTTTTGGTAAAGTGATTCCACTATCATCCAGAGGAAATTCCCTGCGAGTTGGCATGTTGATTAGAGAAGCACCACGTTTTAAATATCGGTTGTAGACAACTACTAATTGATGGCTTTCCACGTGAAGAGGGTTTTACCCCGAGGCAACAATGTAATGTTAAAATACATCAGGAGTAAGTGGCTCAGAAGGAAAGGAATGCGTGTAATCGATGAAGAGCATTGAGCACAGATTCATGTATGATGTCTTCTTTGGAGAGGACATCATGAATGTAGAGAATGGTCATACAAAGAATAGCAACAATGAAACCAAGAAAAAAACAAAAAAATTATAATGGAGTTAATTTTTACATGTAAATGGGCATACTGCTGTAAGACCTAGTATGGCATGTGTACCCCTGGGTAATCACTAGTAAAGTGTGGGTTAGACCTAGGTGATAGGGGGATGTCAAGTTAAAAACTACCCTGGGTATATAACTTTGAGGGGGGTAAGGGCCAAAGTGAGTGGGGCTGACTCACTTGGCAAGATTGGTTGAATTTAGTCAAGGAACCCCAAGTCAAGTTTAAGGAGGGAATTGTTTGGTAAACTTGACTCGGGATAGAGTCAATGTTGACTAGGGTAAATAGTAGTGGTTTTGGGGCACATGGAATTGTGCACCCATGGTTTTCAGCTCATGGTATTGCATGTAATGGAG
Organism: Pinus albicaulis; assembly: GCA_034641835.2. Taxonomy (NCBI): domain Eukaryota; kingdom Viridiplantae; phylum Streptophyta; class Pinopsida; order Pinales; family Pinaceae; genus Pinus; species Pinus albicaulis. The sequence goes on from CM076584.1 coordinate 97,924,351, forward strand.
ACTATAAAAGTCTGGGAAGACTTCATTGTAAGATAAGGTCTGGATGTGAGCGGTGAAGGCTCACTTGGTTGGATTGGCCATGGTTTTGGCCAAGGCTAATGAAATTTCATTAGGATGGGGTTTCCCCAGAGTTTGGGGTTTTTCTCGATTAAATTTACTAGAAAAATAATAAATTTACCGAGAGGAACAAAAAACCATAAAATAGCTCGCAACAAATCATAAACCTAAACAAAGATGTTTATCTGGGAAAACCCCCAAATCTGGGGCAAAACCCAACCAATGAAATTTCATTAAGCATTGGCCAAAACCATGGCCAATCCAGCCAAGTGAGCCTTCACCGCTCACCTCCAGGCATGATCTGAGACACTTCAACTTCTTTCCTGTCTCAATCTCAACCAAAGCTTTCCATTTCTTGAAAGTATCAAATACATCAGATTTATTTTGAATACAATAAATCCTAGTTTTTCTAGTTGCATCATCAATAAAAGTAACATAATAACAAGAGCCACCTAGAGATGATACTTGAGAAAGTCCCCATACATCTGTATGCACAAGCTCTATTTTTTCGCTCTTCTTTTCTTTCCCAACTCTGAGAAATCTGACTCTCTTCTGTTTTCCATAAATGCAATTCTCACAGAAATACAAATCAACATTCTTCAAACCCGACAACAAATTTCTTGAGTGAAGAATATTCATCCCCTTCTCACTCATGTGTCCGAGCCTATGGTTCCATAATGCTGTATCTACTCCTTTGGAAGTTAAAGCATTTACAGATTTAGAAATACCATTACATAAATACAATGTACCAACCTTTTCACCTTTTTCTATTACAAGGCTCCTTTGGTGACCTTCCAAGTTTTATCTGTGAAAGTTGTCACACAACCTTAACCGCCTAACTTCTCTGTTGAAATTAGTTTTTTCTTCAGATCTGGAACATGCCTTACCTCCTTTAATAGCCATTGGTTTCCATTCTTTTGTTTTACAAGAACCTTACCTATTCCAACAATTTTACAGGGTTTATCATCACCCAAATGGACTTGTCCAAAATCTCCTTGAACATAGTCATGAAAATATTTCTTATCAGGTGTGGCATGAAAGGCACCAGATCTACAACCCCAAAGAATGATGTAACATTTTCTAAAGAAAGAATCAAAGCATCTTGCCAACACATCCCTTTGTCACATTGCTCATGGTTGCTTTCTTCCTATTTTGTGTGTCTCCTTCTTTTCCCTTTGAAGATATACGATTCTTTCTTTAGGTGTCATTTTCTTTCTTTCTTAATTATCTGACTCTTTCCCCTTTCATTCTTCTTCCCCTAGACTGCAACTTGCTCAAAAATTACCGATGTCTCACCGAGCCTTTTCGTCACGCCACCATACATAAAATAACGCGAAAAAAAATCATCCAAACTTTGAAATGCAAATCCGGAGACGGAGATTGTAATAGCCTGCTTCAACCATTCTAACTTTTACGGCATGACGAAGCATAGAAATAAAACCCTAACTTGTCATCAAAAGTTTACCCCTACAGAACTTAATTGACTGGTAACTGTATTAAAATCATTTAAATGGTCTGCAACAGATCCACCTTCCGACATCTTCATATTAAAAAAACGTTTCATAAGAAATACCTTGTTTGAGACTGTGAGAGAGAACATAGGATATTACAGCGGATCTGCTGTAGGTTGTGTCTCTTCATTTTGCTGGATAATAGACATGAAGGATTGGCTGTTCGGGATGGACGTAGCCCAAACTGGGTGAACCACATATATCTGTGTCTCTCTGGTTTTATGTGTTTTGTGTGCTTGTGTTTTCCGCATATTTTATGTGTTTCATTGCTCTGTTATATCCATAAACTTTTGTAACCAAATAATTTCCTTACTAGCCTCTGTAGCAGCAACATATTCAGCTTCTGTTGTTGAAAGTGCAACAACACTTTGGATTTTTGAAACCCAACTAACAATTGTTCCACCTATAGTAAATACATATCCTGTAGTGCTCCTCTTGTTATCTCTGTCACTTGCCATATCTGCATCAACATATCCTTGTAGATCAATGTTTGAACCACCAAAGCATAATGCTTTGTTTGTGGTACCTCTCAAATATCTGAGAATCCATTTCACTGCCATCCAATGTTCTTTTCCTGGATTGTTCATGTACCTGCTTACAACTCCCACTGCATGTGTAATATTAGGCCTTATTCATACCATTGCATACATTAAGCTTCCAACTGCTGATGCATATGGAACTTTAGACATATAGTTCATTTCTTCTTGAATCTTGGGGCACATCTCCTTACTAAGTTTGAAATGGCTAGCAAAAGGTGTACTAACTAGTTTTGCATTCTGCATATTAAATATTTTCAACACCTTTTGTATGTACTCATTCTGAGAGAGTGTTAATTTGCGAATTTTCCTGTCTCTAGTTATTCTCATACCAAGGATTTGTTTTTCAACTCCCAAATCCTTCATTGCAAATGAATTTTCCAATTTTCTTTTGAGCACATTTATTTCCTACATGTTAGACCCTACAACAAGCATGTCATCTACATACAATACCAATATAATATAGCTGCCATCATTTTTCTTTTTCAAGTAAACACAATGATCAGAGTGACATCTAGTATAACCTTGTTCAGACATGAACTTGTCAAATTTTAGATACCACTACCTTGGAGCTTTTTTTAAGCCATACAAGCTCTTCTTTAACCTGGATACTAATTTTTCTTTCCCTTTGACCTCATATCCTTCTGGTTGCTCCATATAGATCTCTTCCTCCAAATCGCCATGGAGAAATGTTGCCTTTACATCTAATTGTTAAAGATGTAAATTTTATGCTACTACAAGACTTAAAATAGTTCTGATTGAAGTCATCTTAACAACAGGAGAAAATATTTCATCAAAATCAATACCTTTCTTTTGTGCAAAACCCTTCACCACAAGTCTAGCTTTTTACCTATGTTTTCTTCCATCTTCTTCCTTCAGCCTGTAAAACCATTTATTCTGCAATGTAGTTTTACCTGCAGGCAACCTGACTAAGTCCCAAGTATGGTTATGCATTAAGGAGTCCATCTCCTCTTCCATGGCTAGCTCCCAGTTCTTCCTGCTTTTAACCTGCATTACTTCTTCATAACATTTGGTTTCACCAGAATCAGTCAACAATAAATAATATAATGAAGGAGAGTATCGTTCAGGGGGTCTACTTATCCTGGTAGATCTTCTAACACCACTTTCAAGTGTTTGAGGTGCCTGTTGCTGTTGTGGTGGTTATTGTTGTTGTGGCCGTTGATTATTATTATTTTCAGGCACCTTTAATTTTTCTATGATCTCATCAAGAACTATGTATTCTTTTTCCTGTTTCTTTTCCTGCAACTGATTCTTATACAATACCTTTTCATTGAATATTACATCTATGCTCCTAATTATTTTGTGATTTTCATAATCATATAAGCGATAACTAAAATCATTAACACCATATCCAATAAAGGTACATTTCTTTGATTTTGCCTCAAGATTTGTTCTATTTTCTTTATTAATATGGAAAAAGGCCTCACAACCAAAAGGATTTAAAAAAGAGTAGTTTACCTTTTTACTTGTCCATGCTTCCTCTCGAATACCACCATCCAAGGATGTTGTGAAGCACGATGACTATGTTAAATGAGAGAGTTGGGGGTCATAAGAAAAAGCTCTTGTAGCAGCGATTCAAATGAGTGATGGAAGTGGTATTATATACCAAGATCTGGAATCAAGGAGTCACATGATGTGCTCGAGGAAGGATATTCCCAAGAATGAAATGTATTTGAGGATTCCTTGCCATGAACGATAGCAACAAGAGTATTTTTTCAATGATTTGTGGTTTCTGTGTCAATATGAGATCAATCATGCAAAATAAGCTTGCTCAAGAAGTGGAGAGCTGACGAATGGTTGTGTGTAGAAGCCGACATGTTATGCAAAATCCATGAAGCACCGTGAGCAGGAAGAGTGCATCATGTTGGATTCAATGTTGGCCAGATACGCAAAAGGCGCATGAGTTCATTAAAGGGATCGAGATTTATGTTAGAGATCATGATAGATCAAAGATAGGTAGCGTGGAGGTTATGCCAGTAGGCTGTAACAGAATAAAATAAGGGTCACCACCATGAAAAGGATCCACGGTGGAGGATATCGCTACTACAGGTGGAGATCAGAGTCACGAAAGAGAGCGTGGAGAATGGTACCATGGTTGTGTTGGAGCCATGCGATCTGGTCGACGAGGCCACTAGTGTGAAGGCTTGTATGTCAAAGGTTAAGCTTTATGGAGATGTTGTTCTTCATTTTGTCAGCAAGGACGGTTTCATGGGCCCCTTGAAAAATTGAAAATTATGCCTAGATAATGGCATATCAAATTATCTGCAGTCCTACTCACAAGATGTGAAAATTGTGAGCACTGAAAAAGAGTTTTTGTTAGCAGGTTTCGTGTCCAATTTGAAAATATTTTTTGGGATTTTAGTGTAAGAAACCATGCGTAATGGAGGAGAGAGGATATGCAAGAAAAGAAACAATGAAAGAAAAAATTATTGGAGTGAAATTTTTATTACATGTAAATGGGCATATTGTTGTAAAACCTGGTATGGCATGCGTACCCCTGGGTAATCACTGGGTTGGGTTTTGCCTCGGATTTGGGGTTTTCCTGGATAAACACCTGTGTTTATGTTAATGATTTGTTGTTGGCTCTTTATGTTTATTCCTCTCGGTAAATTATTTATTATTTATGCAGTAAATTCTAACACGCAAGTAGGAGCAGAAGAGGTAGAGTCGGGCAGAAGGGGATATGATAACATTGTTTGAAACATAGAAGCATAGACAGAGTGGGGAAAAAGGAGCATATGGTGGCACTGTTGGAAATACGACAACTGGGTCAAGTCAAGCAAATATGCGTTATTTTAGAACTGTTCGAATACCACATCAGAAACAGAAAATACATGACAACAAGAAAAAAAGACAAAATATTGAACTCTGGAAGAAATGCAGGGCAAGGATGTCTGATCTGTCAGGGAGACACATCAACACTTCAGAGAGATGCATCAACAACAAATCAGATTTAGAAAAAAGAATAATATTTCAAGTTTTAATTTATTTTCTTTTTTTGGTTAAGATCGAAGCTATAGTGATGTCCTCAATTTTAATTTAATAAGTAGTTTTAACAGTTTAGGTAGTAGAAGTAGTTTCAAGAATTTCTAGCAGTTACGAACTGTTTTTGTTGTATTTAAGTAAGATAGAAAGAAAGAAGAAAGCAGGGGGCTGAGTTTTGGACCTTTGGAAGATTAAAACTTTGGGACTTACTTTTCTGAGGAATTAATGAAAGAAGCATTAAGTTTCCTACAATTGTTGATGGTGATTCATTTTTCCTGTGCCATTTTGTGTTCCTTCTTCCTTGAATGAAATGAAGTAAAGTAGCTGCCAGTCTCTTAACTACATCTGTGAGTAAGAGTTAAATAGCCTTAATTTGCATTCCTTCACTCTAGCTGTTCTTTATACATAAATTCATTTTGAAATTTTAAGTGATAGATTCTGTGTTACAACATATCATTTTGAGTTTCTTCTACAATCCTTATTTTCCATTCAGATATCAGCAGTTAATGGAATTGTAGAGTCTTTCATTATACCAGATTATTAAGGGTTTTAAAGAATTAGTTTCCAAAGGGATTGAACGAAGACCACCTGATATAATTACTTTTGTGACACATTTTTAAAAATGTCTTAATCACTGATTCCTTTCCACAGCCAAGGAATTGTCCCTTAAGAACCAACATTTTCTGGCACCGTTGCCGGGGACGAAGAGACAAAGTTTATTTTCCTTGGGTTTTTCACATTATTTCCTTTGGTTTTTCAGTGAGGAGGAAATATTTGGCTTCGTTTTTTATTCTCAGAATTTTGGCTCACAAAAGGCCTCACACGAGGTCAGATACCTTACAGCAGATGGCCACTTCTTGTCAGACCCTGAAATATTGGTTTCTAAAAGGGTTTGGAAACCCGAAACCCCCTCAACACCTAGTCCTACACTATCTTCTCCTGGAAGTAGTTCTATTAATCCTTTGTTTGAAGATGTCTCTAAAGTACTTCCTTTCTTGGAACAAGATTCACCTTTCACACCAATTTATTTTCAAGAACCTAAGTTGGAAGAACACTCCTCTGAGCCTGTTTCTTTTACTTTTACTCAATATCAACAAACTCCAATTGTTGGTCCCACTGCCATTGTCCATCAACCCACTCCCATGTCAATCTTATCTCCACCTCCGTTCATTTTCACAACAGTTTCATTGATTTCATCTAATCAAGGAACAATCAATCAAGGTGAAAACATGGCAGCACCAGCGTTTTTGTTGAACATATATGCTCCACTTAACATTCCAAAACCAATGAATGCAATGCCTTAAGAGTATCTTAAATTACTCCCATGTTTTACTAGAGAAGATGAAATAACTGCAGAAAAACACTTGCCTGTGTTTTGTAATTTTGCTGAAAATTTGAATGTAGAACATATTGATGTTGTAATGAAGCTTTTTGTTCAGTCTCTGGATGGAGAGGCTAGAAAATGGTTTAAGGGATTGCCAAATAATTATACTAATAGATGGGAAGAACTGAAAAATAAATTCACTCAGAGATGGGGTGAAAAAAGGGATCATGGATATTCACTAACAGAATTCAATGCAATCAAAAGAAAACCAGATGAGAATATATCAAATTTTATCAAAAGATTCAATAAATTTTATAATAGTTTTCCTGTAGAAATGAAGCCCCCTTCTTTTGGAGCAAAGGTGGTTTTTGCTGGGGCTTTTGAAGCCGATTTTAGTTTCACACTTAGAGAAAGAATATCCCCTACTCTAGAGTAGATACATACATACACTCTAGAAATTGAAGCTAATATGACTCAGTTGGAAAGATAAAAGAAAAGAAGTCAGTTCAAGAGAAGGGAAAAGAAAAATAATAATCACCACAAGATCAAAGAATTGATGATATGAAAAAGGTGATAAAGAATTTGTCAAACACATTATTAAATATGGAATTGGAAAGTAAAAACTCCCAAAGACCGGTACAACAAAATAGAGGAGGATTTAATCCTCAATTCAAAAAACAACCCCGGCAAATTTAGTAGAGAGAAAGAAGAGATCAAGATCAGGTCCAAGCACCACTTTATATAGAAGCAACACCCATAAATTCGGTAGAAGATGACCAAAAAGAAGCTGAAGACAAAATATCTGCTATATACACAAGAGTAGATGATGAAGAGGAAGATTGTGAGGGAGAATATGCTGAAGCTGAAGTATCTTTTGATCAAGATGAAATGGATGAATACTGTAGGAAATACATATATTTCATGCAAGCTAAGTTACACTAAAAGTATGATTTAAGGTCTAGAAAGAGATCTAGAGTGAAGGATAATGAAGGTGAACAACAAGATTCTATTTCTCCTCCAATGGCGACTCCACAACAAAAAGACCCTGTAAAACAAGTCAGTAATGGGAAGCAACCTGTAAATTCAGTTAATAGAACAAATGTGCAGCAGGGTGAACCTTCCTAGAGAATATGAGTTGATACTAATATTTTGGAAAGAGTTGTTCTTGTACCCGAATGAGCTGCAAATTCTAGAAAGAGTGAAGAAGAACTTGAAAAGAATTTTAAACAAACTCACGCTTTCAGTTTGACAAAAGAGTTAGAGAAGGTAAAAATTTAGGTACCTCTTCTAGAATTAACTAAAATACAAATCTACAATAAAGAAATTTCAGAATTTATTAATCTCACACAAATTGGAGATATAAGTGACACTGTGAACTTACAAGAAGAGAAGCCAGTGGTCACCTTTGGTCCTCATGTAGAAGAAGTAGATCCTTCTCTTCCACCATTCTATATTTCTTTGTTGCTTCATGAATTTACTCTCCATAATTGTATGCTGGACTCAGGAGCATCCCATAACCTCATGCCATTGTATGTTATGAAGGAACTAAACTTGCAGATTACCAAACCTTACAGGGATATGTATTCATTTGATTCTGAAAGGGTGAAATGTGTCAGATTAATTAAAGATGTAGTAGTTTCTTTGGCACAAATTCCAGCAAAGATTATAGTCATGGACATAGTTGTTGCCGACATTCCATCTAGGTTTCGAATTCTCCTGATCTAGGTGGATACTAGTGGCCACTCGCCTATTCCACTTGGGGCCCCACCATTGCCTCTTTCAATTATTCAGTTTCAACACAACTTACTATTTTTAGCAGTTTTTTGGGTCCTAATCTCTCAAAGCCGTTTTGAGGCCCTAAACGACGTTTTTTGGGCATTGTGCCTCCAATGAATAGGATATTGTTTCAGAATTGATATTTGCAATCAACAGTTGTAGTCTTCAGATAGATCTTTCTAACGATGTATCATGTGCGTCAAATAGAGATAATATGCCAAAGTTATGGCCTCGGGAAGTTGAAACACCAATTTACCCAAACGGGGCCCATAGTTTTGGCGCTTCATCTCCTAGGGTTTGGTTTTTGGATGTTTAGGGTTTTTCATTGCTTCTCTATAATAAATAGGCCCTCAAGCCTCATTCTAACACAATTCAGAAGCCTATAACTGCCACATTTATTCTCAGAGATAAGCTACCAATGCCCTAGCTAGTTTATTTCCATTCTGTTTGTAAGAAAATTTTAGTTCTTTGATATGAATGAAATGAAGTGTTATTTCCAATGCATATTTGTATTTATGGTTATATGTGTATTCTATTGTGTTCCTGCATAAATCCAGATTAATGGTATTAGAGCAGTATGCTTTTTCTCAATCATTCTTTGCATGTCCCCAACGAGGTCGAGGTATAAGGAGTTAGGGCTCGATTTGGTTGAACCTTTGCAAGATCAGCCTCGCAAACCCTGAAGGCCGCCCATGGGGGACAAAAAGAAAGATGAGGGAGCAGGAGATCCTATCAAAATATTTCTCGAGGAGGCCCTCGAAAAACAAAGGAACACTATGATGGATAAATTTGCCCAGATCCTTCAACGACTGCCCACCGGTGGCGCATCTGCATCCAACATCCACTCTGGAGGCACGAATCCCTTTAAGGTACAAGTAAACTTTGAAATTCCCGTATTTGAGGTTCAAATAGATGCAGATGCCATAGATAGATGGTTGAATCTATTAGAAGGATATTTCTCGGTTCATGACTTTTTCGACCGGTAGAAGATTATTTTTTCACTCCTCAAAGCTACCCCCCATGTCAAGGACTGGTGGGAAACCTACTGTGAGAAAAATGACAAAACAAAACCTTCTCTGTTCTCAGCCATAACCACTTGGAATTCTTTCTGAGGTGTCATCAAGGAATAATATTATCTCGTGGGGAGCTATGAGGACAAGTACATACAATGGACCATGGTGTGGCAACAAAGGGATCAAGATGTGCATGAGCTGATGAATCTGTTCCATACCCTGCGCACAAAGTTGGGTATCAAAGATTTGGAGAAACATTTGGTGCTAAAGTATCGCAGTTGTCTACATAGATACATTCAGGAGGAAATGGAGTTCCTCGACATCCCCTCACTTGGTATGAAATACCGATATGCTGCCAAGATTGAGTAGAAATTAAAAAAGAAGAAGCGAGACTTTGGATCTGCGAATCAAAAGCAAGGGAAAGGTGTCCCCAAATCGCAGAAAAAAGGACAAAGCCAAGGCATGGCGGCCCAAGAAAACTTGCAAAAGCCACAAGAAATGAACAACACCGCGAAGCCAAAGAAAGACACGAAAAAGTGGTGTGAGATCCATAAGAGCTCCACTCACAACACAAGTGAGTGTCGGGCCAAGCAGTCGCTGGTGGCCAAGATGAGGGATTCTGAATCAGATGCATACTCTAACTCTGACTCAAACCTGACAAGGGGAATGAAAAAGAGAGAAAAATTATTGATGCGGAGCCCAACGCCACTGTTGCCATTACAAATATCCAGAAGGAGGAATTAGAATATCCAGAGGAGGAGGAGCGTCTCTTCCATTCCTAGATGTGGGTAAGGGGTTCCCTGCTACAGTTCATTGTCGACAATGGGAGCCAAAAGAACCTCATTTCAGCAGACGCCGTGAAGCGGTTGGGCTTTCCAACCATAGCACACCCACATCCATACACCATTGGGTGGCTTCACCAAGGACGAGATCTCTGCGTCAGCTAGTAGTGTCTCCTTCCCTATAGCATCAAGCCCTTCATGGAGGAGGTATTATGTGACATTGCTCCTCTTGATGTTTCTAATGTATTATTAGGCCAACCATACTTTTGTAAGCGACATGCTATGTATGAGTCCCTGCCTCGCGCTGTTATTTTTACTTTGGGAAATAAGCTGTACAGGATACCAGAGGTACCACCGCCTACTACTACCTTTTTGGTTATTGCAAAACAATGCAATAAGCTCATTTCCAAACCTAGGAATTTTTTTTTTTTCTGATGATCCGCCCCGAGGGCAAGAAGAAGACTGTGGCCATGACCTCCAGACAAGGCTCCTCTGCACGACAACAATAAATGGACAAGGTTGTGGAGGAGTACGAGGACACATTTACCTCGACCATAGGGGTTCCTCTACACTGTCAAGTCAAGCACCCCATTGATCTGACCCCAGGTGTGTCGCTACCCAATGGACTGATCTATCGACACTTTGTTTTGGAGAATGATGAAATCAAGAGGTAGATTCAGGAGCTGTTGCAGAAAGGTCACATCTGGCCAAGTTCATTACTCTGTGGAAGCCCGATCGTGTTGGTACAAAGGAAGGATGGGAATTGGAGAGTTTGTATTGACTATCGGGCGTTGAACAAGATCACTTTCCGAAATAGGTACCCAATCCCATGGATTGATCACCTTCTAGACCAACTCAAAGGGGAAAAATATTTCAGTAAGATCGACTTGAAGTTTGGGTATCACCAGGTACCGATCGAACCGTCCGATGTGTGGAAGACTGCCTTCAAAGCCAAGGAGGGCCTTTTCGAATGGCTGGTCATGCCTTTTGGGTTGAAAAATTATCCTGCAACCTTCATGAGGTTGATGGACTACATCTTGTGGCCATTCACCAACTCATTTGTAGTGGTGTACTTGGATGAAATTCTGATCTTCAACTGGACTTGGGAAGAGCACCTCCATCACATCCGACAAGTCCTCCAAACACTGCGACAACACAAGTTGTGTGCCAATTTGGAGAAGTGCACTTTTAGCATGACCCAGGTTCAATATCTGGGATAAATTATTGATGAAAGGGGGTTGCATGTGGATCCAACCAAGATCCAAGTCATTCGGGATTGGCCAGCACCAACCACTCTAACAGAGCTTCACAACTTTATGGGTCTTACTAATTTTTATTGTAGGTTCATGTTGGGATTATCTCATATCACTTGGCCCTTGAGTCAAGACAACAAGGGAGGAGTGAAAGCAAAATTATTTTGGTTGGAATCTCAATAGAAGGCATTTGTAGAGTTGAAACATCGCCTCTATTCTGCCCCAGTTCTCATATTACCAGACTTGCAACAACCATTTGAGATCAAGATAGATGCCTCTAACTATGCTATTGGGGAAGTTCTTACTCAACAGGGGCATCCAGTGGCATATCACAGTGAGGCATTGTCTGACATAGTTCACAAGTATCCCATTTATGACAAAGAAATGTATTCCATTGTGCAGGCTTGTCGACAATGGAAGCATTACATTTTTGGGAAGGAAACAATCATCCACACAGACCACCGACCCCTGCAGTTCATACAAATACAAGTGAAGTTGCAAAACGATCACCATCGGAAGTGGTACACATATTTGTAACAATTTCATTTGAACATAAAGTACAAGAAGGGTAGCACCAATAATGTTGCAGACTGCCTCAGTCGACCACCGATGGTGGCGCTAACCACCGTTCTCAATTCTTGTGGGCACGAGACTTCTGATTGGCCACTTCTCTACAAGAGAGATCCAGGCCACACATACAAGGCACTCTTGGGGGGTACACAAGTTCCAAATTTTCACCTCCAAGATGCACTGTTATGTCACCTAGGACACCTTTGTGTTCCTTCAAGCGAGCGTGCTAAGATGATATGGGAAGCACACTATAGTCGAGTTGCTGGGCATTTCGGGGTCGAGAAAACAATGGTAGTACTGCAGAAGTATTTCTATTGGCTGAACCTTCGACATGATGTCGGGAAGTACATTAGATCCTGCACTTCTTGTGCGATTGCCAAACTGACCATTAAGAAGTAAGGCCTCTGTACTCTGCTACCTACCTCTAGTCGACCTTGGGAATCCATCTCCATGGATTACATGTCGAGCCTTCCTTCTACTAAGCATGTAAACGACTGTGTTTTCATGGTCATCGACAGATTCTTGAAGATGGCCATTATGACGGCCTAGAAGAAGAATATCACAACAGAAGCCACTACTAAACTCTTCTTTGAACGAGTGTGGGTGCACTTTGGGATCCCACAATATATCATATCAGATCGGGACAACAAGTTCCTCAGCACATTTTGTTCCAACCTCTGGTCAATGTTGGACACCAAGCTCACCAAGCCCACAAATTTCCATCCCCAAACTGATGGCTAGATAGAGGTCGTCAATAGGATGATTTTACACATTCTGCGCATGTACAATTCAAATCATCCATGCACATGGGATGAGAGCCTCCCCTATGTACAACAAAGTTATAACCAGGCTCTCCACAACTCAACCGGCCACAACCCCTTTCAAGTGGGCGTGGGATTCCAGCTGCTATGTCCCATTGACGTAGCCATGCCATTTGCGGTTACTCAGGCCAATTTGGATCATGTCTAGTATGAAGCTGACAAAGAGAACATATTCATCGAGCGCATTCAACACATCTTCCAACAATTTCATGACATATTGGACATAGGCAATTCTAAGTACAAGAAACGACATGATCAACATTGGGTGCCACACAACTTCCAGGTGGGCGACAAAGTGTGGCTACATTTGCAGAAGGAGTGCCTCACCGGACCCCACTGCAAGCTTCACCCACTCCGATATGGGCTGTACACCATCACCCAGGCTATAGGGAACAATTCCTTTGAGCTCAGTATTCCACCATTCCTTGGTCTGCACCCAATATTCAATGTGGACTGCCTTTGTCCCTACTTCCCACCTCTACTAGGCATCTCTGACATTGCAGAACAACTCACACCAACATAGTTAAACCCAGACTGCATGGAACAGGCCAACATATATTGTATCATGGACATGGAAATCATGAACACTCGCCAACATAAGATCCAACTGTATCGGGTTGTCAAAGCTGGCCAAGTCCTGCACCAAGGCAAGTGGTTCACTAGGGACCAAGTTTAGCAGAAGTTTCCTCATCTCATGGAGGAACTCAACGCAATGGGGACCATTTCTTCCTAAGGGGGGAGGAATGATCCAGGTGGATATTGGTGGCCACCTGTCTATTCCACTTGGGGCCCCACAATTGTCTCTTTCAGTTTTTCAGTTTCTGCATAACTTACTATTTTTAGCAGTTTTTCGGGTCCTGAACTTCCAAAGCTGTTTTGAGGCCCTAAACAACGTTTTTTGGTCATCGCGCCTCTAGTGAATATGATTCCATTTCAAAATTGATATTCATGGTTAGTAGTTGTAGTCCTCGGATAGATATTTCTAACGATGTATCATGTGCGTCAAATAAATATAGTATGCCAAATTTACGAACCCGGGAAGTTGAAAAACCAATTTACCCAAACGGGGCCCATAGTTTTGGCACTTCATCTCCTAGGGTTAGGTTTTTGGATGTTTAAGGTTTTCCATTGTTTCTCTATAATAAATAGGCCCTCGAGCCTCATTGTAACACAATTCAGATGCCTGTAGCCGCCACATCTCTTCTCAGAGAAAAGCTACTAGTGCCCTAGCTAGTTTATTTTCATTCTGTCTGTAAGAAAATTTCAGTTCTTTGATATTAATGAATGAAGTGTTATTTCCGCTGCATATTTGTATTTATGGTTATGTGTGTATTCTGTTGCGTTCTTGCATAAATCTGGATCAACTCCTGTCAAGATCTTGGGGAGTAAAGTTGGGAGGAATTTTAAAATTAGATTTCACTTATGTTATCATTCCCGTTTTCAACGAGGAAGAAAGGCGATTGTACAGAGAAACAAGGTTTGTGAAAACCACTACAAAGAAAGATGCAGGTAATTCCCCCATTTATAGTCATGAAAAAGAAGACCTTTCATGTTTCATGCTGCATGAATATGTAGAATTTGCTAAAGACATAGAGAATCAGTTCTCTTAAGTGATTGTACATAATGAGCTGTGTTCAAAGAAGATTTGGAAATACCACTTTGATGGTGCCCAATCCAAAGATGGCATAGGAGCTGTATTCTTGTTGATATCACCAGAAGGTAACCTCATGCATTTTTATTTTAAATTAGAATTTGATTCAACAAAAAATGTAGCTGAGTATGAGGCTTTAATATTAAGCCTTCAAGTTTCTAAACAGATGGGAGTTTAGTGTATTTCAATTTTTGGTGACTGAATTGATAATAAGACAGATTAAAAATCATTGTCAAACCAAGCATCCGAGATTAAGATCATATAGGAATGAAGTTTGGGATCTGATAAAGAACTATTTTCAAGCCTTCAATCTTCAGTTTATTCCGAGGGAGGAGAATATATTGGCAAATTGTTTAGCAGTTGCAGTTAGCACCTTCAAGCCACCTATGAATCCAAGGTTAAGGTATGAAATTGAAATTAGACATAGACCCTCTATTACTAAAAATGTGAAACATTGGCAGGTGTTTTAAGATGATGGGTAGATAAATCATTTCTTGACAATGATTGGAAACTTTGAAGATGCTAAGATAGATCAAGAAGAAGAACAAATAGAGCAGAAAGAAGAGATAATAAATCTTAAGCAGTCAATAGGTGAGCAGAAGATTATCCAATTGAAAGATAATGTACTCCCTAAAGGACTAGTTCCCCTTGAAATATTATTTGATTCTATTGATGTTGCTGTTAATTCAAAGAAAATACATCAAGAGGAAGAGATGGAAGATTGTAATTTGGGAACTCCGCAGCAGCCAAGAATGGTGAAATTATTCAAAGGTTTTCCCAAAAATTGTAAATAAAGATATATTGATATTTTTAAGAAGTATATGGATGTGTTTTTTTGGTCATATGAAGACTTGAAAATGTATGATAAAAGCATAATACAACATAAGATCCCATTGAAATAAAGAATCAAACCACATAGACAAAAGCTCATATAGATTAATCCATTACTTTTAGCTCCAATTGAAAAGGAAGTGAAGAAATTGTTGCAAGCAAAAATCATAGTCCCTCTCAGATATTCAGATTGGGTTTCTAATCTGGTTCCTATGAGGAAGAAAAATGGAGAGATAATATCGTGTGTGGACTTTAGGAATTTGAACAGAGCATCTCTTAAGGATAATTATCCTTTACCTAAAATGGATTATGCCTTACCAAAGTTGACAAGAGCTTACATGATGTCTATAATTGTTTTATTCTCTGGATATAATCAAGTGGCAGTTGATAAGGAAGATCGGAAAAAGACAGCTTTCACAACCCCCTGGGACACCTTCATTTATTCAAGGATGCCATTCGGTTTTATGAATGCAGGTGCAAAATTTCAGAGGGCCATGGACATAGCGTTTGTAGGTGACAAGTATGTGGTTATATATATGGATGATGTAACTATTTTCTCAGGGTCAAATGATGAAAAATTGGAACATCTGCAATTTTGTTTTGAAAAATGCAGGAAGTTTGGTCTGTCACTAAACCCAAGGAATTATTTTTTTGCCTTAGAAGAAGGTAAATTATTGGGTCACATAGTTTCAAAACAAGGAGTGAAAATTAATCCGGCAATGGTGGAAGCAATTCAAACAATTCCTTTACCCAGAAGCAAGAAAGATATTCTGATTTTTTTGGGAAAAATAAACTTTCTGAGAAGATTTGTACCAAATTATATTGAGATTGTGAGGAATATAACTGAAATTTTGAAGAAAAATGCAGAAGTGAGATGGGATAAAGAAGTAAGAGAAGAATTTTCCAGAATAAAATAAGCACTCCAGGAAGCTCCTGTTTTAATAAGTCCTGATTATCAAAATGTATTTCAAATATTTTCATTCGCTTCCCCCACTACTATTGCTGCTGTGTTATTGCAAAAAAATGAGGATAGTAAGGAGCAGCCAGTGGAATTCTTCAACAAAGTTCTCAGAGATTTTGAGCTCAAATATAAAAATCTGGAGAAACAAGTGTATTCATTAGTTAAAACACTCAAAGCCTTTAGGATTTATGTGTTACAATCCCAAATAACCGCTTATGTACCTAATTCTGTTGTCAAGGATGTGCTGGTTCAAAGTGATGTTGAAGGAAAAAGAGGGAAATGGATAACTAAAATCCAGGAGTATGATTTGGACATCAAACCCACCAATTTAATCAAAGGACAGGGTTTAGCAAAGTTGCTAATAGAAAAAAAATTTCAATCATTGGGAATTAACCTCTTGGCACCAGTGGATGGAGCTGACAATGAAGAAGGCCAGAATAAGCCGAAAATAGGTATTCAATACAATTTTTTGTGTTCAGATTGGTATAAAGATGTTTTTCATTACTTGTGTTTCTTTTCTTGTCCATCTTCACTAAATAAAACAAAATATAGAGGTCTCAAGCTTAAATCTTAGCCATATGTCATAGTAGAAGCAAAGTTGTATTGGAAAGATCCCGTTGGTATTTTGATGTTGTGTTTAACTGAAGGTGAATCCATTGAGGTTATCAAGGAATATCATGAAAGTATATGTGGAGGACATTATAGTTGGAAGGTCACAACCCATAAAATCCTCAAGTTAGGTTTCTATTGGCCACCCTATTTGCAGATGTATATAGATTGGTAAGAAGTTGTCAGAAATGTTAGTTGTTTGCTGAGAAGAAAAGACTTGCTCCATTACCTCTTATCCCTGTATTCATAGAAGAGCCCTTCAGGCAGTGGGGACTGAATTTTATTGGAGAGATAAATCCACCATCAAGTGGACAGTTCAAGTGGATTCTAACTGCCACTGATTACTTCACGAAGTGGGTTGAAGCAATACCCACCAAAAAGGAAAATGACCAAGTGGTGATGAAATTTCTAGAGGAAAACATTTTCAACAAATTTGGATTTCCAGTCAAGATTGTAACTGATAATTCCGAGGTATTTAATTCTGTCCAATTCATTAATTTCTGTCAAACATATAATGTAATCTTATCACATTCCACAACATATCATCCAGAGGGGAATGGGTTGGCAGAATCTTCAAACAAGACCTTGGTTAGGATTTTGAAGAAGACAATCATTGAAAATCAGAAAGACTGGGATTGAAAGTTGAAGTTTTCTCTTTGGGCAGTCCGAGTAACCACCAGAAGGTCTACTGGAAAGTCACCCTATGAATTGGTTTATAAAACTCAGGCACTATTTCCTCCTCGTTTGGCCAAACCAGTGATTTCTTTCCTTCAAGAAGCTCAGGAAGGACCTAATGCTCTAGTGATAAGATTTAACAAAGTGATTGAATCAAGTGAAAACAAAAACACAGTTAGAGATAACTTGATTTCTTATCAGGCAAAGATGAAGTCCATATTTGACAGAAAAGCAAAAGAAATCCTCTTCCAAGCAGGAGATTTAGTATTAAGATGGGACACCAGAAGGGAGGATAAAGGAAAGCATGGTAAGTTTTACCCTCTCTGGTATGGTTCGTACAAAATTTCTAAAGCCAGATCAAACAATACTTTCATCCTCGAATATTTATATGGATAATCTCTACAACTTCCTATGAATGGGTAGTATTTGAAACATTATTTTGAGAAATAAAAGTCAGCATTCCACCATTGTAAATACCATATTTCTCATTGTTCATATGTCACCAAGCAATATTTGACTCCATACCCAATGGATAAGGCACTAATATGCGGTTCTTAGCGCTTTCATGGAATAAATCACTACCCCCCTATGGAGCTAGATGTTGTGGCTCATTTGCATTTACTTTTGAAACATTTCTCAAAACACCAAAAAAAACATATATGTTAGAAAATGTAATTTTTTTGTGTTGAAAAATAATTTTGATTTATATGTTGGTGTATTAACATTATGTGTGGAGATGTGAAGGTGGGTCAAGTGGTGCTTATTCGCATGCAGAACAATGCATAACAATTCAGCCATGGCTCCTCCATTTCATCTCTTATCCCTACTCTCCCCGTCACGTTATCTCTTCTCCCCGCATTTCGCTACTTCAAAATTCCATTGCTGATCTCCAATCCCTGATATGTTATGAACGTCGATATGTGATTTGTGATAATTTTTATATTGCCAATTTTTATTTGCAATCGACCCCACCTCCACTTGCCACATCATCCCTACCTTTATCACATATCACACATCGCAAATCGCAAGCTCAAGAGGAATGGCACTCATGAACCATGTTGGAATGTAGAAATGCGAAGTGCGACAAGGGCTGAACGCGATAGTTTTCAAAGGAAATTTTGAATTTATTTAAAGTCCATGATTATGTTCAGTTGCGTTGTTTTATGAAGAAACGTGAATGCGTGCACGAGCATAAGAGGCAGATTCAGGCAGAAGGGGACATGATAACATTGTTTGAAACATAGAGGCATAGACAGAGTTGGGAAAAAGGAGAATATGGTGGCACTATTGGAAACACAACAGCTGGGTCAAGTCGGGAAAATATGCGTTATTGCAGAACTATTCGAATGCCACATCAGAAATAGAAAAGACATGACAACAAGAAGAAAAGACAACATATTTAACTCTAGAAGAAATGCATGTAGATTCATAAGTGTCCTCAGACACATACTTTTATTGATCATGGAAAAGAGATTACATAAAAAATAGCAGGAGTTTACAACGTAACTCTCACTCTACAATGAAATTAGGAAACTAACCTATTTATAAGCTCTATGTTCTAACTTAATTTAGTTATGGATCACTTGGAAAACTAACAAGTGTCCATTTACAATAAATGACCTTCTAACCATTCTACTAACTTTATTCCTATTTTAGAGCCTAGGAAACGACTCTATTCTAGAGTCCTATTTTTACTAACAAAATACTATTTCTAAGTATCTCTAATATTTGTTAAATATTATAATTTAATAAATATATTTATCCTAACTTTACATTATTTAATTTATGTAATTTTGGATTTATAATTGGCTTATGAAAGAGGCTAACGTTCCCCCCTTCAAGGATAAATCTAAAATAAGAATGAGGAACCATCTTCCAAGTTCTCAAGTTGATGCTGAAAAAATCTTCAATCTGAAGAGACCATGAGTCAACTGTATGTTTGATTCATCTCTGAATGTTGCTTGAAAACTCCATTAAGTGCCAAGTTGCAAAAGGATCCATCTGTCCTTTGCGTGAAATCAGCATCTCTTGTCCTCTAACAAAATTTGTTGAATGCCCACTGGCTTTGCCCACTGGCTGATGATGTCAAAAAACAACTCACTGTTGCTTTTTCTTTGTTGAAAACTGTTCACTGTTTCTTTGCTATTGATTGCCCACTGGAAAATTTGTTGATGCCCACTGGAAAATTTGTTGATGCCCACTGGATGTTTTTGTTGGTTTTGTCGAGACTTTCAGTTTGACAACCACTGTTAATTTCATTGACATTTTCCCCCCTTTGGCAACTGAAAGGAGAGACAATTCTCTTGGAAAGTATTTCTGAACTCACCCCCTTCAGGTGTAGGATTTTTACACTGGTGTACTCCCCCGTTCAACTGCATGAGAGTACCATCTTCTTTTCACTGTTTTCTGCACTATGTGTGTTTGTATTCGGTTGTAGAACTGAGACAATCTTCAATTTGGCTGATTTTTGTTGGTTGCGACATTTTTCTGAGGAATGATTGGGCTTGCCACAATGGCGACAAGGATGGAGATCAAAACACTAATATTCCATATGACCAGTTCTTTGACAATGAGAACATTTTGGTTGGACTTCAACTTCAGGTTGCGTGCAATTCTATTTGTCTGCAACTTTGGGTTGTGTGCATTGCTGGTTGTCTGCAAATTTCTCAGAACTTGCTGAGGTGAGTTGTGCAAGAAATCCTGCACTGACAAACTTAATTGGCTTGGAATAATCTGGGATATGTAAGTTGGTGTCATCATTGACATATCCTAAGCCTCGTCGATTCTTGTTATTTTGAATTTCTTCCCATGGCTTGATGATGGGCTTGGAAGAAATTTGAACTAGAACAACTTCGACACTTGAAGTTGTTTGAATGAATGAATTATCATTTGGATGGTTCAAAAAATTGAAAGTATCACGCTTTTCTTGCAATTCAATCCTTTGAAATTTCGACTCTAGTTGAAGAAACTCAATGGTTTCTTCTGTTTGTTGTAGATGCCGTCAAAGATCAACAAGAGTGTCTTTGCTGATGTGCACCATGCCTTCATCACTGGAGATGATAAAACTATGAAGAATTTTTAACAATTGAATATGTTGTGCCATCTAAACTTGCACACTTGAAATCAGGCTCTCTTGTCATAGATTTCATGCTTTGAACTGTTTCACTGAAATGACAGGCTCACTTGCTATGTGGCTTGAATGGTACGCTCGCTTGATTTGTTGCTTATTGCGCTTGCTTGGAACACTTGCTAGAATTGTAGAATTTTCTTGCTTAAACTTTGGATTTCACGCTTGTTTGATGACGATCGCGTTTGTTCAAGCGCTCACTTGACTTACTTGATGACTTCATGCTCACTTGAATGAATAGCCACGCTCGCTTGATGTCGATCTCAACTTGCTTGATTGGTGTTAGGGTTGAACATGTTTGGTTTCATTGATGGTTGCTGCAATGAAATTCACTTTGGCTCGCTTGAAGGTTTGATCTTTGTACTGACTTGATGCAAATTTCTTGAATGAATACTCACGCTTGCTTGCAGAAGACGCAAATTTTTTGTTTTCTTTTGAGTTAAAACTCATGCACTCACTTGATTTTGCTTAAAAAAAGGGTGTTGAACACTGTCGAAAATGCACCCAAGAAAGCTTACAATGATTCACTTAAAAATAATGAATTCACTTGTCCTCTTAAAAATTCATTAACAATGAATTTTTAATGATTCAATTAAAATAATCAATTTGATTACAAGTTCTTAAATGGATTTGCAAGAACGCTGATGTAGAATTTTCTTTGAAAACGCTGGAGTTTCCAGATTCATGAACTTGATTGTATTGAGTGAATTTGCTTGTTGATGTAATGCTAATGTTGACAACTTTGATTGTTTGTTGGAGTGGCGCAAATGAATGTGTTGAGTTTAATTTTCCTGCCTTGCAGCTATTTTGTTACATGTGTTGTGCTTGCTGATATTGAACTTTATGTATGTGATATTAAATGAAATCATTGATGTGTCACAACTAGACACAAATAAAAAAGCAACAACATGAAGCCATAAAAAAAACATGTGCCATCACAAACACACATGGTGTACCTAAGATCCCCTTATTCAATTTTGGGCAGATCTAGGACACTTAAACACCACAAATAATATGTATTTATTGAGGATTAAGATCATCAACCTTTCATCTTTTACAACATTGCCACTGAAGCTTTCTCAAACAATGAGAATCGGACACTTGCAAATTTTGGAAACAAATGTCTTCAAAAACCATGTGCACTGGTCGCTCACATCTTAGTTCTCCAAATTACAACTTATTACTCCACTTGAAAAAAAGCACACTTATCTCTCCAAAGGTTTCAAAATCAAATTTTCACTTCAAATATTACAAAAGAGTCATTTATAAAGCACTTTACATACTTCATAGGAAACAATATAATATTAATCCCAAAATTCTTAGCATAACTCTCATACTCTTATTACCCCACACACATCACTTTTCCCTTATCCCTCCATAAAAGGGTATTTTATTTTGAATCCCTTTTAAAATCCCATTAAAAAACCATTATGAAGTTCCTTTTAAAATGTGAATTAAATTTTTTAAGTGAACAAATCTTTTTCTTAAAAGTTAAAACACACTTTAACATGCTTATACCTTTAAAATCGTTGGAGAAGAGTTGACTATGGTGGCCCCAAAAATTTCAACGCATTTTTTATCGACTTTCCTTTCCGAGATGTTGCACCACAACGTAATTTACAACACAACACTTTACACAGCTTGTAAGCTTCTCAAACTATTTGACCACAAATTATTCACAGTAAGATATGAAGGTTCTTCTGTCAATTTCCATGGCAGTTTGATTAGTCGACTCCATGCATTCGTTGTGCTACAACAACTCTTTCACAAACACACAGAGTAACATTCCTCCACACGCAGATCTTCAATTCTTGCAACATCCATAGTGCAAGTCTCCACGCTTAAGCTTATGCTGCTCCTAAACTTCGAGCCAAAACTCGAATCAATCCATTGCTTCAGGTCTCTACACATTAGGATGCTCAGAAATGAAAATTTACATCAATATTTACAAAAAAAAGACAAGATGTTGAAGATTGCAACAAGAAACAGTGAAGGAGGCATCCTAAAACATCATCCTTGATCCTAGTTGGAAAATAATCACCTAAACTAGGTGGGGCCCACACAGGCTATTTTTAGGTGTATGTCTATTTTTAGACATGGTGAGCATATTCGATATGTAGCAGGAGGCTATTTGTAAATGGTTGGTCAAATGTGAAAAATAGATGAAATTCTATTTTTAGAATATTGGCTGAAGTCTATTTATAGATCGTCAATCTAAAAATAGATGCATGTCGGTTATTATTAGCTCTTAATAATAATCCGAAAATAAACAACAACTTATTCTCTTGGAGCACTTTATTTCAGTGAACAGATTTGGAAAATCATTGGCTTGGAGGAATTACACAATTCCTAAGGGTTTACTGGAGTTCATGCATGGAGGACTCAGTTAGAATTGAAGTGGCAAAGTTATGACAGAGTTGGAAGAGTAGTTCATGGAGTTGTCTTCAGTTTAACTCAGTTAGACTCAGTTGAGCTAGTTGTATCTAATCTAACTGAATGATACACTAGTGAGAGTGGAGTGAATTAATTCACAAATAATAACTCATTAATCAATTGAAAAATACATCAGTTAACTACAGTGCATGGCAGTTTCAGTGGAGACCCAGTGGAGAGATAGGTGAAAGGGAAATATGGACTATCCGTTGTGACTACTAATGATGCATGGATTGCATCTATATATACATTGGAGTTTCCAATGATAATCACGCAGTCAAGGAGAGTGGGATTGCATCGAATTGGTCTTTGTAATCAGCTTGGATTGCGCAGTGGAGGCAGGCTAGCAGGAGGGCTGAGATTGGTGCATGGATTTGCAAGATTTATTCTATGTTAGTGTGTGACGATTGTATTGTACTGAGAGCTTGATGTACTAAGATTTGCATGAGATTGTTACATGATCTCCATGATATACATAATATGATAGTTGGGGTTTTTAGCTTTAGGCTTTCTCGTTAAACAACTGTGTTACGTGCGTTTTTATTGCTTCATGTGTTTTGTAATTGTTGATTAAATTTCCGCAAGAATTATAGTGGAAGGATTCTGTATTTAGAAAGAAGATAAATATTGTGAGATCAGGAGAGTCCAGATATATACATGCATATTTTATATAATTTCTACATGGTATCAGAGCTGTGTTATATATTTTCTACATGGAATGAGAGCAAGAATTTTTGGGTGCGCGAGTTTGCAGAGAATATCTGAAAATTTGGATCCAAAATTTTCAGAAACAAATAGCATAATTGGATTCCTTGCAAAAAAATACCCAAATTGAAAAGAAAATCGGCCGAATTGGAGCTCGGATGAGGGAGATATCGTCGATTTAAAATCATCTCTTTTGTTAGAAAATTTTGCGACAGCGGGACAATTGCAATGTGTGCGAGCCAAGAATCTACATGTACTGAGGTACAAGATGCATGCAAAGATTTGAGGAGCAAAGCAGAGGTTAGTGACTTGGTGGTTGAGAGGGATCCTCTCAACATGAAGCATGAGAAGCAGTCTCAGAAGGTTGTGGAGTAGCCACAACTGGAGATGCAGAAGAATCTTTATAGATTTGAAGTAGACGGGGTTTCTACGAAGCTTCCTACTGTTGGGAAGTGCAAGAAAGACATGCAATTGAAGCTTGAGAGGGAGTAGGATTTGCATGCAGGTAAGAGTGAACCTCAGGATGTGGAGCAGCCACAAGACGAGGATCATGGAGTGGGAGAAACCACTCATGCAGAGAAATTTTGTGCCAGATGGGCAAAGGGAGTGCATGCAGCTATACCACCAGGTGAGAGGTGGGGCGACATGCATGGATAATCCAAGAAGAAATTTCTGGGCAAGATTCATTGAGATGGTGTGGATCTCATGAATTGAACCTGGCTACGAGGTGCCCACAGAGCAGAAGTAGCATGATCAGTTGGATTGATGCAGGCAGATCAAAGTGACAGTGTCGGATACTGGAGCGCGGTTCAGAGTTGACAGCTAGTGCAGAGTGCATGGGTGAAAATTTCAATAGCGTAGTGGTTCCTAAAGACATGTGCAGTAGCTAAGCAGAAGTCAAAGACTTTGATGATAGATGCATTGGACTGATTGAGTCGTTTGGAGCCTTTCAGTTTCGGAAGTGATGCATGGAGTTACAGGGCGAATGCATGTAGTTGCATGTCGCATGCAAAGATAGTCCTTTCTTTTTGAGAGGGAGTGTTGAAGATTGTAACAAGAAACAGTGAAGGAGGCATCCTGAAACATCATCCTTGATCCTAGTTGGAAAATAATCACCTAAACTAGGTGGGGCCCACACAGGCTATTTTTAGGTGTATGTCTATTTTTAGACATGGTGAGAATATTCTATATGTAGCAGGAAGCTATTTGTAGATGGTTGGTCAAATGTGAAAAATAGATGAAATTCTATTTTTAGAATATTGGGCGAAGTCTATTTATAGATCGTCAATCTAAAAATAGATGCATGTTGGTTATTATTAGCTCTTAATAATAATCCAACAATAAACAACAACTTATTCTCTTGGAGCACTTTATTTCAGTGAATAGATTTGGAAAATCAGTGGGCTGAAGGAATTACGCAATTCCTAAGGGCTTATTGGAGTTCATACATGGAGGACTCAGTTAGAACTAAAGTGGAAAAGTTATGACAAAGTTGGAAGAGTAGTTCATGGAGTTGTATTCAGTTTAACTCAGTTAGACTCAGTTGAGCTAGTTGTATCTAATCTAACTGAATGATACACTAGTGTGAGTGGAGTGAATTAATTAGTTAATTAATTCACAAATAATAACTCATTAATCAACTAAATAATACATCAGTTAACTACAGTGCATGGCAATTTCAGTGGAGACCCAGTGGAGAGATAGGTGAAAGGGAAAGATGGACTATCCGTTGTGACTACTAGTAATGCATGGATTGCATCTATATATACATTGGAGTTTCCAATGATAATCACGCAGTCAAGGAGAGTGGGATTGCATCAAATTGGTCTTTGTAATCAGCTTGGATTTCACAATGGAGGCATGCTAGTAGGAGGGCTGAGATTGGTGCATGGATTTGCAAGATTTCTTCTATGTTAGTGTGTGACGATTGTATTGTACTGAGAGCTTGATGTACTAAGCTTTGTATGAGATTGTTACATGATCTCCATGATATACATAATATGATAGTTGGGGTTTTTAGCTTTAGGCTTTCCTGTTAAACAACTGTGTTATGTGTGTTTTTATTGCTTCATGTGTTTTGCAATTGTTGATTAAATTTCTGCAAGAATTATAGTGGAAGGATTCTGTATTTAGCAAGAAGATAAATATTGTGAGATCAGGAGAGTCCGGATATATACATGCATATTTTATATAATTTCTACATAAGATTCCTTCGGTTATTGCATTGCTTCTCAGTTTATCTTTCTCCAGGTCTTCACACTAACAAAACAATGAACTCTCCACAGGAATGGAGTAATATTCTCTTCACTGGTTCATACAGTTTCATACATTTATTAAATAAATGTGCAAATTATAATTCTCAAACCCAATTCAAAAATGTGAAGATGTAAAAATGTATAGGGTTGGATTTAACTTCTTAAGCTTCGGTTGAAGCCTCCACTCACAGCACCGATGGAAATCTATTGCAGTATCTTCACGGTGGCAGCATTCTACTTGCATTTCGCTCCTTCAACGCTGGTGCCATCACTTTCACAAAATTAGTGTTTACTAATGCGAACACTGTGACTTTAACTCTGCTTCTATTGTCAAAATGGGTAGGCTAGTGATGGCTAAGGTTTCTTATCAGAAATGTCTCGAATACAGTAGAACTTTAGATGAAACAAATTCTTCTTGTAAACATCTTGCTTGCTTAAACTGGTGGGCGGAAAAAGATATGAGGAATTCTAGGAAAGAAGAATCAAGTAAACGAAAAGGCAGAGTAGTTGATATTGCAGAATATATGGGCAAGCATAATGAAGTAAAGGAGAGGTTGAAGAAATGTGTGGAGTTATTTCTGAGGGTGAATGAAAGTCAGCTGTGTGTAAATGATGCTGGAAAATGTGTTCGTGATATTATTAGATGGTACTCTGATTTTCTGGATGCTCAATCGGCGAGTTTTATGCCTATAATGATTTGCTGGATGCTCAACCTGTGAGTTTTACGCCTGTAATGATTTGCTGGATTCTCAACCTGTGAGTTTTATGCCTATAATGACAGTTATCTGCAAGGCGTTGGAAAGGTCAGAGCGCATTTAAAAATCAAACCAGGTTTAATGCTATCACAAAGCACATTTAAAAAAAAATCCAATTACTGGATTTTTAATGCTCGCATCCAAGCATTGAGACTTCAAACAAGTAGAGCGATGGTCCTTTGTCTACGCAGTGACTAGCTTTGGACGCAACCTTTATTCAGACACCACGCCCATGTAGCTCTCCTAAATGGTGGCCTCTCATAGTGTGCAGATTTACCACACGCCAGACTCAATCAAATGTCACCCTCTACTCAACCCTCAGCTCGGCTAATAACAACGATACATTACTTTACACCAATCTTGGGCAAATTTCTTCAATAATAACCTACTATATGACCCTGAATTACATTCAATTTTCATAGTCAACGACTCCATAGAACCAGTGCCCACTCACGCTGAAGGGCGCTTCTTTTTAAATGGCACCTCAGCAATGACAACCAGAACCTTCACAACTACAGGTTCTCATACCAAATCATAGCGCGATATATGCAGAGAACTTGACCGATGCTCCGTCAATTCTTGGCCTCTTCTAAGCAAATTTCCTGATCATTCTTTTTAAAAAACTCACATACACACAGAATCTCCATCTCCATGAGCTTCCATTTTACTCTTCTTTGATTACCAGTCAACTCAGCATAATGAAATGATCCACTATTTTCTTAATTTCTATCAATCGAATCAATTATAAAACAAGACAACGACTCACAAAAAAATTCATCAGATATTTATCTGTGATGTTCAGGTTTATGGCCGCAAAATTGCAGTATAGATACATTAAAGAAATTCATTAATTATTTGATTTGAAATGGAGCGCACAGATCTATAGAATCAAATGTTACCTCTATTTTACGATTTGAGTAACGGAAGCAACCATGCACTCTTCACAAACGTTGACATCTCACACTTCTACACAATTGTCTTCTTGAGATTTTGTTTCTTCCACTGCACTGAAAACTATCCAACAATGCCAAGACGCAATTGCTCCGATACCAAATGTAGATTCAGAATTGTCCTCAGACACATACTTTTATTGATCATGGAAAAGAGATTACATAACAAATTGTAGGAGTTTACAACGTAAACTCTCACTCTACAATGAAATTAGGAAACTAACCTATTTATAAACTTTATGTTCTAAAATGGATCACTTGGAAAACTAACAAGTGTCCATTTACAATAAATGACCTTCTAACCATTCTACTAACTTTATTCCTATTTTAGAGCCTAGGAAACGACTCTATTCTAGAGTCCTATTTTTACTAACAAAATACTATTTCTAAGTATCTCTAATATTTATTAAATATTCTAATTTAATAAATATATTTATCCTAACTTTACATTATTTAATTTATGTAATTTTGGATTTATAATTGGCTTATGAAAGAGGATAACAATGTAGGGCAAGGATGTCCGATCTGTCAGGGAGACACATCAACACTTCAAGGAGACACATAAACAAAAAATCAGATTCAACAAAAAGAATAATATTTCAACTTTTAATTTGTTTTCTTTGTTTGTTAATATCTAAGCTATAGTGATGTTCTCAATTGAAATGTAATAAGTAGTTTTAACAGTTTAGGTAGTAGAAGTAGTTTCAAGAAGTTCTAGCAATTACGATTTTTTTTGATGTATTTAAGCAAGATAGAAAGAAAGAAAAAAATGGGTGGCCGAGTTTTGGACCTCTGGAAGACTAAAACTTGGGACTTACTTTTTTGAGGAATTAATGAAAGAAGCGTCAAGTTTCCTACAACTGTTGATGGTGATTCGTTTTTCCTGTGCCATTTTTTGTTCCTTCTTCCTTAAATGAAGTGAAGAAAATTAGCTGTCGGTCTCTTAATTACACCTGTGAGTAAGAGTTAAATAACCTTAATTTGTGCTCCTTCACTCCAACTGTTCTTTCTACATAAATTAATTCTGAAATTTAAAGTGATAGATTCTGTGTTACATCATATCATTTTGAGTTTCTTCTACCATTCTTCTTTTCCATTTAGATATCAACAATTAATGGCATTGTAGAGTCTTTCATTGTACCAGATTATTAAGGGTTTTAAAGAATTAGTTTCCAAAGGGATTGAACGAAGACCACCTGATATAATTACTTTTGTGACACATTTTTAAAAATTCCTTAAGCACTGATTCCTTTCCACGGCCAAGGAATTTTCCCTTAAGAACCAATAGCTACAACCACATGGAGTTAGTCTTATGCATGCGGTTGGAGGCTTTAACCGCATGGATGCAGTCTTATGGGTGTATTTGAAGCCCATTTTTCCATGTTTTATGCATGTAGTTGCATGTTAATTTATTATTAAGACATTACCTTAGTTTTACCTTGGGTATTGAGCATGAGTACAAAAATACCTTTGTATTTTCCCGTGGTAATGGTTTGAGCTTGATTGCTATATGTTTGTGTGTGTGGATTAGGTTGGCACTTGGTATTGGTATTACCATGGTACATGTGCACTTGGTATTGGTATTACCATGGTATTTTCCCATGGTATTGGTTTGGAGATTTATGGATATTACTTTGCTATATACATGTGAGTGAGTATTGAGTTGTGGATTTGATGGTGTATGAGTGTGAGAGTGTGTTGAAATGTTTGTAAAAGAATATTGAATATCTATAACATATTATATCTGTAGCATATTTGAGGAATGCATTTATCAGTTCACATTTTTAGATCAGATCATAGTGAGGCTGTTGGGTTGCTCATGTTGAGTAGGTTTGAGAGGCCAATTTAAAAATGTATGAAACATGGTTCACATGTAGGTGTTGAATCCATTGAGGCTTCATAGCATACAAGGTGTAGAGAAGGCGGGGGCATTCTAACTGACAAATCATAACGAGAAGCGAATTTTTCTGGAGTCCAGTAGTGTTGGGAGAGGCTTGTTGGTCGTGCTGACTTCCAGCGAATGGGTGTTCGTAGAGTCGTGAGAGAAGAGTATTTCTATCTGATGTTGCTAGCTGTCACTTCATAGTAGAAAAGTCTTCCATCTAGTCGGTGATATCTCTTCCATGCAAAAAATTTGTTAAACACATAATAGAATATTTGAGTAGCAATAGTAGCTGGTGGTATTTTTCCTTGGAGGGTGTTTTCCACGAGATAAATTTGTGTTTCTTTGTGTGAATGTCCTAATGATTTTCATTGTGTTTTTATACGTTGATTATATGCTGGTTTTATGTGTTAGTTGATGGGTTACTAACTCTTGTATGTTTTTATAAAAGAATAAACCTTAAATAAATCATAGCACACTGATTCACCCCCCCCCCCCCGCCCTCTAAATATTGAGCTCATTCCAACAATTAGTATTAGAGAGGGGTTATCTCGGTGTAGATTAATCGTTTGGGAGTATATCGTGATCCATGGCCAAGAATACAAGTAAGCAGTCTTAGAAAAGGAAGAGAAAAAAACAAGTGAGGAAGATTTCAAATTCATAAGAACCCCTCTTCTTCATGGTAAATAATAATGAAGGTAAATGTAGTGATCATCTTATATATGGTAATACATTTACTCATAGTGATGATGATTTTCTTGAGATTTATGATCTAGAATATGATAACAAATCAATTCAGTCTAATCTTTTGGAGAGAAGTGGAGGTAATATTTTTGTAGAAAAATCAAAATTTGAAGATGAAGAACTCAGAATATTATTGACCCTAGAAGTTGAAAACAAAGCTCAAGAAATATTGATTGAGAAGCTCACATTGGAAAACAAATATTTGAAGAAATTTCTTCAAATCCTTGAGGAGAGAGAGCATGCATTCAAGGAAAAAAAAAATCATCTTAAAAATTAGTTGGAAAATCAAGGAGAATTAAAGAGGAGATTGATAGCCAACTAGGAAAGATTTTGAAACTCTGTAGATGAATGAAATAGAGGATATCGATTCGTTCATGAATCAATTTTTGACTATTGTAAGCTAGATAAAGATTTATGGTGATGACATAGAATATAAAACAATGGTTGAGATGGTCCTCATATATTTTTCTATCAAGTTTGTTGATGTAGTAACATCCATATAAGAAGCCAAGGATTTGACAATGCTTACAGTCGATGGGTTGATGGGATCATTTCTATCCCATGAGGTGAGGATAGACATAAATAAGGATTCCACATTAGAGACTATTTTAAAAGTTAGGTTTCTATTTCAAGAGGTAAAGGTTGAGGCAGAGGTATATGAAGAGGTAGAGGGAGAGGTGGAAGACATGGTGGTCAAAGAGATGAAAGAGAAGAGAAGGAAAAAGAAAATGGGAGAAATAACAAAAGATTCAACAATAGTCAACTGAGTCGAAAAATACAAGGTGAGATGTTATTTTTGCAGTAAATTTTGTCACTATGCCCGTGATTGCAGGAAGAGGATAGCCAATCAAGGAAAGCAGAGAGCTAATGTCACCACAGAAAACCTTGACTCCATTTTTATAGATTTACATACCATGCATTAACGTTTTGATAATATGTGGCTATTAGACAGTGGTTGCAGCAGCCACATGACAAAAAACAAGAATTTGGTTGCAAACTTGGATTAATATGTTAAGACAAAGGTAAAGTTGGGCACTGACAAGACTTTGGATGTAGATGGAAAAGGAGTGGTCAACATTTTGACCAACCATGGGGACCCAAAGAGAATATTAGAGGTATATTATGTCCCTGGTCTCAAACATAATTTGATAAGTGTTTTTCAATTGATGTAGAAGGGATACAAAGTTAGTTTTCAAGGATAAGAGTGTGTTATATATGACAACCCTCCAAGCAAGCAGTTTATAACCAAGATGTAGATGACAGGGAACAAAATCTTTTGTGTAATCATGAATTACAATGATCAGTTCAGTTCTTTTAGGGTTGCATGTTATAATGATTACTGGTTATGGCACTTTTGATTTGGACATTTTCACTTCTCTAGTTTAAGATTGTTGCAACAGAAATAGATTGTTCAAGGATTACCTCCAATTAAAGAACCTTATATTACTTGTGAGTGTTTCAACTTAGGAAAACAACGCCGTGAAATTTTTCTGAAAGGAGTTGCATACATAGCAAAGCAACCACTAGAGTTGGTTCATATAGAACTATGTGGACCTATGCAGACACGGTCAATTGGTATAAGTTGTTACTTCCTCAATTTTATTAATGATTTCAGCAGAAAGACATGGGTTTACTTCCTGAAGTAGAAGTATGAAACCTTTGCAAAGTTCAAATAATTCAAAGCCTTAACAGAGAATCAAAGTGAGTGTAAAATCAAGGTATTAATATCATATCATGGTGGAGAATATGACTCGGAGGAATTCCATGCTTACTAAAAACAACATGGAATCAGAAGGCAATTTATAACCATATACACACTGCAAAAAAATGGTGTAGAAAAGAGAGAGAACAAGACAATTATGAACACGAAAAGGAGCAAGATGAAAGGACAAACTTGTTTAATGAGTAATGGGAAAAAGAAATTGCATGTGATTTTTATGTGATAAACATATCTCCTACACAGAGTGTGATGAAAAAAGTACTTGAAGAAGGATGGTCAGGTATGTCTTGCAATGTATCCCATCTCATATTTTTTGGATGTGTATTCTATGCACATTTTCCTAAACAGCTCAGAGGCAAGTTGGATGATAAAAGTGAAAAATGCATATTTACTGGTTATAGTGAGCAATCAAAAGCTTACAAATTGTTTAACCGTTTCACCAAGAAGACCATAATCAACAGAGATGTTGTGTTCAAAGAAAAAAAATCATGGAAAGGGAGTATAAACGAGACAATTGATGCAAGGGTGCCATTGATGGAAGAAGAGGATGTAGCAGAAAAGGAGCAGAAAGAATCACACGAGAAAACACTAAACAGAGTCATGCCAGCAAGGAATCTAAGATATTTTGAACAACATGGATCTTTAAGTAGATCAATAGATCAAAATTATCCCAACAATCATTTAGGTGATGAATCAAGCAATGGTAATATAAAAATGAGAAGTTTGAAAGATATTTCAAAATTCATCGTTTGAGGAAGCAATCAGAGATGAAAATTGGGTGGAAGCTATGGATGAAGAGATAGAATCTATTGAGAAGAATGATACACGGGATTTGGTTGATTTTCCAAAATGAAAAAATATCATTGGTGTGAAATGGGTGTACAAGACAAATTTGAATGGGAAAGGAGAAATTGCCAGATTTAAAGCAAAACTTGTAGAAAAAGGGTTCTCACAACAACCAAGAATAGATTTTGGAGAAACACTTGATTTGATAGCTAGACTGGATACTATAAAATAAATCATAGAAATAAAAACTCAGAACAAGTGGAAAATGTATCATATGGATGCAAAATCAACCTTGAATGTAATTCTAGAAGAAGAAATCTATGTGTAACAACCTCCAAGTTATCAAGTTTAAAGTTAAGAAGATAAAGTTTATAGGTTAATTAAAATGCTCTATGGACTCAAGCAAGCACCAAGAGTCTGGTATAGCAGAATTGACATCTACATGATAAAAAATGGATTTTGCAGAAGAAAATTTTGAGCCTACCTTGTAGAAAAAAGAAAATACGCATGGAAAAATTTTCATTGTTTGCTTGTATGTGAATGGCATGATTTATACATGTGATATCAAGTTAAATGAATTTAAAGTAGCCATGAAGAAATAATTTGAAATGATATATCTTGGTCTTATGAAATATTTTCTTGGTATAAAAGTTGAGCAATAAAAAATAAGATCTTTATTTGTCAAAATAAGTATGCTAAAGATTTGCTGAAAATATTCAGGATGGAAAATTGTAAACCTGCTCATACACCAATTGTAACATGTAAAAAGTTAAGTAAGGATGATGAAGGATAAGATGTCAATCCAACTCTATTCAAAATATTGGTTGGCAACCTCATGTATCTCACAACTACAATACCATATATTATGCAAGAAGTGAACTCGATTTCTAGATTTATGGAGTCTCCAAAAGACTCACACTAGAGAGAAGGAAAAATAATTTTGAGATACATAGCAGGAACTACAGATTGTGGCATAATGTATGCAAGCACAAAGAAGAAGGATTTTTTTGGATACACCAATAATGATTTTGTGGGCAATTTATATGATAGGAAAAACACTTTTGGTTATGTGTTTCATCTTGGTTCAAGTGTGATATCATGGGCATCTAAGAAGCTACTTATTGTGACAATTTCATCAATAGAAGCATAATATGTATCAAAAACATCTACAACATGCCAAGCAATATGGTTACAAAGAGTTTTGGATGGACTCAAGCAGAAGCAGGAAGGATCAACAATAATATATTGTGACAACACCTCAGCCATTGCACTATCCAAGCATAATGTGTTTCATCAAAAGAGAAAGAATATTGATACTAGACATCATTTCATTAGAGAAATCATGAGAAATGGAGAAGTTTATTTTAAGCCTTGTAAATCGAGTGATCAAATCGTTGATATATTTACTAAGCCATTAACAAAATATATATTTGAGTTTCACAGAGGAAACTTGGGTGTTGTAAGCCTAGCTGAGACTTAGACCAACATGCATGTTTGAGTTGTCATGAGTCGAGTCTTAGTTTAGCGGCCATAAGTAAGGGGGAGTGTTAAAGATAATTAATTACTCTTGCATACAGAGTTTTCTAAATTTAGAGAGTCAGTTAATGGATTCAAGTGTGAGTGAGTTTGAGTTTAGTATTATATTTGGTAAATTTGAATTTCGAGTGTGTGCATGTTGAAGTTATTTTGAACGGGTCTCTAGTCAAAAAGGTTAAATACCCTTCACCAGGTTCATTGTAATCATCAAGTTTTGTGTGATCAATAGAAGAGCTACAACTCGTGTTATTGTTGGTGTGTGAAACTTGTGCCTTACCTCCTTTGCCTTTCCAACAGTAGTTAAGATTTGATTTTATCTCATGATAATTTTATTTTGATTTGCATGAAATGATGAAAAATAACCTTCACAAAACAAAAATCAATGATTAGTTTTTGAATTAAAAAATGGAAAAAGAAAATGCGGATTGAATAAATTAAAAATCATATAGAATGTACAGAAGAATGGAGCATTTAAAATTTAAAAAAATATATGCATATTACTGAAGATAAAATTAAAGAACAAAAGGAAGGAATTAAAATTCAATATATGAGCACATAAAGTATGGGTAAAGGTGTAGTGGTGTGAATAAAAAGGACGAAGAATTGTTTGTATTGAATACAATTCTCAATACTGGTCAAAGGGGTTAATAGATCATTTTCATGGATACATAATTTATTATACTCAAATATGTGAACGAATTGGATGTTTTATTGGTTGTTGGATGTGCTACAATGGTTATGTTATTCCTCCTTGAATGATGAATCAATAGTTACCATCAAGATTACTGATCTAGTCAAGTTTGTTGTTATGTATATTTTATTAATTATTAGTTAGATATAGTTATATTAGGTTTTATTAAGTGAAAGGGCATGATCAAAGATCATGCCTCCTCACCAAGGGACACCATGAGGCTATATTTAAAGCCTCGGTGATTCCCCATTGTAATCATATCTCATATCTTTCATCTTCATCAATAATAATATATAGTTATCAAGTTTACCAGAGTTTTTACACTCCATTGGTATCAGAGCTGGTTGCTCTTCGGGATCTGTGTGATCACCCAAGAAATTACAAAGAATTCCAGAATTACAATTCCAGAATTGCAGATTTTTTTTTTTTTTTTAAACAAGTGCAGAATTACTTTCCGAACTGTTCAGCAGCCATTTCAGAATTTTAAATTCTGTAATTGAAGATGCCAGCAGTCTGAAAAAGTGTGAGATTTGTGGGTCCAAACAATACTCACAGGTTCAGAAGTTCGATATTTCACTGATCTAGCTTATACATAATATCTGCACACTGGTTTTACCACAGACGCAGATAAAACAGATGCCAACAAGAAAATTACGTTTTTAAAAAATCGTGAACAGTGTGTGACGGCTGGTAAGGAAACAAAATCGATTTGTTTAAAAAAAATTCTTCTGAGCATCGTTTGTTTAGAAAAATCGATTCAGTCGCATCGAATAATATCTCGATTCAGAAGTTCCGCGCAGGCCTTTCTCCCTCACGCACCACTGATTCGTCGTTGCCTTCCTCGATAATTTTCGTGCCGCTGACACCGTTGTCCCGACCGTAGTAGTTTCCTGTGCTTCGACTTCGTATACCCAACTTCTTTTTTCAGGTGTAGAACACCTGCATCGTGCTACCCTGACGTGATCAAAATTCCACGCTATCTACATCTCCCTTTTATTTGCACGCAGAGCAACCAGTCTCATTCACGGTAATACATTGCCCCGGCCTGCGACTCCCCTACCCTCCTCTCAAACTTCCTTCCGCCGCCCCTCTCTGCCACCACACCTTTCCACCGTCTTCCGGCTCCTCCCCCGCCCACCTTCCCGTCGCCTCTCCGCGTCACTCCCACCTCCCGCTTCTAATTCTGCCTTCCTTTACACTCCATTACTTCCGCCGGCCCTGTCAGCTATCTTCCGCCGCCTTTTCCTGTCCCACCTGTCTTCCACCCATCCACCCTCCCCTGTTGCTTCCCCACCGCAGCACATAAACATGTTTTTCGGTCAGCAAAAACAAAAATCACGTTTTTTAATTCGTGAAACATTGTGACGGCTGGCAAAGAAATCGATTTATTAAAAAAAAAAAAAAACTTCTAAGCATAAGAACGATTTTGTTTAAAAAAATGATTTTTTTTTAATTATATAAAATATATATTATATAGTTCAATTGACAATTATATATATATATTATAATTATATAATTCATTTATATATTATATAATTTTCATTTAATAATTATATATATTTAATAATTATATAATTTTTAATTACTAATTATATATATATATATATATAATAATTATATAGTTAAAAAAAATAAATAATTAATTAATTAAATTTAAAGAAAGGAGAGAAACTGGCAGAAAAATATTCCCCACCTCATACGCGTTCGATGTCGTCATCAATGTCAATGGCTGAATTCTAGAAAAAATTGGTGGATCTCGAGAAACAGATCACTAATAATTCCGAAGAATTCGGAAAAAGATTAGTCGATCTTGAAGGTACAGTTGCAGGGCATTCCAACGATATCAAAAAGGTTCATGATACAACAAATCGAATAGAAAGACAAATGTGGCTAAACCATCACGAGGCCACAGAAAAGAAAAACGAACTCTTCAATAATCTAAATGATAAGCTAGATAAATTAAGTCAGACACAATCCCCAATATCTCCTAACAAGGAACAAAATCAGCAAAACAATTCCGCAGATTCAGGGAACTCAGAAGAGCATTAGGAAAAAACCGATTCCCCACATCATCAAGAAGATAGTAATGCAGATTTTCAAAATAAGCAGCTCTGGAATGCATTCGCTAATCAATATCCCCTTCTTGTTCCACCATTAGCATATCAGCGCAAAGCCAAGATCGACCTACCCAAATTTGATGGTAATGAAAAAATAGCGTTGCATGGCTTAATAAAGCAGAAGAATATTTTGAGATTTATGACATTACTAGTGATGACGAAAAAATTAAGCATGCTTCCATGAAAATGGAAGGAGAAGCATATAATTGGTATATGTGGTGGAAAAAAACAACGCTCGCTATTAGTTGGAGGAAATTTAAGGATGCGTTCTTCAAAAGGTTTCAAGGCATAAAAGAAGAAATTTTTTTTTCAACCTTTATCAAATTACGCCAAAAAGGAGATGTGGATGAGTACACTCGAGAATGGGAGACCTTGGCAACACGAGTACCCGGATTGTCGGAATCTCGTTTAATCCAGTCTTACATCTCAGGACTTAAAATCCATATACAAGAAGAGCTCAAACTACATGAAATTACGTTCGTAGAAGTAGCAAGGCAAAAAGCAAAAGCTACTGAAAAGAAATTTGAAAGATTATCAAAACCAAAAAAAGTATATTCAAGACGACGGTTTCCTCAATCTGAAAATATAGATGACACAAAATATGTCCCTGTCCATCTTCGTGAAGAAGAAAAATCTAGTATGGAAAAACAAAGAATGCGAGAGGGTAAGTGCAAACGTTGCGGTGAAAACTGGGACCCTAAGCACATATGTGCTAATGGAAAAGCGAAAAATCTATACAGTTGTGAAGCAACTAACGACGCTAACAGTATTGATTCATATATAGAAGGATTAGAAGACAACTTAGAGTTCTCTCCAGAAGTGGATGGCGAAACTATTCCGCAAGTGTCGTTATCAGCTATGACAGGCATATCACAACCTCAAACCCTAAGGTTAAGGGGACATGTTAAGAAAAACAATGTAATGGTTCTCATAGACACAGGCAACACGTACAATTTTCTAGATTCAACCATGGCCAAAAGACTCAACCTCTTTACTTTTCCCATGCCTAATATGAAGGTAATGGTGGCCGATGGTAAGAAGATTGAACAAGTAGGAAAATGCCATAAAGTCAAATTGCAGATTAAAGACTTTCATTTAGAATCTCCATTCTACACAGTTCCATTACAAGGAGTAGATGTGGTCTTAGGAATTCAATGGCTACAAACTCTAGGTACTTATTCTGCCAACCATTAGAAGCAGTTTATAAGTTTTAAGTGGAAAGGGAAAAAACACAGGTTGTATGGATTCCAAGCCCCAGAAGATCAAGTCGTATCTTCCTCTCTGATGACGAAGATGATTCAAATAGGAGCTCCAACATCTACAGTACAATGTCATCAGTTAGAAATGTTATCTTCAAAAGGGAGCCACGAAGAGTCACCAGAAGTCAAGGCAGGATCCGACCCTGTCGATATCAGATATTTTCACTATCCAGATCAACAAAAGATTGAACTCGAGAATATGCTCCACGATTTTTTTAAAATGTGGGAAGCAAGAGCCCGCCGCTCAAGAAACCCAGGCGTTCGTCAACATTGTCCATCATTATATATGCTTTGAGGACAAAGCATCTTTAAGAGAGGGGCAATGTTATGTATATTTTATTAATTATTAGTTAGATATAGTTATATTAGGTTTTATTAAGTGAAAGGGCATGATCAAAGATCATGCCTCCTCACCAAGGGACACCATGAGGCTATATTTAAAGCCTCGGTGATTCCCCATTGTAATCATATCTCATATCTTTCATCTTCATCAATAATAATATATAGTTATCAAGTTTACCAGAGTTTTTACACTCCATTTGTTCCCTGTAAGTGATGGTTTGTCACAACTATACATATCTAACACCAATGCATGGAAAAATAGTCATCAATGATATTTGAATGTTTAATCATTTAATTTTTTTCCTAATAAATTTCTCGGGATGTAATGCATGTGTAAACATTCTCATAATGGCTGACTTGAACGCTGATTCAATGAATATGAATGCATTCATGCTAAATTCGTGGAGATAGTGGAAGTAATGAAGCTGTATTGACCAAGAAAAAGAAGCTTGGTTGTTATATGGTCTGGCTATCAATGGATTGAACACATTAATGTGTTAGTGGTTTTAGTGCTATGTGCATTTTTTTATTTAATACATTCACCATTTCACAATATTGAGTTAATGATATTCCAAAGATGTATGATGCTTTTTAATGATTCAATGTTGAGTTCTTGAAGTATCCCACCTTTAGTCACAAGTTTGAAGCCACAAGTACAAGTCGGAAGTCCGGTGTAACTGTTGCAATGGTATTACATGTCACATTCACAGAAAGTGGAGGAGAAGTCCTCGATGTTAATAAATGAAAAGTTTTTTTTTACCAATTTCACACAGCCTCAACATGGGACAACATTCACCATTCCAATTATGAATTTAAATGGTTAAGGACAAGCGAGAAGGAAACCTCCAGAACGATCAGGAATTGCATCTAAATCCAGCAGTATACTGACAATTTTAACCTTGTGGGACCTCGGTTGAATGTACTACTATGTGTATATCCAATTGAAAAAAAAAAATTCTATATGATCGTATTTATATTCTTCTGCTCTGCCGAAGTGTTAATGAGAAAATATATTGATTTGACGAGTGAAAATTTGGGTTCAGATATTGGTCTTGGCTGTGCTTATAACAAAATCAGAGGGAATGCATTTATGTTGTTTTGGACAAAGAAAAATATACAAAGAAAACCTATGGATCAAGTGTGTAGGGAGATCGATATGAGGATGAGTTATATCTAAGCGATGGAATTAGAGAGTGTTGTGTTGTGCGCTGAATTTAGCTATGACAAAACACATGGAACAAACTCATATAGAATAAAAACAACTATTTCATTTCTTTGGTTAAAACCAATTATTTATGGGAGAGTGTCTTAATCCAAAATTTTGATAGATTGAATGGTAATGCAGAGCATAACCCATCCGCAAGGAAAATAGAAGACCGGTTTTGGTTGACCATTCAAAATATATGACGAATATTTATTTCAACCATAATACATCATTGATAGGCAGACAACGTTGCAAACTTAAAACAAGTTGATGGAAGTAGCTAGTGGTCGGGGTTTATTTGTTGAATCTGGTTAAACTTAAAAAATGTGGGAAAATTTCCTGTAGCCGTGCATAAATAATATCATGGGTGATAAATCATTGTAATTACCCATAGTTTTAATGTAGATGCATTGATGATTTGAGCTGTGTTATAGTGCATTAATTCTTCCTTTTGGGTGAAGCAAAATAAATCGATGACATCCAAAATGAGGAGCATTAATTCCATGATCAAGATCGATGGAATGGAGTGATTCACATAGCAAAGAGATTGGATTGAAAGATGATCTGAATACTGTGCGATTGATGATATGCACTAAGCTTTGTTTGAATTTTGGATCATGGGTTAGATAGTTTGAGTTATCTATGCACAATCAAAATTGCTGAACCAGTGTGTATAAGTAATTATTATCTTCCATGACAAAGTTACAAGTCCAATGCAATATAAAAGAAACAGTGGCGCAGGAATGAGTTTTCGTTTCAGGTCGTTATATACAACTGAGTTTCCAATCAACTTGCTCATATGCATGTGCACATTCCTCCTTTATGATGGGTTAATCATATTTATAAATCACTGGAATTGATTTAGATGTGCGAGCTTACAAATCTTGTCTATTAAGGATGATTTGGTTAGATCCAAATGTGCTTTGATGATTGCAGAAATCGATCTATTTATTTTGAGTTGTGGACAATGTACGTATAATGTGGTCAATCCGCGTGCATAGAACTAGTGATTCATGTGAATTGAGCATGGTTTCTGAATAATAGAGTTCAATTATGTGATTTGCAGGTTGTGTCATGAGATATGATGTGTATGGCACTCATATGTTAGCTGATGTGTGTGATGACATGTGATGTGGAGCTGATTTTTGCAAGGGTACTATTGTAGCTCCTAGAGACAACCTTGACTTGCAAAAGACTAGTGCCTAGGACATCTTAAAATCAGTGTTTAATTGTGAACAATTGTATAAA
Organism: Pinus albicaulis; assembly: GCA_034641835.2. NCBI lineage: Eukaryota > Viridiplantae > Streptophyta > Pinopsida > Pinales > Pinaceae > Pinus > Pinus albicaulis. Next base: position 97,965,481 of record CM076584.1, read on the forward strand.
TGCCTCTGAAGGAATATGGAATAAGAGAACAAATGTTTTGGTGGTTCATGGACAGAGAAGACCTTGGAGTCGATGCATGTGAATTCCCTATACTGTGAGAGGGCTCAAGAGGCTGCGAGGCTTGATGGCTTTTAAATGGGCCAAGTATAAAAGAATGAGCAAAAACTTTAAAAATATGTAGAGGCATTGAGAGAGAATTGAGAAGGAACCCACAAGAGATAGGCTTAAGAGATTTAAGAATCAATCTCCTATGAACTTAAAGGAAACATATATGAATGAAATATGGACAACAACAGAGGTTCGTGGAGCGCAAATTAAGGGAGAACAACAAACTTAACACATGAGCATTAACACCTGAGCATTAGACAGACATGAATTCATGAATAAATTTGAAGACTTTCGACAACTATATTACATGAACCATCATAAAAACATAGCATGAAAGACGATTACACATGAAAGGAGATTATTGATAACAGAAGGAAACATATGCATACTACTCATTGCTTCATCTTGAATCTAAATATTAGCTCTGTATTCATATTAAGTTTAAACAACTCTCCCAAATATGTGTCTCAGAGCACAGGGAGCACAATCATATAAACTACAACAAAATTCTTCAAAATTCCAGAACCTTTCTTTCATCTTAGAACTCCATACATATAGAGTTCTGCCTGAGGGTTTATGATTGAATATTCTGTCATGATCGACCCACACAGGTGAAACCAAAATATCCTAACAAAATATCAGAGTGTGCTTTAAGCAATAAATCCTCCAATAGATAAATCAAAACATAATTGGGTAAAATTGGTATTTTACCAGCAAAACATCACTATCTAATAGTAAAAATAAGAAAAACAAATAGCCACAGAGGCAAAATTTCAGAATCTTTAAAGGGGTGTGAGAAGTGGCAGACGATGTAGACTTCATCATGTAATTCCATCTGTTGTTCGACATCCTACACTCTCTAACTCTCATGATTTCCACTTGTCGTTGCGGAACGATCAGTTGCGTTGTGTACAATGAACTCTTTAGTAGGGAGCTCTTGGAGGGACTGCATAAACTATGACCGCGTGCTCCACCAATTAAAGACTCGTGTTGTATTTGAAAACCGGGATCCGAATTTTAGAGGGGGTTTCAAGTGGTAAGCAGAATTGGAGGGGTGGGGGTGCAAAATGATGAGAGGAAGGCACGTGGAGGAATGGGGGGTAATTAAAGCTGCCTATTTCGGACCCCCCCTCCCCCCCATAGTTAAAGTTTGAAGGCCAGGGGGGGGCTACAAAATGTGTCAAGGACTGTTGGATGCATTGGGGTGGAGCGGAAGTGACAGTGAGATTGCAGAAGGCTTAGCGGTAATGGGATATGTGCCAATGAATAGGAATGGTGGGAGCAATGGAATGGGAACAATAGTGAAGGAACGACATATTCGCAGTGAGAAGAGTATTGTGGTGGGGCCGAACTTCATCGCAATCGAAAATCTTTATCATGAAGTAGTAGAGATAAACTCTAAGCAGTGCAAAGTGAGAAGCGCAGGGATAAAGGAGGTGACATGGAGGAAGGTGGGACCCGACTACTGCCCGCAATTTGTAGATCTTAGAGTTTTGTTATAAACAACAAGGGATTAAAATCTAAAACTTGCAAAATGCAGGGAGAAAGGAGGTGATGTGGAGGAAGGTGGGACCCAACCGTTGTCTGCAGATCACAACTCTTAACAGTAAACAACGGAGGTAAAATTTAAAGGATGCGAAGTGCGAAGTGCGGGGAGGAGGTGAGTGACGTGGTAGGGGAAAGTGGGGCTGACTGCATCGCAAATCACAGATATTAGAATTTTGTTATAAACAGTGGGGGGTTAAAATCTAAAACTTGTGAAGTGCAGGGGAGAGGGACCCGCCCGCATTGCACATCGCATAATTTAGCATTTGGGGAAAACGGTAAACTATTAAAACTACGAAGTGCAGTTTGCGTTGAATGGGGGATGATGTGTTAGGGAGTGGTGGAGCCCACTGCAATTGGCGAGGTTAAGATATGTGATATGCATTGGAAACGACTGTGAAGTGGGGGGTGGAGCTACTACAATGAGGCCAACTGCATCGCAATTTAAACAAAAAACTTTGCGAGTGCTTAAGAGGTAAGTTGTAAACAGTGCAATATGCGACATGTGATGCGTTAGACGTTGCAAAGTGCGAAAAGGCAAAAGGTAAGGAAAATGCATAATACAAGGGTTTGCATGCAGATTTGGGTGATGTATCAAGGTTGGATGGGTCCCACCAAGTCGCATCGGCGGCAAGATAAAGTTTCGGTAAATCTTAAGATGTAAACATTAAAATTTGCGGGGAGCGGTGTGCGATGCAGGAAGGTAAGGAAGAGTTTAGGTGAGTTCTTATGCCATGAATGTTATATATATACCTCAAGTGGCCTAAGGTGGGGAGCGTAGAATTAAACCTTATCAGCTACACTTTCCTCTTTTTGCTGAACTGAAATTCAGATTGGTTCCTTCAAATCTCTTTGACAGTCAGGATTTGCCTTCCTTTATCATTCTCCACTTTTTGTGCAGTCACAGGTCAACATTAGCTCCATCTGGGGACAACATGTTGTTCTTCAGTGCGTTGAGAACCTGTAGACTTGAATTCCTGTGCTTTATTGGGCACATGGAGTCACAAATGCACAATGATGTATACAAATTTGTATACCAACGGTCAAGTGGACACAAAATGGAAGATGAAATGGGAGAAATGCAAACAAAATGGAGTACAGTGGGATGATATATACAGTGAAATGATATATATACAATGAGGTAGATTATCCCTCATCAGTGATGAAAGTAAAACTTGAGGAACTGCCCATTTACGGATGCCTCAAGTATGTCTCCTTATAAGTTATCCAACGCGAAAGTATTGTTGCCTTTGTCCTTTGCCACCTTGAATGGTCCAAACTAGAGGGGGTCAAACTTCCCATGTTTCCCTTTGTCTGCTCGCCTAATATTCCATCGAAGCACCAAATCCCCAACTTGGATTTCTATATCTTTAGCTCTTTGGTCAAATAAGCCTTTCATTTTTTCTTGATACTCTGCTAGTCTGAGGCTTACCTGTTCCCGGGTTTCATTCAACTCCACCAACTAATTCCTTCTTCGGATAAGGTCGTTTGGCTCCTCCCCGCTTTCTTGTAAGAATCGAGCCACAGGTAAAGCAAGATGAATCAAGAAAACTGCGGCTCTGCCATATACCAGCTCATAAGGGGACTTTCCTATGGATATTTTAGTGGTGATGTGATTTGCCTAGAGTGCGAACTTGAGCTAAAAATCCCAGTTCTTTTTATTTTCATTTATGGTCTTCTTCAAAATCCTCACTAGTGTCTTGTTAGATGATTCTGCCAACCCATTGCCCTCTGGGTAGTATGCAGTGGAGTGTCCTAGCAAGATGTTGTAGCGTTGACAAAAATTTACAAATTTAGCCGACTTGAAATCCTGGGCATTATTTGTAATGATTTTAGCGGGGCATTCAAACCTAGCTATTATGTTCTCCTCCAAGAACTTGATTACCACTGAATCTGTAGAATTTATTGCGGGCACGACTTCTACCCACTTGGTGAAGTAATCTGTAGTAGTGAGGATCCATCGATGTTGATTGCTAGAGGTCGAATGGATCTCTCCTATGAAATCAATTCCCCACTACTTGAAAGGTTCTTCAACATGTATTGGGATCAATGGGAGAGGTGCATGCCTTTTATTTTCAGTGAACGTCTGACACTTCTCACAGGCCCAGACATGAGCATGTACATCACCAAACATTTTAGGCCAGAAGAAACTTGCCCTCAAAATCTTGTGTGTAGTGGATCACTTGCTATAATTTCTGCTGCATATCCCTTCATGGAATTCGATCATCACTTGGTCAACTTCCTGATCTGTTAGTATGATCCCCGCCGGGTCCTTCCAATAAAGTTGCCCATTTTCCACAATACACTTTTGAGACTTCAGCCTTAAGGTGCAATACTTGGCCTTATCATAGTTAGGAGGACATCTCAGCATTAAAAGATATTCCACTATATCTTTGTACCATGGGGAGAGAAGGTACTTCACATGTGTTTTTTGAGTGGAAGATTCTATGTCTTGATGTGCACCCATGTCCTCCTGTGCCTTTCCTCCTATCATAGACAGATTTATCCCCAGAGCTTGACATATGGATTCAGACAAGATTTTGGCCAGCCCTTGGCCTTTAATGAGCTTGGTAGGCATTATCTCCAGTTCATACTCCCGAATCTTGGCTATCCACTTGCCCCTTCTTCCTTCACTGTTGCCTTGTACTAAGATATCCTTCACCATTGCTGTGGAAACATAGGCAGTTATGGTAGACTATAACACATACACCCGGAACGACTTTAGAGATTTGACCAGGGCATAAGCTTGCTTCTCCAGGATATCATATTTCAGATCGTCATCTCGTAGGACTTGGTTGAAGAACGCAATGGGCTGCTCATATCCTTTGGCACTTTTCTGTAAAAGTACTGCAATTATTGTGTGAGGAGATGCGAAAGAGAAAATCATGAACGACTTCTCATAATCTGGAACGGCCAGCATTGGAGCTTCTGCAAAGGCCTGTTTAATCCTGATGAAGGATTCCCTGGCTTTAGGAGTCCATCCAACTTCACTGTTCTTCTTCAACATCTCAGTGATGTTTCAGATAATCTTAGCGTAGTTGGGGATGAACCTTCTGAAGAAATTTATTCTCCCTAGGAACATCTGTACTTCCTTTTTGTTTCCTGGAAGTGGAATGCCATCTAGCACCTCTACCCGCTTCAGGTCGATCTTCAATCCCTCCTTAGTTACTATGTGCCCCAGCAGCTTTCCTTCCTCTAAGGAAAACATGGATTTTTGAGGATTCAGAGACAAGCCATACTTGTGGCATTTTTGAGAGGTTCATCGAAGGTGATCTATGTGTTCAAAATCACTCTTTGAAAAGACGGTGATGTATTCTATGGAAATCACCACAAACTTGTCTTTCTCCCCTATGAAAGTAATTTCCATCGCACACTGGAATGTAGCACCGAAATTTATTAGGCCAAAGGGAATTCGGGCATACATGAAGGTTCCCCAAGGCGTGGTGAACTCCATATTCTTTTGATCTTCAGGGAGCACTGCCACCTGATTATATCCTGAGAAGCCATCCATCATGGACATGCAAGAGGATCCCACCACCTTTTGCATGATGTGGTCCATCTTTGGGAGGGGATGGTTATCCTTGAGTGAGGCTCTATTCAGATTGCAGAAGTCTACGCAAAGTCTGATTTAACCATTCTTCTTTCTTACATGCACCAAGTTCACCACCCATTCGGAGTAACTTAATGGGACAATGATTTTGGCCTGCAACAACTTCTTTATTTCCTTCTCGATAACTGGGAGGAGAAGGGGATTGATCTATCTCAGCTTTTGCTTATGAGGCTTCGCGTCTTCTTTCAGAGGTATTTTGGGCTGTATAATATCTACGTCAAAAGTCTTGAGATCCTGGTATGACCAGGCGAATATGTCTTTATATGATTGGAATAGACTGAGATACTGACCTTGGTATTCTTCAGGAACCCCTTTTGACAACTTCACTACCTTCGGATCTTCTTCTATCCAGATATTCACATCCCTAACAGGCTCATAGAGGGTCATTTTTCTAGGATTTATTGGGATGTCATTCTTTTCAAACAATCTCTCCAATGGCACGATCCCCCTAGGGATGACATTTCCGTTTAATTGCAAAACACGATGTCCAACTAGTGTCTCTTCCCACCTGGTTTTTGGCTCTTCACTCTCATCCTCAGGGGCTGAATCGATCACCATATTTAAAAAATTTCCTGCCATTTCCATGAAACACTAGACCTTCTCTTCATCTTTGAAGACTTGCCAATGCTTTATGTTGTCTGAAATGGAAGGACGGTATCACACTTCAACCTCATATCTGAGCAAAGGATTCTGCGGGGAGCGTAAATTACTAGCAGTCATAGCTAGTGAGTCTGCCATTCTATTCTTATCCCTTGGCGTGAACTGAATATTAAATGCAGAAAATAAGTTCTCAACTAAATCCCACACCTTGTTCCTATAGGCTCTGAGCCGCGGGTGTTTAGTTTGGCATTGGTTCCTAACTTGTATCACTACAAGATATGAATCTCCAAACACCTTGAGGTTTTGTATGTTCATATTCCGCGTTGTCTGCAACCCCAACAACAGTTCTTCATATTCAGCCACATTATTTGTGGCTTCAAATTCTAGTTTAAAGGAGAGGGAAACCAAGCATCCTTCCAGTGATATCAAGAGTACCCTGACCCCATTCCCTTCTCGTGAGTTAGCTCCATCGAACTGCAAGGTCCATATCTTTTTTTCCTATATGCGCATAGGATTCTTCTGTAGTAGAGGACAAATATCTGTTTCTTGTAGGAAATTTTCATCCTCCTCGAGCATAAGACAAGATAATTTTCCATCCTTACCATATACTGGAGAATTTGTGGAACCATTGGCTTTGGTGACCATCTTCATGAATCTGGATTCATGGTATAACCTTCTTTCCTCCCCACCGAATACTGGAATAGTGGCATAAGTGAGGTCCAGTTTTATGGACCCTCCAATCTTGGATCCCCAGGATATGGACAACAACATTCCAAACCGAGCTAGGATATCAGCTACAAAAATGTCCATCACTACAGTTTTAGCTGGAATCTGTGCTAAGTTTACTACCAGCTCTTTTATCATGACCAAGCACTTTACCCTCTTGGAATCAAAAGAATACAAATATTTATAAGGTATGGTAATCTGCAACCACAACTGCTCCATGACAGACAATGGAAATAGATTATGTGAAGCCCTGGAATCTAGCATGAATTTGTGTAGTAATAGGTCATTTATATCCAGAGACACATAGAATGGGGGGGTGGCTGAGTCCAACACTTCTACATGAGGTAAAAAGACTACCATGGGTATTTCCTCTTAGAGATTGAGGCTGTCAGGGAGAGGGCCTACGCCACGGGGCAACATGAATTGGGAAACTTGGGCTTTGTATGAAGGCTGCTTTAGGAGCTCGATCAGGGGAACTAGGATATTGACCTTCTCTAGTTCTTTCTGGAGGTTAAAGGCCATGGGAGCTTTTTCTGCAAGGAATTCTTTGGACTGCTCGTTAGGGTGGTCAGGCAGGTTCAAGGTTACAGATGATGACTTCTGGTTTGCGGGAGGATCAGAGCCCTGCTTTGTGGAAGTGGACACAACAGCTTTATGATGTGTAGACTCTTCTAAAGGCTTTTTCCCCTTACTGGCAGAACTAGAAGGGGTTTGTTCTCTTGGTATTGACTCTTCATTTTGTTCTTGCAATCGGGTTCTCTTCCTAGAGGACCTGAGGTCATACTTCTTGTGGAGCTGAGCTTGTATGAAATCCACAAACTGCCTGCAGTAGTTATCAATATCTCGATCCTCTGGGGGGACTTCCTTCTCTTCTAGCTCTTCTTGCAGGGTGAGTTCACCTTCTTCGTACTCCGAGTAAGTGAGGAATTGATCTTCTTGGCTTTTTTTGACTTCCTTGGCTTGTCCCTCCATTTCCCCTTCCAAGTATAGAGGGGGTTGGATGTGATCTTGGTGCTCCTTCCTTTCCTGTTGCAACAACTGCAGAGGGGGCTTCTGGTACTGGGGATTAAACCCATTTTTTATAATTTGGTTAAGACGAGGAGAGGTATTATTAGCTTCTAATTCAAGCTTCACCAGCTTATTCAAGAGGTTCTTTATCATATTATTCATTTCTTCAATTTTGTACTCCTGTGACTCCCTCTCCTGGGTATAAGTAGAAGCCTCCTCCCTGCTCTTTCTTCTGGCTTCATGCTCTGTCTTCCCTTTGAATTTATCTGTAGAAGAAAATTTTGCTTCCACCTCCAATGCATCAGTCTGGATCTAATCTAGAGATGTGGACTTTCTTTCTCTTAGGGTGAACCCAAACTCAGGTTTGAAAACTCCTGCGAAAACAACCTTAGCAGTTGCTTGGGGAGGCTTTATCTTGGCAAGGAGATTATTGAACCTATTTATGAATTCTATTACATCTTCATTGTGTCTCTTTTTAAGAGCATTGAACTGTGTGAGGACATACCCATGGTCCCTCTTTTCTCCCCATTTTAGTGTGAAGAAATTATCCATTTCTTCTAAAGTGGTGACTGCATTATTAGCGAGAGATTTGAAACACTTTCGAGCCTCTCCATCCAAGGATTGTATGAAAATACTCAACACCACATCTAGTGCTCCACATTCACATTCTCGGCAAAGGCACAAAAGTCTTCAATATGTTTATGTCCAAAAATATTGTCTTCCTTGGTAAATCGACACAAGAGCTTTAGGTAATCTTGAGGCATGTCATGCAATACTTGAGGTAAATCCAATGGAGCATATTTGTTGAGGAGGAAGCTGAGTACAACCATGAGGGGTGGTGGTGGTAAGTTCTAAGGATGATTTGGTTGTGGTGCAACTAGTATATGCTGGGCAGAGATTTGGATATTTATCTGTAATGAGCTTTGGAGCACTGTAACTTCTTTTACTTCCTCGGCCTCTAGAGTAGGGTGCAAGGGAGGCAAAGAAGTATCAGCAGATTCGGCTTCGTCTTTTATGTCTAAATTGGCTAAAGAATTGGTTTTTAGAGGATACTCGAGTACACGGGTTGTGGAGCCAGGACCATAGATATCAGCTTTCTGAGAAGAGGAAGGTGAATCTTCTAGATAAAATGAGGGTAGGTCAGTCTGGATGGATTTTTTCTCCCTCTAGATTCTCTTAAATATAATCTTTTCAGGATCAGATACAGAAGGGGTTCTCTGTTGAGAAGTATCTGATCGGGTATGAGGCCTGGTGTAAGCCAGGATTACACTTGATCTGAACTTTAATAATAGTGGCGTCGCCAAGGTGAGGGCTATGCAACTCTCAACCCTTTGTGCTCACCTGATTGAAGGGTGAAGGTAATGTCGTATCCCAGGGAAAATATTTCCTAATTATTCCTCGTCAACCAGGCCAAAAAGATGTTGTAGCTCCTAGAGACAACCCTAAGTTGCAAAAGACCAGTGCCCAGGACATCTTAAAATCAGAGTTTAATTGTGAACAATTGTATAAATGCCTCTGACGGAATATGGAATAAGAGAACAAAGGTTTTGGTGGTTCATCGACGGAGAAGACCTTGGAGTCGACTCATGTGAATTCCCTATACTTTGAGAGGGTTCAAGAGGTTTCGAGGCTTGATGGATTTTAAATGGGCCAAGTATAAAACAATGAGCATAAACTTTAAAAATATGCAGAGGCGTTAAGAGAGAACTGAGAAGGAGCCCACGAGAGACAAGCTTAAGAGATTTAAGAATCAGTTTCCTATGAACTCAGAGGAAACGTATATGAATGAAATATGGAAAACAACAGAGGTTCGTGGAACGGTAATTAAGGGAGAGCAACAAAATTAACACATGAGCATTAACACCTGAGCGTTATACAGACATGAATTCATGAATAAAATTTCCAGACTTCTGATAGCTACATTACATGAACCATCATAGAAGCATAACATGAAAGATGATTACACATGAAAAGAGATTATTGATAACAGAAGGAAACATATACATACTACTCATTGCTTCATCTGGAATCCAAATATCAGCTCTGTATTCATATTAGGTTTAAACATCTCTCCTAAATATGTGTCACAGAGCACAGGGAGCACGATCATACAAAACTACAACAAAATTATTCAAATTTCCATAACCTTGCTTTCATCTTAAAACTCCATACATATAGAGTTCTCCTTGAGGGTTTATGATCGAATATTCTGTCATGATCGACCCACACAGGTGAAACCAAAATATCCTAGCAAACTATCAGAGCATGCTTCAAGAAATCACTCCTGGAACAGAAAAATCAAAACAAAATTGGGTAAAATCGAGATTTTACTAGAAAAACATCACTATCTAATAGTAAAAATAAGAAAAACAACTAGCCACGGAGGCCAAATTCTAGAATCTTCAAAGGGGTGGTGATAAGTGGCGGACGGTTTAGACTTAATCATGTAATTCCATTTGTTGTTCGGCATCCTCCACTCTCTGAATCTCATGATTTCCACTTGTTGTTGCGGAATGGTCAGATGTGTTGTGTACACTAAACTCTTTAGTAGGGAGCTCTTGGAGGAGATACATAAACTGTGACCGCATGCTTCACTAATGAAAGACTCGTGCTATATTTGAAAACCAAGATCTGGATTTCTAAGGGGGTCTCAAGTGGTAAGCAGTATCAGAGAGGGGTGGGGTGGGGTGCGGGGGGGGGCGGGGCGACATGATGAGAGGAAGGCACGTGGAGGAGTGGGTGGTAATGAAAACCACCTATTTCAGACCCCCCCCCCCCCCCTCCCCCATAGTTAAATTTCGAAGGCAGGTTGGGTCCGAAATGTGTCAAGGACCGTCAGATGCATTAGGGTGGAGCAGAAGTGACATAGATTTTGCAGAAGGCTTAGTAGTAATGGGATGTGTGCCAACAATATGAATGGTGGTAGTAATGGATTGGGAACGATAGTGAAGGAATGGCGTATTCACAGTGAGCGGATTATTGTGGTGGGGAAAAACCACATCTCAATCGCAAATATTTATTATGAAGCAATAGAGATAAACTCTAAACAGTGAAAAGTGCAAAGCGTGGGGAGAAAGGGGGTGACATGGAGGAAGGTGGGACCTGACCGCTACCCGCAAATCGTAGATCTTAGCATTTTGTTATAAATAGAAGGGGGTTAAAATCTAAAACTTGCGAAGTGCAGGGAGAAAGGAGGTGACATGGAGGAAGGTGGGACCCAACCGCTGCCCGCAAATTACAACTCTTAACAGTAAACAATAGAGGTAAACTTTAAAGGATGCGAAGTGTGAAGCGTGGGGAGGAGGTGAGTGACGTGGCAGGGAAAAGTGGGGCTGACTGTATCGCAAATCACAGATATTAACATTTTGTTATAAAATATGGTAGGTTAAAATCTAAAACTTGCGAAGTGCGAGGGAGAGGGACTCGCCCGCATCGCACATCGCAGAATTTAGCATTTGGGGAATACGGTAAACTATTAAAAATGCGAAGTACAGTTTGCGTTGAATGGGGGATGATGTGTGAGGGAGTGGTGGAGCCCACTACAATCGGTGGGGTTACGATATGTGATATGAATTGGAAACGACTGTGATGTGGGGGGCGGAGCTGCTATGGTGGGGCCAACCGCATAGCAACTTAAACAAAAAAATTTGCGAGCGCTTAAGAGGTAAGTTGTAAATTGTGTGATATGAAACATGCGATGCGCTAGATGCTACAAAGTGAAAAAATGCAAAAGGTAAGGAGAATGAAGAATACAAGGGTTTGCATGCGGATTTGGGTGATGTATCAAGGTTGGATGGGTCCCACCAAGTCGCATCAGTGGCAAGATAAATTTCGATAAGTCTTAAGATTTAAAGATTAAAACTTGCGAGGAGCGGTGTGCGATGCGGGAAGATAAGGAAGAGGTTAGGTGCGGCCTTATGCCATGTATGTTATATATATACCTCAAGTGGCCTAAGGTGGGGGGCATAGCATTAAACCTTATCAACTACACTTTCTACTTTCTGCTAAACTGAAATGCAGATTGGTTCCTTTGAAGCTCTTTGACAATCAGGATTGGCCTTCCTTTCTCCTTCTCCACTTTGTGTGCGATCACAGGCCAACATGTACTATTGCTATACATTTTGTCAATCAATGATTTCTGACTTGTTGATGCTACATATTGTTATTGTTATGGAGGACATGTGCAATTACTCATTGTTGCATATGATATCACTCATTATTGTTGTTTCCATGGTGAATGTGTCTTTTCTTGTTCATGTTCCATATGCACATACTACTCTTGACCGATGTAATGAATTGATGCTCATCCCTCTCACAACAAAGAAGACATTATTTTTGTTCATATATGCCATTATTCATTGAGGCTATGAAGATTTTCCTACTGGTACAAAGGTGTTTTTAGATAGCTAAATCAGTTGAAAAAGAATCATGTATATTTATACCATATGTAGGATTGGTTGTCATAGTATTGTATTGCATGATGAAGCCTTGTAAAGGTATGTGTGAATTGTTTCAGTCATTGTCATGAAAAAGAGTCATTAAACCATGTAAGAACATTTGAGTGCTAATAAATCTTTGGTGTAAGTCGATTTCCTGAGTCATGTAAATAAAAAATAAAAAAATCTATGAATCCCTATAGTTTTTGGTCAAGTCTTTGGTCAAATGTCAGTCGTCTGGTCTATGAGGTGTAGATATCGGAGAGAAGTCTTTGGTCAAATTTCATTCGTTTGGTCTATGAGGTGTAGATTTCAGAGAGAAGTCTTTGGTCAAATGTCAGTCGTATGGTCTATGAGGTGTAGCTTTTAGAGAGAATCTTAAATTGTAAATTGTTAATGATGCTACTCAGGGGGAGAATCTATAGTTGTTGATCAATTTTCATGGTTGTGATATTGTTAAGGAAGTATGGAGTGTGGTTGTGTTGTTTTTTTTCCCTTGTCTTAATGTATGAGTTGCCTCTATGCCTTTGGAGAGATAAACGTGCATTTGTCATAGGATTTTGTTGTTGATTAGAGATATCCATTGTTGATGGTTGTTTGTTAATTTAGTTGTCTTAAATTGATTACATAAATTATCAACCGGAGTTGGTAAACTTGTGAAGTGCAAGTGCAAAATATATGCTAAAAGCCCTTTTTTAATTCAATTTATTGGTATGATTGGATTTGTAGAGATTACTTCTAAGGATGTTTTTATTCTAATGAAATTGATAAATTACAACTAAGTTCTAAAAATCAACTATGCAAAAACCAACCAAGTTCTAAAAATCAATTAAGTTTCTATTCTACAAAAAATGAAATAAATCTTTCTCTATCTTATGAATAAATATGAACTAGTTTATTTGTTAGTCTCTAAAATTCTTATTCTAACAGTCTTGTGTATAAAGATAAAGTCAAATTCTAGAAAATGAAACTTTATATGTTTTTATGTTTTTGAAATGAAATGTTCTAGAAATGAAAATAAGTAAATCACTATTTATTTTTAAATAAATCACCCATGAACCAAAAAAGAAGTCTCTCTTAAGCTATAATAAAATCATTCACTCATTACTGAATATAAATCACTCATGCATTGCAAACTGGAAAATAAACTTCTCAATGCTTCTTGAAATAAATCACGCATGAACTTGAGGAACTATTCTATAACAAACTATTGTTGCTTATGGGTTACTCCATAATTTTAACAATTCGAAAGGTAAATGAATCTACATCCAATGAAAAAGGGAACTATTTAAATTTCTACTTCAAATGGAAATGTATAATTCTGAAATAAAAACTACAACAATTGAAAAAATAAAAGCAGGAGCTTAAGCTACATCAAATGATAAAATGAAAGCATGAAAAAAACTACATTAAAAAAATAAAATGCAGAACCTTCACTGTTTGCAAGGGCCCTCCACAAACAGGTGGTATCAAAGCTTCACACGAACATTCATCTAAGCATCACATCTTCAAGGCACTTCTTCATTAAAAATGGATGTAAAACAGAGTTTTAACAATTCACTGCATGCTTCAGAAAATTAACCTCCTCTTTGTTTCAATGGAGTGTTTATATAGGGGTTACAATGTAACTTCATAGAGATTCATATGGCTAAAGATCAAAATTGAATGGAAATATCGTTTCCATGAATTTTATGAATCATATTCCATTCCAACCTCTGTTTTCTTGATTGGGCGTTTATTGACACATGGGTGCATTGTTTTCTCACATGACTACAAAATAGGGCTCCAAAGAACCCGAAATATCTCCCAAATGGTAATGAATTCGGAAATAATGATCATCGATAAATTAATTGGGACCGTTCTAAAATAAAACCCATGTTTTTTTTTTGCGATATTTATTTTATTTTTCTCAGAAAACACATTTGAAGTTGACTAGTCAAAATTGCTGCGATTTTCCCTTGATCTTTGCGTGGAGGTCCACATGTACGAGTTAGGTGAAATTTGACCAAAAAAGATCAATGATCCATATTGGAGTTTCTAGAAACAATTTCCATGCATCAGATTTCATTCTAGAGTGGTGCTACTACCTCAACCATGGAGGTAGCTACAGAAACTTGAAAAATCTACAGCCACTTGATATTGCTAAACTATCATTAGTTAAAACCATGAAAAATTCTTCTTAATCTACTAAAAATAAAGGAAAATTATGTTAATTAACCACTTAGACATACAAAGACACATTTTGAAGAATTATGGTAAAATGACAAGTGAGTGAAATGGTGCAATGGATGGTTGGAAATAATGGTTTAATGAATGACAAAGACAAGTGAAAATGATGACAAATCAGCAATCAAAATAAGGTCACGCGTATGCTTCTGTTGTTTTGGTAAGAATGGTTTTGATGTAGCCAGTGCCATTGAGTGAGATTTTCTGCTACTTGGATGCATCTATTGGATGTTGCTAAGTTGAGTGTTTTGTTGCTAAGATGAGAGTGTCGCTGCCACTTGAGGACAAAGTGAATTATGATTATTGTTGCTTGTTGAGACCCAAATAATGTACAAGGGGAGTTATTGTGTTTGTAGTAGAGTGTTTGATGCATTTTCCCCTTTTCCATTGATGTGAAAGGGAGAGTGCATGAAGAGACCAATTTCAAAAGTCAACATCAGTTGGATAGTTCAGCTGGGATTTCCATCAATGCCAAAGGGGAAGATTGTTGGCATTGATGTTGTATTTCATTGATTGAAGGCTTCCATTGATGTAAACTTGGGCATGTGTTGTAGGTGGATTGAGTGTGTATGAGTGTGACAGATGGTTATGGATCATCTTGGTTTGTGACATATTTTCTTATGTGCCGATGTTATGTATGGTTGTTATGGCATATGAGTTTATGCATATGCTTATTTGACAGTTGTGCAAGTGTTGGAAGAGTTGTACAGTAGGTTGGCAGAGGTCTGGTCTAAGAAGCTTTTTATCTTTCCCTATACTCTTCCACAACCACATGGATTCAATCCATGTGGTTGGAGGCATTTAACCACATGGATGAAGTATTATGGGTACGGTTGCACCTAATTTTTCCATGTTTTATGTGTGGAGTTGCAAGTTCAATTATGAGTGAGACATTACCTTGGTTTTTCCATGGGTATTGAGCATGAGTACAAGAATACCTTGGTATTTTCCTGTGGTATTTATTTGAGGTTGATTGCTATATGTTTGTGTGTATGGAGAAAGTTGGAACTTGGTATTGGTATTACCATGGTACAAGTGCACTCAGTATTGGTATTACCATGGTACATGTTCCCTTGGTATTGATTTTACCATGGTATTTTCTCATGGTATTGGTTTGTATATTTATGGAGATTTCTTTTATGTATACTTGTAAGTGAGTGTTGATTTGTGGATTTGATGGTGTATGAGTGTGAGAGTGTGCTAAATTTATTGTAAAATCAAATTGTATATCGATAGCAGAGTTGAGTGCATTTATCAGTTCACAGTTTTAGATCAGATCAGAGTGCGGTTATTGGGTTGCTCATATTGAGTAGGTTTGAGAGCATAATTTGAAATTGTTGAAACACGATTCACATGGAGGTGTTGAAGGCATTGAGGATTTATAGAATATAGGGTGAAAAGAAGGTGGGGGCCTTCCAGCCGACAAATAAAAAATAGAAGTAGATTTCTCCAGAGTCTAGTAGCGTTGGGCGAGGCTCATTGGTTGTGGTGGCTTCCAATGAATGAGTGTTCGTAGAGTAGTGAGAGAAGAGTATTTATATTTTATGTTGCTAGTAGTTTGTCATAGTAGTCGAGTCTTCCAACTAGTGGGTGTTAGCTCTTCCATGTAAAAAAAAGTGTTCAACACATAAATAAGATTTGAACAACAACAACAACAAGTGGTTTTTTTCCCTAGAGGGGGTTTTCCCCCAGATACATTTGTGTCCTTTTTTGTGCATGTATTGATGATTCTCATGGAATTTTTATATGTTTATTACATGATGGTTTCATGTATTATTTGATGGGCTACTGATTCTTGTGTTATTTGATAAAAGAATAAAATTTGAATAAATCTAGCACTAATGATTCACCCACCCTATTAGGAGTGACCTCATATCCAACACAAAATAGGGCCGATGATAAAACTGAAAATTCTCAGACCCCCAGACTTCAGTCACTAACCAGAGTCCTTAAGCCATGAGTAGGCCATATTCAAAAAACGTGTTAGCGATCCCATTCCTCTCCCTGAAAACATGGTAGCATGAAAAATATAAGTAGATAGGTTTAATACATTGAATATCCTCAATAAGATGAATAAGTAAAATATTTATGCAACATTGAATCATGTTAACCCAGTTAACAACTAATAATGAGTACCTGAAATACTGATGTTGTGTGCATCCTTTCTCAGCTGCAAAATATATAAGGGAACAACAAGCAATAACCTCAACCTAGTTATTAGTTCCCCCGCTCAATCCCATATTTACCTAGAAGCAATGAGATCAAAATATTTCTCCATCTATAATATCTATGTGACGAGATCCTTGCCAACAAACTTCCTCATATCGATATTTGGAATATGATGGGTCTTCAATCCAACATTAGAGTTTATGAAATCACGATTAACATTTATTTTGTTCTCATCATGAGTTTCATCTACTATCTTTTCGCCATTAGGAATAATTTCTTGTATCAACTTTGTCAAACCTTCCTTCAAACATTCCATGTCTGCTTTTAGATCATTCTTCATGTCTTCCATGTTATCTATTATTTTACGTCGATGTAATCCATCTTAGCTTCCATGTCATTCTTCAAACCATCCATCTTAGCTTCCATGCCTTTCTTCAAACCATCCATCTTAGATTCCACACCTTTCTTCAAAACTTCCATTTCATTTTTGTTGCTCTTTGCGAGAGAGAAATTTGGTGCACTTGCTCTTGTAATTTTGATGTCATGTTGCACTTCTTCCTCTTCATGAGTCATAGTAGAGCCTTCTAAAGGCTTAATGGGTGTTGAATTATTTTTAGGGGGGATTTTAGAACCCAATACTAATATCTATGTTTCAATATTCCCTTGGAATCACTTCAAACTGATTTTTCAAACAAGACTTATGCAATTTGAAAATAAAAATACACACCTTTTTCTTTCTTTTGAGCAGCTCGATATTGAAACTGATGTATCTCTGTAATTTCAGATCCTTGAGATTTAAGATTCAGTCCTGTAATAACCCTCTGAGTCTTCTTTCCAATGCCACAGGCCTGACCTGATTTGGATTCTTCAAGGCAAAGTTATGTCCAATCTCCCACAATGACCTAATTATGGAATGGCTCAGTAGAGCGAACTTGTGCCATGTGTCATTGTTTCCTCCTTCGGTTCTAAAATTGATACACATAAAACTACAATCTGTGTACTTTCGGCGAATTTTTACAGAATTCCAATCTGATGATCAGAGAGAGAGTTATGAAGATTTTTCCAAGGTCACCTCTTTGAGATGAAATTCGGGAGCCTGCAAAAACCCTAACTTCCACAGATCATATCTCCGAAAATATTGCAAACCAAGATCTGAAATTTTTACACAAACTTCCTCAAGTTTGTTACGCAAATGGGTATTTTTTAGCATCTGAACCTTCGTAGAAAAAAAATTATAGCGAAAATTCCACGATGACCTGTTTGAAGTAGTGAAACCCTAGAATCCAAAGCTCTGATACCAAATGTTATGAAACCAACTCCCAAAATAGAAGAAAAGAGAGATCAACGAATTAGAAATCAGCCACTTCAAGGGGGAAACCTCCTTTACATTACATAAATGAACAATAATTGGATGACACAAATGACAAAACGTCCTTTCTATATATAGGAGTCCATGGGGTCACAGTATAATCCTATCCGACCTAACAATAATAAATGTAAGGGCACAACAATAATAATAGTGGCTTTTTATGGGTCTAAATAATAACAATATGGGGGCTACAAGGGTACAAAAATAACAACAAGGGGGCTACACTAACAACAATAAGGGACTACACTAGTAATATAGGGATCTAACATCGCTTGATTCAAGTTCTTGGTTATCGAGTTCCACAATTGTTGGATAATAAAGGCGAAGATCTGGGATTAGTAATTGTGTTGAGATTGTATATTTTCGGGTTGTTCAGGGTAACATTTTGTATCTATCTACTATTGGATTGAGTATTTGTGAAGTTAAGGCTCAAGCAATGAAGTCCTCTTGTTGGATAACAGAGTTTACTATATTATCAAATGGTGGTATGGAAAGCATTGAATAATTTGAATTTGGATTGAAAATAATAAATGAAAAAATAATAAGAAAATTATAGATAAGAAAATCTGGCAGAAAAGGCTTTAAGTCTAATTTTATTTTCAAATTGGAGGTTAGTGGATCCTCATGTTGGTGTTAAACCTATTGGTTGAAAATGGGTGTATAAGATCAAGTATAAGGTAGATGGTTCGTTTGATAAATACAAAGCAAGGCTTGTAGCAAAAGGCTACGCTCAGAAGGAAGGCGTTGACTACATAGAGATATTTTCTCCTACAATGAAATGGGGCACAATTAGAACTTTTTTCTCTTGCAGCTCAAAAAGGATGGAACATACATTATATGGATGTAAAAAAAAAAACATTTTTGAATGGCAATTTGAAGGAGGAAGTTTATATGTTTCATCCAGAATGTTTTGATGTCAAAGGAAAAAAAAAAAAGGTATGTAAGTTGGTAAAGGATTTTTATAGATTGAAACAAGCATCTTGTGCGTGGTATGAAAAATTAATTTAACACCTTATTAAGTTGAATTATATTTTATTTTCTCTGTATGATGCAAATTTTTTTATTTAGAAGGTTGGAAAGTTGGTTGTATATTTGGTTGTATTAAGAAGTCTAAAACAAATTGATTTTTGGTTAATGCTTGGTTTGATGAGGAATGTTGTTAGGCCCCTATAATACTAATGTAGCCCCCTTATTATTATTGTTATTGTAGCCCCTTGATTGTTAATGTTATGCCCATGTAGCCCCCATATTGTTATTTTAGTGCCCCATAGAAGCCCACTATTGTTATTGTTCCCTTACATTATTATTGTTATGAAAGCTTTGATTATATTGTGACCCCTTAGACTCCTAAATATACTATTGTGGCTCATTTGCATTTACCTTTGAAATATTTTTCAAAACACCAAAAAATCATATATGATAGAAAATGTAAAATTTTGTGTCATAGAAGAATTTTGATTTATATATTGGTACATTAACATTACGTGATGAGATGTGAAGGTGGGTCGATTCGGGCTCATTCACATGCAGAAAAATTAAAGAGTTGTACCGATGGGCACATTCAGAACATTGCACATCGAACAGGGTCGAGTCGAGCTCATTTGCAAGCTCGGGAGGGACCAGTGCGACATAACACCAGATAATCTCAGGAGGGTTACACAGTGGAGAAAACAAACTAATTTCCCAAAGGCAGAGAAAGGGCGCATTTCCCTTAAACACTAAAGAGTTTTGGGAAAGGCGCAAAGGGAAAAACAGATGGTCGAGATCAAAGCACAGAACTAGAGCGGAGAGATAGACGACAAAGATTAAATCGCAAATCGAAAGTTTCAAAGGATAGGCGCAGGAGGTAAGTGATAAATTCGTCGAAGTGCGACATGCGATACCAGGTGGACCTGATCACATATCGCACATCGTAGGTTTCAAAAGATAAGTGTTAAGGAAAAGTTAAATTCAGCAAAATGAGAAGTGTGATGTGGCAAGTTGACGGGGCAATGACGTGGCAGATGAAGTGGCCCTGGCCCGCATACTGCACAGCGCAAGTTTTAAAATTTAAGGGCGAAGGGTAAGTTTTATAATCGCTGAAGTGTGATGTGTGATGCAGTGGGGCTCGATCGCAAATCATGAATCGCAAGTTTTAAAGGATCACCGCGGGAGGTAAGTGATAAAGTCGTCGAAGTGTGACATGCGATGCCAGGTGGGACCCGATCACATAGCGCACATCATAAGTTTTAAAAGATAAACGCTAAGGAAAATTTAAAGACGAAGAAATGCGAAGTGCGATGTTGGCACGGATGCGATGTGGTTCCAAGATGAAATCTAAAGGATTTCAAGTCCAGGCTTATGCGGTTATGCACCATTTTATGAATAAATAGGCAAAACGCGGTAGAAAAACTTGGGTAAGTGACTCGACACAGATCAAAGGAGAAGAGGTAGAGTCGGGTAGCAGGTGATATCAATGACAGCGTTTGACGCATAGGGGCATAGGCAGAGTTGGGCAGAAGAGCGTATGGCAGCCCTATTGGGAGCATGACAGTTGGGTCAAGTCGAGCACTGAGGTGTCGTTACAGAGTTGTGCAGCCGTTGCATCATAACTAGAAAGAACACATTGGCACTTCGGGACGACGCATCAACAACATCATATTCAACAAAATGAACAATATTTCCAGTTTTAATTGGTTTTCTCAAGTATGATTTCATAAGTAATATTAACAATTTATGTAGTCGAATAGTTTCAAGAAGTTCAGGAGTTACGCACCACTGTGATGTATTTAAGTAGATAGAAATAAATAAAAGGGGTTTTGAGTTTTGGACCTCTGGAGGATTGTTAATTTGGTACTAAATTTTCTGAGAAATAAATGAAAGAAGATCAAGTTTCCTGCAGTTGTTGACGTTGATATGTCTTTCCAGTTTCACTATGTGTTTATTCCTCTTTGAATGAAGTGAAGTATTGTAGCATCCGATCTCTTAATTACATCTGTGAGTAAGAGTTAAACAACCTCAATTTGCGCTCCGTCGCCTCATCTCTTATTTCTTCACAAAATCCTAATGAAACTTTAAAGTAATAGAATTTGTGTTTGCAAAATATTATTTTGAGTTTCCTCTCTCTCCATGAATTTCCTTTGAAACTTAAAAGTGATAGATTTTGTTTCTCAGCATATCACTTCAAATTTCCTTTACAGTTATTCTTTTCATTTCATTTGGATATCAACAGTTTATGGCATTTTGAAGGCTTTCATTATATCAGATTATTGAGTGTATTAAATAATTAGATTCCCAAGGTGTTAAGCATAGACCATCTGATATTATAATTGTGACATACATTTACAAAATGTCTTAAGCACTAATTCCTTACCACAGCCAAGGGATTGTTTCTTGAGATACAACATTTTCTGGCACCGTTGTCAGGGACGAAGAAACGAAGTTTATTTTCCCTGGGTTTTTCACATTATTTCCTTTGGTTGTTTAGTGAGGAGGAAATATTCGACTGTTTTTTTTTTTCAAAATTATTGCTTTCAAAAGGCCTCACACTTGGTCAGATACCTCACAGCAGATAGTCCCTGCTTTTCCAGATCTAGAAAGATAGGTTTCTAAAAAGGCTCAGAAACCTTAAAATCCTTCAATACCTGATCCTACATTGCCTGCTCCTGGAAGCAATTCTCATAACACTTTGTTTGAAGATATTTCCAAGGAACTCCCTTTCTTGGAACAAGATACCCCTTCCACACCCATTTATTTTCAAGAACCTCAGTTAGAAGAACATTCTTTCGAGTTTGTTTCTTTTACCTCCACTCAAGCTCAACCAAATATAGTTTTTGGTCCCTCTTCTATTGCCCATCATCCTACTCCCGTATCAGTTTTGCCTCCACCTTCATTCACTTTCACAGCAGGTTCATCAACCTCAACCACCCAAGGAGTAGTTAACCAAGTTGTTAATATGGCAGAACTGGATTTCTTAATGGATAGATATGCACCACTAAATTTTATGCAACCAATGAATTTCATGCCTCAAGAATACCTCAAATTACTTCCTCGTTTCACTGGAGAATATGAAGTAACTGCATAACAACATTTACCCTTGTTTTGCACTTTTGCTGAGAATTTAAATGTAGAACATCTTGATGTTGTGATGAGACCATTTGTGTAGTCTCTAAGTAGAGAGGCTAAGAAATGGTTCAAAGGTTTACCAAATGATTCAATAAATGACTGGGAAGAGTTAGAAACTCAATTCACTCAAAGATGAGGAGAGAAGAGAGATCATGGTTACTCATTGACATAGTTTAATGCAATTAAAAGAAATCCTAATGAAAAAATTTCTGAGTTTTTAAAAATATTCAACAAATTGTACAATATTTTACCTATAGAGATGAAGCCCCCCCCCCCCTGTAGGATAAAAGGTAGTTTTTGTTGGGGCTTTTGAAGATGATTTTAGCTTTACATTGAGAGAGAGAAGATCCCCTACTCTTGAGCAGATATAGGTAGATGCTTTAGAGATTGAAGCTAATATGACTGCAGCTTGAAAGGCGAAAGGGAAACAACCAGTCCAAGAGAAGGGGAAGGCAAAAGAAGAATCATCACAAGATCTAAGAATTGAAGATATGACAAAGGTGATAAAAAATTTGACAAATAAGCTAGCTAAGATGGAATTGGAAAATAAAAACTCCCAAAGACAAGTACAACAAAACCGAGGGGGGTTTAACCCTCAATTCAGAAGACATCCCATGCAAATCTTGCAGAGGGAAAGAAGAGATCAAGACCAGGATCAAGCTCCATTGTATATAGAAGCAGCCCCCAGAGAGCCAACAGAAGATGACCAAAGGGAGGTCGAGGATCAGGTATCTGCTATGTATGAAATAGAAGAGGATGAAGAGGAATATTGCGAGGGAGAATATGTGAAAGCTGAAGTTTCTTTTGATCAAGATGAAATGGATGAATACTATATGAAATTCACAGATTTCATGCAATTTGAATTACATAAAAAGTATGATTTGAGGTCTAGAAATAGATCTAGAGTGTAGGATAATGAAGGTGAACAACAAGGTTCCATTCCTCCTCCAATGGCGACTCCACTTGTTCAGATTGGGATCCAATATTGGTGGTTGTCATGGAGTATTGAACTCTGCATATAGAATTGGGGATTGCATAGCCGCATAAATGTTGTAGGTGGAACGGACGCCCATGATCCAGTAAACATTGAGGGATGAATGGTGGTGATTAGATCGCAGAAGCAGCAGTGGGAGATCAACGAGAGAGATCTCATCGCAGTGGAGAAACATTGCACATCGCACAGAACAGAGTTTATCGTTAAATCGTTTCTCAAAGTTAAATTGTTTAACCTGGGATGCGAAATGAGAAGGTGGAGAGATAACAAGGATCGTCGGATCAAGGACCAAACCAATGGTGGAGATCGTAGTGCACGGAAAGCGACTTCGCAGTTCGCAAGGAATAAGGTTTAATGGTATAAAGTTAAACTTGTGAAGTGTGACAAGTTATATGTGCGATAAGCCAAAGAGAAATGGGTTAAGATTTCCGATATGCAAAATTTTTAATCATGCGATCTGCAAAAAGGTATTTCAGCTGAATTGTGATGTGGCGATGCGATCACAACTTCGTGTCGACACTTGTATTGTTTAAACGTTAAGGATATTTGTTATATTCTGCGAATTTCAATCTGCGAGATTGTATGTCTCCCGATCTGTGATGTACCTTGTATTATAGTTGCGAAGTTGTTTGATATTGCGCAGTCCAGTAAAAGGGAACCGATGTTGATCGCGAGCGTGTGTATGTAATGAAACTTCGATATTGTATTCCGTTGTTTCTGCTAACTGTCAAGCCACTTAACGGTTGGGGGTGCGCATGTGGCCACCACCCTAACCATAAATTTTAATGCATGGCTTTATTGGCGGAGTGGATAAGGACGCACCAAATTTGGCGGTCAGCCCTAATCTAACTCCAATTAACTGGAGTTCTCCACATTTAGTGGAGTTTTCCTAGGAGATATTGGGAAAAAGTGTTAAGGATCAATTTTCGAACATTCTGAGAAAATGAAGAGTCATTCTTGACTAATTCAAGAATTATAGAGACATTGGTGAAGTTTTTAGAGCCATCTGAGGAATTCTGAGCATGATTTTGCTTCAAAGAAGTTCCAGGGCCACCAGGAGCCAGCAGGAGAATGAGGCCTAGCCACGGCAGCTAGAGGCCATTCTCAGGAAACCAATAGTCATTTATGACTATCTTGAACCTCCTAAATCCAATGATGGGGTTTTCAGAAGCATTTAGAGACTTTTGAAGGCATAGATTCTATAGGGAAGTTTTCAGTGAGCCGAGAGCCACAAGGTGCCACCAGGTGTTGGAGGCATAGAACGGGGAGCCTGAGTTCATTATGAGCGAATAAAAATCCTATTTGGGATGATTGATATGTCTTGGAGACAGTATAATAGGTTTCAGGAACATAAGAGGACTTCTAGGAGACTTTGTGCCACAGAGAAGCTCAGGGAAGCTCAATGACACCGACCGAAGAGGTCAAGCTCAAGGGAGCCTAGGTCCATTTCTAGAGATTGAGCAGTCAATCCAGGGGTATTTTGGTATTCTAAACCCATTGGTATAGTCCAAAAAACCATTGGAGTTGAGAATCATCTTTTATAATAAATTGACCATCTTAATCCCAAAGAGCCAAGTCCATTGACGGAGGCTCAAGGCGACGTAACCCAAGTGTTGAGGGTGAAATTATTTATTATGTTTGTTGTTATGTGTTGTTGGTTAATTTGCTGCAATTTATGGTTGTTGTACATGATTTTAATCATCTTAAACAAATGTTTAATTGCTCACAGATAAAGCCTTAAACCAGTTAAAACATATACACCTAAATCAAGAATTCAATTCCACACATGCATGTATAAGCAAGATCCTTAATTTGTTTTATTTGAGTGGGAGGTGCTTGCATAGGAAAACAAATCAGGTACCCATATCAGATCAGGTTGGTATCAGAGCACTAGGTTGCTTTCTTTACATAGCACTAGGTTGCATGCTTTACAGAGCACTAGGTTGCTTGTTTTACAGAGCACAAGGTTGCTTGCTTGTTTGTTTGACTTGAAGGGTGTTTACCAATGCAAATAATTTAACTGTTTGCAAATTGACTGATGCTTACAAGTTTGAGTTTGCTAGAGGTGAAGGGGAGCTACTGCTAGCTAAGTCTAGAAGAGGACAAGAATTAAGAAGGTTGAAATTATCCCCCTTACCCAAAAGACCTCAAGGAAACCCTTGAAGCACAAGAGGGATTGTTTGCAAAAGAGGCTTCTTGAAGAAGAGATGCTAGCTGCAGAGAAGAGCTTCAATCTACAGCCAATTTTTTTTTAATCTTTGTGAATTTTTGTTGAAGTTATTTAATTCATTTACATAGTGATAAAAACTTCATCAAGTGGTGATTTGAAACCACCTCCTTTGCAATATTCTTTGATAAAGAGATGTTTCAGGAATTTCACATCATGAAAGATATGGTGCAACAATTGTATGAAGATGTAAGGGAGAGCACTAAACTTCAAGAGCAATTGGTTGCTATGAAGAAAGATAAGCAATAACTTCTTCAAAAGATGCATGAGATGGAGATTCATCTCCATGATGCCAAAGAAGCCTTAGCCAAGCATGTGCTTGAAGAAGAGGTAAATAATTGAAGTTTGTCTTCAATTTCCTCTCAAGATAATTGTGTAGGTTATTTTGAAAAACACACTAGAGGAATAGGGTCCAAATTGATGATGAAAATGGGCTATGAAGGTCAAGGATTAGACAAACATGCACAAGGCATGGTTGAGCCAATTATGGTTGAGGAAAGGCCTAAGTATTTGGGTCTTTGCTATGGACAACTTTATGGAGAAAGTTCTAAAGCCATAAAGGAACTTGCAACAATTCCAAGGACTTTTGTTGCAGGTTCAAAACCTCAAACATGTAAAGTTTGCAATCAAGATGAATGCAATTGTTTGAAACCCATGTTGCCACAGGATGCTTGTAGACATGCAGCTTATGGCGAATAAGAGAGTTGTGAAAACTCTAAGGACATGAACAATGTTGTTGGTCTTCAAACTAGAGTTGGAACCTCTTCAAGTTCATATTCTTAAGAAGGTGAAAAATATGGACATTCAAAGCAGCATTCAAGGTATAATTCTTCCCATAATCATGTTATTTATGACTATGTTAAACATGAAAATTCTACATGCATGAATGGGAGAAAGATTTGTTGTTCCTATTCTGGTTTTTGTAACCATGAAGTTTCAAAATGATGGAAGAGAATGAAGGCATACAGGAAATAGTCGAAGTGAAGGAAAATTGCACAAAAGATGAAAAATATTTGCACACATTGCCAGAAAAAGGGACATCTCATTTCCCAATGTTGGACACTGCATCCAACCACTCATCCCAAGCACATGAAGAAAGAGGATAAAAAGAATGGCGAGAATGTGACCAGCGATTCCATCATCGATGTGAGTCTAGATGATTCACAAGAAGAAGATGTTCAGCAGGAAAAATTGCCATTGAAGTGGGTTGGCAAGAAATGGCTCGATTTCTTAACCAAGTAAGGCATGCATTTACTTTGTACATAAATGAAAATTTCAGGTATATGTATGCATGAATTTCTGTTGAAAGTATGACAAGTTGCAACAGAGGATCACAACTTGTAGGATGCAAGATTGCATGTAAATGTTGTTCAGTTGAAGGCATTTCTTTTTGTTGCACAATTTCGCCATTGAGGTGTAAAAGATGGGTATGTTACTCACTTATGTTGCAGCAATATCATTTAGTTCAGCTCTTATAGTCACCCACATGTTTTGGGATAATGTACTTGTTTTTACTTGAAAGGAAGAGTTAAAAGTGTACATATGCATGAGTTTGTATGTGTAAATGGTGAACTTGTAAATAGGTTCATTGTACATAGATACATGCACGAGTGTTGTCAATGTATCATGTTGTATATCAACTTGTGTCGATTGTGTCACACACATGTTTCTCGACTTGTGTCGATTGTGTTGCACACTTTTCATATCATCTTGTGTCGATTGTATTGCACATTTCATGTCGACTGTTGTTGATGTCGCATATTGCATGACTTATGTTTTAGTTGAGGGTATTTGTCGATTGTGAGTCAATAAATGGATACACCAATGTGCAAGAGGATCTCCATGTATGTGATGTTACAGGAAGGTGACAATAAGTGCTTTGAAGAAGCAAAAAGAGGTGGTCTTCATTTCAATTCTTGCATAAGATTTTCTTTTCAAGATTGATTGTGTGTTTTTGTGACAATGTTGCAGGAATTTTTGGTCCATTCAGTGAAAGTGGACAATATGCAAGGTGTTTTGCAGCTATTGCAGAACAAGCTAGTGTTTTGTTGATGACAAAATTCACTCATCTTGCGAGCTTAATTTGAAAATTGGATTTCCAAGACAGAGCTTGTATGCCTTTGTTGCAAGAGGGACTTCATTCTCAGTGGGAAGGCTAACAATTTTCCAAGCACATAGAGAGAACAGTGGTACAACAGGGTATGCATCAGTTTACAGTAGCCAACAATGATGAAGTGAGTCAGCAACAACCATAGAGCATTGGTCAAGAGACATAGCCAGTTGTGGTGCAAGGCATGTCAGGGTGATTGCCAAAGAGACTTGTCAAGAAAAATCAGTTGATATAACTTGAAAGCAGCAGAGTGTTGAAGCTCAAGGCAGATAATCATCATCTTTTGTGGGTCCAAAAGCCCGTCAGTGGGAAGGAGTGATCAGATTGGGATCTGATATTGGTGGCTGTCATGGAGTCTTGAACTATGCATATAGAATCAGGGATTGCCCAGCTGCGGAAATGTTGTAGGTTGAACAGATGACCGTGATCCAGTAAACAACGAGTGTTGAACGGTGGTGATTAGATCGCAGAAGTAGCAATGGGAGATCAATGGGAGAGATCTCATCGCAGTGGAGAAACATCGCACATCGCATAGAACAAAGTTTACCATTAAATTGTTTCGTAAAGTTAAATTGTTTAACCTGCGATGCGATATGAGAATGTGGAGAGATAACGAGGATCATCGAATCAAGGACCAAACCAACGGTGGAGATCATAGCACATGGGAAGTGACTTCGCAGTTCGCAAGGAATAAGGTTTAATGGTATAAAGTTAAATTTTCGAAGTGCGATGAGTTATATGTGTGATAAGCCGAAGAACGATGGGTTAAGATTTCCAATATGTGAAATCTTAAATCCTGTGATCTATGAAAAGGTATTTCGGCCGAATTGCGATGTGGAGATGCGATCACAACTTTGGTCGACACTTGTATTGTTTAAACGTTAAGGGTATTTATTATATTTTGCGACGTACGATCTACGATATTGTATGTCTCCTGATATGCAATGTACCTTGCATTATAGTTGTGAAGTTTCTTGATATTGCACAGTCACGTAAAAGGGATTCGATGTTGATCGTGAGCATATGTATGTTGTGAAACTCCGATATTGTATCCCGTTGTTTTCGCTAACTATCAAGCCACTTAATGGTTGGGGGTGCGCATGTTGCCACCGTCCTAACCATAAATTTTAATGCACGAATTTATTGGCAGAGCAGATAAGGGCACACCAAATTTGGTGTTCATCCCTAATCTAACTCCAGTTAACTCGAGTTCTCCACATTTAGTGGAGTATTCCTAAGAGATATTTGGAAAAGGTGTAGAAGGATCAATTTTCGACCATTATGAGAAAATGAAGAGTCATTATTGACTAATTCGAGCATTCTAAATCCATTGGTGAAGTTTTTAGAGCCATATGAGGACTTCTGAGAGTGATTTTTCTTCATAGAAGTTCCAGGGCCACCAGGAGCCAGCAAGAGAATCAGGCCTAGCCAAGGCAACCAGAGGCCACTCTCAGGAAACCAATAATCATTTCTGACTATATTGAACCTTTTGAATCCAATGAAGGGATTTGAGGAAATATTTGGAGACTTTTTAAGGCCGATATTCTACAGGAAAGTTTGCAGTGAGCCGAGAGCCACAGGGTGCCACCAAGTGTTGGAGGCATAGAACGGGGATCCTGAGTTCATTCTGAGGGAATGAAAAGCCTATTTTGGATGATTGATATGTACTCGAGATAGTAGAATAGGTTTCAAGAGCAGAAGAGGACTTTTTGGATACTTTGTGCCACAGAGAAGCTCAGGGAAGCTCAAGGACACTGAACGAAGAGGTCAAGCTCAAGGGAGCCTAGGTCCATTTCCAGAGATTGAGCAGTCAATACAGGGGTATTTTGGTATTATAAACCCATTGGTACAGTCCAAACGACCATTGGATTTAAGCATCATTTTGTAAAATAAATTGACCATCTTAATCCCAAAGAGCCAAGTCCATTGATGGAGGCTCAAGGAGACATAGCCCAAGTGTTCAGGGTGAACTCCTTTATTATGTTTATTGTTATGTGTTGTTGGTTAATTTGCTAAAATTTATGGTTGTTGGACATGCTTTTAATCAGCTTAAACAAATTTTTAATTTCTCACACATAAAGCCTTAAACCAGTTAAAACACATACACCTGATTCAAGAATTCAATTCCGCACATGCATGTATAAGAAAGATCCTTAATTTGTTTTAATTGAGTGGGAGGTGCTTGCATAACAAAACAAGTCAGCCACCCATATCAGATCACCACTACAAAAGGACCCTGTGAAACATGTTAGTAATAAGAAACAACCTGTAAATTCACTTAATAGAACAAATGTGCAGCGGGGTGAATCTTCCCAAAACAAATTAGTTGACACTAATATCTTGGAGAGAGTTTTTCCTGTACCCGAACAAGTAGAAAATTCTAGAAAGAGTGAAGAAGAACCTAAAAAGGAACATTAAGCAAAATCATGCTTTCAATTTGACAAAAGAGTTGGAGAAGGTCAAAATTCAGGTGCCTCTTCTAGAATTAGCCAAAATACCAACTTACAAGAAAGAAATTTCAAAATTTATTAATCTCACACAGGTGGAAGACATAAGTGACACAGTGAACTTACAAGAAGAAAATCCAGTGATTGCCTTTGGTCCTCATGTAGACAAAATAGATCCCTATGTTCCACCCTTCTATATTTCTATGTTACTTCATGATTATACTCTACATAATTGCATGATGGACTCAGGAGCGTCCCATAATCTCATGCCATTGTCTGTTATGAAGTAACTTAACTTGCATATTACCAAACCTTATAGGGAACTGTATTCATTTGATTCCAAAACGGTGAAATGTGTTGGGTTAATTAAAGATGTAGCAGTTTCGTTGGCACAAATCCCAACAAAGAGTATAGTCATGGATGTAGTGGTTGCTGACATCCCAACCAGGTTTGGAATGCTCTTGTCAAGATCTTGGGGAGCAAAGCTGGGAGGTGTACTAAAATTATCTTTCACTTATGCTATCATTCCAATTTTTAATGGGGAATAAAGGAGGTTGTACAGGGAAACAAGGTTTGTGAAGACTACCTCCAAGAAAGATACAGGAAATTCCCCCAGTTGTAGTCAAGAAACATAAGACCTCTCTTGTTTCATGCTGCATGAAGATGCAGAGTTTTCTGAAGACAGAAGGAAGCAGCTCTCTTCAACAGTTGTAAATAATGAGCTACACTTAAGGAATATTTGGAAGTGCTACTTTGATGGTGCCTACTCCAAGGAGGGCGTAGGTCCTGGATTCTTGCTGATATCACCATAAGGTAACCTCATGCCTTTATATTTTAAACTATAATTTGATTCAACAAACAACGTGGTTGAGTGTGAGGCCTTAATCTCAATCCTTCAAGTTGTTAAATAGATGGGAGTTCAATGTATTTCAAATTTTGGTGACTCTGAATTGATAATAAGGCAGATTAAAAATCATTGTCAAACAAAGCATCCGAGATAGAGATAATATAAGAATGAAGTGTGGGATATGGTAGAAAACTATTTTGAAGCTTTCAAACTTCAGTATATTCCGAGGGAGGAGAAAATATTGGTCGATTCTTTAGCAGTTGCAGCCAACACCTTCAAACCTCCAATAAATCCAAGGTTGAGGTATGACACTGAAATTAGGCATAGACCTTCTATCCCTGATAATGTGAAACATTGGCAGGTGTTTGACGATGATCAACAGATAATTCAGTTCCTGACCATGATTGGAAAATTTTAAGACGTTGAGATAGACCAAGAGGAAGAACAAACAGAGTAAAAAGTAGAAATAAGAAACCTTAAGCAGTCAATAGGTGAACAGAAGATTATCCAATTGAAAGATAATGTGCTCCCCAAAGGGTTGGTTCCCCTTGAAAGATTATTCGATGCTAATGATGTTCTTGTTGATTTAAAGAAAACACATCAAGAAGAAGAGATGGAAGATTGTAATTTGGGAACTCAGCAGGAACCCAAAATAGTGAAATTGTTCAAAGGTGTTCCCAAAAACTACAAAGAAAGATACATTGATCTTCTTAAGAAATATATGGATGTGTTTGCCTGGTCGTATGAAAACTTGAAAAAATATGATAAAAGAATTATTCAACATAATAATCCATTAAAGGAAGGACTCAAACCACACAAACAAAAGCTCAAACGAATCAATCCATTGTTGTTAGCTCCAATCGAAAAGAAGTGAAGAAACTGTTGTAGGCGAAAATTATAGTACCTCTCAGATATTCAGGTTGGGTTTCTAATATGTTCCCTGTAAGAAAGAAGAATGGAGAGATAAGACTATATGTAGACTTCAGGAACTTGAAACGAGCATCTCTAAGAGATAATTATCCTTTTCCAAAAATGGATTATGTCTTACAGAAGGTGACAAGAGCTCACAGGTTGTCTATGGTTGACAGATTTTTTTCGGTAAAATTAGGTAGCCGTAGAAAAAGAAGATCAAGAGAAGAGTGCTTTCACTATGCCCTGGGGCACCTTAATGTATGCAAGGATGCCATTTGGCCTTATGAATGCAGGTGCAACATTTCAAAGGGCCATGGACATAGCCTTCGTTGGTGACAGGTTTGTAGTTATATATCTGGATGATGTAACTGTTTTCTCAGGGTCAGATGATGAAAACTTGGAGCATTTGCAAAAAAAAAATCAAAAGTACAGAAAGTTTGGTCTGTCATTAAATCCCAAGAAATCTTTATTTGCCTTAGAAGAAGGTAAATTATTGGGTCACATAGTTTCTAAACAAGGAGTAAAGATTGACCCAGCAAGGGTGGAAGCGATTCAAACTATTCCTTTACCCAAAAGCAAGAAGGATATCCAACGATTCCTGGGAAAATTAAACTTTCTGAGGAGGCTTGTGCCCAATTATGCTGAGATCGTGAGAATTATAACACATATGTTGAAGAAAAATGCAAAAGTGAAATGGGATAAGGAAGCAAGGGATGCATTTGTTAGAATAAAGGAAGAACTGCAAGAAGCCCCAGTTTTGATTAGCCCAGACCATCAAAAATCCTTTCAAGTATTCTCATTTGCATCCCCCACTACTATTGTTGATGTGTTGTTGTAGAAAAATGAAGACAACAATGAGCAGCCAGTTGCATTTTTCAGAAAATTTCTCAGAGGTGATGAGCTCAAATACAATATTTTGTAGAAACAAGTATATGCTTTGGTCAAAGCACTGAAAGCCTTCAGTAATTACGTGTTTTAGTCCCAAATAACTACTTATGTTCCTAATTCTGTTCTGAAAGACGTGTTGGTCCAAAGTGATGTGGAAGGAAAAAGGAGGAAGTGGATAGAAAAAATTGAAGAGTATGATTTGGACATCAAACCCACCAAGTTGGTCAAGGGACAGGGGTTAGAAAATTTGTTGACAGAGACAAATTTTCAATCGTTGGGAATTAATCTGTTGGCACCAGTGGATGGAGTTGTAAATGAAGAGGGTCAAAGCAAGTTCAAAACAGTTATTCAATGCAAAATTTTTTGCTCTGAATGGTATAAAGATATTGTGCATTACCTGTGTTTCTTTTCGTCTCCAACTTCACTAAATAGAACAAAATACAGAGCTCTCAAGCTCAAGTCTTAGCCATATGTTATCGTAGAAGCGAAGCTATACTGGAAAGACCCTGCTATTATTTTTTTGTTATGTTTGACTGAAGGAGAATCTATTGAAGTCACCAAACAATATCATGGAAGCATGTGTGGAGGAAATTATAGCTGGAAGGCCATTGCTAATAAAATTCTTAAGTCAGGCTTCTATTTGCCAACCCTGTTTGCAGATGTTTATAGACCGGTCAGAAGTTGTCAGAAGTGTCAGTTGTTCGCTGAAAAGAAAAAAAATTCTCCATTACCTCTCATCCCAGTATTTATTGAATAACCTTTCAGGCAATGGGGACTGCATTTTATTGGAGATATCAATTCGCCACTAAGTGGAAAGTTCAAGTGGATTATAACTGCCACTGATTATTTTATAAAATGGGTTGAAGCAATACCCACTAAGAAGGCGAATGACCAAGTGGTAATGAAATTTCTGGAGGAAAAAATTTTCAGTAGATTCGGATGTCTAGTCAAAATTGTGACTGATAATGCTCAGGTATTCAACTCTTCTCATTTCATTAATTTATGTCAAACATATAATTTAATTTTATCACATTCCATATTGTATCATCCCCAAGGGAATGGATTGGTAGAGTCTTCAAATAAGACAATGGTTGGAATCTTGAAGAAAACAATCACCGAGAATCAGAAGGATTGGGATATGAAGTTGAAGTTTTCCCTCTGGGCAGTTCGAGTCACTACCAAGAGATCTACTGGGAAGTCTCCCTATGAACTGGTTTATGGAACTCAAGCACTATTTCCTATTCAGCTGGCCAAACCAGTGATTTATGTCCTTCAAGATGCTCAGGAAGAACCGAATGATCTGGTAAGAAGATTGAACAAAATAATTGAATCAAGTGAAAACAACAACAAATTCAGGGATAACTTGTAGAAATTAGCTGAATAAATCACATATTCAATGGAGATTAACCTGATCACACATCAATTTCGAATTGCATGCATAACACATAATCTCTTCTACAATTAATTGTCACATGCGGAAATAATAGAAGTGATATCACATCAAATCATCACACACATTAACACAGTATGTATGGGGAAAGCTTATAGCTGAAAACCCCGCAGCTATAGTATATTATAAATGGAGAGAACATGCAGCAAATACATAGTACACATCTCATGGGTACTTCAGATTTATTCTCAAAAAGCACATTAAACCAGCTTGCTTTGAACAAGTCATGTTCAAACACACCCACTACTTTCTGCCTGCTTTTCACAATCTGGGCTGGTTTGTAATAGAGATCTGTGTTCGAATTCCACCTAAGCTCAATCGTAAGCGTAATTGTCATTGTTACTTCCAAGTGTGGTGCAAATCTCCATGCAATAAAATCGATCTCCAACCGATAGCTACACTCACCCTTTTACTCACTTCTTCTACCGATTTCCATCGAATCGTCTATGCAATTTAGTTAAACTGATGTGTTCTTTAGTTGAATAACGATAGACACTATAATTAAATATTATTTAATTTACTCCACTCATATCTAGTTGATTAGTTAGTTAACTAATTCCAACTAGTTCAACTAAAACAAACAGAACACAACTCCACTACTTGTCCCGTTAACTCCTCCAAAACTCCTGCCACTGAAGTCTAACTGAAGCCAACCATGCAAGATGCTATCAAACCCTAGGAACCACGTGATTCCTTGTGTCAGTTGCATGAGTCACCTCCATGACTCAAACTGAAGTGCGCCAAGAGAGTAAACTTCTATTTATAGTCAAAATATTATTAAGGGTAAATAATATTTGACTTCCATATTTTTAGGAGATGCAGTCTAAAAATAGCCTGGAACCTAAAAATATGAGTCTCATCTATTTTTTACCAACATGTCGTACAAGCCCAAGTAACTCCAGACCGAATCCCGAATCTCATGCTCCTGGGAGGCTCAAAAGTTGAGATAGCCCAAAAGTTAGATTTTTTCGACAAAAATCACATGTGTGGTCCCCACCTAGTTTAGGTGATCACTTTCCAACTAGGATCAGGAAAGATGTTTCAGGAGGGCTCATTCACTGTTTCTTGTTGCCATTTTCAACATAACTTGATTACTTATCAGGAAAAGATGAAGTCTATATTTGACAAAAAATCAAAATAAGTTCTCTTTCAAGCAGGAAATTTGGTACTAATATGGGACATCAGATGAGAAGAAAAAGGGAAGCATGGTAAATTTGACCCTCTTTGGTATGGTCCATACAAGATCTCTGAGACAAGGTCAAATAACACATTTATTTTGTAAGATCTATATGGAGAGACAGTACAGCTGCCTGTGAACGAGCAATATCTAAAGCATTATTTCCAGCATTAAAAGTCAGCATTCCACCAATTTAAATACCGGATTACTCATTGTTCATATGTCACCAAGAAATATTTGACTCCATGCCCAATGGATAGGGCACTAATCTGCGATTCTTAGCGCTTCCGTGGAAAAAATCACTATCCACAGGTGGAGCCAAATGTTATGGCTCATTTGCATTCACCTTTGACATATTTTTCAAAACACCAAAAAATCATATATGAAATAAAATGTAAAATTTTGTGTGTCATAGAATAATTTTGATTTCTATATTGTTACATTAACATTACGTGATTAAATGCAGTGAAGGTGGGTCGAGTCGGGCTCACTCATGTGTAGAACAGTTCAAGAGCCAGACTGATGGGCACATTCAGAACATTACACGCCAAACAGGGTCGAGTCGGGCTCATTCGCAAGCTCAGGAGGGACCAGCAGGGAAAAACATCAGATAAGCTCAGGAGGGATACACCATGGAGCAAAAAAATTAATTTCCCAAAGGCGGAGAAAGAGCGCATTTCCCTTAAACACTTAAGAGTTTTGGGAGAGGCACAAAGGGAAAAACAGATGGTCGGGATCAAAGCGCAGAACTGGAGCGGAGAGATAGATGGCGGAGATTAAATTGAAAACTGCAAATTGCAAGTTTCAAAGGATAGGCACGTCAAGTAAGTGATAAAGTCACCGAAGTGCGACGTGCGATGCCACGTGGGACCCGATCACATAGCTCACATCACAGGTTTTAAGAGATAAGTGTTAAGGAAAAGTTAAAGTAAGTGAAATGTGAAGTGTGACGTGGCAAGGTGGCGTGGCATGGTGACTTGGTGGTGATGTGTCAGATGGCCCTGGCTCGCATATCGCACAGCGCAAGTTTTAAAACCTAAGGGCGAAGCGTAAGTGTTATAATTGTCGAAGTGCAATGTGCGATGCAGTGGGGCCTGATCGCAAATCGTGAATAACAAGTTTTAAAGGATTGCCGTGGGAGGTAAGTGATAAATTCGCCGAAGTGTGACGTGCAATGTCAGATGGGACCTGATCGGATAGCACACATCGCAAGTTTTAAAAGATAAACGCTAAGGAAAAGTTAAAGACGGAGAAATGAAAAGCGTGATGTTGGCACGGACGCGATGTGGTTCCAACATGAAATCTAAAGGATTTCAAGTCTGGTCTTATACGGTTATGCGCCATTTTATGAAGAAATAGGCAGAACACGGCAAAAAAACTTGGGTAAGTGACCTGATGTAGATCAAAGGAGAAGAGGCAGAGTATGGTAGCAGGTGATATGATTGACATCATTTGAAGCACATGGGCATAGGTAGATTCAGGCAGAAGATCGTATAGCGGCCCTATTGGGAGCATGACAGTTGGGTCAAGTCAGGCACTAAGGCATTGTTACAGAGTTGTGCAGCCGCTGCATCATAACCAGAAAGGACACCTTGGCACTTCGGGAGGAGGCATCAGCAACATCAGATTCAACAAAATGAATAATATTTCCAGTTTTAATTTTTTTTCTCAAGTATGATTTCATAAGTAATCTTAACAGTTTAGATAGGTTAATAGTTTCAAGAAGTTCAGGAGTTACAAACCACTATGATGTATTGAAGTAGATAGAAATAAATAAAAGGGGTTCCGAGTTTTGGACCTCTGGAAGATTTTTAATTTGGTACTGAATTTTTTGAGAAATAAATGAAAGAAGATCAATTTTCCCGTAGCTGTTGATGTTGATATGTCTTTCCAGTTTCGCTCGGTGTTTATTCCTCTTTGAATAAAGTGAAGTAATGTAGCAGTCGGTCTCTTAATTACATCTGTGAGTAAGAGTTAAACAAGTAACAAGTGCAACAAATTTCGCGCTTTCAAAGAGTAACAAAAAATGAAATGGAAGCTAAGATAAATGGTTTGAAGAATGGTATGGAAGCTAAGATGGATGGTATAGAAGAAAAAATGAAAGGCAACATGGAATATTTAAATAATGGTTTAAAAGCAGACATGGAAGTTTTGAAGCAAGGTTTGACAAAGTTGCTACAATAAATGTTTCCTAATGGAAAAAAGGTATTATATGAAACTCACAATGAGAAAAAAATAAATTTTAATCTTGATTTCATAGACTCTAACTTTGGACTGAAGACCCACTATATTCCAAATATCGATAGGAGGAAGTTTTATGGCAAGGATCCGGTCACATGGATACTACATAATATGCAACACACACAAAAGGTGAAATATTGCAACTTTATATTTAGAACCCAATCAATTTGTATGGTTTCGATGGCTTTATTCTTGTAAAATACTTGTCACTTTGTCAATTTTTAGAGAGGAAATGATAGCATATTATGAGGATACAAAGAGAAACACCTTATTTAGCCCATTGATAATGGAGTGTAAAAACTCTGGTAAACTTGATAAAATATATATTATTAATGATGAAGATAAGAGATGATTACAATGAGGGATCACCTAGGCTTTAAATATAGCCTCAAGGTGTCCCTTGGCGAAGAGGCATGATCTTTGATCATGCCCTTTCACTAATAAAACCTAATATAACTATATCTAACTAACAATTAATAAAATTTACATAACATTGCCCCTCTCTTAAAGATGCTTTGTCCTCAAAGCATATGTAATGATGGACAATGTTGACGAATGTCTGGTTTTCTCAAGCGATGAGCTCTTGCTTCCCATATTTTAAAAAGATCGTGGAGCATCTTCTCGAGATCCATCTGTTGGTGATGTGGATAGTGAAAAGATCTGATATCGACAGAGTTGGATACTGTCTTGACTTCTATTGGATGTTTGATTTTCCTATCGGAAGGCACTTTTATGGGTAGATCTTGGAATACTTTTTCATGTTATTCTAGCTCTTCTTGTATGTGGACTTTAAGTCCTGAGATGTAAGACTGGATTAGACGAGATTCCGACAATCCGGGTACTCGTATTGCCAAAGTCTCCCATTCTCGCGTGTACTCATCCACATCTCCTTTTTGGCGTAATTTGATAAACGTTGAAAAGAATTTTTCTTCTTTTATGCCTTGAAACCTTTTGAAGAACGCATCCTTAAATTTCCTCCAACTGATAGCGAGCGTCGTCTTTTTCCACCACATATACCAATTATATGCTTCTCCTTCCATTTTCATGGAAGCATGTTTAATTTTTTCATCATCACTAGTAATGTCATAAATCTCAAAATATTCTTCCGCTTTATTAAGCCATGCAACGCTATTCTTTTCATTACCATCAAATTTGGGTAGGTCGATCTTGGCTTTGCGTTGATATGCTAATGGTGGAACAAGAAGGGGATATTGATTAGCGAATGCATTCCAGAGCTGCTTGTTTTGAAAATCTGCATTACTATCTTCTTGATGATGTGGGGAATCGGTTTTTTCCTGATGCTCTTCTGAGTTCCCTGAATCTGCGGAATTGTTTTGTTGATTTGGTTCCCTGTTAGGAGATGTCGGGGATTGTGTCTGACTTAACTTATCTATCTTATCATTTAGCTTATTGAAGAGTTCTGTCATATTGTTCATTGCTTCTGTGGTCTCGTGATGATTTAGCCACATTTGTCTTTCTATGCGATTTGTCGTATCTTGGATTTTTTTGATGTCGTTGGAGTGCCTTGAAACTGTACCTTCCAGATTGACTAATCTTTTTCCGAATTCTTCGGAATTGTTATTGATTTGTTTCTCAAGATCTCCCAATTTCTTCTGGAATTCCGCCATCGACATTGACGAAGACATCGAGCGTGTATGAGGTGGGGAATATCTTTCTGCCAGTTTCTCCTCTTTTTTCTTTAAAATTAATTAATTAATATTTAATTAATTAATTTTTTTTTTTTGAATTAATTAATTAATTAATAATAAATTTTTTTTTAAACTATATAATTATTATATATATATAATTTTTAATTAAAAATTATATAATATATATAATTTAATTATATAATTGTTATATATATAATTTATTAAATGAAAATTATATATATAAATGAATTATATAATTATAATATATATATATATAATTATCAATTAACTATATAATATATTTTATATAATTAAAAAAAATATCGTTCCGAACCGGCACACCGTTTAGAATTATAACAAATCGCTTTTTTTCCGATGTCACCAACCGGCCACTGTTTCACGATTTAGAAAAATATGTGTCGTTTATTTTTGCTGACCGAACGTGTTTATGTGCTGAATGGTGGGAAGCAACAGTGAATATGGCGGACGGTGGGGGAGACGTGACTGTGGTTTTTTTTTAAACGATGCCTGTTCCGTTAAACGATGCCCTGTTTCATATAACTTTACAAATCGATTATTAATATATCGATGCTATTTAAACGATGCCCGTTCCGTTAAACGATGCCCTGTTTCATATAACTTTACAAATCGATTATTAATATATCGATGCTGTTTAAAACGATACCCTATTCCGAATTAAAACGATACCCTGTTTCCGTTTAAAACGATACCCTATTTTATTTGCTGCGGTTTGATTGCTGGTGGATGTTACGATCTTTTTTTACAGCGGAGAGCAGAAAACGGCGGACAGTAGGGCAGGCGCAGCGGAATTGGGACAGGGACAGACAACCGCAGGGAAGCAACTCAACGAGAAGCAATGAGCGGGTAGGGTGATGCTCTATAAAATGAGCCGCTCGATTATTTTGGTATGGCTGGAAAAACCTTAGCGTTACACAGACCGCACCACAAGGTGGAAAACTATATGACAAGCGGGTCGAGGGATGCAGGGCGGGAGGATCAATGGGTCAAGGCGGAATAGTAATCCGAAATTTGCAGTTCCACAGGTCTGCAATGATGATTTTTTTTAAAAATAATCCAAACAGTGATCTTGAAAGTCTTCCTCGACCTTCTTATCTCCTGAATTTTTCTGCGATTTTCACCGAAATCTGCAAGGTTATATTTTTTTTTTAAAAAAAACAAATGTTGTTGTGCACAAACACCTGATTAAAAAAAATCTACAATTCTGGAATTCTGTAATTCCTGGGTGATCACACAGATCCCGAAGAGCGATGGCTCCGATACCAATGGAGTGTAAAAACTCTGGTAAACTTGATAAATATATATTATTAATGATGAAGATAAGAGATGATTACAATGAGGGATCACCTAGGCTTTAAATATAGCCTCAAGGTGTCCCTTGGCGAAGAGGCATGATCTTTGATCATGCCCTTTCAGTGAATAAAACCTAATATAACTATATCTAACTAATAATTAATAAAATATTCATAACAGATAAATCTCAAACAAAAGGGTTCAATGGTGGAGCACATTGAGGACTTCCAAAAATTGAATATCAGGGTAAATGATATTCCAGAGGAGCATAGGATTGATGTATTCATAGGGACCTTAAAGGATAACATCCAACATGAGGTTTTCCTTTGTGAACCTGATTCATTTGCGAAGGCATTCAGGGTGGCAAGAAAATTTTAAAGAAAAATTATGGAAACAAGGAAGTCTACACTCACAACTATAAATATAGAAGTTTTGTTGCTCCTAGCCTTCCACAACCTACAAGGTTGACACCACAAAAATTGGAGGAAAAAGGAGAAAAAGGGCTTTGTTATAGTTGTGATAAAAAATACATTAAAGGTAATAAGTGTGTTAAGAAGAAATTATTTTACATAGATTGTGAACAGGAGGAAGAAAAGGAACAAGAAACATCAAAAGAGGAGGATATACACTAGGAAACAACCACAAAGAAAGAATAAATTAATCCGACCATATCTTGTAATGCATTGGTAGGAATTACCACTCCTTGAAATCTCAATATAGAAGGATATATCAAGAAGAAAAAGGTAATAATGTTGATTGATTCGAGTAGTACCCATAATTTTATTCATTGTAAGATAGCCAAGGAATTGAATTGCTTCCTATATCCAGCACCAAAGTGTTAAGTGATGGTTGCAAATGGAGGAAGTATAAATTGCTATGCAAAGTGCCATAATATCAATCTAACCATGGGGGAATATGTATTTAATAGTCCAATGCTTTCCATTTCAATGGGTGGTGTTGATGTTGTACTAAGAGTCCAATGATTACAACCTTTAGGGACGATAGCTTTTAATTTTCAAAAACTTATCTTGATTTTTTTTGGGAAGGAAAGGAAGTTGAATTAAGGGGTATCACATGTAAACCAAGAAATATAATCAACTCTAATGTCATGAAAATGATTCTGAAGGAATAACGAGGCATAATTGCACAATTATGCTCTCTAGAGGTTCAAACATCAAAATCATCTATTTCTCCATATCTCCAAAAAGCCTTTGACAATCATTCCAAGGAGTTTATTAATCCCAAAGGAATCCCACCTATTTGTGATCATGATCATGTTATTCATTTTATTCCAGGAAGTGTTCCTCCAGACATCACACCTTACAGATCTCCTTATGTCCAAAAGAGTGAGATTGAACGTATGGTTGCAGAAATGTTAGAGGATGGTATAATTCAACCTAGTCAAAGTTCTTTCTCTGCTCATGGTGTATTTGTCCAAATTATAGGGAGCTCAACAAGCTCCCTATTAAAGATAAATTTCCCATCCCTTTCATTGATGAATTACATGGAGAAATTTACTTCACCAAGCTGGATCTTCTTTCAGGATATCATCAAATTAGAATGAATACTAAAGACATTCTGAAACAACATTCAAAACTCATGAGGCTCATTATGAATTTTTGGTCATGCCTTTTGGCCTTACTAATGCACCTTCCACATTTCAAGGTTTGATGAATTCCATTTTCAAACCCTTCCTTTGAAAATTTGTGTTAGTATCTTTTGATGATATACTAATCTACAAAAAATATTGGAAGGATCATGTTCAACATGTTGATAGGGTGCTCAAACTATTGGAGGAGAAATTATATGCAAAAACCTCCAAATGTTTCTTTGGAGTATAATAGGTGGATTATTTGCGTCATATTGTATCTCATGAGGGTGTTAAGGTAGACCCTAACAAAAGGAATGGAAAATCCCCACAACCATAAAGCATCTTTAAGGATTTCTTGGGTTGACATGGTATTATCGCAAGTTTGTTAAGAATTATGGGAGAATATTAGCACCTATAAAATCATTATTGAATAAATATGCATTTTCTTGGACTCCAGAAGGAACTAAGGCCTTTGAACATCTTAAAGAGGTAATGTGCCAAACACCGATCTAAGCTATGCCAGACTTCACAAAAACCTTTATTGGTGAATTTGATGCGGTTTTAATGAAAGAAGGAAGACCCATTGCTTTTGAAAGTCATCCAAACAAAGGAAAGAATTTACACAAACCTATTTATGAGAAGGAAATGTCGGTAATACTACATGCACTAAAGAAGTGATGACCTTACCTTATGGGAATACACTTCAAAGTAAAAACAGATCATGATAGTCTTAAACACTTTTTGGAACAAAGATTATCTTCATAAGAACAAAAAAATGGGTCACAAAGATGTTGGGTTATGACTTTGAAATCAGCTACAAAAAAGGGAAGCAAAATTTTGTTGCATATGCACTCTCAAGAAAGGATGCGGATGTGGAAGCATTGGTTTGTGCCATTTCTATTATCCAACCTGAGTGGATAACCGATGCAAGGGATAAATGGAAGAATGATGAAGAGGTGTGGACACTCATTCAAAAGTTGCAGTAAGATCCTAGTACATATGATACATTTAGCTAGAAAAATTATTCATTATGGTACAAAGATCATTTATATCTTTGTAAGAATTCCCAACTTAAACAAAATATTCTCTTGGAATTTCGCACCTCTCCCTTAGGAGGGCACTCAGGATTTTTAAAACTTACCACGAGGTCAATAACTTTGGGATGGGACTACCTCTGATATTCAAAATTTTGTGGCAGAATGTTTGGTTTTCCAACAAAATAAAGTTGAGACAATTAAGACCCCAGGTCTATTACAACCATTAGCCATTCCAAGTCAGCGTTGGGAGGAGGTCTCAATGGATTTTATCACAAGTTTACTCAAGTATGAAGGAAAGAGCGCCACCATGGTGGTAGTTGATAGATTTACCAAGTATGCATACTTTTGTGCATTATCTCATCCTTTTAAATCCAATACAATTGCTACTGTATTTATGGAAACAATTCAAAAGCTTCAAAGAAACCCAAAGATTATAGTAAGTGATGGAGATCTCATTTTCATTGGAAATTTTTGGACAGAATTATTTTATTGTCTTGGCACTCAATTAACTCATAGTTCGTCTTATCATCCTCAATCTGATGGGAAAAATGAGGTAGTGAACAAATTTTTTGAAGTATATCTTCGTTGTTTTATATCTGATAAACAAACACAATGGGTCAAGTGGTTACCTCTAGTTGAATGGGGGTATAACACTTCCTTCCATACTGCAGCAAAAATGACCCCGTTTATGGCACTTTATAGATATCATCCACCATCCATCACATCATCTTTAAGAGAAAATTCTAAGGTTCAAGCAATGGAAGATCACATCGAGCATGAACAAGTTCTCCAACTCTTAAAGGATAACCTCACTCTAACACAAAATCAAATGAAACAACAAGCAGATCAACATCACAGTGAAAGAAGTCTTGATGTCGGAGACTGAGTATTTTTACAGATACAACCATATAAACAAATGTACCTCAATAAATATAAGAAGGATAATAAATTATCACCCAAGTACTACAGTCCTTACAAGGTGTTGCAAAAGATTGGTACCACGACATACAAATTGGAGCTACCTGCA
Organism: Pinus albicaulis; assembly: GCA_034641835.2. NCBI lineage: Eukaryota > Viridiplantae > Streptophyta > Pinopsida > Pinales > Pinaceae > Pinus > Pinus albicaulis. Next base: position 98,009,311 of record CM076584.1, read on the forward strand.
TCTTCTCAAGTACACCCACTTTTCCATGTTTCATGCTTAAAGAAGGTTATCAGTGGCAAGCTTCCAATTCAAACAATGTTTCCAGAACTTTACGAAGAAGGAAAAATCATATTTGAGCCCGAAGCAGCCACAGAAACAAGAAACACGCGACTAAAAAATCGATCAATTTTAGAGTATCTCATTAAGTGGAAGAACTTACGCACTGAATATTCCACATGGGAGGATAAAAATTTTATACAAAAGCATCCATAACTACTCAAGCGTTGAGGACAACACTTTTTTGAAGGATAGGGGTATGTTAGGTCCCTATAATACTAGTGTAGCCCCATTGTTGTTATTATTAGTGTAGCCCACTTATTGTTATTGTTGTGCCCTTGAATTATTATTGTTATGTAGGCTCTGATTATATTGTGACCCCTTAGACTCATATATATACAAAGGAGGCCTTGTCATTTGTATCATCCAAAAATTTTCCGTTTATGTAATGAAAAGGAGGTTTCCCCCTCGAAGAAGATATTTTTTCAAAATGTTGATCTGTCTTTTCTTATATTTTATGAGTTGGTTGCATAAAAAATGTAAAAAAGCGAGGAGAATGTGGAAAGATTCAAACACAGATAACATAAATCTCAAAGATTACAAACATATATTAAGAAATAAAAAGGTTGATTTCATGGTTTCGAGGAGAGAAGAACTAATCTTCATTGGGAAAAATAACCCCAAATTATTTTGGAAGGAGATTCAACCGAGAAAGATGAAAAATGAAAATAATATTACAGCTTCTAAATGGTTTGACTATGAAAGACAACTTTATGAGCAGGATCCCAAGGTTGACCCTCTCCCCATGGTCAACACTAATACATAACTCTTCACGGCGCAAGAGGTAGCGATGGGTAACAAGCAGTTGGGTGTTGGAAAAGAAAAAGAGTTAGTTGAACTCCAAGAAGAGTATCTAAAGTGGGGCTTAAAAATTCTTGCACCTCACATTACAAAAAATTTCAACAATATCATACAACAAGGGTTCCCAACATATTAGGAAACTAGTTTGGAAATGCCTATTTTAAAGAGTGGTGACGTCAATCATCCCTCCAATTATAGGACCATAATGATAAACCCCTTATTTGCAAAGTTATTTGGAAGCATGTTAGAAAATAAAATTAGCAAGTGGGCAGAAGAAAGAGATAAATTAGCTAAAGGGAAAGCATGTTTTAGACCTAAGCATTCCATAGCTGATCATGGTATAACTTTAAGTCTCATCATTGAAAAATTTTGGGAGAAAAAGGAAGAAGAATTTTGTTGCTTTGTTGATTTCATAAAATCCTTTGACATGGTTTGTAAGGATAAGATTTGGCACATAATGGAGGAACATGGGGTTCCCATACATCTAAGAGCAGTTTTGCATAGGTTTTATGAAGAGGTGAGAGTCAAAATTAGAACTTCAGCAGGAATTTCTGAAAGTTTTAGAAGTGATATCAGTGTCAGTCAAGGTTTCTCTTTGTCTCCTACCCTTTTTGGTTTATATATCGAAAAGATTGAAGAGTGGCTAAATTCGCAAGGGGGTGGCGGTATCCATTTAGGAAAGTTTGTTATAAGGCTTATTTTGTACATAGATGACCTTATTCTGATTGTTGAATCTTCTCTTAATCTTCTCTTGGTTTGCAATAGCACGTACTTTCCATTGAACATTTTTGCAGAAGGGTGGGGATGCAAGTCAATATTAGAAAAACGAAAGTAGTGGTTTTCTCTAACAAAAGAAAACATAACTAGCATAAGTTCTACTTTGAAGGAAGCATTCTGCAAGAAGTTGTGGATTACAAATACCTCTGAATTGACTTTAATAGAAATCTAAGTTGGGATGGTTGCAGAAAGAAAATAACTTTTGGGGATTTTAAAGCATTTTATGCTTTTCAAAATAGGTGTAGAGAGGCAGATTTATGAGACTGGAAAACCACTTTAACTCTTTTTGGACTTTTAGTGTTTATGGTGATTCTCTAAGGTTGTGAATTGTGGACCAATAGTACATCCGACGTGCAGTGGAAACAAATTGAGAAAATTCATAAGTGTTTGATTACAAACAAATTCAAAATTAAGTGCAGTTCCTTGTGCTATCTTGTTAAGTGGAACAAGGGTTGCTCCTATTGAAACAATTTTTATGGTGTGATTCATAAGGTATTTAAAAAAATTGATCAGATGGATGAGGGAATATGACCTAAGGTTGTGTTTAATGAAATGTTGTGAAAAAGAAAGAAGACTTGGATGTGGAAAAATAACAAATGGTTTAGTAAATGGGGTATTTTCTTGAGCATGTGTCCCACAAACAGTAAAGAGATAAAAGCTTTTGTTATGGATAAGTTCCGCGAATGTAATTTAGAGAATAGGAGTTAGGGAGAAAGAAAAAGTACTATATTGAATAGTTTAATCCCACTCATAATCATCAACAAAAAGTGTACATAGGGGCCAATATTTCTTAGAGAGCCAAAATTTGAATTGCTTAATTAAGGACTAGATCTCATCAACTGCGTTGTGAAACAGGGCGCTGGAAAAGGCCAAAAAAGTGTGGGAGGGAAGAGTTATGTATTTTTTTTCTCTTCCGAAAAAGTGGAAATAGAAAAACATTCCATTTTAGAATGTGAGGCCTTCAAAGACAGCAGGGAAAGTTATGTTGATATTCTTACAGCTAGCTCTTGGGATAATCTATTCAGCGAGGGGTTTGTCAAGAAACTGGGAGCATTTATTGTGAGACTTCACAGGAAAAAGCCTAAATACAAGAGCCAAATGGAGAATCAATTTGTACCTTAGGCTATCTTTAGCCTTCATTAGGGTAATTTTGAGGTCTAAAATGGGCCTCCTAAGGAAATTATAATATAATAGTGGAAATAATAAAATAAAATTTGATTAAATCATCAAATTTTAGAGGGAAAAAGAGAAAACTACCTTTTCAACTCGTATTTTAAACTTATCTCACAAAGTTTTTACTCAAATTTCAAGTGGGAGTAATCGTTGGATGCAAAATTTAATTCCTTATCCAAGGAGTATACATGTTGCATACTTTGGATGGATCCTTCTATACGAAAAATGATAAATACATGAAAAACGTGATTGCAATCACGTTTTTCCATGCACTTCTATTTTTCATGTAGTAGGGTCCATCAAAAATATATAACATGGGTACTTCTTGGATGAGAAATTAAATCTTGCATCCAATGTGTACTCCCGCTCGAAATTTGAGTAAAAACTTTGGGAGATAAGTTGAAAATACGAGTTGAAAATGTAGTTTTATTATTTTATTATTTTTTAATCTTTTTACCCTTTTACTTAAAAAATGGTGAATCATCCCTCACGGTTGACAACATCATCTTGAATCTTATTGGTTTTCTTCATAAAGTTTATTGTGGTTGTACATTTTTCTTAGGAGGCCCATTTTAGACCTCAAAATTCCCCTAATGGTGGACGTTAAAATAATTTCTTCTTCTTCTTCTTCTTCTTCCTCTTTTTCTATAGTGCCCATTAAAAGAGAATTACTAAAAAAAATGAAATGAAAATTTTGGGTTTATTGCATTATTATTTAGGGATTGAAGTTTATCAGAAACCCAAATACATTTTCATTTCTCAGAAGAAGAATATTGGACAATTATTGAATATATTTGGAATACAAGGTTGTAACCATATTTCTACTCCAATGGAGTAAAATTTGAAACTTACTTCCACTAAAGGAAGTACACTTGAAGATCTAACAAATTACATGCAACTTGTTGGAAGTTTGAATTTTCTGACTACTACTCGTCCTGACATAGATTTTGTAGTAGGGATACTTTCCAGGTTCATGCATCAGCCCCATGAAGGTCACTGGACTACAGCAAAATGAGTGCTTTAGTATTTAAAAGACACTCAAACATATGTCATCAAATATTCCAAAGTTGCATATTTCCATCTCATTGGCTATTCAGATTGTGATTTTGATGGAGATATGGAGAATGGCATCTCTACTTTTGGCTATTTCATGAATCTTGGATTAACAACCATCAGTTAGAAATCACACAAGCAATTTGTTCATGTTGATTCTACCACCAAATTCGAATATGTTACAGTAGCTCAAGCTACAAAAGAAATCATTTGGCTTCGCAAAATACTTGAAGATTTGCAGGAGAAACAAAAGGCTTCAACTCCCTTATTTGTTGACAATTATTTTGCAATTCAGTTGGCCAAGAATCACAAGTTTCATGATCTAAGCAACGATATTAATACCAAATATCACTTGATTCAACATTACTTTGAGGCCAAAGTCATTCATCTAACACGTTGACATACTTCAGAGCATATCACAAATATATTTACAAAAGCACTGGGACGTGAAATGTTTGAAAAGTTCATAATGTTACTTGGCATGTCAAATGTCCCTTTGGATTAAGGGGGAAATGTTAACTAATCCTTCGACATTATATTTGTAAAATATTAATTAGTTTTTTTTTTTTTCTTTCTTTTTTTTTTCTTTTTTTTTTTCTGTTAATAAGTTATCGACACAGTATTAACTCGAACCTACCTTACATTTGTATAAATGAAGTTCTCATCATGAATACAATCACTTTTCCATTTTCGAGTTTATACACAAGTCTGTCTACAATCTAAATATTTTGTTTCACAATTATAGGTTATACATTCAAAATAAATTATTGCTTTGTCTTTTGACTTCTACTTCTTTTCTTGTATACATTTTTTATTTATGTTGGTTGATTAAAAGTACGGTGTCCTTATTAACAGATAGGTCATATTCACATAAAACATTTTTTTGAGATTGTGTTATCCTAAACATCGATAATGGATAGTATTGATAATTTTAGGCCTTGGTACTTAATTATTATCAAAATCTAGGAATCTTTTAAATCAGAATTTTTTTAATTTGTCCACAAAGTGTAGAATAGACAGTGATAGGGTGTTTTTTTAAGGCACTTTGCGGTGAAAAGGTCATCGGTTCGAAACCCAGTGAGAAAAAATCCAACCATGCTAAGGGTTGGTGTGGGTCGGGTCAGGTCGGGTGTGATATATTAGGGGAATTTTGAGGTCTAAAATGGGCCTCCTAAGGAAAATGTACAATCAAAATTCACTTTATGAGAACCAATCACATTTTAGGGGATGACATCATCCCTAATGGTTGAGATGGTATTTCTTGAGTTAAACGTACTTACTTGTCACATTCTCAATGGTGGATAAAAAATCATGGTTAATCATGGTAATGCTCTAAGTAATTTTAAAGTCAAAGTAAAGTACTCATAATAAATGTCATTTCACACTTTTTGAATAAAATATTATTATTGTCATTTCATTTTTTTTTTAAAGAAACAATGCATATCCCTACACAATCTTCATGTATTTACACATTTTTCAATAAATATTATATTTGTGTATTTTCAAATATTTATTTATAAATCAAAACAATTTATTATGTAATATAAAATTCCTACATAAAACAAAATATTTTATTATATTATTTTTATATAGTATATTAATTGCATGTTATTATATAATTTAAATAATATAAATTTTAATTAATAGTATATTCTATAATTAAGAATTTATGAATTTATATTTATATTTTATTTTATGTTATTTAAGTATAAAGAACAAATGCATTAGTTGTGCAATGATAATGATTTTTTCTTGAAAATCTCATTCTTATTTATAGTCACATCAATACAATTTTTTTATTAATTTTATTTTGCTACAACTTTTGAATTGAATTTAACCATAGTTACATGGATTTTGGTGCAAAAAGTGATTTGCAAATTCATAAATATTATTTTATTGGTTTAGCTATTATTTTATTATTTCCTTAGGAGGCCCATTTTAGACCTCAAAATTCCCCTAATGCATCGAGTGATTATGACGACTTGGATGACCCTAGGTCATAGATACATTAGACATAATTTAGGTGTGCCAGTCATCTCAGGACTCACATTACCTAACAAAAACAAAATAAAAAACAAAAAACTTTTATAATTTGACGATTGCACCCTCTAGCTACTAAAATCATTCATATCCTAAACCAGGGAGGATGTCATCCTCAATAAAATGGCTTGGATTTGTTCCCTCCAAAGAGTGGAAAACAACACTACCTAATCCAAGCATTAAAATATCGCAGGAAAAAATTAGCATGCCTAATTAAGGATTTTGAATATGGTACAATTCCAGTATTTACTGAAGCCGTGATAGAGCTCAACAATCAGCACCACCAACATTGATGAACATAAACGGTTTGATTATGTTATTGGTTAAAACTTGATACCATACACTCATACATGGTAACATTGTAATTCTATCAATCTTGATATCCCGAGAACCTATTATGTCCACTAAGTTTTGAATGGAATATATAATAATGGTCATATAGGGTAGAATCAAATGGAAGCATTCAATTTTATCAATCTTGATATCCTAAGAACTATTATGTTCATTAAGTTTTGAATGAAGTATAAAATTCCACTTTCTCCAAATAATTTTGATTGAGTTGGACTCACTGTGAAACCTCTTTAATAATTAATGGTAATGTTAAAAGTTTCAGTAAAAAATAATAAAAATAAAAGAAAATATCAAATTTTAATTTAAGCATTTAATATTTTACCTATAATAAACTTAATAATTAATAATAATTTTAAAAATGTCAGTAAAAATAATTTAAATTAAAAATTAAATTAAATTTAAAAAGTTTTAATTTAACCATTTAATATTTTACTTATAATTACAAATACTTGAAAATTCAATCCACTATCCATGTTTTACAAAATAAGGATACAAATTCCAAAGTTTAGAAAGAAATAACACTAACAAAATGATATTTCCTCAAAAATATAATCCTAACAAATCACAATATTTTCAATTTATCCAAATATCACAAATGAAAACCTATTATTATTTTTCCAAAAAAATATTAATGCTTACAAAATCATACTTAATATTTATAACATTAGTTAAAATTAATATAAAAGCATATAATATTTAATGTATTCATCTAAAAAAAATGTTGTCAATAAATGAGCTAAGATTTGTTGTGCCATTAAATAAGTGCAAAAACAATAAATAATAATATATCAAAATTGAATGTAAAAAAAGCATGAACTACTAAATATTATTCAATCATCAATAATACAATGAATAGTATTCATTGTGTGACTCTTCCCCAGCATGGGTATTAAATGGATACATCTTTAATAAATAATTTCTTTAAATATTGCAATGCACTTCATTTTTATTGACATAAAGGTCTCCAACTTGTGTTTATAATATATAATATTATCTTTATATTTTTATTTTTTTTTATGTAAAAAGGTTTACAAGAATTATTAGGAACCTTCATTTTAAGTTTTATTTAGTTTTTTTAATATTTTTTTTAAACGTATATGTTCGTGTTAGATTTTACATTATTAATATTTTACCAAGTTTTTCCATTTATTTTCGTAATATTTGTTGATTGAGGTTTTGCAATTTAATTTCAAAAACATTTTACTAATCTACATGAGATGGTGGTATTTTTACAGTATATGATCTATCAGTGTGCTTTACACTTTCGGAGAATTTGATAATAATAATATTAATGACACAAACCCGTAATACTACACGTTAGAATGGAGCTATTTGTGAATAATTTTATCTTAAGCACCACAGTCATTTCACTAAAAAAGGTGACATGGAGATGTCTCATGCAATGAAATAACTTAGAGACTACATCTCTAGCATTTCCAACTTGCACACTGAAAGGTATTGACTCCTCAACAATTAAAAAAATATGAATGTTTTGGTAGGACCCTCATAACTGGGAAAGTTCCAATTCAAATACAATAGTTTATGAGAATTAACTAAATTATCTATCAATCTTTACTCCATTTGGTTCTTGATTTGAAAATTACCGAACCATATTTCCTTTCAAGGATACAACATGATCTCTCATATTGAGTTTATTTGTATCCATTCAATAGAATTGCCCCCTTATATTTATACATTGTGGTTCTTGAAGCCTTGGGCTATTTCATATTTAATCTTGCCCCCTAAATACGATTCGATGTAGCCTATTAACCAACATTTCGCTAATGATATTTCTTCAATATAAATAGATAATCATCTACAACTCCATCTTCAATCTTGATTTGATCATATACTTTCACTTCCAAAGGACTCTCAATAATGGTTTAGCTATTTTCATCTAAGTTGACGCTTAAATATGTCGTGGATTCATTCTTCATGCACATATATCTTGGGGCATTACCAACAACTTATCCTTTACTCTCAATGGCTTTATTTGATATGTGTTTACATCCAACATACTTATGTACTTACCTAAAAGACATTAGCAAGTCCATGAGGATTTATGTGACTATCAACAACCCATGCAATACTAAGATATGTCATGTAACTTAGTCCAATATCTAAACCACACAATCTCCATGGACTCTTTCCAAATTTTATTTCCATTCAAAGTAAATACAACATACTTTACTTAGATGCTTACCTAATTCTTAAGGAGTATTGTGAATATTAACCACCCATGCAATACTAACAAGATTTATACCATGTAAATCTATTTCAACCCAAAAACCACAATGGTTTGACAAGTCATTTTCTATCATTTTATTTATGCTCAATTATCCAACAAAATATATGGTTACTACCACATTGTGATTACCTCTTACCTAGATTTTTTTCCTCCAATCCAACGCACAACTTTCAACATTGTTACACCCATCTACTAAAAATGATCATCCATGCCAATACTCAGACAAGAAATTCCTCTCTTATTGGGTGCATTAAACATGCAAAAACTAAACATATGCAACTAGATGTTCACTACCTCGAAGCATCTTGTGTAGGATAGTGTAGCATTGTTGAATTGGATTTTTTGTAAAGGTCAACATGCAATGTACGTTTTCATCAAATATTCAACAAACACAAATTTCGTGAAATTTTAATACATGTTTGGGACAATGGATTTTGATATTAAAGAGGGATGTGATGTAATGCCACCTTCCCCCTTTTCTTTCATAATCAATATAAAGTGGAGATGTTAAGATGTAATCATTAATGCCACCTTTGTTAAGTCATTTGAGTGATCATTACTTCATTGTGATCTAATGTAGCCTTGTGGAAATGTCTTAGGTAGCTAGTTGTGTTTATCTCCAATATTTGATTGTTATCCATAACCAATAGGTTGTTCTCCATCTTTCTTACTGACGTAGGTATTAAGATGTTGAATTTAGTTAGTTGTAAAAAATTTGTTATTATGTTATCCATTAAATTTGAATGTTATAGAACTTGCAAATAGCATTTTAATTGCAAAAAACAAAACAAAAAAAGGGAAAATTTGTGTACCTAACAATAACAAATGAAACTTATTTAGCTTTAAATTAATCTCAAAAATACATTTAGATTGCAATAACATTAAGGGGAAAATACCAAATTTACAAATGGTTCTGGTAGGTATTTAGTGCAACTTGGCAATTCTCATAAATAACATAAAAATAAATTGTTTTCTATCTTGGAAATTTATTCCTTCTCTAGATTGTCCCATATTCACTATAGGCATGAAATCAATGCACACATATTCTATATGCTTTATATACCTCTAGTTCAGCGTTAGGTTTTCTCTTTATCGGCTTCGAAGAGTCATTCCCTCTTCAACTCTCTAATTCGCATGCCTTTTGCGCATTTTTGAAGATGATAGTTTCCAAACTTTTTTCACCACAAAAGCCCCAACAAACATGATTATGATTTTCCATAAAAAAGGACCAAATGATCAATTTTTTGCTGAAATTTGGTGCACATGTGGATAGTTTCTAGCTTATTATAGTCAAAATTTCATCACAAATGATGATCGAGTTATGGTTGAATTACTCTACAACCATTTCATAAGTTTTTGGTACACAAAACAATCTAAGGTTAACTTTTGGTGGGAACATGTACATAAGTGTCACTCACAATAGTCCGAGTGTCACATTCATTGATCTTCATATGCCCATGTTACATCAAAATTTTAAACCATTTTTTCTCTTGCTCTTGTTTGCTTATGTGGCAACTATGCATCAGGGTTATCTAGTTAATTTTTTCCATTAAACTTGCACCTAAACTTCTTGTAAGCCACCATCAAACCATTTAATTTATTCATGATCCTCTTTTGGATCACACCTCCCCATTTGTAGGCTTTTGTGCCCCAAAAAATCATCAACAAAGGAGATGGAAGCACAAGGCCTCCACTTGTCTCTCCAAGTCCACTACTTAATCGGATATGAAGGATGGTTGATTCCTACTTATCTCAATCAATCTTCTTATCTACCCTTGTTCCATTACTAAAAGAAACGTTTTTCCTCTCCCTTTGAGTGCTTTGATGCAATAGGCCATACCACCTTTAACTAAGCATTATTTGTCCTTGGTGGCCATCTACAAGCTTCAAAGCCACATCAAGCGAGCGTGAGCCACAATCTCTCATTCCAGATTCAGAGTTGTAGCCAGAGACACAGCAGTTCAAGCGAGCCTGAGCCACAATTCGTCATTCTAGATTCATATTTGTAGCCAAAGACACGGATGCCCATGAGCATGCCTTTGGTTGATGGACAGCCTTAAACCATCTATGTGAGGTTGATATTCTTCCTCTTTCAGAACACTTCCTCTAGTAGAAGACTTCAGCTTCTTGCCAGCTTTGGAAGAGTTCCAGGAATTGCATCAAGTGTTCCAGTGTTGGTGGTCATCCTTAAACCACCTCTTTATGACAACATTTCAGAGAGTTGATTCAGCCTAACTGTTGCCATGCATACTTTGCAGATTTGTATTACAACTCTCTTCTTGGACTCACACATGCCCCTTCGATTGTTGAACACCTAATCCTCTATGGGTAGGTGTGGAAGGCGAAGAGTCACAAAGGAGTCCAAGTGACCTTGGAAGATGAATCCAAGAGTCACACCATTGTATTATAATTGTACATCTATGCTGAATAATATGAGTATCTCATGCTTATCTTTCTATGTGTGTGTTTATCTTTCCCCATACACCATGTGTGTGTTTAACATGGTATCAGAGCTGATACATTCATAACCAGCTCAACCTTGTGTGAGCCACTTGTTTTTGTGGCCTATGTAAACCTGCAAAAATTATGTGCATTTTTGCAGCATTCTAAAATTATTCGGTTGGGTTCATTATTTTTCTAAGTTCAAAAATTATTTTTGCGAAGAGTGGCGTTGTTGCGGGAATACTCTCACTGCTCTGTTGCATTCATCTTCAGAAGCACATATGCAGACATGCAGACCGATTCTGAATGGTATGTCAATTTTTTTAATGATCGAGTTTGTGTTATGAAAATGTTGAAGTATTGGCATGACTATGTGTCTGTGTTCAAATAGTGGTGTGATTGTGTTGTATGAACCACTATTGTTCTGGCATTGTGGCACACAGCCTCTGCTCTTACACTCGATACCGCCTCACAGCCCTCAACCCTCTGCTTCCCTCGGCTCTCCTCACAACCCATGCTGCCTCAAAGCCCTCAACCCTCTGCTCCCCTCGGCTCTCCTCACAACCCACATTGCCCTCGACCCTTTGCTCCCCTCAGCCTGTGCGTTGATCTCCCCTCCGCCTCTCGGCTCTTCCACACTCGCTCTCCCCTCACGGTCCTCTCGGCCGCTCATGGCCCCCCACCTGCCTCCCCACTCCGCCTACTTACTCACTGCTCATCCCTCACCTCTCTCCACCTCTCCCACAGCCTTTCTGCGCCCTCGCACCCCGTCACCGCTCTCCCCACCCCCTCGCAGCTCCCTCACCCGCACTCACCTCCCACGCACCCCAACCCACCCACACTCAACCTCTCCCCAACCCACCTGCACTCACCCTTACACCTCCCACCTGCACCTTCCCGCAGGCTCCCTTACACCTCCCACCACTTCCCTCCGCTCTCCCCACTTCACACAGAACCCCGCCTCCCAACCCGCTCCCCTTCCCGCTCACTCGTCCTCCAGTGAGCCCTCACCCGCCCTCATAGTCCATCCCTCCCCCTCCCACTCACTCGTCCTCCCATGAGCCCTCTCCCTCTCCGCTTACGCTCCCTCACCCTCCCTACTCACCCCGCTCCCCTCCCCTCCCTGCTCCGTCCCTTACTCTACCCGCCCCTTCCATCTCTCCCCATCCCACCTGCGTTCACTTAATTTTTGTTTTTCGGCCATAAATTTTAAATATTTTTACAGTTTGGCCTTCTCCAGATTTCACCTCCCCCAGATAATACTTTTGTTTTCCCAAAAGGTAGAAGAAGAGAGAAGGGAGATGGTATATGAATAAATGGATATATGGATTTTCTATATGGTGAAAAGTGAAGTTTGTGTTGTATGTTTTCTCTATTATAAAACATGACCAAGATTTGTGGCATGTATAGAAGGGTGACTCTCTGAAAGATGTGAAGGCAAATGTTGAAAACTGGTCATCATTTTCAAAATAGCAGTAGCATCATAAATTCACTCATAGTTTTGCCTTCGTCTTTATTGTGAAGTAATATATCAAGCTCAAGACCATTTGCTCATCGATAGTGAAGCATCCAAGCTTGTGAATATATTTTTGTTGAATTAGATTTGTTGGTGTAAAACAGTGCTTTGAAGAAGAGAAAAATCATTTGCCTTAAAGGGTTATTGCACAGTGGTTTTTGCTGCATGTTGGGGTTCCTATGTTTTGGCAAATTTGGCAATACCAAAAGATAAGACAACATCAAACCACTTTGGGGCCCTAGGATCTAGCCCTCCTGGACCCGGAGAGGGATCTTTCCATAAAACAAAGAATGATATATCTTTGAAAGCTCAAAATGAGATATTAGGTTAGGTATGAAGCACAAAGGGGGTTTAAAATGATTTGGTTGGTTGGTTGCTGGGTTGGTCATGAGATCATAGACTGAGAAAGTAATGGGAGAAAAGGAACGAAGCAACAGGATGTTTTGGCAAAGAGGATAGGTCAAGAGAGTTCCATCCATTGGGCTATGGAGTCATGAAAGGAGAATTACTTGCAACAACTAGCCAAGGCTTTCAGAGGGCAAGTCATCTACACTAAAGGATCTTTTTAGATAGATGGTGGGATGGAACATTAAGGATTGAGAGTGAAAGAAGGAAAGACACCCAATTTCTGTCTATAGATCAGGTCAGAGGTCATTTAACTCCAGACCTGCTTGGACATACTCAAAGACAGCTCTCAAAGGAGGGACAAAGGAGCAGCTTATAGATCGAACCAGAGGTCATTTAACTCCAGGTCAGCTTTAGCATGCTCCAAGGGAAAACAGAGATAAGTTTAACAGAGCTAGGGTCTATAGATCAGAGAAGGACTTTGAACCTTCAATGCTTTGACACCAGCAAGAGATCTTAGAAAGGCTAGCTGGTCGCACAAGGATCCTAGTGGACAGGGCTAACTCTAATCCCCAGTGTTCCCAAATCTTCCAACTTGAACCCAACAAGAACAACTAAACAGCAGAAAACATTAAAGGCAAGGAGAGCAGAGACATAGGGTACCTAACAAGGGTAAATCCTATGCCATATTTCTGATGCAAGCCAACAGAAAATGAAACAGTATGAAAATGTAATAAACAGTGTTAGAAAAACATCACCAATAGTAATAGACCGAGATCCTGTGAAATGTGCTTGATTAATTGATGCAAAACTAGTCACATACTCTTAGCTCAATGACTGTTACAATCCAGACTTTCTCCTCCCAGCCTACTACATAACAACTACTCTGCTAATCCCTCACAACACTGTTCTAACAGTCAAACTGAGTCCCTCTAACAGCAATCGGCAACAACTGAACAACAACCATTACAATTTGTTCTCGGGAATTCTTATAGGCGAAGAGAAACAACAAGGAATAGATGACAATTAATTTGTTTCATTAAGACAGAATGGCGGAAGCATTCACGCCCATACTACTTAATGTCTCTGCAGCGTTGTATGTACTATGTAGTTCGCTTCGAGAGTTTTTGACAGGTCGAGGTTGACCTCAGATGTTTTCGAAGTTCTTTCTGGCTTTAAGGCCCTATGTTATGTCCTCTGAAGCAAGTAAGGTGACTGAAAAGGTCTTCAGGCCTCCATGCTTCCATTACTGCAGTTCTGACAGTCTTAAGAAGCTTTTGTCAGTGTCTTTAACTGTTTCTGGCCTCGAGGAGGCATGGAGACAATTGTCCGAAGGTGTCCATCTGGAGAGAATTTCCTGCTGACGCTGGAAGCACTAATAGGACTTTGACAGTGTGCTTAAATCTTCAAACTGTGTCTTTTCCTTTGAATGCGGGATTAAGCATAAATTACATCAATAATAAGCATTTCACCCCCTTGAATCTCTTCTGCTGATATGCTGGCCGATACTGAAATGGCCTCTCTATGATCTCTGCACAATAAAATAGGCCTGCCACAAACTCGGGCAGTGGTGGAGAAATGTTGCGGAGGCCCGGAGGAATGGTGGCGGAGCAGTGGAGCATAGTGGAAATGGCGGAGAAATGCAGTGAACTTTAACATAAACACATTAAAGTTCGAGGGTCGGGTGGAATGGACAACCTTTTAATGTAAATCGGGAAGGTTTAGACTTCGGCGAAATACAAAGGCAAAGAAGGTCAAAACATATGAAATGGATTTGAAATGGTGGGACCCGGCGATGGCGGAGGGCGATTAAATGTGGACCGTCAGATCAAAGGCAGTGAACGGTTATGATTCAATCGGCGGGTCGCAATCGGGGGGGACAGAGGGTGACACGGTTTGAAAATTGCGATTGCGATTGGAGCAATGTCACGATTATGCGATGACCGTTGGATCAGGGCGATAGATCAACGGTGGAGAAACGATCGGCGGGGAGACAGGCAGGAACAAAAGAGAAAAGCAGGATAAATCTGGACCATTGGATCTGGAGGGATGGACGACTTTGATTTGATCGGGGAATCGCAATCGGAGGGAAACAAGGAGTGGCGCGGTGAAAGTTCCGATTGCGATCGGGAGTGGGAGCACGATTGAACGATGGCCGTCGGATCCTGGGACGAGATCAACGGTCCACATTCAATCGGAGGGAGACGGAGAGGGGCGACGGGGCATGCAGCGATTAGCGGTGGGTCGTTGGATCAAATGACGGATCAACGGCGGAGATGTAGTCGGGGGATCGCAATCGGAGGGAGAAAAGGGGTGGCACATGCGAAAGTTGCGATTGCGATCGAGAACAGGATTGCGATTAGCACCGGGCCGTTTGATCGAAACGATAGATCGACGGTGGAGATCGCGGCAGAGGTCTTATAGACCAAACCTAATCGCATCAGAAATTTACGTTTAACAAAGAGTTGCGCCCGTCCGCGAGTGGCGATTGCGATTGGCGCTCGGACCCTTAGCGCTTGGTTCTGGCACTGGGTTACGTGGGGAAGTGGTTTGCAGGGCTGGTGGATAAGGGGTTAAGCCCTAATATAAAGTGAAAAGTGGGTTTTTTTCCCATTTTAATGCAATTTTGAGGTTAGGAAGAGGAAACGATAGAGGGAAGAAGGGTGAATTAGGCCAAACAAAGGGAATTCGAAGGGTTTTAAAAGGGAATTTAGGATGATTTAAGGGGGTTAATAGGGAAACAGAGAGGAGTAAAAGGGGATGAAGCAAAGGCTTAGAAGGAATAAAATACGAGGGGAAAGGAGGGAAAAGAGGCCTTTGGGCATTTCTTCACAAACAGAGAGGCTTTATAACTGAAAACAACAGTGGGGATGTATCAAAAAACAAGGGCATAAGGAGGCTTCAAGGATGATGTGTTTTCAGAGGGAAATGCATTCCTTGAAGGCTCGAAAACATTTTAACCCCCTGTTTGCTTGTCAAAAAATTTATAGGGGCTAACACTGCACATTTACAAAATATTTGCAGTGACATTGTATTGTACTAACACTGAGAGTGGATATTGCTTCTTCGTTCATAGTTGCAATCAGTGTTTGAAGTATAACTTTGAGTTGTTGAGAAATTGTTGAACACTTCTATGATGTGAGTCATTGTTTCTTGCTGGTCAGACGACCAAGTCTACACCTTGAGGCCCTCCATAATTTGAGTATAACAGTTTGTTCTTTGGGAATTCCATAATTAAAATTTCAAAAAAAAAGGGTCTTTGAAGTCATTTGTAGTAAGTTGAATTTTTGAGAAAATCGCTAAAATCAATGATGCATTAGAGTTGTTGAATAACCTCATTCATTCCACTGTTCATGATATGGTAAAAATGAGCAAGAATGCTTTTTTTAATATTCAAACTTGCTTGCAAGATGCACAAGACAAGATTGAGTTTTTGCAATTGGAGTCTCAGCTTTAGCAAGATGAGATTCAGCAAAAGAGTCATCATTCTGAACTTGTTTCTGTTCAGAACATTGAGAAGGACTCTCATTAGCAGCAAGAATATAAAGTTGCAGTTGATTCACATTCAATTCCTTGTACAAGAGCAGATTTACATGCAAATGCAGCAGCTCAACCTGCACCTCCCAAGCCCATCATCAGACCTTGGGAAGAGCTTGTCCACAACAAGCACAAAACTAGTCTTGGATATGACAAGGATGTGTCCTTTCATATTCCGGACTACTCCAAGCCCATCAAATTTCAAAGTGTTGGATTTACTTATGACAGTTCACCTGCAACTATTCCAGATTTTGCTCCTCTTCCACAGCAACAACAACAACAAATTGTAAAATGCCAACACTGTGATCGAGTTGGCCATATGAAAGATCAATGTTTTGATCTTCATCCATGCAAGCACTGTGGTCGGCACACCCATTCTTCACACAGATGCTTCATAAACAAGCCTCCTGCAAGAACAAAGATTCATCTTGGATGGATCGCTTCTTGGCAATGGGCATCAACAACCAAGAAGATGTTTAAGTCACATGTCAGAACTTGTTCTAAAATATTGAACAAACTTGCAGTTGAGTTTTCGCCTTCATCTCACCTTGTACCTAACGAGGAGGGAGGGGAAATGGTGGTCATCTACAAGCTTCAAAGCCACATCAAGCGAACCTGAGCCACAATCTCTCATTCCAGATTCAAAGTTGTAGCTAGAGACACAGAAATTCAAGCGAGCCTGAGCCACAATTCATCATTCCAGATTCAGAGTTGTAGCCAGAGACACGGATGCCCATGAGCATGCCTTTGGTTGATGGACAGCCTTAAACCATCTATGTGAGGTTGATATTCTTCCTCTTTCAGAACACTTCCTCTAGCAGAAGACTTCAGCTTCTTGCCATCTTTGGAAGAGTTCCAGAAATTGCATCAAGCATTCCAGTGTTGGTGGTCATCCTTAAACCACCTCTTTATGACAACATTTCAGAGAGTTGATTCAGCCTAAGTGTTGTCATGCATACTTTGCAAATTTATATTACAACTCTCTTATTGGACTCACACATACCCCTTCAGATTAAGGGAGGAAATGTTGAACACCTAATCCTCTATGGGTAGATGTGGAAAGCGAAGAGTCACAAAGGAGTCCAAGTGTCCTTGGAAGATGAATCCAAGAGTCACACCATTGTATTATAAATGTACATCTATGGTGAATAATATGAGTATCTCATGCTTATCTTTCTATGTGTGTGTTTATCTTTCCTCATACACCATGTGTGTGTTTAACAGTCCTCTTTCTTGTAGAAAGCCACACAACTATCTCATATTATATGGGCTGCCAAACATCGCTTTACATGCATCTAGTGGCCTAACTTCACCTTCTTCTTGTTCAACATGATTAACACTAATGGAAAATTGGATCTTGCACCTCCTGGTGATTGTTATGGTCAATTTATCTTGAATCCAACCCTATCAACATGAGTGAATTAAATCACAAGCTTCTAGACCAAGCTCAACTATTCAGAACTCAAAAATCAAATTATATTATGAACCATCTTAAATAGAATATTTATATCTGGTCCTTCAATTGAACTTTGATTTGAAATATTACATGTACATCTCCACTTGTCCTTCATTTTTGCAATGTGGTCCCTTCCTATATTGTACAATTTTCAACACAATGTCGGTTGAATTTTCCAACACTTGAGATATATTTTCCCATCTACATCATAATATTTGCAATTTGTATTAGGATCTTCCCCATTTTGGGTTGTGGTTACAATCCTTTTTCCTTTAGATTTGTTGGTCCCTCTTTGGTCCTTTTATTGTAGCCCCTTATATTAGAAAATTAAAGGCAAGTAGATAATTGATTTTTTACTTGGTAATTACTTGTGAGAGTTAATCTTCTTCTTTTTTGTTATTTATTATTCCTTATTCATCAAGCAATTACACAATAATATTCTTCCAAGATCACAAAGAAGCACGAGACACAGAATTTTAGGCTTTCAAGCTAGGAAAAAACTCCACAAGGAGAAAAACCCAACAATCCTCTTCTTATTGAATAAGTCAAAATGATATATCCAACCCAAGACCAAAGACTCCTTGAAAGGTTCCAAGTTAGCCCTCCTCTCCAAATCAAAGTTAGTAGTACTCAAATGTAGACAATTCATAATTTGGCCTAGATGAATAGGTCAAGAAATATTAGCTTTGATATAGAGTTCAAACAATCTCAACTTTCAATCCTGGTGCAAACTTCAACTTCAGCCAAAGCACTTCAAAAAACCATGATTATGTTGCAAACCCTTGGCCCTATTATAGTACTTCAAAAAAACTTCAATTTTGTTGTAAATCCTCAATCTTGTCACAATACTTTAGACAACTCGCACGTGTGGGATGTAAGGTACAAAAATCGGTCTTCCTTCTTTTTATTTCTTGACTTCTTGTTGTTCTTGAATCTCTCTTCTATTGCAAAGATCAAATTTGCTTGCACACTTTCTTATCTTCCAAAAGAGCTCGACTAGGTGTCTTTTAATAGTTGTCCAAGAGGTGTACAATATCCACACAGACCAACTTCACTTAGAGAGGACGAGCTTGAACCTTTTTTGACTCTTTTAGAGAAAAAAATAAAATTCACTTGTTTTTCTTACAAAATGTCAAATGTGACATGACTCAATTACAAATGCCTTTGACTATCTTTTTTTTTACTTCTAAAGCATGAAGAACATGCTTGAACAAGAATAGAATAAAAAAGTAAATTCAATAATAATTTGTCTTTCAATATGAAGGCCGACACTAGTTAAATTTTCAACACCTTGTTGATGTCCAAATCAATGTAAACATCTTTCTTGCTTGTCTTATCCATGCTTTTTACACTCAAGAGCAATAAATGTCTTTTGATATTGTTGAATATACCTCCCAGGTATTTTACTACTACCCCAACCCCTTCCACCAAAATACACAACATGAAGGCTTGCTTCAGGAATTTCAATGTGTATCCTTGAACACTATCCTTGGTCTTTGTGAAAGGAATTAACATTTCATGCACCATTCTTCTTTGTAGCCTATGGAATAAAACTATGATTTCTACAATTCCTTAAAATCCTCCTATTTTGTTACCATAAGCCTTTTCCCTAGCCTAAAAGTATCTACCTCTCTCTCCTACCATAAACATGTTTGAACATTTTTTAAAATTGAACAAAGGAAATATGTTGTGATTCTTTATTTTTATAAAGATGGAAGTAAACTTCTAACTATTTCAACCACTTATTCAATTTCTCAACATTATCTTGACCATCATAAGTTGGTATATCAAGTTTTGCCGAAACATTAACCAGAGTATTGAAAGGTGAAGGAAGAGAATTTTTATTACCCTAGTCTCCAAGCTTCTAGCCATATGGAATGCTATGGGGCATATAAGTGTTATTCATTGTCCTTCATTACCAGTAATTGTGTTACTAACTTCGTTAATGTGGTGATGCTCTACTTTAGCTTAGAAATTTTGGCTTCTAAATCTTCTTTATTATGTTCTTCACAAGTCTCCTTCATTTTTGGTCTTCTACTCCTCTTATACCTTGCATCAATGCTTCTCCACTTTCTCAGTATCCATCATGAGCATTTATCATACAAGTTGTAAGATCCAAATAGATAGATCAATAACCAACATGAATACTAAAATATAAAATTAGTTTAACAATAAAAATATGTGCATCACTTCATTATGTGTTAAATATAGTTGTAATAAAACTTGTAGAATGTAATCTAATTTCAGAAAGCAACACTTAATAAACCATCCTGAACATAATACCAAAGTGATTACCCTAAAAACCCAATCCTGGGAACTCCAATAAATAATGGCTCCTTTTTGGCTTCTAATTAATCCTGGAATATAAGTATTCGTATTATATATGCCCACAGCTTTGTGACATGAGGGGAAAATATCAAAATTAGCAATGGCTTTGATGACATTCTACAACATTAAGGTTTTAAAGAATAATAATGGAACTTCTTCTTTTCTATCTTGCAAGTCTATTCCTCCTTCGAATTATGTCTTCTTCACCTTATTCGGATGAAATCAATCCCCAAACTGCTCTACGAATCTCTAGTTCACCTTCACAATATCTCTTGCTTATTTTTAGTTTCAATTCCACCTCAATTCTTGGAATTCTCCTTAATTTCATGCAATTTTGAAGATGATTGCAATTCCACAGTTTCTTTTCCCCAAAACCTACAACAAATATGATTGTGTTTTGCAAATGAACATTGTATGACCAAGTTATGGTCAAATTACATTTATCAACCATTTCATGTTTTTTAGAAAAAAACCAACAAAATCTAAATTGATTTTTGTTGGGTACATCCAAAATCTAATTATCATCTCACCACATCCAAATTTTGTCTTCATCCAACTTCATATGCCCTTGTTATGTCCAAAATGTGAAACCATTTTAGCTCCTACCCACTTTTGTAACAATTATGAAGCATGGCTCTCCACACAATGGGATTGAAGATCTTGGGATACTTACGCAAATGTTATGATGTACAAGTAATATTTTTATCGTAACGCTAAATCTTGAAGTATAGATTCCACCATTAAACCTCTTGTAAATTTTGCTCTAATTTGATCGAATTGCATTAGCTTTCTCACTTTAATGTGTGACCAATTATGTTCAATCTTTAGGGCCAATAAATTCAGAAAGGGCATTTCATGTTAAGAAAGAATATAATTTACTAAATAATAAAGCATATAACAATAGGATAAGGAGGCCCATGTATTGCAGCAACTTTAGGCAAAAGTGAGTGTGTTATTACAAGGAATAGAAAGGGCTAGCAAAAGGCCTCACATATCCATATTCAAATGCAACAAATAAAATAAGTGTCGTATGAAGTTGTTTTCAAAAATTTAGAGCATTGTGTTGTATGAAGTTGTTTTCAAAAAGGTTTACTAAAGATCACAAAGGTTGGCTCTCAACTACATGAGAGACATCCACACAACCCATTGATAAATGCATTTATAAATGCATTTAAAAGCTTGATAAGTTGAACATTAATTTAAAACTAGGCACAATGGAAACATAATAGATAACACCTAGGATTTTAGATGTTTTATAGGTGGATATGAAAAAGAAGCCAATGAAGGTGCTACCAACAATAGAAAATTTTGGACATCCCAAAGGCTTTCTAGAAGTAACTTTTGGACATCCCAATGGCTTTCTAGAAGTATTGTAGGAACTTTTGCTATTCATCCTAAAATATAAAATAGACACTTCTTCACAATAAATCATGGAAAGAAAGTTAAACGGTGCCATCTTTAATTTCAACAATAGCACAAAGACGAGTTCATGTGAAAAGAATGCAAATATGGGATACTTAAAATTTTCACTAAGGATGAACATTTTAAGTGAGTCTACAATAATAAGATTGGTCAAAATGTTTGAGATTGGTCAAAATGAATTTGCATAACACAAGCCAAGTCTCAATCATAGAATTCTAGAAGCAAACCATTTAAAAGCATGCATCTCAGTGGATAGTATCAATACAAAAGGATGCAATTCAATTAAACATTTTAGTGATACAGATATAGATATAGATAAGTTGTTGGGCAACAACTATTTATAATTGACAAGATGTTTCAAAGAAAAAAATAAACAGGTTTACAAACTAAAACCACACAAATCAATCGATAATATCAAAATAAAAATAAGTACTTCAATTGAAAAAATTAGTGGTACAAGTATAGGTGGTTGGGCAATATATATTTATGATTTAAGATGTAATTCAAAGACAATATTCTAGGTCTACAATCTAAATGCTATTGGATTGAGGTAAAACAATTACATAAGGCACAGATATAAAAACCACCAGAAGGATATAGTATCTTCAAACAAGGCGACAATGGTGCACAGTTTATATAGTATCTTCAAACAAGGTGACAGTGGTGCAAAGTTTAAAGAATCAACTAGCAATAAGAACTTAGGAAAACTGAAATGGATATGCCCATCATGTCACATGAATAAGAAAACAAGATTCAACCCATTTAGCACACGAACCCGCCTAAAATCCAATGATGCAGGTCTTAAAACCCACCATGAACGTTTACTAGCTACAAATATAAGTTGACAACAAGGTAGTCTCACGTAAAGACTTGCACAAATTAAGTTCAAGGATAATAGAGAAATGTATTATATTTGGAAACACATATCGCAAAGCATTGTAAGGAAATTCTACCGCTCTCTAACAACTGGCTTCAAATGTGATTAATTTATAAGGTGTTGTTTAATGTGACTATCACAGAATGAAATGATCCTACGTTTGCAGCATAAACAAGAACACCAAACAAAGCATCAGATAAACAAATCATTGTTACATTGTTTCGAAACTTTATTACATAATGTCTCGTACTTTATTTATTGAATAATGTCAATAAAGCTTATATGAACTTTAATAATGTAAAAATAAATCTATAATATTGTTATGTACGCATGTCTAAAAAGTGTGTGATAGCTGTCAAAATATCAAAAAAACAATATCTTCAATGCATACACCCTGTTTTCAATAAACTTGCAACTAGTAAATCATTACAATCACATTATTGCTGAAAAATATTTTCCAGCATGAAATGAAGGCATCACAAATACAACAATCACAAAGAGACCCACAAAGCACATTGGCACATTTAAGCAATGCTAGTACCAAAGTGAGAGAAGATGGTGCTGGTACCAAAGTGAGAGAAGATGTTACTAGGGTAAGAGCTGCACCCAAAGCCAACATCTAAATTGGCAAGGCCTTCTGATGCATGTACTTCATTAACCACCTTTGTCAAACAATTGTTGACAATTCATTTTAACGCTTTCTTGTTAAATTTTCAACAAAAATTTTGGCATATTAAGATTATTGTCATCCTAAAGATAGTATGTCTGAAAAAGTGTGTATCATTGTCAACATCTTCTGAAATGTTAAATGCATGCCTAAGTTATATTAAAAGCTATTCACGAGTATTACTGAAAGAAAATAAAGAAAAATATAATTGTTTTTTATGGTTACTCGTACAAAAAATATGTTATTTCAGATAAGTGGAATTGAAATTTAAGGCTATTCATGCGTATACAAAATAGAATTGGAATTTAATGGTTGCTCATACAAATCATATATTATTTCATTGGGGCGAAGTGTTGAAATTTGAATACATGGAATACAATTATTTACTTAGAATTTAATGGTTGCTCATACAAATCATATATTATTTCATTGGGGCGAAGTGTTGAAATTTGAATACATGGAATACAATTATTTACTTATTTTCTAGCATCTTCTCAGGTATATTCCACCAATGCTGCCCATGACATTGGAAGAATTACGATGAAATTACACAAACCACCGGTGCAATTGGAATCCGCAGAAAAATCTGGTGTCAGTGTCACACTCGTCCAGAAATTAGAAATCAGTGAATCAAAGCCCTAACCCTGATTTCTTTTAGAAGTATATTTTCGAGCTAAAATTTTAAAATAAATAAAATATGAGTTCAAGAATATCACTTATTTAGCTTTCATTCTCATATTGTCAATTGGAGAATGAGACAAAACCACCAAGTTTGCTAAATAAATAATGGCTGCAACTGCAAGCATATAGCATCATCAAAATATTCAGGCTAGGACACCCAAATAGTATGAGCCATGAAATAAAATCAATTCCTCTAATTTCAAGAGAAAACTTACAGGTAGTGGAAAAATGTACAAAACAATGCCGAATCAAGAGTGGCGATGGCTGGATACAGAATCATTAAATATAGAAAGATGTATTGAATGTTAACTTTAACCTTTCAGATGACATCTACAGCTCTAGAAGAGAGACCATTAAATACAAGTCAATGTACAAAACTACTAAAATACAACTCAATGTAGAAAACTACTAAAATACAACTCAATGTACAAAACAACTAAAATACAGCGTTGATATAAACATGATTATCACTAGTACAAAACTAACTTTAAACTTTAAAGCGCTCAACCAGGGAACGTGGGAACAAATCACTCAAATTTTGATGAAGTTATAACATAATTATTATGTAAACTGTGTCGCTGCAAATGATAATAGTAAAAATTATTCCAAACATGCAGCTAGAGGGTAAATTTTCCACAGTTATGTTTCTTATCCGGATCCACTTATCCCAAAATTGGATCCTACTTTAGAAAACAGATCCAATCCAAAATACAAAAAAATTAATTAAAAATCTAATACGAAACCAAGATTTCAAGACTCTGGAGGAGAATAGAATGCAGATGCGGGTGCTCTAAGGCAAATCCAGTAATTCTGATTTTGGTGAAAATTATTATTGCCTTTCTGATGAGATTTAGTCAACTGAAGATGTGTAAACAGTCACTCACACTACTCTGTTAAGTGGACATTAATCATCATCATCAACAACAATAATACAAATGAGTGTACAACTTGTGTACAATTCTAGCACAACTCTTATCATATTCACATGCCTCTTTATTATTTTTTGTGTGAATATATGACTGGATAGCTAGTATTGTGCCCAAACTCTTCAATTCTCTTCAGACTTGTCAGATATAATTCTCGTGAATCAGGTCAGTCTGGTCCTTTGGCGCTTTTTAATGACAGATTTATTTCCAGCTCTTCATTACATTTACTTCTAGATACCTTTGAAATTTGAATGCGTGCCAGCTACTCTATTAAATCGTATTGGCCTAAATCTTGGCCCTCGTACACATTTATATCTGAAATATGATTAAATTTCTCATCAATAAGAATTGGACTCTTTATAAAAAAGCCAACTCCAGCCCTTTGCCGATTGCTATTACTGTGACTATCATATAGAGAACCTTCTATGCCATAGGTAATAGGAAAGACAGAGCACTTCAACATGGGTAATTCTTGACAAGCTTGGATAAGAGAGTATCCCGCAGGTAATTTCCCCCACTCATGCTTTTTTCTCATTATGAGGATCTAATATGCATGCTAATTTGAATCTATATTATCAGAGTGTACATGCATAAATAGATGAACAAGTACGTGGAATACTCAGGCACATTAAAAATCAAGTGGTAATTTTGTAGCCAAGAAACAGTGCATATTAACAAACAAAAACATGTGCAATAGTTTAAACTAACTATAAGAATGCTACCATTTCCTCACTTCTTAATAATACTTTAATTAAAGGATTAATCATTATATACATTAAAAACGTATTTCTTGGCAAAAATCTAACAATTTCACCTAATTATTGATTTGCAAGCCATCGGTACTTTAGTATCCTATGCATCAATGAGAAGGCTTCTGACCTGTACCTTCCACATCCACGCTAGGCTCACTACTTTGCTTCTGAGTACGGAAACAGATAAAAAGAACATTTATATTTTATTATTTCTTCATTTTAAACATGCATACACCTTTCAATTACTTTCCCTTGTGATGTTAGACGCAACTAATTGGTAGGCAAGTTCCCTCATAGCCAGTGCAGATTAAAAACATTCATATAGGTCTATAAAGAATGCCGAATTGTATGTTGAAAGAATAGATAGATTTCCTTGAATCATAAAGATGGTTGAATGACTTTATCAGTTATTACTTACCAAACAATTCATTTGGTTCTGTTTTAACTTTCTTTCCCAGAAGGGGTTGCAAATTAAATTCTTCCATGTATGGTACACACACCCACGGATATATAAACAAAGAAAACAACAAACTTTAGAAATACAAAATTAGTTGCAAAGTCGAACATCAACTACTAGTTCTTACCAAATGATTCATTTGGTCCTTGATTTTATTGAATAAATATTGAACTAATTGGAAATGACAAACTATTACAATGATGGTCACTCATAACCTTGCATAGCCTACTTCTCAAACTTCAAAATACAGAAGGTCCCCACAGGAACCCGTGCTGAGAATTACAAATAAAAAAATACTCACATGGCTATTGATTCGAGACAAGGATGTGATACTGAAGGAAGAAGCTCTGATAACTCACCCCAAATGCATCTCAGTAGAACTGAATGGATTCGAAATATCACTCCTGATTCTGTTAAAATTCACTATGCTCTTAATCTTCTCCGCGAGCACTTGCATTGCACCAATTTCTCCTAGGTAGCCCTTCGACATGCAAGACTTTTAAATTAGACAGCACACCACTGACACGAGGCCACTCAAAGAGCTCATATATACTTGGAATATCGGAGAGAACAAATAGCCCATATCCACTGAGATGAAATGCAATCTAAATTAACCAGAGAGAACAGCTGCAGGATCTGTAATCCATAATTGGTATACTCTGAGATAACAAATAGACCATACCCATTGAGATGAAATGCATTCTAAATTAAACCAGCAAGAACATCTGCAGGATCTGTAATCCCAGAGGATGCATGTACTGCTGCAGGTGGAGGTGGTGATGGAGCTACACGAGTTGCAGGAGGCGCTGTAGGAATGTTGACAAGCTGCTCCTTGATAAATTCCTTAAACCTATAATTGAAGGCAAAATAAAATACCAGGTAAGTGCATTTTAAGAATCTTTCATGGATCGACATTGGTCAAAAGATATCTCATCAAATATCCATTGACAGATAGCTTACTCAAATGTCATGATGGGATCAGATGATGCAACAGTCATCCGCAATTGTGTCCTGTCAGATGGGTCTGTTTCAACTCTAAGCTGGTGCATCAAAAAACATAGCATGAGAACAGTATTTCTTGGGAAAACTAGAGAAATGAAAAATAAAAATAGTTGTACTGAGAAGTTAGGTGTACCAAGCAAAGTGTGGCTCTTGGTGCCTCAGAATAGAATGTGGTACTTGCAACTAAATTGTTAGGATTGGGATCCTGCAAGAGAATATATGCAGTCAATCTACCAATGAGAAAAAAGATATTGTGAAAATAGATACAGAGAACCATACTCACAAGTCCTGGAGAAACAGTTATCCGAAGGCTGTTGAATAGATTTGCCATTTCAGAAAGTGACAGAGGCTTCACACCTCTTACCTGTATTTAAAATAATCAATTCTTCAAGTTAGAGATCATCTACAGAAACTGCTAAATCCAGTACAGCTCCAAATCAGCACTAGAAGTCTGTGTGAGATGACAGCACAGCCTTAAAACTGTGTGAGATAACTGGACTTAAAACAAGAATAACCAGAAACATTTGGCAGTTCTACTGAACACCATACCGACTATTCTTACAAGCCATTATGGACTACGAGAGTGTATAATGGCAATGTCATTAAGACAAGAAACTTTAAGCAGCATTTGGTACACGACACACCTATATATTTGGAAAAATATTCCAAACAGTATATTTCCTTAATTTAAGCTCATGCAACAAGACTGAGACTGCTTATTGTAAAAAAGTGAATTTCCATAGAACTGTATCCCCCACATATATTGAAGATACATACCACTTCTTGCAGCTTCAGTGGTGGGCCAGCAAATGCTCTCCATTGAGGGAAAAAGTCATCAGCAGACATAGATATAGGTTGTAGAAATTTGTTGAAGACAACAGGCAACCGTAGCTTCACATTTACCTGCAACAAAGAAAAAGAAGTTGTGCCACATTCCCAAAATTCCTTGTGCAAGATCAGATGCATACTATATTAAATGATTTACAAATGAGAGAGTTTGTCATACTGGAATAGTGTTATTTTTATAGGAAAAGTCTAGAACTGCCACATCTCTGCTAGCACGTAGATTCACAACTTCAAGTGGACACTGCACCTGCACCAACAATATAAGAGGGTTTGATTATCATAGACAAACCTCTGGTACTCATTAAATTTGTTTATAAGAGAACAAATTAATGTAACATCTACGATATCTCAACATGGTTGTGCCTACCTGAGCTCTCGGAGGAATTGTATCAGGAACATGTGAAAGCTGCATTTTTAAATGTGCAGGGGGCAAAATGACAGCTTGAACATAAGATAGTGTTGAAGTATTCTTGTTGCCCAAGAAGAGGACAAGACGTCCATGATGAGCTCGCCATTCAGACTTTAAACCTATCTGTACACAATAGGCAATTCAATCAACAATTGCATGCAGAGAATGAAAGCAATATACAAATTAGAATATGTATACATCAGAGTGTACATGCATAAATAGATGAACAAGTACGTGGAATACTCAGGCACATTAAAAATCAAGTGGTAATTTTGTAGCCAAGAAACAGTGCATATTAACAAACAAAAACATGAGCAAAGTGTGTTGGGTATGTGTTATATTCTTTCCACGTCTAGTCACGCGTGGGGGGGGATTGCGCCGGGTGTAGCAGAGGGGTCACAGGGGGGCGGCAGCCCCCCCCCCCCCCTGTCGGGGTCCGGGGTAGTGACCCGGCAAAAAAAATTTGGGCCTTATTTTCCGGTGGGCGGACCCGCCCATGGTTTTGTGTATGGGTTTGCACATGGTTTTGGGGTACGATGGTTTTCGGCCCCTGGTATTTTGTAGATCCGATCAAGGGAACTACGGTTATGTTCTAATCCAGGGTTAATGGATTGGAGTTTATGTATGCTTCGGCATGTATATATATGTGTTGTAACACTAAAAGGAATATAATGAAAAATCAAACTGGTCGTCCCGATTTGGGATCCAGGGAAAAATCTCTGTGTTTATCTGTTTTATGTTTTATGCTCTCGCTATTGTTTATTTTATGTTTTTAAGATTCGTTTGTAGATCATTTCTGTACAAGGTTAAATGTGCAGGCAATTATCGTGATATTCAGGATGTTTGGGAGTGGTTCAAGCCTCGTTGGATTTCATATGGGGAAACTAGAATTTTAGATGTCATTCAAAATTTAGCATACTTGAAATTTTCAGGATTTCAGGATTGGCAGGATTGCAATGTTTCTACTGGATTCTGTGATGTATGACAGTATGAAAACTGGCATTTAAGCAAGAGCACCAAGCCCTCTATGTACCTCGATGTTGGTGGCATTGATTGAACTCCTCCTTCATGACCCTAGTAAAAATGTACCCTTCACACTCGAGCAAAATCACTGATTAGGCTGGTTAAGCTTTTTCTATCTTATTTTAATGCTTAGAGAGTGATATTGATAAGTGGTTTCCCAATATACACAATGATTTTGATGTTATGTAGCATGATTTTTGTTTTACTCTAGGGGCCACTTAGAGTGCTCTTTCTTTGATGTATTCTGATTCAAAGATGGAATGCACTTGGTGATTTATTTTGGTTATATCCATCCTTACTTGTTATATACACGAGAAACATTGCATATTTGTGTATAATGGTTTGGATTCATAGGATGCACATAAATTACCTTTTCAAAACTTGAATAATGTACATATCTTTTGGCTGACCAATCTTTTGGTCCAGTTCTTATAACATTGCTGAGCATGTTGAGACCATTTTCCATGAAGCAAACAACAGGAGATCTGTTACTTTCATTGCTACGATTCATGCATGAGATGTATTTATTGATGTTTTGATGTGATTTTGTATCATCCTGTCAAATATTTTGACTCAGGACAAATACAATATTTCAGTATCGATATCTGATGTACCACTTGACATATTATGCATCTTATATATCAATTTTATTTTCATATTTATGTTGTGATCTGTTTGTTTAATGTTAATGTTGCTTTAAAAGTTATAAATTGAAAAAAAGAAAGATTATTTTTGTATTTTTTTAAGTTTCCTAATGATGTGATTAATCCGAAAGACACATTTTTCTAGATAATTTAAATTTCAGACCACTGGCAATAAATTGCCAATAACGATAAATGTAACATTGTTCCAAATAAATAATTTCAGCAATGCTAAATGGCAATTTTCAATTTAGACCGACAGCAAAGGCAATTGTAGATGATCTATTGCCTTTTCAGCCCGAGTTCTAAAATTAAATAGCAGCATACTAAGAAAAAATGAATATTGAAAATTTCAGATAAAATTGCCTGTATTTATATTTTATGTAAGAATCCCATGATCAAGAAGTTTGCTGGAACATCTATTACAGGAAACAGAGGAGCATGTATCAGATGTAATACCTGAATAAAGGGGTCTTCATAAAGGACACCACTATCTTTTAGGCATAAACCTTGAAAACGCTCACTAATGCTCCCAATTGGCTGCATTAGACAGATATTCAAGGGTAAGAACTTATACCATTTTTTAAGTTGCAGTACTCTGACAACAGAATGAAGATACAGCATGCCACTTTCCAT
Source organism: Pinus albicaulis (assembly GCA_034641835.2). NCBI lineage: Eukaryota > Viridiplantae > Streptophyta > Pinopsida > Pinales > Pinaceae > Pinus > Pinus albicaulis. The sequence goes on from CM076584.1 coordinate 98,039,813, forward strand.
ACATGCATATGTAATGATTTAAAAACTAATTAAGCAGGGAATGTTTCTACATTTCAAATGAATGAATACACGAGATTCTTATGACAAAGCCAAAACGAAACACCACTATTGTTATTGATCTACATTCAAGACTATCTGGATATAGGAAGTCAGTAATTTGACTATCAATATTTTTTTCATTTCTTTAAATTTATCCATATGCAATTGTGTACTGCCACATTTGGAAAGGGCATATTATTAATCACTAAATTCCCTGATTTATAGATATGAAAGGTAATGTTTAAACATGATATCTCTGACCATCTTCAGTTCCCAGTTCTCATGCTATACCTTATCCTGAGTTGTTTCCAATCCAGTTAGCTAATCTGGTATAAGAATAATGTACAATATATATTTTAAAAGCATGTATGCCAACCTTAAAAATGCAACTGAAGTGTGGAATTTTGGAATAGCACAAGACAGTTGAGATATGGTTGTGTCATACAATTTGGGAAAAGGGAATCTTGGTGCATCTCATCAATAAGAAATGTTCGAGATAGGAGAAAAAGAAATTATATTATCACTAAAAATATACCACACTGTAGGCCTCAGCATTACAATATTCAACAACGTATCACAAGACATAGTCTGAGGAAAATATCAGCCATCATGTATGCCATCCACAAATATAAATTCCCTCAAAGACTAGCAAATAGCATCATTCTTAGTATAATCATAAACAACAAGATCTCTAACAAGGACTTGCAACAGATAGCTGGTGGGGTGCCTATTATAGGCTTCAATAATATTTTAAAATAAATAAAAATTTCTATGTTACAGGGGTACACATCTGGGGGCAGAATTTCATTACTCGTTATGGGCATGGTTGTACCCAAAAGTACCCTAATGTACCCTGACAATCCTCAAATTACCCTAAAATACCCTGCCCCAATTCAGAGACATGCCTAAATTTTGGCTGCAGTACCCTGATTTCAGATACGCCACCACCAGTTTATGTAAAGCAAAAAGCCAAAGTACCCACAGTATGCTATGCTGAGAGCAATGAGAAATGAGACATGCCCACCTAGCTCTGCATGTCGCATGTCCAGCGTGTCATATATTCATGGGACATTAGCTTCCTGAAGGCATTACAAATATCACAATGTGTACCCTGAGATGATGTATATGAGAGAATGTAATGCATTATTGCTGCATCATTCATAAAATTAATGTTTCATACAGTCTTTATTATTGTGTGCTTCGCATGTACACTAAAAATTAACAAGAGCATATACAAGATAGTTTTAACTTTTAATAAGCCACTCTGTCCAACGTTTTCTCCCTTGTCCTATTTCTAATTAACTAAAAACTTGATTTTCAAAATACAGTAATCATCCAGACCCTACTTGACACCATACTCTACCTGGAAATGTGATCTTTATATCCAAAATAGCAGAATGTGATCTTCATATCCAAAATAAGCTATAATAGTACATATGCATCAAAACATGTATGCCTAGTTTCTTTCATTACTCGTGAGTCATAACCCTGTAAAGGCAAATGGATGCAATAAACCAAACTACAGAAAGAGATAATATCATAATTGATAGTTTAGAATATAAGTTCTATCACAAGGATAACTGTCATATAGAACTATGTCTCACAAATTCGCACTATCAAAAGCATAAATACCTGGACTGAAGTCGACTCTTCACCAAGAATTGCAAGCGATAAAGGATTCGAAGCTGCAGTTGGACCTTCATTTGCCAAAATAGAACCAGCTTGAGTTGAATCGACTGGACCAGGAGGAGCTTCAATAGCAAGTGTACCCAGAAGATCTCCTAGGAGGTCAGCTGGTGGTGGTGGTGCAGTTAGAGAATCCGGCTTTGAAATGACCCCATTAGCCTGCTGGATTCCTGGCTCTATTACAGCAATTTCCTGTAGAGATAAAAATTTGAGAACACACCAGTATACCTTAGTAATATAGTTATAGTTCCATTATAAATCCCAAAAAATGGTTACTGCTTGAGTGTCAAGGTATGCTTTATCATGAAGAATTAATGGTAATGTCAAATTTCTTACCATAGTATGAGATGCTACAGGCATCTTTATCTTCCCAGTGGGTAGAGATCCATTAGCAGGTCGCTGATCTGAAACAACCAGTGCATTTGACATTTGCTGCTGCAATCTCAATTTTGTAGCACTGAGCTCAGCGGCATCACCCTCTGTATCTTCTGCTCTCCTCAATAACGCAGACTGACAAAAATGTGATAAACTTCAATAGCAAGTTCAACTCGAGCCCCATTTTGATAGAGGGCATTCTAATAGATCAAGAAATATATCCCCTAAACTTTAAAGCCTTTTTAATGAGGGATATATGGCATACAAGTTAACACCACAGATCAAAATGTTTTCCAATCTCCATCATACCTGGCGTTCAGGAAATTTGGGCATTTCAGCCAATATGTCCATCAGGACTGGTCCTTTCTGACTTAGAGCAAAATATTCCACTGCTCGTTGTTGTATTTCTACATCAATATAGCTTTCATACCTGTACACCCATTAAGATTACATGTTTGTTAACTCTTGTGCTGCAAAGAAATAGCTTAAAATTTGGGAGACATAAAAAACCTGATATGATTGATTTAACAATAAAAAGGGCCTCTGCAACATGATACAAGGGAAATAAACCAAGGTTGAAAAGAAAGTAAGGCTCAAAACGAAGTTAGTCTTACTTGCTGAAAACTGCCCAGACATGTTCTTTCAGTTCTGGATCCGGAGGTTGTGTGTGCATCAGTATCTTTGCATATGTTGAAAGAAGAAGCGCAACAGTGGGGATTCTGCACACACCATTATAAGTATTCGGAGGGCAAACATAAATTATATCTTATTTGCTTTGACTGCTACCAGGAAAATATTATGAATAAAATATATCTTGGTCGTACCAGAAAATAAGAAGATGAAAACAATAAACCATATCAAAAAACCAACAAACTTACGACAATTGGGAGTTTGTCAAGAATTCAGAGGGCAAACATAAATTATATTTTAGTTGCTTTGACAGTTACCAGGAAAATAAGAAGATGGAAACAATAAACCACCTCAAAAAAACAAAAGAACTTACGACACAGTTGGGAGTTTGTCATGAATGATAGCAAATATTTCCTTTGGGCTGCAACCAGGTCTTCTGGCTAAGAGATGACTATACTCTCCAAGCAGATATGCACCAACCTGTAAGTAAACATGAATATTTAGCTCAAAGGGCTAGAATAGTAGATATATCATATCATTGATGGATTTTGAATGACTCATATCTACTTCCCTAAAAATTACTAGCACACTAATAAAACGTAAGTACCGTGAATGAGGGAACATTACATGTGAGCATATTTTCAAATATTGCGAAAATACATTAACACAGATAAGCCTTATGCATATAACAATCAAACATTTGCACTATTTTCTGACCAACAACTCATTTTACTGCCCCTATTGCTGCATTTTTTAAGTTTGTAAATCATGAGTATTGATTCAAACAGCCGAAAAAAGATTTGATATAGCAGTCAATTGCAGATCATATATAGAGAATTTGACAAAAAAACTGAAATAGCAGTCAATTGCAGATCCCCGTGCTTAATAATTTGTCCCTGTTAGATAATAATGGTCATAGCTAGCACCTAGCTGTACTTTTGTCATGCCGTAAAATCATAACTAATAACTAAGGTAGAGTTTGTTTAATAAAATGATTTAACCATAACTTAATAAGATATAAACAGTTAAGGTGCAGTTGAGTCACAGGACACGTCCCCCAGGGTCTCGTGTCCCATATTTCACGTGTCGGACATGAATGTGCCCTAAAACGTGTCAAAAGCATTTTTTTTGTGTCCTCCAATCAAGATGCGTGTTTTGGATGTGGCAAAAATGTGCCCTAATGTTTTTGGCCCTTAGGACACGTGTCCCACGTAAAGTGACATTTAAACCCGAAAAATGGTTTATTTTTGGGCTTATTTTTGTCATTGTTCGCCACCAAAGTCAAGTTTGCTCCCCACCGAAATTCTGCCAGATGACTAATGAGATCAACCATGTTTTTGCTGATTTCTTGTCAAGTCCATGTCATACTCTTACTTTCTAGCCTCACTGAGTTGTTTGCTCTCATGTCTTGGATCATTATTTTGTAATAGAATTTAATACAGTTTTGTATTTACTTTATTATTTTTTTAAAGTCATTTTAATATAAAGGTTCAATGTACATGATTTTGCCGATGTCATCATTTGTCTTTGTTTTACTTATATTGTAGCATACATATAGATTTTGCACTCATATCTGAACACATATGCATAAGCATATGTCTGAATGTGTATCTACATATGTGTTTGTAGATGTAAAGCACTCCTGAGTTCTTCAGAAATTAAAAAGTGGGATAAATCAGTGGTTTCTCCATAGTGACTCTATGGAAGATCCATCTGGACTCCATAGGAGTGATGATTGTTCAGAATACTGGCTGTCTGTTATTTGAATATCCTCACGAATATTGCATCTCTAATTTCAAAACGCTGCATAAGAAGAAACCCCTGGAATAGCAAGAGATCAATTTCGATAGAAATAATCATACATCATGTGATGAATCTACTTGTATCTAATAAATTCACCATTCTACCGTCTATCCATTATGCTATTGATGTACTTCTAATTTCTATCTACTCATGAAATTGTTTACACTCTCTTACCTGAAACAGAGAGATGCTAGTATTTTTCTAGATTTTGCTACTTGTAAAACTGGGAGCACTATTTAGTGTCCCATTATTATTGTTTCCAGAAAAACAAGTGTTAATTTCTGAACATGTTCTATGCCATTTCAGACTAGGGCACAATACTGAAAAAGATAGAACATACTAACAGATCGATAGAAGACAAGCCAAAACAGAGATAGAAAAATGGTGGCGTTACGGCGATCAGCAGGATGCTTCAACCAGCAAAGTCTCCAGTTGGTCATTCAGCCAAGCGTGTCACACATATAACCCAGAAAAACCCAAACAAAGAACAGTCTATATATATCACAGCTCCAACGCTATCCAGAGAGAGAGAAATCCTCATCAAATGAACTCTAAGTCTCTCCAATATATAGGAATCTTTGTGGGTGTGTGACACGTCCTTTAAGACATTTAAGTCTATATTTTATTCCAGGCCGACCTAGCACATAAGTGGAATAAATTCAAAGTACATGTTCTGCTCATCCGATCGAGATGATCTTTATATCAATCTTACACCTCTCCGAAAGAGGAATCCAATAAAAATATTACGATCGTCATCTGAGCAGCACAACCCGGAGTTTGGACCTAGTTGTCCAATTTTAACAACAAGCAAAAGATATATGAAAAGAACAATGGAAAAGAATCTCAACCAACATGACGTCATCACAAGGCAACAAGTTCAAGAGATTCGATTATTGATAGCTGTTTATAAGGCCATGTAGAGCACCAAATAAAGTGATAGAGCAAATTGGGGCAAAATACCTTCAAAAGTTTGAGACTCAAGTCCCTCAACCAGAGGAGAAGTTTGTGACTCAAGTAGTTGCAAAGTTTGAGAGTTGAAACTCAACCAACTGAGTTTGATCATGATGAGAAACCAGGGGTTTTGCCCTTGCTTGGAGCCTACTTATTAAAAAATGACTTTTTATTAAAAAATGACTTTTATGAAAAAATCATGTGGGAATCTAGGAGTTTAGGTCTTGGTTTTCTCGTTTGAAGCAGATTCTATAAGAAGAGAAGAGATTCGTTATGGGTTTTCCTTTGGAGAGGCTTTTCCCTGGCTTGGAGCCTACTTCTTTTGTTTATTATCTTTATTGTTTTTTCTCTTGATAATTGTTTGATGAAAAGATCTAACAAAGAACCATAAGAAGATAACTAAAGTTCACAAGTAACTATTAAGGTTAAGGAGAATTGGTTTAAATAGTTTCCTTACTAGATTATCCAACAGCTTGGGGGTATAAATCGAGGAGGAGAGCAATATGCTTGGGAAAAAGTGTTCATCAAAAGGTTTTTTGGGGATTGAAGGAGGGAATCATAAGGCTTGCATCCCTACAAAGCAAGAAAGGCCACTATTTACGGTGAAGAAGGTGATAGTAAGATTTTTATAGTAGTCGAGACTAAACTAGAATGGAGGAGCGACAATGGGGAGCGCAACTACGGTTTATGTCAGAGCCTGCTTCTGCAGTGGATTAATTGGAATGGCCAGAGCACTGTATGTTTTGCAAAGTATGGAAGCACGGCGAGGACTTAGAGCTCTAGGGTTCCTATCACAGAAAGAACCTACAAAAACTAGATCCAAGCAATGTAGCCTCCATAAACTCTAATATACTAGATCTCAAAGCTATCACCATAATATACTAGATCTCAAAGCATCTCGTCACATGATGGGATTAGGGAGATCTACATGTGGAGCTTGGAGTTTCATGTATGTTAAAGAGGTGATGTTTGTACCAAGGCTTGAGAAGAACCTCCTCTCAGTTTCGTCCATGGAGGATAAAGAACTAGAGGTCAGCTTCACAAGAGAAGAAGTAGTTGTTAGGCCAAAAGGGGCTAATCATATTGATTAGAGTATAGTGTGAAAGTTTCAAAACAGAAACCCTACTGTAGTATCTAGATCTACTTCACCTACTTGTTTGATTAACATTAACAAGCTATTTACCTGACATTAAACTCTATGCAAAGAAAACTTAAATCAGGGAGGGCTACAGCAGAACCTAAAATTTCTACATGGTGGTGATGAGGAACTTGCTCTTGTTGCGCAAGCTAAGAAGGGCAAGTGAAAGGCTAAGCAGAACCAGGGTGGAGGGGCATCTTCACAAGGAAAGGAGGAGGACATGAGCAAATTCAAGTGCTTTGCCTGTCACAAGTTCGGCTATTATACCGAACAATGTCCAAACAGGAAGAAGGGTAAAGGAAAGACATCTGTGACAACCACACAATAGATGGATGAGTTGGCCAAGAAGTTCCAGAGGAGCTTTCCCTTGGTGTCATGTCTTTTTGGCACCATTACGAGAGGGGTGTGGTTTGTGGGCAGTGGAGCATCTCGTCACATGATGGGATTAGGGAGATCTATATGTGGAGCTTGGAGTATCATGTAGGTTAAGGAGGTGGTGTTTGTACCAAGGCTTGAGAAGAATCTCCTCTCAGTTTCGGCCATGGAGGATAAAGAACTAGAGGTCAACGTCACCAAAGAAGTAGTTGTTAGACCAAAAGGGGCTAATCATATTGACTAGAGTATAGTGTGAAAGTTTCAAAACAGAAACCCTACTGCAATATCTAGATCTACTTCACCTACTTGTTTTATTAACACTAACAAGCATTGTAACCGGATTTGTCCTAAAGGGGCCACGAATCCCGAATCCCCGTATCGGATATGCATACGTACGGGATTCTGCCCCAAATCATCGGATACGGCCTATCCGAACGAGGTACGACATATCCCGACCGTACCCCGTTCGGATATGTCGTATCCCGTGAAACCGGATACGGCCGGGCCCGCGTTTAAAAAATACGCGTTGTTTTGGCTATAAAGTGGGGTTTTTCCTCACTCTTTTTTCACCCATTTCATTTGTGAAGTGAGAAGGAGAGCTAGTGTGAGCAAGAAGCAAGTGTGAGCAAGGAGAAAGGGAGTTCTTTCGAAGAGATTCGAGCATTCGGTAAGTGCATTGTCCCTCTATATTTTGCATTTAGTTTGTTGTTAGTGTTTGCATGTGCATATGTTTTATATATTTGGTTGTTTTTTGTTTATTTTTTACAGTATTCATGGCTCAATCAAAAGCAGCAAGACAGGGGCAAAGAAAGGGGAAGAATGTCCCCATTGGAGATGCCCCTTCTGTCCCTCTTTCATCAGGGTCTGCAAGTATTGCATCCATTGGAAGTGGGGTTGCAACAACAACTTCAGATGTGCAGGGAAAACAAATTGTTGAGCCCAAATATCCATTGTGGAAATATGTGACAAGAGAGGAAGGAGCAGCAAAAAAGGGAGGAGGAGGAAATTGTTCATGGAAATGCAATTTTTGCAATGGCCATTTCACTTGCACATATTTCCATGTGAAAGCTCATTTGTTGGGTATTCCAAGTTGTGGCATTAAATGTTGTACAACAATTGAATCGCCAAAGAGGAAGGAATTGGAGAAAGAGCAGAGTATTGGTGAGGCAAATGTGGCAGCAAAATAAAAAAAAACCAAGAATGATGACCCCCTTCCATTCTTAAGGAAAAGCAGCAACAAGTTCCTTTTTGAGACTTTTAGTAGGGGAGAATTAGCAAAGAGAAAGGCAACTGCAGTTGGTCCAATGGACAAGATTTTCCAAAAAGAGAAGAGGGAAGAGCTTGATCTCACCATTGCATTTTTTTTCTATCAGAACTTCATATCCTTTAATGTTGCACGATCACCTCTATTTATTGAGATTTGTCGAGCTCTTTGTCATGGGGCTCCATCAAGGTATGTGCCTCCTGGGTCAGAGAAGCTCAGAACCACATTGTTGACAAAGGCAAAGAAAGAGGTGGACAAAATGCTTGAGCCTATTAAACCAGCATGGCCAACATCTGATGTTAGCATTGTTTCTGATGGATGGACAGATCCAGCACGCCATCCACTCATTAACTTCATGGTGTCATCCTCGAATGGTGCAGTTTTCTTGAAATCAGTGGATGCACTTGGACAGTACAAGGATGTACAATATATGGGTGACTTATTTCTCAAAGTTATTGAAAGTGTAGGTGTGGATTGTTGTGTGCAAATCACTACAGATAATGCACCTATTTGCAAGGCCGCTGGCATGATTGTGGAAGCAAAATATCCACAAGTATTTTGGACACCTTGCATTGTCCATTCATTGAACTTGGCACTGAAATCTATTGCTTCTGATGTGCTTTGGATTGGAGCCATTATTGAGGATGCACGACATATCCGCAACTTTGTACAAAACCATACAAATGCCCTCACTATCTACAAGGAGTATAGCAATCTATCATTGTTGAAGATTGCAGATACACGGTTTGCCTCTTCATTCATCATGTTGAAGAGGTTGAGGGAGGTCAAGACCGCTCTTGGGTCCATGGTTATTTCAGAGTTTTGGTCTTTTTGGAGAAAGACAGATCAAGCAGCCTCAAAGAAGGTGAAGGGCACGGTGTTGGATGATATATGGTTGGAGAAGGTAGATGTAGTTATTCAGATCATGGACCCTATCATTTCCTTGCTCCGATTTGCAGATACAAACCAACCCATCCTAGGAGAGGTTTATGAGGGATGGGATTCCATGATTGAGTCTGTGAGGACCATTGTTTTACAAAGTCAATGCCCAGAGTATGAGACATCACCTGAGGCCTTCTTCACCATCATACAGGATATTCTTGTCAGCAGATGGGACAAGAATTGCACAACTTTACATTGTTTGGCTCACTCCTTCAACCCAAAATACTACAGCCATGAGTGGTTGAATGGTGGACCTACCAGCAGATTCCCTCCTCACAGGGATGCTGAAATCTCACAGGGGAGGAAAGATGCATTGAGGAGGATTTTTCAGGATAGGGCATCCCTTGATGAGGTGGAGGATGCCTTTGCAGATTTTTTCACTGGCAGGGGGCGATTTGGAGGCTATGATTTGATTCGAGACAAGGGGGCTAAGAAGCCCTATTCTTGGTGGGCAACTCATGGGGCAACAAGCCCTCCTCTACAGCAGTTAGCCATGAGGCTCCTCTCTCAGGTGACTTCATCCTCTTGTTGCGAGAGAAATTGGAGCACATATGGGAATTTGTATAGTGTGAAGAAGAGCAGGCTTGAGCAGTCCAGGGCAGAGACAATGGTGTATGTGCACACCAACCTTCGTCTCATCTACAGGCAGAGGGAGAAGTTGGTTGAAGGAAAGACAAAGATTGGGATGTCTTTCCCCGGTGATATGGGCTCTGAACAACGATGTTGAGTTGGCATGGCCAACTTGGATCTCAATGCGCCGGTGCTAGAGCCTTTGTCACATTTGATGATGGAGTAGATGCATCATCCTCCACACCAGCAGATGTAGAGATGATAGAGGAAGAGGATGCATCAGAACCAGAGGAGAGCAGTGGTGAGCATGATGATCAGAATGAGGGCAGTGATGTTGATTATGAGGATTGATGACTCTGACTCATTGAGGTTTCAGGCTTGTAGTCTTGTAGACTGTAGTTGCTTTTGTATTTTCTATTTCTATTTGCCATTGGCAGTGCACTTATGTAACACATTTTGATTCTGATGACTTAATGAGAAAACTACAATATCTTACTATCTTCAATCTTGTCTTTCTAAGTAAATTTGACAATTGTATCATGTATGGTGTATCAATGTATTATAGTATCAATGATGATGTATGACTCATGAGTATCTATGTTTGAATCAATGAATTTTGTATGAATTTGTGCAAAAAATATCTAATTTTTTATATTTATATATATATATATATATATATATATATATATATATATATATATATATATAATGTATCGTATCCCAGAAGTATCCTGTCCGAGGGTCACCGTACCCAAATCCGATTCATTGAATCCCCGTATCCCCGTATCAGGTGACTTAGCTAACAAGTTATTTAACTAAAATATTCAGAAGAACACTAAAGCAAACACTAACTACAACCTACACATCTACAATTCATTTATTGAACAGTACACACAAGTGACAAGATTAAACACGATTTTTCGGGCAAATGTCCCCGGAAAAACCCGATGCAGGAAAACTGGTGCAGCAGCACTAGAGGATTTATATTATTATGCAGAATTTGAATACAACATTATGGGCACCAGACATGGTTGGCCCTACAGAGAAATTACACGGAAATAAGTACCTTTCACTCGAAGACAGAAGATATGGTTGTATCACACCCTCAAATGGGATTTACAAATCACGAGCCCCTTCTGGCCGACTGGAATCCTCAACGCTGCCTCTGCAGCCTTTGCGTAAGCCCTTAACTAGCCAGCATCCCCACTGCGTTACCCTGACTGGTGTTGTGTTGTCAATGCGCTACCTCAGCTGGGACTGCATCACCCTGGCTGATGTTGTGCTGGCTGGGTCTGTGTCACCCTGGTTGGGCTTACGCAGCCTCTGCATAGTATCTGCGTGGAGCTGGTTGAACTGCATCCTCTTGGCTGGCTCTGCGTTGACTGGTACTCACTGCCCCTCTGTCTTGCTGTATTCCGAGTTCTTGGCCTTGGATCAACTTATCCCTCATCGATGTCTGCCCCTCACTGCACTGCAACTCGTTGTGAATTTCTCAGCAAAACCCCGCCCCAGAAATTCGACTTAGCTTCAGTGCTCTGCCAATGTGTGTGTTTCTCCAACTAACCCCAAGCCTTTCCTTATACTTTTCTCGTAGGGAAACCAACGGTTGTGATCTAATCTCTAATCGACGCCTCAAATTAAAAGGTTGCTTGATCTGCGTCACTTGGAACATTTCATCACATGTGTTTAATTAATTCACTTTAATTTTTCTAAATCCCTAAGTTAGACTTAGGGTCCTCATTAAAAAAATTTAATTATTTGAATATCTCATACACCAAATGAAATTTCTCCAAACACTTTCTGGGTTTTGGAGGACTCGTGTGTCTTAGCCCTCAAAATCTCAACATATAAAAGTAACGATTTTGCTTGCCTAGGTGCAGAGGCTAGTAGAGGGACCCACAAGATAGCCACTTAGCACAATATTAATTTATTTAACTATTTCCTAAAGTTGGACTTCGAAAAATTTAAAATCCCAAAGTCAACTTATGATTTAATTTCAACTCTCCATCAGGTTTTAATCTCAATTGTTGAGTGTGTTGGTAGGGCACATATCAAATTATATGAGGGCAAAGGACGCAGAAGTGGCCAATTAGAATAAAGCACAAGTGTTTGTGTTCTCTCAACAAAGAAGATTAGGGTTTCAACAGCCAAGCAGAGATTTAGCGACCAAGAAAGAGAGTGAGAGAGAGGGTTGAATAGCCCTACCTCAGCAACTTTAGCGTGACTGTGTCGTACACGTGTGCGCAAGAGAAGGCTAAGTTATGCATCCATACAATGCAAGCATGGCGCAGAAAGGTCGTACTGTGCAGCCATACGGTAGAGCAAGTGCGCAAGAGGGGGTTCGATTCTCCTTGAGGAGTTGATTGGTGATTCAGTGTGTTGAAAGGGAAGTATTCCCTTGTAATTTTTTGAACATTAACCTTGCTGAAGAGAATAAAAGACACACACAGTCTGTAGGTTTTCCCCAAAGTTGGAGTTTCTAGGGTATATCTTGTGTTTTATGTGTTGGACTTGGTGCATTCAAATTTATGTGGTCCTATGTCAAGGGAATCAATCATAGGGTCTAGCTACTTTGCGACATCCATAGATGACTATTCCAAGTTGTTAAAATTGGACAACTAGGTCCAAACTCCGGGTTGTGCTGCTTAGATGACAATCGCAATCATCTCGATCAGATGAGCAGAACATGTACTTTGAATTTATTCCACTTATGTGCTAGGTCAGCCTGGAATAAAATATAGACTTAAATGTCTTAAAGGACGTGTCACACACCCCCAAAGATTCCTATATATTGGAGAGACTTAGAGTTCATTTGACACACATTGGTGTGGAGGAATTCTCTCTCTCTTGATGGCATTGGAGCTGCATATTCTTTGTTTGGGTTGTTCTGGGGTTATGTGTGACACGCTTGGTTGAATGACCTATTGGAGACTTTGCTGGTAGAAGCATCCTGCTGATCGTCGTAACGCCACCATTTCTTACCTTTGTTTTGGCTTGTCTTCTATCGATCTGTTAGTATGTTCTATCTTCTTCAGTATTGTGCCCTAATCTGAAATGGCATAGAACATAAGCAGAAATTAACACAAGTCTTAAGAAGACTTGGATCTACCTCTTGGAGACCATGGGTGACGTCTTCTGTTGATTTCAAGAGTTCAAAGCTCATGCAGAACTAGACTAGGAAGAAGACTAAGGTATTGAGATCTAATAATGCGGGTGAGTATACCTCCAATGAGTTTCAAGATTTTTGCAGGGAGGCGGGAATCAAGAAGGAACTCACAGTGCCTTAAAGCCCTCACGAGAATGGGGTTGTAACGGGACCATAGTGAGAGCAAAGAAGGAAATGATATATGATCAAGATTTTCCTATGCTTTTGTGGGAAGAGGTCTGCAATACAGTTGTTCACTTGCAAAACAAGAGTCCTCGCATGGTTTTGGAAGAAAAGACTCCTGAGGGGATATATACAGGAGAGAGACTAAAGGTCAGTCATCTGTGCATCATGGATAGTCCAGTTTATGTCCACATTTCTACAGAGAAGAGGACTAAGCTAGAACCCTCACCAGAGAAGCGAATTTTTGTGGGCTACAGTGAGGTCTCAAAGACCTACAAGGTCAACATTCCAGAACAGAGGACAACCATCATCAGTCGAGATGTCAAATTCGATGAGGGTAGGGGCTTTGGGATGTCTCATAACATATAGCCAACAAAGGTCAAGGATCAGGAGAGGGAGACTCTTAACGTTGAGCAAGGACCAACAGCACCAGCAACAAGGACACAACATTTAGATCAAGATGAGGAGCGAGAGGCTCCTTCGAGCTCTATCAAGAGAACGCTGAGATGGTTCGAGCAAACCATGAGGGATGTTGAGGAGCATGTGGAGGCTCCTAGCAAAACTTTTAGGGAGAGTAAATCACGAGTCAGGTTTTCCAATTATTTGGCCTCGACAAGCAACATTAGTGAGTCTAAGCCTTCTACCTTTGAGGAGGCAGCAAATCAGCAGGTCTAGAGGGATGCCATGGTGGGTATAGCTCCAACATGAGAAATGATGTGGCGGAAATGAGGCCAAACGGAAAGTCGGTGGTCACTTCTTGATGGATCTACAAGATCAAGCATGCAACAGATGGCAACGTTGAGAAGTACAAGGTGAGATTTTTGGCAAGAGGGTTTTACCAAAAGGAGGGAGTGGACTATGAAAAAATAACTGCTCCTATCACTAGATATGCATCTATTAAGGCAATTATTTCCACTGCTTCAGAGATGGAGAGGAGGATACATCAGACGAATGTGAAGATTTCCTTCCTCAAAGGGGTGATTGATGAAGAGGTGTATAATGAATAGCCTCAAGGCTTTGAGGTGCATGAGAGGGAGTCTCGTGCATGCAGATAACAAAAGGATCTTTATGGGTTGAGGCAGGCTCTGCGCACATGGTATGCTGGAGAGATTGAGAAGTACATGTGAGAGAGATTGAGCCCAAAAACAAGATTTTGTGTCCTTCCTTTCTTCTTCTAGACCTTCGCTCTCTTCTTTTGCTTTCCAACTACAGATCGAACTTCCTTCTTGAGATTGAACTTGTGAGGGAGTGGATGCCAAATGAAGTTGAACTACTCCCTTATATAGCCTTTCCAAGGGGTCGAAGTCCCTCCTTTAGGCCTATTTGAAGCTGTCGAGGCCGACTTGTACTTTTGCAGTTTCTAGGACTTTCTAGACTCAAAAATAATTCGTTTTCCAATTACATTTTCCCCAGAAGGGTCTTATAAACATGATGTTGACTCCTTTGACTCATGACAATAAATCCTAAGATCTAACAAACTCTAGAAGCATGAAGAACATGTTTTTACGTAGAAAACCATCAATAATGAGTATGAAATCCATGCTTTAAAAATAATAACTTTTTATTTTCTTCTTTTGTTTGTTACATAGGATACATATTGAAATGAGTACAACAACTATGAAGACCAAAACTAGTTACATTCTCAACACTCCCTCTTAACTAGGGAGGTATTCATAATTGTATAACATCATTCTCGAACTGAAGAGTTCTCATAAGAAGAGCTAGAATGATAACCCATGTTGTATGCATCATCATTATTACCAGTATTGTCACTGACGCCTATCTGGACAAGCTCAACTTTATTTGAGAGCATTATGTTGGGAGGCTTTATGTTTGATACTGTACTACCTCTACAAGGCATATACCCCATTCAGATGTCTACAAGGTATGTCCTTTTAGAACTATTCTTATCTTGGTTCTCCAATCCTGAGCCCTCAAAGAATATCAGTCCTGTTCAACCACTCTCCTCTAGGATACTTGTCCCATCCTCAAAGTGTGTCGGTCCCTTTTCTTTCTTGGATGTTATATCCTCAAGGAAACCGCAAATGCCTATCCAATCCTCCACCATTCTCTCTTGATTACCTGAAGATGAGAATGCACATGCGATGTCCAACATCAATCCCTATCAAGTGCCAACCAGAGAGGATATCCCTATTCCCTCTTGCCCAGGGAATAGATCCTACCTCCCTTTTCAAGGAGACTCCTTTGCTCCCTCTCAAAACTAGAGGATATCTCAGATTTCCTTTCTATTTGGAATTCAACACAACAAGCCTTATATTCTGTCTTTATATGAGTATCAGCTATTTGTTCTTCATAGCTACATGGCTTCCTCTCTTTTTCGCATCGAGCTTCCTTTCTTTCAAGGTATCATGGAGCCATCTTCACTCTTCAATCTTGTGACAAGATTCAGGTCATCTTTCTTACACATCACTTTCAAATTGACATTGTGGATGAACGCATTACATTGAGCCTTTCCAAACTTCAAGCTTATCATAGCTTCCTCATGAAAGTGATCTCCTTTGACATTCAGGTTATCTTTTCGCAGTACTACCTTTCAATCCCAAGATGGGCACATCTTGACTTCACAGTTGCCAGGTACCAGATATTGAGATTTCCTCAACATACTTCATACATCCCATCCATATAGTTGAACTTGCCTCAACTGTCATCATGTATTCCTACAACATTCTTCAGGTAGCAAGATAATATATTAACCAGATAACCAATAATAAAACCAAACTCACTGTATCATGATTACCTTCTCGTTCCATCAACATCCTCATGGTCCATCTCCATATGAGTTAGAGTGCCCAAGAATCGAACTTGATTGCCAAGAATCGGAGTGCCCAAGAATCGAACTTGATTACCAAGTTACAACTTTTCTTCCGGAGATTATACTAGTTATTAATCATTATTTTACATATTCTAGAGAGAGTCTTAATTGTTTATACATCCTTAAGTAAGTCAAATTCTTCCTTTTAAACATCATACAATCATACTAAGCATGTTACAAGATTCCACACACATGAATCTTAACCAAGGGTCACTTCCAATGTGTATCCTTATGCTTCTTATTCCATCATCTAGCTACATATATCTCACAAGGAGTCTACAACCTGACCCATTGCATTCCTTCATCCTTTAACGGTATTGTTTCCACATTACATGCAATGTATACTAACCTTGTTATAATGCTTCTCCAAAGAACCTTCCAAAATGATGGTCCGTCCAGGATCATGGCGAACCATTTAAGCAAGATGACTGCCTTTAACATAATGCTAGATAATGTCTGTACGATCAATATGCAAAATGGTCTATCTTGTTAAAGACTAGATGATTTTTGCAAAGCAACTTAACCAAGTAGACTCTATATATGCTACTACAACATGCTTCTTTCTATGATGTTATGACTTCTAAAGTAAACAACAATGAAAAGAACCTGACAACCAAGATGCCTTCTTTAATAGTAGAGATCTTTCATATCTTTCTTCGGCTTCTTCATAGGTTCTCCCATCTCCTCAGCTATGTGAGCCTCGCTTCCTTCCTTTCTTTTGTTGTTCTGTTGGCTTGGACAGCCCCTCTTATAGTGTCCATATTCATTGCACTTAAAGCATTGAACCTTGGACATATTTTTCTTCTTGGACTTCCCGAACTTTCCTTTCTTCAGCTTCATGATTCGAGCTAGAAAGGTTGTTATGCAAAAATTTAGTCTGTAATTATTAGTTAATTAGGCAAAGGGCACACCAAGAGGCACCAAGAGGCAGTATTTAAGCCAGGGGCCTCCCACAATTGTATCCATCATTCAATAATTAATAATATCTATTCTTATTTATAGCAATCAATGAATTGTGTGCTTCAAAATTGGACTTAAGGTTAGGGTTGGAAGACATAGCAAAAGCGATGTTCCGAACACATGAAAGACATTATGAGTTTAAAGTAATGCCTTTTGGGATAACCAATGCACCAACAACATTTCGGGCTACTATGAACGAGCTATTCCGTCCATATCTAAGGAAGTTTGTGCTAGTGTTTTTTGATGAGATTTTAATTTATAGTAAAACATGGAAAGAGCACCTACAACATTTGGAGCAAGTTCTTACTACATTAGAAGAGCATTAGTTCTATGCCATGAAGTCCAAATGCACTTTTGGGAAAGAAGTAGAGTATCTCGAAAATATAATAACCAAGGAAGGAGTAAAAGTAGATCCTAATAAGATCAGGGCTATAAAGGAATGGCCCAAACCAGTTAATCTCTCCAAGTTAAGAGGATTCCTAGGATTGATCGAGCATTATCGAAGATTTATTAAAAGCAATGCCCATATAATTGCACCCCTAACGAACCTTCTAAAGAAGAACCTATTTCGATGGTATGATGAATCAGAAAAGTGTTTTGAAGACTTGAAGGAAGTTAAGTCTAATGCCCCTATATCGACAACTCCAGATTTCTCAAAACCATTTGTAATTGTGTGTGATGCTTCAGGTTTTGGTATAGGAGCGGTATTAATGCAAGATGGTCATCCAATAGCTTTCGAAAGCAGGAAACTCAATAAGCGAGAACGTCTTAAATCTACATACAATAAAGAAATTCTCGCTATTATGCACGCACTAGCCAAGTGGAGGCAATATATTTTGTGAAGTAAGTTCTCCATATGAATAGAACATAACAGTCTCTAGTACCTCCTCCAACAAAATATGCTCTCTGAAGAACAACAAAAGTGGATTGAAAAAATTGTTTCTTTTGACATGGAGATATTATATAAAAGAGGAAAGGACAATGTAGTGGCAGATGCTTTGTCCAGGAAAGACAAAGAACCATCATTACTTGCAGTTTCGGTTGTTGTTCTCAAATGGCTTAATGAGATTCGAAGTGAATATGCAAAAGATCTAGAAACAAGTGCTATAATCAATAACCTTCCTTAGAATTCGAAATTTGAATCGAAGAATGATATTCTATGGTACAAGGGAAGAACTTATCTAAATTCAAAATCCAAATTTAAAGCCAAGATTCTCAAGGAGTCACATGATTCATTGTCAGTCGGACATGTAGGGTACTCTAAAACCTACTATAATGCACGCCAGAATTTTGGAAGGAAATGAGTAACGATATTCAGAAATATGTAGCAGAATGTGATAAATTCCAGAAGAATAAAAATGAAAATATTATAACACTTGGACTACTTCATCCTTTAAATATCCCAAATCAAAAATGGGAAGAGACACCAATGGACTTTATTGAAGGTTTACCTGTGTCTGATGGTAAGGATAAAATTCTTGTAGTAGTCAACTGACTCACCAAATATGCTCACTTTATTGGAATGAGGAAATCAAACTCAACAAAACAAATCGCTAAGATATTTTGCAAAAATGTTTACAAATTACATGGATTTCCTAAGGTCATTGTGAGCGATAGACATGCCAAATTTAAGGGCAATTTTTGGAAGGAATTTTTCAATCATATAGGAACCTACCTCAACATGAGTTCAGCCTACCATCCTCAAACAAATGGCCAAACAGAGGTTGTCAATAAATGTTTAAAAGCCTACTTATCTTGTTATGCCACAGACAAACAAACTAAGTGGGTTCAGTGGTTACATCTCGTTGAATGGTGGTGCAATTCTACTTACCACACGTCAGTGAAAATGACACCATTTCAGGCTTTCTACGGTTACGAACCTCTGAAATGCAAGGAATTTGCTATCATCGAAACAGAACTTCCAGTTGTTAAAAACCAATTAGAAGAAACCCAAAAATTCGTCCAAACTCTTAAAGAAAATCTAAATAATGCAAGAAATTGTATGAAGCAACAAGCTGACCGAAATAGAACAGAGGGAGAATTTGAGGTTGGAGAATGGGTATTTGTTAAACTTCAGCCTTACAAGTTTTTGTCCTTAAAACAAAAGAGAAATAACAAATTGGCACCAAGGTTTTATGGACCATACCAGATCAACAAAAGATCACCCAAGAAGCATACGGTTTAAGCCTTCCGGATAAAAGTCGTGTTCACAACATTTTCCATGTATCATGCCTTAAAAAGGCACTTCGTGAACATCAATCAGCACAAACAACACTTCCGAATTTAGATGACGAAGAGTCATTCTAGAACCAATAGGTATCATCTCCATCAGGGAAAAGAAGTTGTGATCACGAGTAATCAAAGAATACCTAATCAAGTGGAAGGACTTACCAGAAGAAGAAGCTTCTTGGGAGACAAAGTGTTTCATCAACAACACCTTTCGTTACGTATGCTTTGAGGACAAATCATATTTTCAAGAGGAAGGCAATGTTATGTAAAAATTAATCAGTCTGTAATTATTAGTTAATTAGGCAAAGGGCCAGGGACCTCCCACAATTGTATCCGCCATTCAATAATTAATAATATCTATTCTTATTTATGTCAATCAATGAATTGTGCAGTTCAAAGGCTTGGGACTGCTCATATTATCCAATATTGTATTTTACTTTGATCATTGATTCTTCCAAAATGCAGTGTGCCCACAACTCATCAAATGGAGTTGAATCTTTCCTATAGTAGATGTTTGTTGCAAAGTTGCTACATTCTGGTGGAAATGCATTTAATACACAAATGGTCATTTCCAAATTAGGAATTGTCTCTAGAAGTCCTTGCAAGTGATCTCTTAATTAAGATATCTTCATTAGAAAGGATGCCATGTCCTCGTTCTTTGATTTCTTCATCTTGTATAGTTTATTCCACAAAGACATTTTTTGTCCCAATGTACTTACGGAGTACAAGTTCACTAGCTTGTCATATATAACCTTGGATTTTTTCAAGTTTGCAGCAAATGGAACAAGAGGATCCTTGATTGATTCAACGATGATCTTTTGTGCCCTTACTTCCCCTTTCTTATACTTCATTAGTTCTTGAGTCTGGTTTTTGCTAGGTTTAGTAATTCCACCAATAACATATTCCATTACTTCATATTTTGTAAGTGTCAAGTCAATCATTTTCTTCCATGCTATCTAATTTGATGCTCCAACGACCTTTAGACTCAGACACAAAGTAATAATATGATACTTACTTGATGATCAAGATTCTCCTCTTCCTTGATGATGTCTTCAACTTTCTTGATGCCCTCAAGACCTTGAAGAAACTTTAATGATGTCCTTGAAAGATGTTTCCTAGGATTCCTCCAACAACAGCTTTCAAGAGTGATGAATGATACCAAGATCACTTTGATGCTTTCTTCAAAGATGTGTTTCAATGAGCCTTTATATAGATCTCCTTTCAAGAGACAACCTTCCTTGTAGTCTTTCTTCCAAGCCTTCCTTACATGAAAGCTTGATGTGGTCTTGATCTTCTTTAATGTAGAAACCATCCTTCCAAACAAATAGGTATTCTACTTCCTTTCTTTCACAATTGATTCCCCTTAACAAGCAAACCCTTTATTGTATTCACAAGATAACCCTTTTTGTTGCCTTCTTGTTCACCTTAACTCTGATTCCATGTTGGAAAATTCAAAGTGGCAGCTTATTATATCAATTTTCCTTGACCTTATTATATCTTTTGTTCTATAGTTAGATCTTTTCATCGAACAAATATCAAGAACGAAACAATAACAATAGAGAACACAAAAATTAGGCTCTCATCCATGGGAAAACCCGGAAAACTCTTTTCTTATAGAATCAGCTTCAAATGAGACACAAAGACCCAATCTTAGACCAAGTCCTCCTCCAAGTACCAATTCAGCGCTTCCAACAAGTCCTTCCTTGTTCTTGCTTCAACCAGCTTCAAAAACTACAACTTCAACCTACCATCTTCAATATTGCAACTCGACCTGCAATTTTTGTCCTGCAACTTCGGCCCTTGTTGCTGTTGCAGAAACCCTAGTTCACTTTCCTCTTGACACCATCCTAGAGCAAGACAGCTCCTCCCAATGTCAACGAGGTCAAGATAGATTATTCTTCCTCCGAACAACAAGATATTGTACTTCGTCTTACTGCAACACAGTCCAACAATTTCGGACTTTCTTGGAAGCTGCAAAAACGTCACGCATGCTATCACTTAGAGAAAACCCTGGTTGTGGGGAAAAACTCTAAGGTAACCTCTAACCAATATTTTGAAATTGAAAGCTAGCCCTTTCAATTCAAAGGGGGATCCCTTCTATAATAAGTCAAATATGATTGGTTATGTACTTAAAACAATAACTAGGTTTGTTATAACAAGGCTTCAAAAATGTGGTATGGTTTGATAGAATTCCATTGGACATGGAATCAAATATTTGGCTTAACAAGAAAAAAAAACAAAACACGCATAGAGGCAGGGTAGCTGAGAAACTTTAAGATTTTAAATTGATGAGATGTAATGCGGAGTATGAGGGTAACAACATACTTATAAGGGCATCACAAGGATGAATACTACAAAACATAAGTCAGAAAGATATAGATGACTAAAAATATAAACAAAGCATAATACATATGAATTTTGTTCATTCACTCTTATCAATCATAGAAGAGCATACATATGACAATGTAGAAAGGAAAACAGAAACAAGAGAACCCATATCCAAATTTCCCAACACAAGAATCTTTGTTGCAGAATCGGGCTTCCTTCATTAAACTTTCAGAATTATACAATGCACAAGAAGTCTTCAGATCAAAAACCAACCTTTCTTCATCCAACAGAGCTTGACTTTATAGGAAAAATTACAAACTAAAAAGCAGGTTTCTCATACATATTTACATATTGCTAAATAAAAAGAGTGTATATCGAATATGTTGGAACACCTAATCCTACATGAGTAGGTGTGGAATGCGAAAAGTCACAATGGAGTCCAAGTGACCTTGGAATATGAAACCAAGAGTCACACCATTGTACTATAAATGTACATCTTTGTATAATGGAAAATAAGAAAGCCTCACGCTTATCCTTCATTGTGTTGAGTCTCTTGTGTGTGTGTGTTATTCTTCCTCATACACCATGTGTGTGCCTTAACATGGTGTTTAACATGGTATCAGAGCGGGCGATTGCTGGCCCTGCTCTAAATTGAGTGAGCCATTTGTGTTTGTGGCATGTGTATATCTGCAAAATTTTGACATTTTTGCAGCATTTTAGAGAGTTTCTGCAGCAGTGTTTTTGCCACTTTCAGAAAGTGGTTTTGGAGAAGGAGCAACATTCAGAAGAAAGAGCAGCATTCAGAATTTGTTTTGAAGAAGAGCAGCAGTGGTTTTGAAGAAAGGCAGCACTGCCCATCTGAAGGTTTTCATTCTAATTTTTCTCTGCAATCTCTGCATTTTAAATTTATGCACCATTTTGGAGCTGTTGGAAAAGTGTTTAATTTGAGTTTCTGAAGAAGAAGTTGTTTCTGGTTTTTATTGCAAAAGAAATCTGAGTTTTTTCTGCTGGAAAATTCTTCATCTCTGCATTTTTGAGCTGCTGGAAATTTCTGAGATTTCTGAGTTCTCTAATTTCTGGGTTTCACTGCTGAAATAATTTGGAAAATTTCTGCAATTCTGGGTTTTTTCTACTGCTGGAATTTTCTGCTGCTGGGCTATTGGAAAAATTTCTGGGTTTTATTGGCAATTTCTGCAAACTGCTATTGTATTTCAGTGCTTGAAATTCTGAAATTGCCCTCATTTCTGGACTTTCTACTGCTGTTGGATTTGTTCTGCTATACATTTGAAGAAAAAAAAAAATCTGCTGTGTATTTGAAAGGAGAAAAATTCTACTGTTTTCAAAGCTGAAATTTCTGCGCTCTGCTCTCTGCTGTTTAAAAAAAAAAAAAAAATCCAGCGCTCCACGCTTCCCACACCCTCAACGCAACAGCAGAAATAATGAGAAAATGACATATGAGCACATGACATAGAGAAAATTTGCAGATTTGACAATTAATGATTTGTGGCATTGACATGAGGGTGATTTTTTTGAAGAAATTGGTGCAAAACAGCTCTTTGAAGAAAAAATTTCAGCTGCCTCAAAGGCCTCTTGCACAAGTGTTTTCAGCTGCACATTTACAAAATATTTTGCAGAAACATTGTATTGAACTGACATTGATTTGCATCTTCATTCAAGACTTGAAGTGTATTTGAGTTGAAAAAATTGTTGATTGCCCTCCATCATTTGAGGAGCACATTTTGTACTTTGAGATTTCCATACTTGGAAATTCTCTTGAGTCATTTGTATTTCTTATTGCATCACATTGTAAACGGGTGCATTTTCGGTTGAAGCTGACACCCTTTCTTTTTTGAGCCTAAGTTGTTGAAATCGCTAAAATCAATGAGGCATTAGTGTTGTTGAATAGCCTCATTCATTCAAATGTTGATGACATGATAAAAATGAGCAAGGATGCTCTTTGTAATATTCAGATTTGTTTACAAGATGCACAAGAAAAGATCGAGTTTTTGCAGTTGGAATCTCAGCTCCAACAAGGCGAACTTCAGCAAAAGAGTCACCATTCTGAACCTGTTTCTGTTCAGAAGATTGTGAAGGACTCTCATCAGAAGAAAGAAGATAAAGTTCTAGTTGATTTACATGCAGATGCAGCAGCTCAACCTGCACTTCTCAAGCCCATCATCAAAGCTTGGGAAGAGCTTGTCCACAACAAGCACAGAACTGGTCTTGGATATGACAAGGATGTGTCCTTTCATATTCCGGACTACACAAAACCCATCATATTTCAGAGTGTCGGATTCTTGTATGACAGTTCACCTGCCGCTGTTCCAGATCTCGCTCCACAACAACAACAACAGATTGTGAAATGCCAACAATGTGATCGAGTTGGCCATATGAAAGATCACTGTTTTGATCTTCATCCATGCAAGCACTGTGGTCGGCACACCCATTCTTCAGACAGATGCTTCAGAAACAAGCCTCCTGCAAGAACAAAGATTCATCTTGGATGGATTGCTTCTTGGCAATGGGCATCAGCAGCCAAGAAGATGTTTAAGACACATGTTAGAACTTGTTCTCAGATATTGAGCAAACTTGCAGTTGAGTTTTCGCCATCATCTCACCTTGTCCCTGACAGGGGGGAAAATGGTGGTCATGTACAAGCTTCGACGTCAGATCAAGCGAGCCTGAGCCACAATCTCTCATTCCATGTTCGGAGTTGTAGCCCGGCCCGGTTCAAGCAAGCACGAGCCACGGTGTCGTCATTCAGTTCGGAAGGTCTTAGCCGAGGAGATACGGATGCTGCCCATGAACGCCTGGGTGGTGGATAACCTAAAACCATCATCTTTGGTTGGTGGATAACCTAAAACCATCATGCCCGGTTGGTGGATAACCTAAAACCATCATCTTTGGTTGGTGGATAACCTAAAACCATCATTTTCGGTTGGTGGATAACCTAAAACCATCATCTTTGGTTAGTGGACAACCTAAAACCACCACAGTGCGTGAACCTCCCTTCTTTTAGGTTAAAGGTCTTCCTTTTTTATGAGGGACAATTCCTCTAGTAGAAGCTTTCAGCTTCTTGCCAGTTTTGGAAGAGTTCCGGGAACTACAACAAGTTTTGCATTCCAGTGTTGGTGGTCATCCTTAAACCATCTATTTTTTCCAAAATTTTAGAGAGTTGATTCAGCCCAAGTGCTGCCATGTATACTTTGCAGATTTGTATTACAACTCTTTTCTTGGACTCACACATACCCCTTCGGATTAAGGGGAGATGTTGGAACACCTAATCCTACATGGGTAGGTGTGGAATATGAAAAGTCACAATGGAGTCCAAGTGACCTTGGAATATGAAACCAAGAGTCACACCATTGTACTATAAATGTACATCTTTGTATAATGGAAAACAAGAAAGCCTCACGCTTATCCTTCATTGTGTTGAGTCTCCTGTGTGTGTGTGTTATTCTTCCTCATACACCATGTGTGTGCCTTAACATGGTGTTTAACAGAATACATGAATATACTACATGAACTCAGAAATATTTGAATCTAGGCTATAACAATTCGCTAAAATACTAGCCAGAAATCATGGATAATATCGTTGACTGATATTTTGCCCGATTTTTCTGGAATTTGTGCCTCGTCCCCATGCTAAAAATGGCATCTATTATACTGCTCCTACTTTCGGGATCTCCTGATCTCCCAACGCTGACCAATTCACTGGTACTCTTTCAAAACTGGATAAGGGCCAAGATCTCTAACAGGTTGGTTGTCAGCGCATTTATAAATTCGATACAAAATTGTGCTGACAATGAAACTGTCAACGCTTATCGAAATTTAACCCTGCAAAATTCTAACATGTTAGTTATCGGCCTTCAGTCAAAAATCCATCTAAAAATTTGGTAATCAAAATTGAGCTATGAAGATAAATAGTTGAGTGTGCTAGCTGCCTCCAGTAGAATATCTACATTAGTTTTTCTTGGTTTTTTAGTTCTCTGGATCTCTGTAGCAACCCCTTTCTTTGAGCCTTTGGTCTTCTTGGGTTTCTTTGAGTTTGTAAACTCCTCCATGTTTATAATTAAGTCCTTCTGAGGGGTTTTGTCTACATCGATGACTGCAATAGCCAACTAAGGGTTATGTTTCAGTTTGATGTTCAACCTCATCTTATTCCATGATCTTGTGCATCGCCTCTTTCCACCTTTAAACATTTCTGCTAAGGTGGGTTCTTTGTCAACTTGTCTCTACTCTATTTCGACCTCAATCATTTTTCCCTTGCCCTTCTATGTTTGTTTGTTGACTTGTGATTCTGTAGATAGGGCTACAGTGGGAGAAGGGGCATCCTTTAGTTCCCGAATTACCCAAGGTTTATACCAGAAAGAGTGGCAGGTTCCATTTTTTGTTGAATCCTTGTTTGCACAGATGAGCTCCCTTGTTTTAGGTTTTGGGGTTACTTAACTTTATTTTTGCTTCCTTTCTTTCTACCCCTTTTTGGCTCTTACAGTTTGAAGTTCAAACCCTCCCAAAAACAGAAAATGTTTCCAAGCCCTCCCAGTCTTTCTCAAATGGCTTTCAATCAACAATTTAATCAGACATTTATGATATATGGAATGGGTAGATGCATTTGGTCTTTCCCTAACCCTAGCAGACATATGCTTCAGACTCTCTAACAGAAAATAAGGAGTGCCCACCCTTAACTGACCTGCTATGTGAGCTAGAAACCGGAAATGGTAGAGATTCACCTAATTGTATTTTCCTTCGCATGTGAAGTAAGACTCGGTAATCCGCAAGAGACAATGCCACTCGTCCTTCAACCAAGACCTTTGAACTCCTGAATGGCAGCTCATCTCCTTAAACTCATCCTTCAAGAAAAATTGTACATCAATTCCGGCCAAAACATGACTCGTGAAGGCTCGTTCTCCATCTGTAGGTAGGCCCGTGACTTCTGTAATTAACTCCTCGATGACAGGAAACAAGATTCACCCAACACTAACCTGCTGACCATTGAAACCCTCTGCAAAAGCTCTGGCAACTACATCGTGATAACCTTTACAACGAGAGAAAAATTGTTCCTAAGATGCTTCCCAAAAACGTTGTTGAATCTCTAGAGACTTCAAGCAGGTCGGGTGCTTTAGGCTTGCCTCTGTGTAGTTTTTTGTTCCTTCCCATAGTTCTCATCATCAAACAAATAGCACCAGAAGAGGGATTGCGATTCGATCTAGGGTTTCCGAAAAAACTTAACAATCGGTCCTCTTTTGGCGTAAAAATACAATAGCTTAATTATGCGTTATGCGGGGCTTAGCATGTGAAGTAAATTATTTTAGGTGTGGCAACCAATACATCATATAACGAACTAATAGTTGATTTCAAAAAATCTTAATCGTGCAATCATGAACTTTTAACCGAATATTACCTCTCAGCGACGGAATTTGAAAACGCATCACGTCACATCACCACTCGCTTGATAAATGATTGTTCATCTACTAACGTGTGCTCCATCAGCGCATTATTGGACATAAGACAAAAATTTGAATTTTTCCCTTTGGCGCTAATACTCCAGTTGCTAGATTTTTAAATGACCATTTTTACACATGTGCTGCTACTCTGAATGTCACTGCATTTTTTTTTCAGAACTTACAATAACATTGATATTCTATCTATCAACGTTTTAACCATGTTTATTACAAATCGGTGTTGACACTGAAGTTGTCAACACTTTTAAGAATTATTGACTAAAATTGTGGTAGCAGCACGTGAGAGAGAGATTGAGCCCAAAAACAAGATTTCCCGTCCTTCCTTTCTTCTTCTAGACCTTCGCTCTCTTCTTCTTCTGCTTCCCAGCTACAGATCGAACTTGTGAGTGAGTGGATGCCAAATGAGGTCGAACTACTCCTTTATATGGCCTTTCCAAGGGGTCGAATTCCCTCCTTTAGGTTGACTTGTACTTTTGGAGTTTCTAGAACTTTCTAGACTCAAAAATAATTCCTTTTCCAATTACATTTTGTCCGAAAGGGTCTTATAAACATGAGGTTGATTCCTTTGACTCATGACAGTAAATCCTAAGACCTAACAAACTCTAGAAGCATGAAGAACATGCATTTACCTAGAAGACCATCAATAATGAGCATTAAACCCATGCTTTAAAAATAATAACTTTTTCTTTTCTTCTTTTGTTTGTTACACAGGATACATATTGAAAGAAGTACAACAACAATTATGAAGACCGAAACTAGTTACATTTTCAACATGGAAGTTAGGAAAATGAGCAACTAATATGATTTTCGTGAGGAGCAACTAATATGATTTTCGTGGTTGTTCATGAGGAGCAACTAATATGATTTTCTTCCCAAGTTAGGAAGAGTATTGACTAATTTAAGTGATCAATCTAGACTTGTGCTAATATTTTATATAAGGATGAATAATTAATTCTTTACATAACTTAGGGATTTATCCTTTGGAAAATTATATAGTGGCGTAAGGAGAGGATGAAGACATAGACCCATGGTATTTCACCCTTTGGAAAAGTATAAGCACAAGGGTGAGTGATACAGTCTGGTGTTGAATGATTGGGACTGGGAGTTTCTCAAGAGCTGCTTGCCTTGACTAAAGAGAGGCAGAAAATTTGCTGAGTGGAGGTCAGAAGGAACCAAGTGGATGAGAGAGAGGGCCGAGTACGGCCAGAAAGAAGGCCGGGTTATTTGCTGATTATAGGTTGATTTAGCAGCCAGCTGAGCCCACATGTGCGCATGCCATACAGGCTTGAGGAGGCCGAGCTAGGGGGTAGAAAATGGTGTCTTATGGTGCTGGAACGGGGCCATAAAGCAGGGTAAGGAGGCCGAATCTATTGCGGAGGGGGGCCAAAATTCTGACTAATTTCAGAAGCCTATTTCCTCCTAAGCAGGCTGATCAATTTCCTACAGCAGGCCGAGTTACAGGTTTTGCTACAGCTGATAAATTTCTATGTATAATTCTGAGGGTCTGACCCTAATTTTCTTGATTAATGTAAAAGTGGAGGATTGTTCTGGATCATTCCTCTGCTGTTTTATGTCTGATTTCTTTTGTTATTTCCACTGCAAATTAATTTTCAGCAATTAAAATATCAGGTATTTATTCTACAGCAGTTTCAGAAATTTCATGTGGGTAAAATATTTTTCTGGGTTTTCTGTAAATTGCTGAGATAAAATACATCTGATCTGGTATTAAAGAATTAACATAGATGTTCCCCAGACAATGAGTGCATTATAGTTGTGCATGATGCACATGATGATTGATGATACTTAGATTACACTGTAGTATATGCATCTATCGAACATTTTCACAACCCAACATCCTTTCAGCAGTCAACTTAAGTTCATTTTATAAGGCAATAATTGTATAGGTCTGTTCCTTTATCCTCCCATTTCAACACTTTGTGAATGGACACGATTAATGTGCTGAGAAATCCTTAGGGAAGCTAACTAAAATGATTTCTCTTAACTTGATAGATACCTGTGATGTTCTTTTGCTTCTTTAATTAGATTCTTCTTCTACTTATAATCATTATGTTCATCATAAAACAACTACCAAAATATGAAGATTATCAAAGACAAAACCCAGTCAAACTCTTCCACTAATAATTTCAAATCAGATTGAGACAACCAATACCCTTTAGACTCAACAGAGAAATTTCTTCCACCAAGTCAGCCTTCAATAGAGGTACTTCATCAATCTTTCCAAAAATCAAACCAAGTCATAAGTGCAACTTCATCTAGAAACATCTCGGACCTGCAACATCTCAAATACCTCAGACCTCGGACCTGTAGTAGCACGTGTGGCAGAAGCAACATCTTGGATGCTTAAGATTTCGTCTCCTTTTCTTCTTAACTTCGCACTTTTCCTTCTACCCGAATTGCAGACTTGAATTGCTTGGTATATGTATTATCAAATAGGTCGAATACCTTTTTATTTATAGTCTCTTTGAGCTGGCCGAATTCTTCATGAAGCTGACTTGTTCTCTCTTTGGGGTTGACTTGGTGGAGAAGGAAAACATAATATTTTTTACTCAAAAAATTTTCTTTCTCGACTTTCCAAAGCCCGAGGAGTGTCTAGACAAAGACTATGACTCTTGACATAAACCTAGAGGCCTACAAAGGAGGCTTTGACCTATTGATCATTGAACCAAGCATGAAACCCATGCTTAATTAAGTCAATCTTTTACAGTAAATTTTATTTTTCTTTCTTTTAACAAATAGATTATATCATGACTCAAATACAGTTATGAAGACCGACATTAGTTACATTCTTCAACATAATGCACTCCTTTGAAACTATAACGCATTCATAATTTATTGGTCACATTGACAACTTTAACAACCTTGGACACTCATACAATTTCTTAATTTATTTATTTCTTATAGCCCCTTCATGCTTTGTCATTCCAAGACTGTGCAGCAGAACTACAATTACAGGAAGCAATATCAACAAAATTCATATTTGCAATTATCTATGAAGGAGGTAATTAGTTTCTTCTGCATATCCCTGACTTCTATCTATCCTAGTCAACTCACCTTAATGTATTTCCTTAGTTATCAAGCTTGGACATTAATACAATTTCCTTAGTTCTTAATTTCTTTGATTGTCTACATACATTTTTTACTCCAAGATTATAAGCTAGGCTAAGATAATTTTATCAATGTCAAACGAATGACCACAGTAAGAAAGTCAAAGGGACATAAAAGTTCATCCAGTATCATTACATAATGGGAGTGCAAAGGCAGCTCTTAATGCTACTCTATTAAAGGCATTAAGTTACAGGCTGCACAAAGAACAAAGGTTCATTTTTGGAAATATGATAATATCTATGAAAGAAGTAACTAATTTATTTTCCAGATGTCTGATTTGCAGCTTAATCAGTCAACTTAACTCGCTGATCACTTGAATTATTCCATGTATATCTGTGTGCTTAAAAACAAAACAATCTCCCAGCATTACTCACCTTCACCATGGTTTCATGCACAGCAGGCTTGTCAAGGTACTCTCGCGCCTTTGCTGCAGCATATGGCTGTACAAGTAACAAGTTGCATAAGCCATCTCAAAAAACTAAAAGCCACTCCATCTATAAAACAAACAAAATTCAATCTCAAAACAGCCGCGGTATGAATGATTGACCTGCAAATCTTCATTATTTGTGACAAACTGCACCACTCTAAACCATATGTCGTCACTTATGAAATCGCCTGCCTTGTCTATCAACTGAAGGATCACATCAACATACCTGATGATTTCATAAAATACCATTCATAAGCAACAGATTTTGATTACATTCCATATATTTAATCTGCATCCAATATTGTGTCTTAAAGCAATTGAAAGTAACAATACCTTCTCTAATGGTATACCATCCAATCCTCATATTATATCATTGAGACAACCTAGAATTACTTTAAAAATAACAACTTCTGAAATGGCGGGATGAAAAGATGAAAATATATGAGAGACGGGACTTATAAGCTTGCTGAGTTGAAACTTGAGATGGAGTTCAAATATACTTTACAAATTTACACGATACATTGACAAAGATGTGTCAGTTTGGCATGCAGTATAAAACATCATAAGATTTATAAAAAGAATATCCACATATATCACAAATAGGTACATATGGTTTTAACAGCAAAAATAAAAAGGTATGCAATTGGCAACATCCTCAGAAATGTTTCTTTCCATTTGGCATCGACAAATTTCTATGAACATTCTCAAAAAGAACTGTTCATCAGAAACCATTAACAGAGCCTACAAGTTTAAATAAGCAAATATTGCTACTAAAAAGCATTAAAAAATCATGAACAATTGAATATTACATGAAATGCAAGCCACCTTTCTGAAGAAAAATATGTAGAGGAAAAGTTACACTTTAAAACAGAAAAATGTTACAGTGATAGTCAAAAAAATTATGCTTACACGTTATGTTACAGAGTCGTTCAAGTTTATACATAAATTGTATGAGTGACTACTAAACAATGCAAAGAATGTTTAATATTATTGTTAGAAATTAGGTGGTTACATCACCTAACCTACTAGGGTGTAACAATTCAAATATGTATCAATATAATTATTGATAACTAATAATTAATAATTAGTAAAAAGGCATATCCTAATGAAAGGACATGTCTCTACTAAAGGATATGACTCTTAATGAAATGGCACTCCTACTTAGGTATATATATTGGGCCCTCATTTGTAATCCAAATATATTAATTTAAAGGTAATAATCAAGGAAAAGAGATTAACACCATTCTCAGCATGAACCATGAGGAAAATTAGATTAATATCCAAGAAACAATATGAAATTAAGAACTTGCAAAGTGGC
Source organism: Pinus albicaulis (assembly GCA_034641835.2). Classification (NCBI taxonomy): domain Eukaryota; kingdom Viridiplantae; phylum Streptophyta; class Pinopsida; order Pinales; family Pinaceae; genus Pinus; species Pinus albicaulis. The sequence goes on from CM076584.1 coordinate 98,071,600, forward strand.
AATTACTGATTATATATGTCTCAATTCAATGCTGCAACTATGTATAAAGAAGAGAATGGCATAATTCTTGGTTTAACTTGGTTTTGATGTTTCCCTATAGGAAGCAGAAGATAACATTTCAAGACATTACAATAAAATCAAATTCGATAGTACCCATATCAAAAGACCTTTCAAAAAAATCAAAGGTCAACATCGAAGATGCAAAAGAAATTGACAAAGTTATTGTAGATAGAATAAAATAAAAAAATCTCGCCTCAAGAATCATAGTCAATAGTCAAGACTTGATTGCAAAAATTAGTAAGGTTAAGCGTGATAAAAAGCCACTGGGAAACAAGCTAGAACCACTCATATAGAAGGGAGCATCAAGGTACTCAGATAAAAAATCCAAGTTGAGGAAAAGGGAACAAATATAGACTCAGTTAAATATCACATCTCAAGAAAATGCCAACCTAGTTAAATTAAAACACAATCAGATGCCAAAGTACACACGGTGGAAATTCCAAGTGAAAATCAAGCTACCAACTAAGCAACATCAGTGCGTGACGAGAACTATATATCGAAAGTAAACTAAGAAAATGCTACAAGCATGATAAGGAAAAATCAAGTTACAAGAATTCCTTATCAACATCCAAAACATAAGAGTAGATATGTTAACCAGTCAATATGTCAATATCACTAAGGACAGAAACAACTAACTTATTTTCCGAAAAATATTGATGTCGGGGCAATTAAGTCTCATGATAGCAATTCATCATGGACGTGCAATGTTTCACAAAGGATTTAATAAGAATGATCATATCCTTTTACAATTCAACGATTTTGCTCAACGCTCAAAGATTCATATCATCTCATATCATCAACCATGACAGCTCCAAGAACAACAAACAATGTGAAGACATTATGATCCAAGAAAAAAGACATCAAGACCTTCCATAAATATGTTTCGAGGACAAAGCATTTCTTAATGTGATAGCAATGCAACATACATATATAAGAATATATATAGTAATTAATAATTAATAATTAGTAGTGAGACACGTCCTAATGAAAGGACATGACTCTCAACAAAAGGGGACTCCAGCTTAGGTGTATATACAGCGCCCACATTTGTAATACGTTCCTATAATTTTCTCATAAATTTAATCAATATACATACAAACATACATATATATATGATTTTATCCTAAATGGATTTCTTTATATTCCAAGTATTTTGGACATTTAATTGTCACATAGGGGTACTACTAATGTCCAAACTATGGTGACTCATCATGTGCAAAAGATATATATATATATATATATAATTCAATCTCTCTCCACTATTTACTCTGTAAACATCTGTACCTTAATTTTACACATGATATCGGAGAGATACCAAATCTGAGGGCCTCAGTTCAAAGGATCGCCCAGGATCAAATTTAAAGATTAAGCATCAGGAGAGAGAGTGAGAGGGAGTTCTTATTTAATTCTAGATAATCAAAATAACCATCAGTGATCAACAAGATATAATAATTAGATCATGATGAGAAACATCTAATTGAAATTTAGAGACTAATATCGATCATCTAATGTCATGATTCATCTTGGAATGTGTAGGAAACAGACAAATGTTGGAAAAATGCTTACAGCTTGAGAAACATAGGACAATGTCAAATTCGTTGTATCAAATATCATCAAAACACCAATAAACGAGACAGAGTTTGCCAATGTCAAGAGATTGAACATAACGGGAAACTACTTTTAACTTTCCTTCTAGATATATAGTGAGAATTATTATACATCTAAGTACCAGATATGACCATTATCTCTAACACAGTAACATAATTGTCATTTTACATGCTTGTTCAAAATACAAGGCAGCAAAACATTTGGACAAGCAAGATGTTGGTTGTCCACAAGATAAGATCTGCAAAAGAGATATAGGAAATGAACCATTGGTCTATCTAACCATTGTAGGACAACAGTAAATGTTGTGTTGGAATCACTATTGGAAATGAATTCAACTTTAATTAAGAATGATGTACATATAAATACAACATTGAAACCACTGGACTCAACTTCCAAGGTTTCTTGGACTTTAGTAATTGTTCACATAACCCTAACGGATTAGGTGGCCAACATGTTGGATGAACAATTAGCCTTTCCACCATTGACATAGAGATTAGCTTGTTCACTGAACTCACCTCCTTGAAATCTTAATACTCCAACATATCATAACTTTGGGTGAAATTACTGCCATGTTTTTGTTGAACCGATACTATGTTCTTCCACACCCATAGGAACCATCCTTTTGCTATTCTTATCAACAATAATACACCTATTATCACTAAAATGCATGTCTAAGTGTGGACTACACTTCATTATACTACTAATTGAACGTAGATATTTCTGCAAACAAAGGACATATGGAAAGAAATTTTATATATATATATATATATATATATATATATATATATTATTAATTAATTGAATGATGGTTGTTTACAATGAGGGTCCCTTGCTTATATACCGCCATGGGCATATAAGCTTCTAGAAAACTCAGCTAGGAAACTAGTCATCAACAACAAGTGAAAAATACTGATGAATAACACATGGCTATGGAATCGAAAAAATATGGGCCATTATGGAATACAACATTTTGATCCTCATTGAACTAATCCATTTCCCATTGCATAAAAATCCATTTCCCATTGCATAAAAACCCAAGTTTCCTTTCATCAGTGGCTTCCATGATTTTTGAGCTCACTGTTCAACTTATTTAGGAGAGGGCCTAGGGATATCTTCGTGATGCTTTTGGGAAAGGGTATGATTTTATGATCATGCCTTTTCGTCTAATCAACCTAAAATTAATTAACTTTTACATAACATTGCATCCCTCTTGAAAGATGCTTTGTCCTCAAACCATACATAACGATGGGTGTTTCTAGCGAAATGCTTATGTCTCCCAAGAGGCTTCTTCTTCTGGTAGATTCTTCCACTTGATAAGGTATTCTTTAATTGCTCGGGAAAATAACTTCTTCTCCCTGGTAGTGATGATTCCCTTTGGTTCTAGAATGAGCTTGCCTTCATCATCTAACATTGGAATGGTAGTTTGTGTTGATTGGTGTTTTCCCAATGCTTATTTAAGACAAGATACATGAAAAATGTTGTGACCTCGACTATTATTAGGAAGGCTTAAGCTATATGCTACTTGGTTGATCTTTTTGTCGATCTGGTACATTCCATATAATTTCGGTGCCAGCGTGTTTTTACCCTTTTGCTTTAAAGATACTCATTTGTAAGGTTGAAGCTTAACAAATACCCACTCTACCACTTCAAATTCTCTTTTCGATCTATGTTGGTCGGCTTGTTGATTCATGTAATTCTTTGCAATGCCTAGATTTTCTTTCAATGCTTGAAGGATTTTTTGGGTCTCTTCCACTCAGCGAGGTGTAACCACTGAACCCACTTATTCTGTTTAAATGTTGCATAACAACAAAGGTAAGCTTCTAAGCATTTATTGACAATCTCGGTTTGTCCATTTTTTTAGGATGATATGTTGAACCTAGGTTGTATGTCCCAACATGTTTCAAGAGTTCCTTCCATAAATTCCCTTTAAATTTGGCATCTCTATCACTAAGAATGACTTTGGGAAAACCATGTAATTTGTAGATATTTTTCCAAAATATGATATATCTCAGTGATCCCTTTTGTTGAATCTGATTTCTTCATCCCTATAAAGTGTGCATATTTTGCGAGTCTATCGACTACTACAAGAATTTTCTCCTTCCCCTCTGACATGGGTAATCCCTCAATAAAATCTATTGATACTTCTTCCCACTTTTGATTAGGAATATTCAAGAGATGGAGTATGCCAGGGGTCTTAACGCTTTTACTTTTATTCCTTCAGCATTGATCACATTCTACTACATATTTTTAATTTCAGTACTCATTCCTTTCTAGAAAACAAATAAAATTAAATTAAAAATAAAAAATAAAAACTAACATGTGTTATAGTAGGTTTTAAAGAACCCTACATGACCTGCTGAAAACGAGTCATGGGATTCCTTGGGGACCTTGGACTTAAATTTAGGGTTAGGACTTAGGTAAATTCTACCCTTATACCATAGAATATCGTTTTTCCATTTGAATTTTGGTTTTTTAGTAGGCTTATTAATTATAGCAAATGTTTCCAGGTCTTTTGCATATTCACTTTGGATTTCATTAAGCCATTCTGGGATTATAGCTGAGAGTGCAAACAAGGGTGTTTCTCCAGCTTTTCTGGAGAGAGCATCTGCTACTACATTGTCCTTTCCCCTTTTATGTAATATCTCTATGTCAAAAGCATCAATTTTTTCAATCCACGTTTGTTTTTCTTTAGAGTGTTTTCTGTTGGAGGAGGTACTAGAGATTGTTATGGTTTGTTCGTATGGAGAACTTACTTCCCAAAATATATTGCATCCACTTGGCTAGTGTGTGCATAATAGCGAGAATTTCTTTGTTGTATGTAGACTTAAGACGTTCTCACTTATTGAGCTTCCTCCTTTCGAAAGCTATTGGATGATCATCTTGCATCAATATTGCTCCTATCCCAATACCCGAAGCATCACATTCAATTATAAAAGTTTTTGAAAAATCTGGAGTTGCTAATACATAAGTCTCTGAAACACTTTTCTGCTTCATCATCCCAATGAAATGAACTTTTCTTTAGAAGGTTTGTCCAGTTAACCCTAAGAAACCCCTTAACTTGGATATGTTAATTGGTTTGGGTCACTCTTTTATAGCCTTGATTTTATTAGGATCTACTTTTACTCCTTCCTTGGATATTGTATGTCTAAGGTACTCTACTTTCTCTTTCCCAAAAGTACACTTGGATTTCTTAGCATAAAATTGATGCTCTTCTAATACAGTGAGAACTTGCTCTAAATGTTGTATATTCTCCTTCCAAGTTTCACTATAAATTAAAATATCATTGAAGAACACTAACACAAACTTCCTTAGATATGGACAAAATATCTCATTCATGGTAGCTTGGAATGTTGTTGGAGCATTAGTTAGACCAAAAGGCATCACTTTAAACTCACAGTGACCTTCATGTGTACGAAACACAATTTTTGCTATGTCCTCCAACCTTATCCTTATTTGGTAGTACCCTAATCTCAAATCTAATTTTGAAAAGTATTTAGCTCCATGCAGTTGATCCAGAATTTCATCGATAAAAGGAATTGAAAATTTGAAACTTAACTGTTATCTTGTTTAGCCCTCGGTAATCTACGTGTAGTCTAAACGATCCATCTTTTTTTCGAACTAATATAACTGGAGCAGCATTTGGACTTCTACTCTTTGTGATAATACCACATTTTAAAAGATACTGGGCTAATATCTCAATTTCGATTTTTCGATGACGTGGATATCGATACAGTTTGATGTTGATGGGATTTGATCCTGATTTGACTTCGAATGCGTGCTCAATTTCTCTTTTTGGAGCCATCTTCATTGGAAGGTCTTGGAACACTTTTTCGAGCTTTTGAATTAGTTCTTCAACTTCAGGTGACTCTTCATTAACTAGATTTGAAGTTAGCATTTCTAATTGATGACATGGCGAAAAAAAATAAAGGGTGCAATGTAGAATGAAGATTCTAGATTATAGTCTTGAATCCATAATTTCACTTTATGGCATTTCCCTACTTTTTCAATTTTCTTACCGTCAGCTACCATAACTTTCATGTTGGGCATAGGAAACGCGAAAATGTTGAGCCTTTTCGCCATAGTTGAGTCCAAAAAGTTGTGGGTGCTATTGGTATCAATTAGAACCATTACGTTGCTCTTTTTTATATATCCTTTTAACTTTAATGTTTGGGGCTGAGATATACCTTCCATGGTCGCTAATGACACTTGTGGAATATTCTCATTATCTGGTTCTAGAGAAATTTGTGGAGAATCTTCAATTCCTTCTATGTTTGATCCTTCACTATCTGAATCATTGGTTGCTTCACATGTATACAAATTCTTGGTTTCTTTTCCCTTAGCACATCTATGTTTAGGGTCCCGTTTTTCGCCACAACATTTGCACTTACCTTCTTTCATTCTTTGCAATTCCACATTAGTTTTTTCTCCTTCACGAAGATGTGGTGGAACATATTTTGTATTATATGTGCTCGCAGTTTGGGGAAATCTTCACCTCGAATATACTCTTTCAACTTTTGGCCACTGCATCTTTTCATGCTTCTTTTCAGCAGCTTTTGCTTTCTTTCTTGCTTCTTCTATAGAAATGATGTCATGAAAATCAAGCTCAGCCTGGAGATGGGGTTTAAGTCTCATGATGTATGATTGAATGAGACGAGTCTCTGATAATCCAGGTACTCGTGTAGCCAGAGTTTCCCATTCTCTAGTGTATTCGTCGACATCTCCTTTTTGTTGCAATCTGGTGAGTGCTAAGAAGAACTCTTCTTCCATGCCACCTTGGAACCTCTTAAAAAATGCATTTTTGAATTCCTTCCAATTGATAGCAAGTGTCATCTTCTTCCGCCACATATACCAATTATATGCTTCGCCATCCATTTGCATGGATGCATGCCTGATCTTTTCATCATCATTGTCAATACCGTAAATCTCGAAATATTCTTCTGCTTAATTGAACCATGTGACACTGCATTTCTCGTTACTGTCAAATTTGGAGAGCTCTAGTTTTGCTCTTTGTTGATATGTAAGCCATTGGTGGAGTAAAGAAGGGGTATTGATTCGAGAACTGCATATTTGAGTATTGATTCCAGAGCTGCATATTTTGAAAATTTGTGTTACTATTTTGTTGATTAGGCACGGAAGATGCTTGTTGATTAGGAATCATGCGAGTCTGATGAGTTTGATGTATCCGAAGAATTTGGATGTTGAGTAGCTTCATAATTCAGGGGTATTTGATCAGGTGTAATCTTCAACTTGTCAAAATTCAGGTCAACATCACCATCAAGGTTACTTGGGACCGAGAGCGAAAACGGGGAGCGGGAGCAGCATTTTCAGAAGCTCCCGATTTGGGAGCGAATTTTGATGTAATATATATTTTTTTTATATTTTGATGCATATATGTCAACAAAAGCATGTGGAATGATGAATTAGATATAAAAAAAGCATAAAAACATATATTGCACCATATAACATCAATCATCTAGAAGTTATAATCTTCATCAATCACGTCCACAAGTTAGTAACATACAACATATTGAGTCTCATGATTCATCAATCGTAAAGTTTCAAGCTTTCAAAATTCACTAAATAACATTTATCATCATTGATCACCAATGTTGTACTTGTAAGCTAAGTGTAACCATTACAACAAAGAATATCTAACATGAAATGAAATGTTATAAAATGAAATGAAATGAAACAACTTTCAATTTTCACGCAGCATCGTATTCATAATTCATTGCCAATGAGTTATAATTGCCAACTTCAAACTTCAAACTTAAATTGTCATATATTGTTTACAAAAAAATATCATAATAAATATGAAAGAGTCAACAGTTATGAAAACTACTAGAAACTAGAAAAGACAAGTAAATCTATTATCTATAGCTAAAGCTTGGGCCTCTTATTGCCACGAGAAATGTCTAATTTTTTAGTCTTGTAGGAAAATCTGGATCTTTGTCATTAATATCACCTTCTAAGCATTAATATCCATAGGTATATTTATCATTACCTCTGGATATGTATAGGGATTTTTGTCATTAATATCACCCTTTAAGCATTAGCTCTGGGAGCGCGCTTTGTGAGCGGATTCGGGGGAGCGCGCTCTCAGAGCGGGTTCGAGGGAGGGGAGCCGCTCGCCCTCAACCCTAATCGCCATTGCTCAATCATGAGCTATTGATGTTGAATTATGATTTCAATCCACCTTATTTCAAAGGATTGCATGATCCTTTTTAAATTCGTTATGATTATGCTTGAGTTGATTCTCTATTCTCTTTGTTAAATTTTGGAGTTCCTCGATTTTTTCGGCATGACGTTGACCTTAGTCTCAAGATCTATCAATTTTTTGTTAAAATTGGTCATCGACATTGATGAAGACATTGAATGGGTATGTGGTGGTGTATATTTATCCAGCTTTAGCCTTTTCCTTGACCCTAATTTTTTTTATAATAAACTCTTTTTTTATAAACCTTTTTTTAATATATATATATATATATATATATATATATATATATATTTGATAAATGCAACTTTATTTATAATAGTTCGTTTGATTATCAATAACCATTCACGATGATGATAACAGTCACGACGTTCGGGGATAATGGGGTCAACTCTTGGGTAGTGACATCGAGGGTATGAACGGGGCACGAATGACGAACGGGCACGAACGAGGGTTGGTCGAAGAGGAACAAAAATGACACTTTGCCGAAAAGTCAGGACTGGTCAACCGGAACTGACGGCTCTAAATTCTCCAAGGGTGGTCGTAGAGATCGGCGGCACAGACGGAACAGTAGAGGGTGCCAAAGGAAATGGTGCGAGGACAAGAAATATGGCAGCGGGCAGGCAGTGGAAGGAGGAACAGCGACGGTGGAAAGAAAATGAAAACAACAAAACAGGGGTGTCGGAGAGATGGATGGAGTGTTAAATTTGGACAACTAGGTCCAAACTCCATGTTATGATGCTCAGATTAAGAGGCTAATATTTTTGTTGGATTCCTCTTTCGGAGAGGTGTAAAATCCATATATAATATGTCTTAATCCGATGAGCGGAACATTTATTTTGAATTTATTATTCATAATAAATTATATGTGCAGGTCGGCCTTAAGGTTTCACACCCCCAGCAGATGTGTCACACGCCCCAATGATAGATATAAATACAGGCAAAGTTGGAGAGCATTTCATACAACACAACTCACAACATCTTCTCTCATCTGAGTTAGTACGAGCTCCTTGGAGGACGAGTTCAGCCACACGTGTGAAGGAGAAGAAGGACAAAACAGTACGGCTGAGTTGAAGGACGATTTTCTGCAGTTAGGGTTTTGCAGAAAGTTTGACCAGCGTTGACTTTGATCAACGCATGGTCCAATTGGGCTGAAAACTTGTGGGAAGTTCAATTTTGGAAGGTCGTACTATTTGGCATAGAAATCGAGGTCAAAAGGTTGACCAATCTGCTGCTGCGTTGACTTTTAGCTTGCTGCCCTGCGTTGACTTTTTCAGGACAGCGTTGACTTTTTTGGAGTTGACTTGGGTTGACTCGTTTGCTGATTGGAGGACTGTTGTGACACATGCTGGGTTGGCTGACCAAGGAGACTTTGTTGGTTGAAGCATCCTGTTGACCGCCGTAACGAACCACCACATTTTTCCTGTTTCTGATTTGTCTTCTGTAAGATCCACTTATATGTTCTATCTGCATTTTGCTTAACTATTTGTATGATTGCTGTGAGAAAAGCAAAATTGCTCCTAGCATAGAACATCTACAAAAGTTTACATGGTATCAGAGGTGAGGTGAAGACAAACTCTATCTTTAGCAATCACCACCGGAAGAAATGGGTTCCACTAGTCTTGAATTCAAGGAGAATGACAAGCTGACTGGAAGGGACGACTTCCATGCCTGGAAGATGATATTAGATCTCAAATTGGAAGATCATGATCTCTTGGATCATGTGACGGGGAAGATTCAAGAACCTCCATCCAATGCTACCGCTGCTGTTAGAAACAAGTATAAGAAGGGAGAAATCAGAGCAAAGCTGTTGATCAGGGAATCCATACATAAGAGTCTGGTTGCCTATGTATCTGAACTAGGCACATCCAAGGAGATGTATGACAAATTGATCCTTATGTTCAAGGTAAACAATGTGAACCAAGTGTTATTCCTCAAGAACAAGTTGAAGAATATGAAGAAGGGCCGGGATGAGTCTGTTCAAACTTACTTTCTGAAATTGACCGAAACAAGGAACAATCTGCTAGCTATTGGGGAGACAATAGCTGATCGTGAGATGGTTCTCACTGCACTTGGAGGACTTCCATATGAATGGAAAGTATTCACAACTACCATTCTCAACAATAATACCATTCCTAACTTTGATGAGCTTCTGTCTAGATGTATGCAAGAAGAAACAAGGATGAAGGAATTCGATAATGACATAAATGCTGCCTATGGTGCTCATACCCGAAAGAAGAACTCTGGTGGTTCTAAGGACAAAGGAAGAACAAGGACTCAAGAGAAGAAGGGAAAATGTTTCACCTGCCATAGGCCTGGTCACTATGCTAGAGAATGCCCCTTCAAGAAGGATTCTCCGATAGTGATGATAACAACAACAACCGAAGGAATGGGAATCGAAGAAATGACAAATCCAAAGGAAAGAGGAAGGCTCACTTTGGAGGAAACAATCAACCTTCTAAAAGGTCCAGAAATATCAGGTATGAGGAGTCTAATGTTGTTGATAAAAGAAATGAGTATATTCTTGTATCTGCTCTCTCAGCTGCATCTCCGCCCGACACTATGGATGTCTGGCTAATCGATAGTGGTGCCTCAAGACACATCACAGGATTCAAGGAAGCACTTTCTGACATGGTTGAAAGGGATACTAATCTAGAAATTATCCTTGGGGATAATGCCACTTATCCTGTGAAAGGGACCGGAACTGTGACCCTTCACTTGTCTCAAGGACAAGTCCTCCGTCTACAAGATGTACTCTATGTACCCAAATTGAAGAAGAACCTTGTGTCTGTATCTGCCATGGAAGACAAAGGATTCAATGTAACTTTCTCTAATGGAAAGGTGCTCATGTGGAAGAAGAGCTTCAAGGAAGCTATCTCAATTAGTTTTAGAGTTGGTACACTCTACCAGGTTGGAGGGAGTCCGTTGGGAGCTATGACTTGTGATACTATCCGACAAACCGAACTATGGCACCGAAGATTTGGACACCTTCATTACAAGGCCCTTCCCGAAGCAAGGAAGGTGGTGACAGGGATGCTTGACTTTGGAAATAATCATGAAGGTGTATGTAAGGGCTGTGCTGAAGGAAAACATACAAGGGGACCTTTCCCCTCAAGTGTCACAAAGACATCTGATATATTGCAACTGGTCCATTCTGATCTATCTGGTATGTTGCCCGTGACATCCCTGGGGGGATGTTCTTACTACATGACATTTACTAATGACTTCTCTCGCAAAACCTGGATATACTTCTTGAAGAAGAAGGATGAGGCTTTCATGTGGTTCCGTACCTTCAAAGCCTTTGTGGAAAATATGACCGGAAAGAAGATCAAGATTTTGAGGACCGACAATGGCACTGAATATGAGTCAAATGAGTTCAAATATTTTTGCAGAGAAGCTGGCATTAAGAGGGAGACTACCACTGCATATACTCCTGAGCAGAATGGTGTTGCTGAACGCAAGAATAGGACTATTGTGGAAGCTGCCCGTGTCATGCTATGTGACCAGGGTCTACCGAAGTTTCTGTGGGGAGAAGCTCCAAATACTGCTGTGTACATTCAAAACCAATGCCCTCATTCCGCTCTGGACTCCAAAACTCCCGAAGAGGTTTTCTCTGGTAAGAAACCTGATGTCTCACATTTTAGAATTTTTGGAAGTCCTGTCTATTTTCATGTGCCGAAAGAAAAGAGAAGTAAGCTGGATGCTACTGGGAAGAAAGGAATGTTTGTGGGCTACAGTGAGACTTCTAAGGCCTATAGAGTCTATGTACCTGGTCAAAGGGAAGTAGAGATAAACCATGATGTCACTTTTGACGAAGATGCTTCCCTGAAGAAAGTAGTAGATCTTCCAAGATCTGGAGAAAATCATGAAGAAAGGCCTGGAAATCTGGAAGAACCGCAGGATGAGACAATGCCTGATATTGAAGGACCAATGGACCTTATTGATCCATCTCCTTCACTGGGAAAGAGACCATCATGGCTCAGGGACACCCTCGAAGATGCTGAGGGACATGCTGCCCCAAGGGGGACATTCCGAGAAAGCAAGAAGCCGTGTAGATACCAAGGGTATCTAGCTGCCATGAGTACTATTGTACAATCTAAACCTGGATCTTTTGAGGAAGCCGTAAAGCATCAAGTTTGGAAGGATGCTATGCACGAAGAATATGAGTCCATAATGAAGAATGATGTCTGGGATGTGGTCCCGAGACCGAAGGACAAATCTGTTGTCACCGCAAAATGGCTCTATAAGATCAAACATGGATCTGATGGAAGTGCTGAAAAGTTCAAGGCAAGGTTTGTTGCCCGTGGCTTCTCTCAAAAAGAAGGAATTGACTATGATGACATATTTGCACCTGTGGCACGATATACCACCATTCGATCAATCATAGCCCTTGCTGCTACGCAAGGATGGAGTCTTCATCGGATGGATGTCAAGACCGCTTTTCTGCATGGTGCAATAAAGGAAGAGGTGTATGTGGAACAACCTCTGGGATTTGAAGTTCAGAATCGAGACACTCATGTCTGCAGGTTGAAGAAAGCCCTCTATGGGTTAAAACAAGCACCCAGAGCTTGGTACGAGAGGATGGATAGTTACTTGATGAAGTTGGGCTTCACTCGAAGCAATGCTGATCCAAACCTTTACTTCAAGGTTGTGGAAGGGAAGCCTCTCATTCTAGTGCTGTATGTGGACGACCTCTTCCTGACAGGTGATGACCCTCTCATTCATCAATGTAAGAAGGAGCTCGCTGCTGAGTTCGAGATGAAGGACCTAGGACTGATGCACTATTTCCTAGGCCTGGAGGTCTGGCAGAGACCTGGAGAGATTTTCCTTTCTCAAGGAAAATATATTGTGAAGCTTCTGGAAAGATTTGGAATGGTGGACTGTAAGTCCGTGTCGACACCGATGGAACTCAACTTTAAAAAGTTGAGTGGCAGCGCTGCTGGGCCTATCTTGGCCAATCCTACTAAGTATCGTCAACTCATAGGAGCTTTGATGTTCTTAGTGAACACACGTCCGGACATATGTTTTGCAGTGAACACTTTGAGTCAACAGATGGTTGAGCCTCATCATTTTCACTGGGTTGGTGCCAAGAATCTTTTGAGATATCTTCGAGGCACGATAAACCATGGGCTGAGATACACTGCCGGGAGTGTGATACTCCGTGGATATACTGATGCCGATTGGGCTGGCAGTGTGGTGGATCGTAAGAGCACATCGGGATGCTGCTTCAATCTTGGTTCTGCTTCGATCTCATGGATGAGCGGGAAGCAGAAGTCGGTGGCTTTGAGCACCGCGGAGGCCGAATACATTGCTGCTAGTATGGCCTGTTGTGAAGCAGTTTGGTTGCGGAAGCTCTTTAGTGAGCTGTTTGGACATGTGCTAGATACCACTGTGATACTCTGTGATAATCGGAGTGGGATTCGTATGACTGAGAATCCTGTGTTCCACGACCGATCCAAGCATATTGATATCAGGTACCACTTTATCCGGGATATGGTACAGCGAGGCGCCGTAAGGCTCGATCATATAGGAACTGATGAGCAGGTCGCGGATATTTTCACTAAGCCCCTGGGGAAGGTCAAGTTCCTAACCTTCCGTGAGAGTCTTGGTGTCGTGGAACGACCCTATGATGTGGGTCTTGTTGGACGATGAGCTCTGGGAGCTCTGGGGGGCTTTGGGGATAGCTTCTCGGAGCTATAAGCACTCATAATGCTTCTGCCCCACCCTTGTGATTATTGAGCTGGTTCGCCTCTCATTTATCTGTGCCCCGTATGCATCCTACCCATTGAGTTCGGGGCTCATGGGAAGTACCTCTCATTTGGCCAATGAGGTGGGAAAAGCTAGAGACTATTAGCAAAGACTGATGGACGCATCAGAGATTGCCGTACTCTCTATCTAGGATGGCACGGTCCAACCACTTGATCTGGGATCAAGTTTAGTGAGGTCTGGGACCTCTGCCTGACTTCGGGTCAAATGAACCAACTTTGGGTTGGTTGGATACTCTTCATGAGTTTGATAGAGGTTTGGAACCTCTGGACTGATTATGTCAGTCGGGGGATGATGTCTTTGTGACTGACCCACTTCTGTTCTGAAATAAAGAGGCCAGCAAAGCAAGTTACGGCGGGATGACGCACGATGTTTGATTGCACCGATGGATGGAGTTCTCCCTAGTTGAGAGGGAGTGTTAAATTTGGACAACTAGGTCCAAACTCCATGTTATGATGCTCAGATTAAGAGGCTAATATTTTTTGTTGGATTCCTCTTTCGGAGAGGTGTAAAATCCATATATAATATGTCTTAATCCGATGAGCAGAACATTTATTTTGAATTTATTATTCTTAATAAATTATATGTGCAGGTCGGCCTTAAGGTTGCACGCCCCCAGCAGATGTGTCACACGCCCCATTGATGGATATAAATACAAGCAAAGTTGGAGAGCATTTCATCGCAACACAACTCACAACATCTTCTCTCATCTAATTTAGTACGAGCTCCTTGGAGGACGAGTTCAGCCACACGTGTGAAGGAGAAGAAGGACAAACAGTACGGCTGAGTTGAAGGACGATTTTCTGCAGTTAGGGTTTTGCAGAAAGTTTGACCAGCGTTGACTTTGGTCAACGCATGGTCCGATTGCGCTGAAAACTTGTGGGAAGTTCGATTTTGGAAGGCCGTACTATTTGGCACAGAAATCGAGGTCAAAGGGTTGACCAATCTGTTGCCATGCGTTGACTTTTTTAACTGGCATACACGTTGACTTTTTGATTGACTTGGTTTATTTCGTTATTGATTGGAGAATTTGTTGTGACATATCTTTGGTTGAGTGACCAAAGGAGACTTTCATGGTTGAAGTATCTGTTGTGTATGTGACACCACATTTTTCATGTTTCTGATTTGTCTTCTGTAAGATCCACTTATATGTTCTATCTGCATTTTGCTTAACTATTTGTATGATTGCTGTGAGAAAAGCAAAATTGCTCCTAGCATAGAACATCTACAAAAATTTAGAAATGCTCAGCGTGGAACGACTTGTGTAGAGAGAAAGTGCCCGAGGACCCAATGCTCTTATACCAGATGGAGAGAACAACTATGATTTTTACTGAATATATATATATATATATATATATAATTAATTAATTGAATGATGATTGTTTACAATGAGGGTCCTTGGCTTATATAGCGTCATGGGCACCCTTTTGGGAAAGGGCATGATCTTATGTTCGTGCCCTTTCATCTAATCAACCTAAAATTAAATAATTTTTCCATAACATAATATACATCTTTAATCATTACATTCTCACCTATTAGTTGTAGTACAAAGTTCCCTTTCCTCTAACCCTTTATTCTTTTTCTACATTCAACACAACAAATTAGATTCAGCTTTATCCTCTAAAAGATCAACATCTCAATCAACATTGATAGTAAAACATCTAGATGACTCAATCATTTTTACCACTCTTTGAATCCATGTTTATTGCCATAAACTCAAAAAACAGTTTCTCCTTCATGTGTCCAGCCACATTACCATATTTATTTCCATATTGATCAATGGAAGAATGCCCTTGGTCGTGCATTACATTCCACAACTACTTCCTACATACACTATTTATATGCCTTAACCTACCACAATAAAAACATTTTATAGCTTTTCTACATTTATAGAACTTAGGATATTTATTTCCATCATTTACTCATCTCTGTTTGTTGCCCTTGCTCTTAAACTTTGTTACGGGTGCCACATTAGAAGCCTCAATTCCACTGTTATAACTTATAACCAAACTGAATTCTCCATCTGTCTCGCTACTAGATCTTAGTGCTCAACCACTCAAATGTCATAATTTTATCACCACTAGTAATGTTCAAATCCTCAAAATAATTTGCATTGAAGGACAGCAAACTCTTCAAGTTATAACCACCGTATCTCATTTCATTTTTTTCAATTCATTTAAACTAAACTCCAAGATCCTTGATTTTTAGTAAATGATCTTGCAAGAAATCAAACTCCTCCATTTTCACTGACAACAACATATTTTTAAGAAACAAAGCTCTACATTTGTCTGACATTTCTGCATGTCTTGTAAAATCTCCCAAAAGGCAAATGCATCACAACCATCTTGAACTTTAGGAAGCATCTCATTCATTACCAAGAGCTTCATCAACACCATGGCTTCTCAACTCTTTGCATCATATGTCACTTGCGCATCCATATCAGTTTGACTCTGAATTTTTTTCCCAATACAAGTTTCTTTTCCATTTAACATTATATGGGATAAACTATCAACTTTTAAGGATTTTAAATACACCAAAAAGATCCAACAATTGACTACCCTATTGCGCTATCCTGAATAGCATATGCTTCGCAACATGAAATTTTCTAGAAAATCATTTTAAAAAAAGGACGGGCTACTACCACACATTAGATTGTTATGATCAAATTCTCTTCAAATTTAATGTCAATACAAGCTTAGCATTCATAAAACTTACACGTATTAATTCTCCAAGCACAGAATATCTTCATGTAGGGGTCCCCACTAGAAACCCTGTGAAGAGCATAACCTAATGAAGTAGAGGGAAAATAGAAAACCACACTGAAGATGTCACAAGGAATGGAGGACATGCCATTGATCCAGACCAACATGAAACAAGCCAATTCATCAAAGTTGATCATGGTGACTACCCTAACCCCACCATTACCTTGTGTCTCCTGCCTACAAACTGAAAGTGAGTGATAGCATAGATAGCCTAGTGTAGTCCAAAAAGGACCTGCCTGGGTTTCAACGAGATGGAGAATATATAAGGGCATAAGTGCATCATAAAGTTGCCTTAGAGAGGACCATGTGGACCTATTACAGTTCCAGCACTCAACTAAGATGCTTAAAACTCCACACACGCTATTCCAAGGGCAACATTTCGTGGACCCTATCCAGGAATACCCTAGGGGAGGAGAAACCAGAATCATCGCTCTGATATCTCCAAATGACTACCCATTTCAATGCTTTTCAAGCCACTGCTACTCCATCCCAGCATTTTTAAGTTCTACAACTCGGGAGCAAGTAAGATCCACCAATTTTATGGAGATTTGTCAAGAGTCCCTGCTTGGCTCTAAGAGCTCACAGTCCATCTCCCATGGGTCTAAAATCCAAGGAAGAGGGTAGTGGATTCGGAATTGTACTATGCACTCTAGGGCCTAGGGCTAAGCTTTGGGAGGCTCAAGGTGTCTTGCAAAAAAAAAGTCCATGCTTGCATCTGCTTAGCATGTGATGAAGCCAAGGTGGCAAGTCCTCAAACCTTCAAATTAATTTCACATGCCCACTTGGATCATTCCTCAATTAGCTTAGCTTGTTCCGCTTCCTCTATCTCTGCTTGAGGTGGGGCCTTGACTCTCCTACGAACCATCTATACCTATGAATTAGTTTAGGTTTCAGTTTGTATTTTAAGTCCAGGAGTTCAGCACGAAGAGAGTCACCTAGAGGTTGGAAACTTTCTTGAGTTCCGGAATCCTAAACTATATGTTGGAGGGTAAGGTTTTCTAACTATACCTTTGAAACCCTTTTGGAAAGTCAATAAACTTTTGCTTGCAATTTATAGTAGCTCATGGTTTCGAGTTGTCCCAATCTCTTCACAAATCCTCACAATCTCCATTCCAATTTTGGATTGCGCATCATTTGCAACTGAGTTAGGTTGTGAATAGTAGGGTCTCCCTTCTCTATTCCTATTTGTTCTACAATTTGGATACTCGCGATCTGAGCAAATTGTGGTTGTTTCTTATGTGTTCTGGTAGGATTCTAGGGAGCCCACAGTGATGAAAGTGAGAAGAGAGATATATAGCAGACAAATAATTATTATTGGGGAGGGAAAGAGGTCGAAGGAAGGGGTAGAGGATGAGGGATGTGGAGAAGGCATGGAAAAGGGATGAAAGGCAGCCTACAGAGGGGAGAGAGTCCCAATGTTACCAGACTCGGAATCAGCAATAAATCGGCGAGGCAAAAGAGCAAAGACTTTTAATTGGATCGGGAAAAAATCGGTGAATACACATATACACATATATTGAATTAAAAGAAAACATTTTTCATTGATATTCAATAAAGCCATGTCGAAACACTGCATAATATCAAAAGATGTCCATGAGGACAATGTGTATACTTTAAGTATAAAATATATTTAGTATTGGAAAACATTCAAAAACAGGTACAAAGTTTCAAATGAGACGAGGAACTTCCAAGTTTTTGTCAACCAACATTGCGGACCTGCTGAAATCTTACTTGGGTTACAATAGCATGACTTCAAAATTGGGTTAAGTTTGGATTGGTAATGCGTTATACCCATTGGTAGATCACCTATACACTCGACGACAACACATGAATTTAAGGAATTGTTTCATTATTATAGGTCCTTGTAAAGATCCAACATTCTACAATGATTTGCTTTTATTCAAAACAATATAGAACTTTAACATACTACAACTAGTTTCTTTTATTCAAAATGATATTTTTAAAGGAGAAGAACGTTACTCAACCATCGGGGAAGTAGCCACAAATATGTATGTATACCATCCAAGTCAATAGCTACTGGCATCATCACCAGGGCAAGCACTTCGTGCTTGGTAAGCGGACCTGTAGTTCACTTAGGTGACTCTTTAGGCGAGGGAAGGGTGGCGTGGTTGAACCTAAGGCATAGAAAACCTGGAAAGCAACGTAGTCTGGTATGACAAGTCATCCGACCAATACTAAAGTCATTTCCTAATACATGAAGCCGACTACCTAACACTGTATACATGAGGCCAACTAGCAAAACCCGTCGTGACCTTCAAGAATTAGAGAAAGGGTTTCGGTTTATCGAAGCCAAAGTGCATGTAGTGAGGGAAGAATATGACAATGGCGTCGTATGATCCACGACATCTCTGGATAGGCGAGAAGCAAGAAGAAATGAAAGCAAACTCCGAGCACAGCGGGCGACGAGAAGAAGTGAAAGAGAAACCACAAAATAAAACCCTGCAGACTTTTAACCTAAGAATCTGAGTGGCTCGTCGAGTCCTCTACAAATTGTTGAAATCACGTGTCAAACTCGATCAACACGAGTTTGACTCGCCAAGATTCAAATCAGCTCGTTTGGTTGAAGATCGGAGTCAGAATCGTGAGTGATTGGAGACCCCTGTAACATTGGGAGAGACATTGTTATTTGATACTATAGCATGAACAGCAGACTCATGGGAATACTACAACCAACCAGCACAATTTATTATATCGCTACCTAGTTTGTTCTATTTTGTTCTAGTTGTTCTAGTTTATTTATTTTGGCTATTCTAACCCGTCGTTCTACAGACACCAAACCCTATGACCAGGCTCTGAACCCCCATGGCTATAAACCATTGTATGTTATTCTACAGATACCAAACCCAATGTCCATGCTCTGAACCCCATGGCTACAAACTAGTGTATGCTCAAAGATTATGGTGGATTAAAAAGAGAAGCAACGGCTTGAGAAGTAGAGACGGTGGCTCAATCAAGGTATATATGGTGGCTGAAACTAGTGCTAGTAAAGCCAGATTGAATGAATAGAACGGTCACTACATTGACGACTCAATCATACTTGGGAAATGGTGACACTGAGAAGACATGGTAATGGCAACTTATCTACAGAGAAGAGACAAATCTTATGCTCAAATACCCACCTAATTTCGGTAAATGGCAGCTCGATCAAAATGGTTTTCTTTTATATGTTACGGAATAAGTTATTTAACCACAACTAATGAAGGTCATTAGTGCATACTACAAACAACACTTTATTTAATGTCACCAGAAGTTAAAGCTCCTAAACATATTATTGGGTGTTCCTTATTCTCTCCTTATGCGCTATGCTGTTACTCATTTTCGCTCACTGTTATTTATTCATGGGAGAAAAAACCCACTGCTGGTTTCGACACGTGGATATGGCTCACAAAATTGCCGTTGTGACCTGCTTCATGCAAATATTGAGATGGTCTTCAAAATTATCAATAATCAATGATGGTTATAACTTATAACTTCGCAGATTATCAGTTATGGTACATGGATGGCTAATACTAATATGCATAAGAACTCTCCTTTTTGGTCATAATTTATAGTTCTTACATTGTGATTCTGGAATTGTTTTGTCTTATTATTTTCTTTTAGTCACAAAAATAATTTATATTTTTTGGTACCTTCCATTCCCCAGCAGTATTTAGATCCTGGATTTTGAAAAGCCTGGTGGACCCATATCCATAACAATCCATGATGGTTATAGCTGATCAGTTATGGACCTATGGTACATGGATGGCTAATACCAATATTATCCTAATATCCACAAGAACTCTCCTTTTTGGTTATAACTTCTTACATTGTAATTCGGAAATGGTTTAGAGCCTTCACTTTGAAATTTATTTTCTTTTAACTATAAAAAAACTTTTATATTTTTTGGTACTTCCCATTTCCCAGCATTATCCAAAATACATATCCTGGCTTTTCAAAATTCTGGCGGAACCATACCAGTAGCCTGGTAATTTAGGATATAAAGCACCAAGCTTTGAGAATCTCCATACAATGTTAGTTTAAAAGGAGAGTGCCTTCCTTGAGAAGATGATGCCCACCTCTTCCCACCCACCCCAAACAATTGAAGGTATCGTGAAGAAGTAATTCAAAGATGCACAAACCGTGGATGCAATCAAAATTGGCAGAAGAATTTGGTGCAGATTCAGCACTTGTTCAAAAATTAGGAATCAGAGAATCAGAACCCTAACCCTAATTTTTTTATAATTATATATTTAAAATTAAACTTCTATATTGAAAAAATTAAATAGAGAAATGAACTATGAATTTAAAATATATCAGTTGTTTAGCTTTCATACTCCCAGTGCCAATTGGGGAATGAGACAAAACCACCAAACGTGCTGCAGACTTAAAGACTGCAATTGCTGGCAGACAGCATCATAAAATATTCAGGCTATATCACCAAAATAATATGGAACCATGATGGAGAATGATGAGAAGTAAAATCAATTCCTCTAATTGCAAGAGGAGAGACAAAGCCTACTGATAGCGGAAAACTGTGCAGTGCGGAACCCAATTCAGATTACAAATCTATGACAACACATCAGTGACGATGGCTAAATACAAAGAGAGAACATTGAATACAGAAAGACAATTTGCATGTGAATTTTAACCTTTCAGATGAGAGCTACAGTTCTCTAGAAGACAGACTATACTGAAGACAACACGTTGCACAAAACTACTAAAATATAAAATTGATATAAACATGATCACAACAACCCTGAGGTGTAGACCAGTTGGTATGAGTGGGGTTTAGTCCCCCCTAGGTCTCAGGTTCAAACCTCATCGAAGGGGTTTAGGATGGAAGCCACTTTTGGGGGAATTAAACTATCCCAAGGGGTGTCCAAGTTCGACCGAGCTTCACGCAATCATGGCGATAGCATCCCACTGTGGGTAGATCGCTCTTCCATCCAATAGACAGAATGGCCCCAACCTAGGCTCATTCTAGTTACCAAAAAAAGCATGCTGATCACAACTAGTCTAATGCTAACTCTAAAGTGCTCAACTGGAGCTCTAGGGAACAAATTGCACAAATTTTGATCAAGTTAGCATATAATATCTATGCAAATTGTGTACTCACTTGTTCCTGGAGATGATGATAGTAAATACTAAAAGTTCTTCAAAGCAAGCAACAGGGGATGGGGGTAGATCTGCCATGATTCTGTCACTGGGATCCAGACCCACTTGTAACAGAAACAGATCCTATTTTACAAAAAGGATCAAATACAAAATACCAACAAAATAAAAAAGCATGAACCCAATAATGTCATGGCCACACAAGTGGACTGGACATGGTGATGGACAAAGATCACAACACTAGTGCCAACAGCTTTCCACGAAGTGTTCAATGGGCAGCACTAACAGTAAAGAAATGTATTCAAAAATAAGCATAATGTGTTGTTTCTGAATAAGCATTGCTGCTCTCTTCATAAGCATGAGCTTATGGAACTAACGACCCCCAGAAGCTGATGTCAAAAACAAAAGGACCCAACATAATATGTCTCTTCAAGCCCCATAACAAAGTGTAATTCAACATGGCAATGTCACCACAAACATCACATTGTCTATTTTATAAATTCATGTGACAGCATTAGCATACCGTTTTAAGCTTATAGCCACAATGAATCTCAACAACACAAAAGCAAAATTTTAAAGATACAGGTACATATTGGAAGACATAATGTGTCATTAACATGAATATTCACAACTTCAAACAAAATGAAAAATTGACCTACAGTACTACATCAAAAGCATAACGAAAAACTAGGAACAGGTAACAAAACAAAATGTACTCAACAAGGGCTAAACATAACAACATCCAAAGGTATAGCTGGCAATCCTACCATGAAAGATCGGGTGCAAACTTCTCAGCAAGAATTGCAGCCTTAAGAGCTAATTCCTCTCGTATTGCAAAGTCAGCTGTTGTAAGATACTGCATATGTAAATATGAAACATGAATACCTATGGTAAAATATTTCAAATAAAATTGACAACATTCAGAAAACTAATACATGGTTTACATAACTGTGGAAAGCCTTTATCTTTCAACTTAAATTACCAAACAGATTACCTGTAACAGCTCTTCAACTATATCCTTCGCATTAGTAACATCACACATCCCATACAACAAATCCAAAGCTCGTCTCCTTATACTGCATTTTCAATCCCATTCTCCTTAGAGATTAACACAAAAAACAATTTTTACACCATGTATTTCATTGAACAACATCTACCTCCCTTGCCTATAAGAAGCCTACATAGTTCGTTCCATGGAGTAAACACGACAGCGTTTAAGGCAACATAGATGAACCGGTATTGAAAAAGAAAAAATTGAATAGATTTCTAATATACCAGCAGAATTTGAAGCAAACACTAGACAGCATGCATGAACATCTGACATAACTTCAGATTTCAGTTAAATGTGAATGTGAAAATCAAGTTGTATATTTTAACTCTTGCCTACAAACTTCAGGTAATAGTTTTCCAAAACTCAGAGAATTCAGCTTTTACATGAAATAAAATTATGAATCATTTTGCATGATCACAATCATGAATAATAGTAACTTGAAATTTTACTATTACATGAGCAAAATTGAACAGAATTCTATTAAAACCTGAACACACCTCAAACTTGCCCCTTTTTTCCAATGTTCCAGCAGGTTTCAGGAGTGCAGGGTTTCAACTTGGGGATGTGAAGAGAAAACCTCCAAATTTCAGGGGGAAACACAAGGGGCATTTGGATCACCAATATAGAGCACCTTACTCCAAATATTAAATATAAAATAACAAATTCTAAATATAAAATTATAAAAAGAATAAAAGAAAACTTCTTATGTGTAATTTAATCATATATATATACAATTAGAAACAACATGTCAATTGAGTCCAGCCTGAAAAGCTGAGATCAGAAGTGTTATTCTCCCCACCCAGGTTCATGTTCAGCTCTTAATGAATATATTGTTGTAATGGCCTTAACCCATGTTGACAAAGCCTCGACCTTGTGCAGAATCCAGTTTACCCTAGGTACCAACCTCCCTGGGATATGTATTTCACGAAAAAAATTACAAACAACATCCTTACACTAATTTCAAATTAAATAATTTAGAAGTGGTATTTGAAATAGAAAAATCGTTGTACTTCTCGCAGTGTTGATAATATCGCCAAGACATTGGCAATATTTGGAAATATCGCGATACTTTCGGCAAGATAAAATATCACAATATTTCTGAAATATCACCGATATCTCGGCCAAAGATCGCACAACAACCTAATTTATCGCCGGGCAAGCTGGACTACGGCTACAAAAACATTTTTTTGGGTTTTATTTGCTCATTTTGCTCTCTTAGTCATGGACAAGGAAGGGGAAGAGATTTGTGGTGGTTTTCAAGGACGGATTGAGGATCAAAAAGCCATTATCACCACCAACTAAAAAAAAATTGTAGATCAATGTGATCTTTTCTAGTGTTCCTTATGGCATGGTTAGGATCTATGTCACAAGGTTCGGCGAACTTCAACCTTGAGGTTCGAATTTTGGCGAACCTTAAAAAAATTTTGAGGTTCAACGAACCTCATAGAACCTCATAGCCATTGACCAAGTGCATAGATCAAAACTTATAACCTCATGTCACAACTCAAGCTTGTAATGTATCCTTGCAATTATTATGATTGTGATAACATTTTTTATGTTTATAGATGTTGATATCTTACTATTTTATCCTAATTTTCATTTTAAACTTAGCATATGTATATATATAGAAAATGTATATAGATGAACCTAATGGCGAATCTCATCAAAAAAATCGAACACGAACCGAACCTAATCATTGTTGAACCCAAACTCGAACCCTAACCATGTGACATAGGTTAGGATGGACTTTTAGAGTTGGGAGCGAACAGGTCACAAGTGCAAGTTGGCGTCATCGATGGGCCCAGGGGGTTTTTGGAGGAGTTTTGAAGAGTTTTGATGGGGTCTGATGGCATTCGCTTGGTATATTCCATCATCCGCACAGTTTGCCTTTCATTCTGTTGCATTCCGACAACTTTCAGAAGAAAAAAAAATAGAGTTATTAATGGGCCTGACTCAATTAATTATGCTTAAGGTGGCATTTCGAGAGGAATGTTTGGCATAACACCTTAGTGTAATAGCTCGTTGGAACCGGAACAAGAAGATCAACAGGATGGGGTGGTTAGAAGTGATTTTCAATAGCATGAGGAGGCATGGTGGCCAATTTACCATTTTCCCACATTAAAAAGAATATTTTAATTAAGGGAAATGTGCTCAATGATTAAAATAATAATAAAATAGGAGCTTCTAGAGGGAGCCATCAGATCTATAAAATGAGGAGGAGGAGGCTATTAGAGCACATCTTGATCTTGGATTTGTGTTTTCTTCTTGTGGAGAGGTTTGAGAACCGGTTCTCTACTTCAGCAGTAGCCCTAGGACGGCAACCCTCGGGTGATTTAGAGGGATTGAACAAACACCCATCTCCCCTTGGTGAATTCATCCAGGATTCACAGGAGAGCTTAACAGTGGCAGTTCAGTTCAGTTTTGGTGAAGGGATAGGGCAGCATTGGAGTAGATTCATGAGGCCAGTTTCATCTCATCTATATCAGTTGTTTTGACATGTAAAACTGTAGTTTATGTATTATAAATAAATTCGAGATTTCCTTGTGCTCATTATTGTCATTTGTGGTTCTATGTTGTTAGATTTTACATGGCAATCTTCTGTTTATGAATGGAAATTTTATCTGAAGTATTAATGAGTTAAAATTTCATGAAACCCCCAAATTTTTTCATTTGGAATATTACAGTGGTATCAAACTTGGTTTTCCTACTAGCTTGAGGGTTTTATTGCAGATTGATTTTGAGAAATCCAAGAGAAACTAGTTTCGGGAATTTTTCAGTGCCAAAGTTTGTTGTTAGACTGTTTACCTTCGTGATCAAGTCTCTGTCTGTTGAAAGACAAATTGCATGGGTCTAACCTATTGATTTCCTCCAGAATTGTTGAGACCAAGAGCCATTGGATCAGGCGACCGAAAACAATTTATCCCCAGGGCTGAATTATTATTTTCGAACTGGCATTTGTTCTAAGGGTGGTCGAATCCACAAAGGAAGTTCAGACCACCTATGCGAACAATTGTGCGCATAACATTGCAAGAGTAACCATTTGTGTTGTCAGGACTTGAACAAGAGCACAATTTTGAATGAAGGATGTGATGCAAGTTACAGTGAGATAGGTGGAGTCGTCACAACGAGTCAAAACACATTAAGCAGGTGCGATTTGATGCTACGGACATGAGTACGCTCTGCCTGAGTAAGAGTTCAATAGAGAGAAAGGGAAAGTTGATTGTTGTGCGCACAAAAGAAAGTATGCATCTCTATATGATCACATTCTGATAAAGGAGTAATGGTTGCAAGTTGTTAAATCAATTTCCGATACGAATTGAGACCTCTGAGCAAAGAACGTAAAAAGGGAGGCGACTGGGCATATAACTCAATTGGCAGCACTGGAATCAATCGTGGTTGGGCGTGAAAGCCAGAGTGGACCCGCATTAATTGACCAATTGTGTAGGGAAGTTGTGGGGCCTTGGTTTGAAAGTTGATCCACTGGTTCATTCATTCCATTTATTTGGTTTGTTCTTCCACTATGATTTCGGTTAGATACCATCGCAAGGGTCGGGACAACCCTGACAAGCTGTCGACCGAGTGGAGCTAACCGAGATCCATGCAACGTTGATATGGTTGTGGTATAAATCAGCTAGTGCATGGGTATAATTGGTCCGACAAGTATGTTAGAACAAGGATCCAATCAGAAGCAACATCTCAATTGAAAAGCATAGCCTTTGACCAAGCCAAATCTATTGTCAGTGAAAATGTTCGCTATCGCACGAGGACCAAGTTCATGCACTCTAAAGGGTCGCGGTTGGAGTCAATCAGTGGAGTCGAGCCTCCTTGTTGGTTGAGGTGGACGTATTGTAAAGGGGCAAAGAGTAAATCGTTGATTGTGCCAGGCTGCAGCCAAGCCACGAGCCAAAACGATGGATGTGTGGTTGAGCCGCCAAATCTTGCTCGTAGAAACATAATTTATGCCTGAAACTTGATGAAAACAATCAGAGCTATACACAATTTTATGACCTTGTGCAATGGTGATAAGTGTGATTGTGGTCGGGTTTGTGTACAGAAATTCACCCTTATAAGAACGAGCATGGGTACAAGTCATCATTTTGTGGTCAAGTTGCGTTGTTCAAAGCATTAGAATTAATCATTCCCATTGCTTGAGACATTAAGACTATCCGCGCGAAGGACTATGGAGGAACTGTGACTAAGATCGCATTATCGTGAACCTCCAGGGTGCCACGTGTTGAAGACTAAGTACCAACATATCTTTCCTTACCGAGACCGAGAGCCACTTCTTGCTGAGGTTGAACTTATAGGTGTTGTCGTACCTAAGTTTTGGTGGAACAATTTGTGTTGTGAGAAAATCGTGTTGCTTTCCCTAGTGCGATTGTTGGGCCGACATCACTTTTATGAGGCGTTGCTGCAGAAATCGAATGGCATTTAGAGGATAATCGATCAAAGACAGAACTTGCATATGAAGTGGTATTATTGCCATCTGCATTAAGGATGTATGATGTTTGATTGGAAACTAAATGGAGGGCAAATGTTGTTTCTTATGGTTTTGTTGGACGTACCTGGAGTGTATTTGTACGACACAGTTGGATGGCATCATAACCAATAATGTATTTATCCTCATTCTAAAGACACATTCAAGTTGCTAAAAGAAATCAGGTTACTCAAATGATATATTTCCTTTAGAGTGATATGACAAATGATATATTTCCTTTAGATTAATATGATGTTTTTGTTCATGATATCTTGTCATTTCTGAGTTCTATACATCAAACAGTGAATAGCAAAAACCTGGTATGTATCCCTTTATCAATATGTGCCATAGAGTTGCTAGCATTATGTAATGGTTGTCATATAGGGCTATGTGTTGTCATCAAAGTTAGGGAGTTAAGTCCCTTATGTTGAATTTTGAACGATGTATGATGTTAGGGCTTGAGGCATCTCTGTATTATTTAAGAGGGAAAAAGGTTGACAGCATTATTGTTGAGCAGAAGTATAATGATGAGTTGTGTGCTGCCATAAATTTGACTTGTCAATTTAAGAGTCAATATTGTAAGGTCTAGGTCTGAGTCCCTAACCTATCTGTTGTTGGTGTCATGAGTAGGTGTTGAAGCACACTACCGAGAGTCCTATGTATTGAACTTTTGTTGAGTTGTGAGTCAAAGTCATGGATGAAACCTCCAAAATTGCCTGTAATAAACTAGCAGCAACAATCAACCGATCCTTTTCCAAAGGGATACTTACTCTGCTACAGCAAGAGCAACCATAGGAAGAACATGAATTGGGATACAAAATCTATGCACTTGGGACAGTAAAAGCCCTTATAAAACTAGAAGAACTTGCTTCGCTCCTTTCCAAGGTGCATTAATCTGATGGTAAAAACTTAGTTTGGTCTCTCAAACCAGCAATGCTTGCCTTGGTACATCACAAGTATTTGGAGCACCCTTACATAGGAGTCAAACTTCCAATGGCTTATTGTCTCAGAAGTATCATGATGTTGACCACACATATACCTCCTTACAATGATGACATAATGAGGAGAGTCTTCAGACTGATGGTGGAGACCTTTCAGGATTTGGATAACGCTGAGGGCCCTACCTTTGGAAAGACGCTAGAGATTCTAGAAGTCATGGCCTTGGTTAGATCTTATGACCTAATGTTTGACATGGAGTGTGACGATTTGATCCTGCAAATGTTCCAGTGCTTCTTCGGCATTAGGAAACATCATCCTGATACAGTCATCACACATGCAATCCATTTTGTCCTCATGTATGGGAGGCCATGATGCCAATTGTAGGAAGTTGCAGTCGAAGTTGTTGAACATGAATTGGGATACAAAATCTATGCACTTGGGACAGATTTGAAATTCATGGGAGTTACAGTAAAAGCCCTTATAAAACTAGAAGAACTTGCTTCGCTCCTTTCCAAGGTGCATCAATCTTATGGTAAAAACATAGTTTGGGCTCTCAAACCAGCAATGATTGCCTTAGTACATCACAAGTATTTGGAGCACCCTTACATAGGAGTCAAACTTCCAATGGCTTATTGTCTCACAAGTATCATGATGTTGACCACACATATACCTCCTTACAATGATGACATAATGAGGAGAGTCTTCACACTGATAGCAGAGACCCTTCAGGATTTGGATAACAATGAGGGCCCTACCTTTGGAAAGACGCTAGAGATTCTAGAAGTCATGGCCTGGGTAAGATCTTATGACCTAATGTTTGACCAGAAATGTGACAATTTGATCCTGCAGATGTTCCAATGCTTCTTTAGCATTAGGAAACATCATCCTGATATAGTGATAACACACATGCAATCCAATTTGTCCTCATGTATGGGAGGCCATGACGCCATTTGCAGGAAGTTACAATCGAATTTGTTGGCCATTTGCAGGGAGGAGCAATTGGTTTCACCCACTGCTTATGAACTTGCCGAAAGGTTAATTGAGCATAACATTGGATTGTTCAAGAGACGGTTGACCTCGGAGGAGTTGCACTGGATTTATGGCGACTAGCCATGCAAAAAAAATGAGTTGAGGAGGCAGAGTCTTTGCTTCATCTGCAAGCTTGGGGACCTGACCACTCATGCTTGAGAGATGCAGAGGAGATGGCAGAGGTAGAGCAGGAGGATATTACTTCTTTCTTTCAAGATGAGGACTCTTCTTTGGATGTGTTCATGGGGTCATACGAGGATGCCTCTCGGGAGAATGAGCAGTCATGTGGAGTTGTGGACAGCAGGCCAGATTCATATTCCAGTGTGTATGGTGAGCAGTCAATGAACCCTATGGGAGACATTCGAGATGATGAGTCACCAGTGATGATTCAATAGGAGCAACATATGGTGGAGCATGAGTCAGCTCAGGAGGATGATATGCACAGCATGCATGATGAGCCCTTTGGGAGAGCAATTGGAGGTTCATGTTGAGCCCATGATGGAGGAGGATGAGCAGTCATCCTTGGCCCTAGCCATTGATGAGGTGCAGGCAAATGTACAGACAACTAGCAGGGTGGTAGTATTTGCAAACACATGTCCTCAGGAGTTGCGAGGGTCTAATGGGATAGTTTTGCTAGAGGTTGGTAGACTAGGGGAGTGTGGAGTTTCCAGTAAGATGAGGGAGGATCTTTTTGAGATGGTGGTGCATCCACCTTTGGTCCAACCCACTAATGAGGTGCAGGTACTTGCACAAGCGACTGGCAGAGTTGCAGTACTTTCAAGGAGCAAACATCTCCAGGAGTACATAGATAGGGCTTACAGCACATCTTGCCCACTTTTTTCTATTATAGAGAGCGGGGCAAGTTTCCTCAGACAGATCTTACTGATGGACCGGACAGAGCGGCATAAGTTGAGCATGGACCAGTGGCAACACAGTAGACTTGTTCCATACATAGGTGTCCATGCATTCGATTATTTTCACAGGATAGATTGGCGGGAGATCATGTGTCGGTATCCTATTGATGGAATATCATTCTTAGTCTGGGGCTGAGTACAATAGGAGCCCTTAGATAAGAGGGTTATTGCATGTTTCAGTAAGCAGTGGGATGTGGACCGATAGTTCATCAGTATTTCAGTAGCACTAGCCCAGCATCAGCAGAGTGGGGTTGACCTCGGCCTCTGCCAAATGTTGGATTGGAGAGAGGTAATGAGTTGGTATTCCCTTGATGGAGTAGCAGTGATAGCAATGATTGGTCGTGGTGGCATTAGGATCCAGGTGGATCTACATCATACGGGTAGCAAGTTGATTCAAAGATGGGCATGGGATCCGAGTATTGATGGATCCAATCCTATTTGGATTGCTTGGCAACATGATGTAGACCATTGGTTCATATGGGATCCTAGTATCAGTTTGTAGATGCCTCTACAGTGGACAGGTGAGAGCAAGCAATCTTGGGGCGTGAGGATTTGTGATGTTCCTTTTTCTGGTGTTCCTTATGGCATGGATAGGATGTACTTTCAAAGTTGGGGGTAGACAGGTCACAAGTGCAAGTTAGCATCATCGACGGGACCAGGGGGCTTTTGGAGGAGTTTTGAAGAGTTTTTATGGGCTTTGATGGCATTCGCTTGCTATATTCCATCATCCACATAGTTTTCCTTTCGTTTCGTTGCATTTCGACAACTTTCAAAAAAAAATAACAGAGTTATTAATGGGCCTAACTCAATTAGCTACGCTTAAGGTAGCATTTCAGGACGAATGCTTGGGAAAACACCTTAGTGTAATAGCTCGTTGGAATCGGAACAAGAAGATCTACACGATGGGATGGTTAGAAGTGATTTTCAATAGCCTGAGGAGGCATGGTGGCCAATTTACCATTTTTCCACATTAAAAAGAATATTTTAATTAAGGAAAATGTGATCAATAATTAAAAT
Organism: Pinus albicaulis; assembly: GCA_034641835.2. NCBI lineage: Eukaryota > Viridiplantae > Streptophyta > Pinopsida > Pinales > Pinaceae > Pinus > Pinus albicaulis. The sequence goes on from CM076584.1 coordinate 98,102,549, forward strand.
AATAATAAAATAAGAGCTTCTAGACGGGTCAATCATATCTATAAAACGAGCAAGAGGAGGTCATTGGAGGACATCTTGGATTTGTGTTTTCTTCTTGTGTACAGGTTTGAGAACACGGTTCTCTACTTCAGCAATAGCCCCAGGACGGAAACCCTCGTGTGATTTAAAGGGATTGGGCGAACACCCATCTTCCCTTGGTGAATTCATCCAGAATTCACAGGAGAGCTTAGCGGTGGCAGTTCAGTTTAGTTTTGGTGCAAGGCTAGGGCAGCATTGGAGCAGATTCCTGAGGCCAGTTCTATCTCAGCTATATCAGTTCTTTTGACATGTAAAACCCCAGTTTATATATTATAATTAAAGTCGAGATTTCCTTCAGCTCATTATTGTTATTTGTAGTTCTATGTTGTTAAATTTTATATGGAAATCATTTGTTTATGAATGGCACTTTTATCCTAAGTTTTTATGATCTAAAATTTCAAGAAAACCCCAAAATTTGCATTTGGAATATTACAATCAAAGATTCAAGAACAATGAGACAAACTTTATTTCTTCCATTAACAGGTATGTTCTTAAAAAACCCTATGCTAATGATTTTTTTCATAGATATAGGGTTATGCTTTGCTTGCCTCTTTGCCTACCAACATTTTGCTTCTTTGTTTATTTTCCGTTTGCTATGATTTTCATGCTCATGAGCCAATGCAAGGGTTTTCTCCATATTTGGTGGGCAAGCGCCAACTTTTTTTACTTTCTTATGCACCATCTTATTGCAATTTTTCATTGCAAAAAATGTAGTTAAAAAACAAGAAGAAAAAAAAAAAAAAAGATGAGGTGTTTATTATTTTTTGTGTATGGGGGTTTAATGCCAATTTTTTGTTTTTTTTGGTGCCCTAGGTTTGAATTAGTTCACTACAAATATGCCAAAAGCCTTGGACCCATTTTGGGAGTATGGAGAACATGATGGTGGGACAAATCGGGCATACCTATCATGTAAATTGAGTGGGACCAAGATGACAAGAGGGGTTATGTGATTGGAATACCCTCTGGCTAGACTCCCTGGACATGATGTTTAGCTTTGTACGGTTTCTAATGTAGAGCTTACACAAAAAGCTCTCGAAGCAATTGATGAAAAAGACAAAAAGGAAGAAGCAGAAAGAAACAAGGTTGAACGTGGAGGTATATCTTTCGAGATATCTTCTTTTTATTTTGAGGATGACGACAGTGGAAGGGGCTCCACAGCGTCACCTACTAGTGCTAATTTCACTGGGAGTGGGAGGTTATCATTTTTTGTTCCACGAACAGGACATGGAGCACAACCTTCCATAAAATTAGTTGTTAAAAAAAGGAAAGCAAGAAGCAGATAGTGTTATGGTGAGATGTCTAATATGGGGTGACTTACCTCTCAGCATCACCAAAACCAATCCATTTTGGCAGCTAATGTGTGATGTTTTTGTTGTTGTGGGCCCAGGGTACAAAAGTGCTACATATTAGGAGTTGCGGGGGCCAATCCTTCAAGAGAAAAAAAGCAAGACATCAAGTCTAGATGGGTGGAGTTGATACAAACATGGGAAGTCTTTGGAAGCACAGTGATGGTTGATGGTTGGATAGATAAGAAGGGTAGAACCCTTCTAAATTTCTTTGTACATTGTCCTAAATGTACCATGTTTATTAAATCAGTGGATGCATCAGCACATATAAAAGATGCAACATTGATATGTGAGTTGTTAGATGGATTCATCTGGGAGATTGGTGTGCAGCCAATTATGTGTCTGTCAGCAGAATGCTTATGGAGAGGCACCACACATTGTTCTGGACTCCAAGCATGGATCAAAGTTTGGTAAACTTCGCTTCTGTGAGAGCCTTTGTAAAGATATCTGCAACTTGATCATTGGTTGGGCAATACTGCACTTCAAGAACACGATCATGAATGAGCTTTCTGATGAATTGTATGTGGAGCTCAATGTGTTTCATATGCTGATGCTGAACTGGATCTTTACATAGTTGAATGACACCCTGATTATCACACCAAAGTGTAGTTGGATGTTGCTGATGAAGACCAAATTCAAACAAAATCTGACGAACCCACATGGCTTCCTTGCTGGCTTCAACTGCACCACGATACTCTACTTCTGTTGAAGAAAGAGAGATGGCATTTTGTTTCTTACAAGACCATGTAATAGGTCCTGAACCAAGAGTGAAAAGATACCCTGCAGTAGACTTTCGATCATCAGGGTCACCAGCCTAATCAGAATCAGTGAAACCAATCAACAATGGAGATGCTCCTATACTATAATGAATCCTGAACTGAACTGTACCTCGAATATATCGAAGTATTCTTTTAGCTGCTTTCCAGTGACTTTCATGAGGTTGGGGCATAAACTGAGCAACAAGACCAACGGCAAAGGAAAGGTCAGGACGGGTATGGGCTAGATACAGAAGTTTACCAACAAGTTGACGGTATAAGGTAGCATCGACTTTAGGGGTAGTACAAGTGACTGAAAGCTTGACTCTTAACTGAAAGGGAGAAGGGTCTGGATTACAGTCTTCCATGTGAAAGTGGCGTAGAAGATCACCGGCATACTTGGATTGAGAAAGGGTAATACCTTCTTTAGATTGCAAGACTTGAAGACCAAGGAAATAATGCAAGTGTCTGAAGTCTGTCATTTCAAACTTCTTTTTGAGGCTAGACTTCACATGGTTTATATGGTTGGGATCACTACCAATAAGGATAAGATCATCAACATAAAGAACAAGGATGGTGAAGGAATTACCTAGAAAAGCCATTAGAGAGAGGTGGCACATATGCCCCTCGCAGGCCAAAGGTGGCACACCCGTCGAACTAGGCTCGCAGGCCGATATATTTTCATCAAATTTTACATCTCTTCTAATGATTATATTTTTGGATTTTGGTTGAAGAAGTCTATTTCCTTTGACATCTTCAGAATATCCAACAAAAATGCATTTTTCACTCTTAGGTTCTAAGGCTTTATGTTTCGCATCTGGAATATGGACCCAAGCATCACTTCCAAAAACACGAAAGTGACTTACATCTGGTTTGGTTGAGCTCCAGGTTTCTTCTGGAGTTACATTCCTTGAAATCTTAGTAGGAGTGCGATTTACTATGTAATTTGCACAGTTAATTGCTTCTGCCCAAAAATTGAGACTAAGTCCTTTAGATTGAAGCATACAATTAGCCATTTCTTTTAAGGTGTGATTCTTCCTTTCAACTACACCATTTTGTTGTGGAGTATATGGAACAGTATGTTGCAATTGAATGCCATGCTCAGTGCAAAAGTTGATAAATTTGTTGTTAACATATTCTCCTCCATTGTCTGATCTTAACTTAAGAATTTGATGTCTAGATTATTTCTCAACAAAGGCCTTAAAGGCCAAGAACATGTTAAAAAATTCACTCTTGAGTTTTAAGAAGTATACCCAAGTGCGTCTGGAAAAATCATCAATGAAAGTTAAGAAGTACTTGCAACCAGAGAAAGAAACAGCAGGAAGTAGACCACATAAATCACTGTGCACAAGCTGCAAAGGGGCGGAAGTGTGCCAAGAGGCATGTTTGTCAAAACTATCCCGATGATGTTTTCCAAGTACACATCTAGAGCAAACACCATCTCGGCAAGATACCATAGGAAAACTGGTCACCATATTTTCTTTACATAGAGTTTGAAGAGAGCAATAGTTTAAGTGACCAAATTGCTCATGCCAAAGTTTGCTCACTTCATCATTATGAGCAACAAAAACGGAGCGGAGGGAAGACATGATGACCCAAAGTTGTCAAACTTATACAACTTTGTGGAATCATCAACAATGCCAGTAGCTAAAATATGTCTAGGATCTTTGAGGTCCTTGATTACAACATGAAGTGAAAATTCCACTATTTTCCCTTCACCTGAATGTGTTATCTGATAAACAGATAGAAGGTTGCATGACAAGGTAGGAACACATAGTACATCATTAAACTAACCATTATCTAGATGAATGGTTCCAGATTCTACAACACTAAGAGATCTATCATCACCAACATAAATATGTTTGGTGTTACAATCATTTAAAGAAGAAAACATGGCTTTATTTTTTGCCATGTGGTAAGAAGCTCCAGAATCAATGAGCCACTCATGAGAATGAGAAGAAGAAGATACATTTAATGCAAAACCAGATGCTTGACAACCACAAGCAGAAAGTGCCATTCCTGAAGATGAAGTTGAAGAGGTCTCCAAATTGATGTGGTGTTTCTTCATTGTTGCTTCCAAGGCTTCCATCTTCTTAAAACATTTTGACTCTACATGGCCATCACGATTACAAAAGTTGCAATGTCTATCTGTTTTCTTCCCTTTGGTTTTAGTTGCCTTATCAGTTTGGTGAGTTTCTTTTTCAGTTTGCAGCTGAAATTGCTTAGGACCCTTGTTTGGGTTAGGACCATACTTTTTAGGATACTGCTTCTTGGGATTCTTTTGATATGTTTGTTGTTGGGCTGCTAAGGCTTTCTTAGAAGCGTTTCCAGAAGTGATAAGACTAAGGTGTAAGAGTTTTTATTGTCCTCTTATCGAGGAATCGCAAAAGGCATCAAAAGAGGGGTTCCTGTAGGCTGTTCCTTGAGAAATGATGGCTTCTCTAGTGGAATGGAAGGTGGAAACAAATACAGAATATGCAGGGCCAAGCTTAGCAAGAATGGAATAGATGAGGCTACCATCTTCCTTTTTGACCTTACAACCTTCTAAAAGAAGTCTAAGGGTCTTGAATTTGGACAAAAAATCTTTAATAAAGGAGAAATTATTGGAGTCCAAAGTAAGCAACTCATTTTCACGCTGGTGGGCCCTGATTTGATTTTGAATGCCAAAAACAATATTTAGCTTTTTCAGGGCTTCATCAGGGGTGTCAATTTCAAGGATATGAAATCGAAGATCTTAAGCAATGGACATTCCTATCAACCCTCGTGCTTGATCTTATTTATTTTCCCATTTAGCGACTTTATCTCCATCGGTACGTTTAGTTTCTTGTCTTGTGGATATTCTATAAAGCCCTTTACTTCTAAGTAAATCTACCATGTGAAGTAGCCATTGGATATAATTGGTGTTGTTAAGAATAACCGGGCATGCAATTTCCATTTTTTTTTTAAATTGAAGCTGGAAAAAGCTGAAACTAACTGCTCAATGGAAAGATCTCAAAAAATTAGGCTGATTCAAAAAAAAAAAAAAGGCTCGAAAAACAACTTCCAGATGAAGAAGTTATGCCTTTTTGAAAAAAAGAGTTGTAGATGTCTAATAGTTACAGGAACGGTTTGAAATTTGATGATGAAGTTTTATTTTTGAAAAAAAATCCCACCCTTTTAACAAAAACTTTTTACAAAAAGAAGCTTGAGAAAAAGACTTGAACCCAAGACCTCTATTCTCATAAATTAACTTTACACCAAGTGAGCTAGTAAAAAGATTCTGCAATTGTTTGAAAGGAGGAAGGGGGTTTTTTTTTTTTTACTATTCGGTATTTGTGCTTTTTCCTGCAAAAAAACACAAAATTTGTGAACAAAAAAAACGAAAATGCAAGCCTTGCGATAGAACGTTAGATTTTCGGTTAGCCTTACTAGGCAACTATTTTTTTTTCGCTCTTTCTGATTTCCTGAGATCGCACAAATACATGGGGAAAGAGCATACATAGCCCCAAACAAAAAACAAAAAACAAAAAAAACAAAAAAATCCTTCTTCCAGTTTCTGATTTGCCAAGATCGCACACAGCGCAGAGCAATGAGCATACACAGGGAAGAAATAAACAATACGGAACCGAAATAAATAAATAAATATAAACCGAAATAAACGTACGGAACTGAAATAAGCAGAATGACTAACAAATATAACTGCAAAGAAGATACTTTATACCTCCAGATCTAAACTGACATAACTTGAGCAACCGGAAACCTTTTCACATGAAAAGAAAGGGTTTTCTCACTGTAACAGACGCTCTGGACACAACAGAGTAGTTCTCCAGGCCCAAAAAAGTTCAGAAATAGTAGATCTAGAAAATGGCAGTCGCATGCAGTCAAATCGGCTTTGGATTTGGATCAACAACGGATGCGGCCATGTAGGAATATACAGGGTAAGTTCCTTAGATCAAACACCAAAGGTCACCACCGCTCACAAACAGATCACAAATCAGTACACCAGTATATCACGTGGTTAAAACCCTCAAAGAGGGAAACAGTCCACGCCCTGAGCCAACGTGGCCACTTCAGGCAATTTATTAATGTAAAAGGAAAGTTTACATATGTTTCTCTCATAAATAGTTACCGGACAAATGACCCTCCATGCTCTTTAAATAGAGATCATGGACCAATCGAGTGTTAAGCCACGGATCAAGTGTCATTAATACCAAGGGGAGAGTGAAGCGTCGGATCACTACAATCGTGATCGTCAGATCATAAGTTACAAATGTACATAGTAAAGAAACACACTTTACCTAACTCTACACTAGACCAACTTTACCTAACTCTACACTAGACCAAGTTATACTTTACTATTTCCTATGTGTCTAAATATCCTAATATCCCCCCTTAAGAACAACTTGGGATAGGATTGAAGGATTTACAAAGGTGACACAATAGGAGAAGGAAGGAGGCATTAGAGCCTATCCCCCCTTAATGATAACTTTCCTAAACTCCAAGCATGGATTGAAGCTTGGTAAACTTCACTTCTGTGAGAGCCTTTGTAAAGATATCGCCAACTTGATCATTGGTTGGACAATACTGCATTTCAAGAACACGATCATGAATGAGCTTTCTTATGAAGTGTATGTGGAGCTCAATGTGTTTCATACGCTAATGCTGCACTGGATCTTTACATAGTTGAATGGCCACGTTAGCGACAAGTCATGACTTTTATTCATTTGAAAGTTTAATTATGTTTTAAGTTTCTAACTTTTTTATTTCTTTATTTTGTTGTAGATATTTGGTGTGAAGCTATGGTGCAAGGGTGTGAGCCCAATTGGAGTGTATTTGAGAAACACTCAGAAAAAGCGCAACAGGTATAACTTTGAGCTTCAGCCTCAAGTCAAACAATTACATTTATTGCAATTTTAATTTATGACCCTCAAGTGTCAAGAGTCAAGACTCAGTGGTTTTTTTGACACTCTTACAGATTGGAGTTCTCACGCCTCAATGATTTAGTGTATGTGCATTACAATCTCTGACTTCAAGTGAAGCAAATAGAAACACCAATGGATCCAGATGTCATTTCCTTAGACAATATCGATGTATTGTTTTAGTGGAGAGTGAAGTCTGAGGTGCCCATCTTGGAGGAGTCACCTACATGGTTAGAGCCAAAGAAACCACTTGAACAGGGGCAACATGAAGAGGACTTGGGGGAGGAGCAGCACGAGGAGGAGGAGGAGACTATGGGAGCATCAACGTCAGCACCATCTGCTATAGATATAGGGAGCACAACTCCATACCCAGCAGTGATTATTTGACATTAGGTGCAAGGTCACGGCCTTCTACTGCTAAGGGCAGGCCTGGCAAAAAGCCCATCATTTTTTCTCGTAAAAGGGGGAGAGGGGATGATCTCAGATAGCTAGCTGCTATTTTTATTTGTTTTTCTACATATAACTCATGATGATGAGCTATTTTTATATATGTGATGTTATTTTGTACTGGTTCTCCTCATTGGAGTCCTTAATAGGACTATTTTCAAGGATTAGCAGGATTTGGTATCAACTTTGATGTATCATTTTTATTTTACATCCACTACATCAGATATATCAGCACTTTTTTCATATTTATGTGTCAATGTGTTTATTTCATGTTGTTACTGCTTTATATGTTTAAAAATCTGAAAAAAAAATGAATATATTATGCATTTTTTATGTTTGCCGATATTTTCTGATTTTTTGCTGATATTTTCGCCGATAATACCTATAAGATGTTTTCAGGACCCTCGTAGATATTTTGCCAATACCGATATTTAGACACTGATTTCTCATGGTAAAACCATCAATATCCAAATCAAAAGGAAATATAATGATACATCATATAGTTACATTCATCATCATTTCAAATTTTTATATTGAAGAGTCTAAGATTGTCACAACAAAAAATAACAATGAAAAGATATGGAGCAGGAGGCATTCCCAATTAAGTCCCCAAATCCAAGGAGCGTGGGAAGCTTAAGGGAGGCTCCCCAGTCAGAGAATGCGGGGACACATCCCAAACCCCTCAGGACAGATCTCCATGGAACACCGTTTTTTTCCTTATTAATTATTTTCCATATTTAAAAAACTACCAGTCCATCAAATGATTACCTTATGTCAGGATCTTTTAAAGAAGTAATAATTTGAGCTTGGTGCCTTTTGATGCTCTCATGAACATCTGTTACCATCAACATTCTAGTCATATTTTCCTGCAAGCACAAAAAAATAGAAACCATGAACATGATAACTTAAATATTTCCATGCCACATTATTGTTATGTTTGTCAATTTGTTTCAAAAATGCTTCTGCTAGCATATTAATCAAACAAGTGATTCTCTATGGCAGACCAGTGAAAAAAACTTTGGTCTTTGTCAATAGTTTGATGCTTAATGGCTGAGCTGAGCATTAACCTTTATTAGTTTTGTGAGTACTATAAGCATGGTTTACTTGGAAACTTGAAAGCCTTGAGGTTTCAAACAAAACAGTAAGCAGTTTAAAATCTTACCAGCCCAAGATATCGAATGTTAGGTTCCCGCACAGCTATAAACTTCCCAAGCAAAGCAACACACTGGGACATCATCTCCTTTTCAGCATCAAGATGCATCACCTGAATCAAGAGCATCTAGAGTTCAGGATAATGACACTTTTCCCGTTCCAAAATACAGAAAACTACTCAATAAAAGCTATAATATCTTTATGCATAAATCAATAGTCACATGGTTAGCTCAATTGGTTGAACTATTTACACAAGGCATGCTGCCTTCAGTGAGGCCATAGGTGACAGGTTCAAGTTGAGTCGCTCGACGTTACCAGCTGCTACTGCAGAGTAGCAGCTGGTTGCGCCACCCTGCATCTATAGATATTTTGGGAAAGAGTGGAGGGATCCCATAAGATTTTCTTTCGGAAAAAGAAGAAAAAAAATTTAATAACAATAATAACAAAAGTTCTCTAAATCAGAATAAGAGAGGTAGCAACATTTTCTTGTTTTGTGTGTAAAACAATTCCAAAACATATCTGCAGGTATCAATTTAATTTACTTTAGAGAATTATATTAAGTATACAGCAAATTAACAACTGTCCCCTATAATAAATCAAATATCTAAGTTTCAAACATATGCAATTTGGAAAAACATATTAATTTTACTATTATGATTATGCCTTCTGTATATTCAATCTAGGAAACTCTATCGAAGGCATGTACAGACCAATGCAAGTTTGACCATTTGAAATTTGAAAGTATCAATCAATGCCAATTAGATGTCCGTCGTAATTAAATCATGATTCATATGTCACAATTCCATGAAGTAAACTCTTGAAATATATAGACACTTTTATTCATTTCACAAAATGCAGCAGGTTGGGGTCGCAAAAGGCCAAGGATCTCATCTTTGAGCATTCCAACCTTCACCTTGCATCTCGTAGGGATCCAGAATATACAACTGGGCCTTGCAAATATTGGGATGTGGATCTTGAATAACCCAACATGCCACTACCTCTAACTGCTCTAAGTATTGAGGAAACTAAAAGGGGAACTGAAAAAACTTCCAATCCACGATACACTAGTGAACGTGCATCTTGTTCTATTCTTCTTAATGCAGATGAAGATGGGATCGATGACTGTTCTGTTTTAGCTCATGTCGTATTTGAATGTTTGTCACATGTAGCCTACATATAAAACCTTATTTATAAAGTTTGCTTTCAATTTTTGAAAAGTTGCATAATGTTCTATAGGAATTAATATATGGTAAATTCCTTGCTCAATTGCATATACATTTCCCCATATTGTGTAACTTAGGTTTATACTATTAGGACTCACATTAAAAACTTAAATGTGACTTGTGAGTAGAGATTTAAAAGAGGGATCATTTACTTAGTTCCTAAATTATAATTCCTGTGCCAAGTTTACAAGTCATCATACTGTGTATCTTAGGTTTATATCATTAGGATTCACCTTAAAAACTTAAATGTGACTTGTGAGTAAAGATTAAAAAGTGGGAGCATTAATTTACTTCATAAATTGTAATTCCTGTGCCAAGTTTACAAGTCAATATACTTAGCAAAGTATTGCAACAAGGGCATGCAGCCGTCAGACACCTTTATAATTGGCACTGTGCACAACAGTGTTGAGAATCATAGCTTGAACAGGAACTTCCACATAGGTTTAGTGTCAACGTGTGAGACACTGAGAAGTAGTTTGAGATATTTTCAAAAAATAATTCTATTTTTGAAAAGGTAATTCTACTTCAGTCTAGTTTAAAAAAATAAAATAAAAATAAAAAAAAATAAAGTGGAAGTCTTATATTTAGCAGTTGAGTCTCAAGTGTATCTCATGCATGACTAGGACTATGAGAAATCTCAAAAAAACAGATGCTCAACTAAAAGTATAAAAACACATCAAGACAGAGCCTTTCACCATAGTTGAACAATTGAGCAGGTTAGACAGAGAGAGAGAGAGCAGGCAACCAGGAAAGAGATGATTCTGGGCAGTGCACAGTCTGCCATAGTGTACATACACTTGTGCCACGCAGTAGTACAACAAGTTGTTCCACTAGTTTGAGGTGATTTCAGTAACCGTGTGGTTCTGTTTTTTTAATGGGTCGCTTGTTGAGGTTTCCTTGTAAGTTTTTCAAAGGAATGAAAAGCTGATTTTGAAAGAGTAATTACAAAGATGACAATGAAATCATGTTTGGCAAATTCTCAACACACAAATTCAAAACATTTGATTCCAAAGATGAGAGTCAACAGATTTCAGCCAATATGGCTATATTAATTCCAACATATGATAATGCAAAATCAAAGGCATTATCTACAAGACTCTCCTCATGACAAACATGGATTTCTTACTCTGCATAATGATGGCCTTCCAGAAACTAAGGAACCTAAAATACATTGGTTGGCCTTCCACAACCATCGCTGCCAGATTAAACAGTCAACGAACTACCCACAAACTGACTTGAAAAGACAAATAACTCTAACTCAAAATCTTGATAAAGACCAATTCGAATTTAGCACTTCTCTTTTACATCCTATAAATTTCCTCAAAAACGGTTGCTATATGTTCAAAAACTATACTAACCCCTTCCAATGTACGATAATCACTCATGGATCATACAAATACCTCTTAATTCACCTTAGGCACTACTCTTAAGGACACCAAACAGTGGTTCCTCTAGCAAAGGACCCAGTAACTCCACAGCCTCTGTAGTCCATTTCTTCATCATTCAAAATTCAAAAGCATTCTCATTACAAAAGGAAGTTGACTCCAATACTTGCCCTCTTGCATGTGCACTAACTAGTATAATGGATGCCCAAACAACTGTTAATGTTTGTAGGTCGGGGAGGTAATTCTGCATAGGCCCATGTGTCTAGGCATGCAGAAGTCACCCACAGTCTCCTCAGAACATTTGCTCTAGTGTTAAGGTAACTTAGCCTAAGTTTGAACTTAGGAAAAGCACATATTATTATGTTGGCTTATTGAACTAAAGAAACTTAGGAAAAGTAGAGTATATTACTTTAGTGAATATGTTTTAATCTCAACCATTGATCTCCAGTGAGGCAAGATTTAATCTTGGCCATCTATCACTTTGGAGATTAGGGTAAGGGATTTAGCTCAATGTAAATTTATAAAAGCAAGGCTATGGAAATGGGAAAGAGACACTACAGCAACACAAGATTGAGAGAGGCATCTCAGTGAGCAGTGTGTTGGGTTTGAGGGAGTGCATAGAGGCTGGAGATCCAGATCTGCAGAAAGATCAAGCACCGATCTAGGGCATATCTGCTAGAACAGATCTAGGTTTATTTTGTATTCTGCATTTTCTCAGCAGGGGCCATTTTCCCAAGATGGGAACCCAAGTAAGTTCTGAGGTTTTATTAATGAATAGCTATGATTGGGCAGAATCTGTGTCATTTTTATGAGAGGCAGAATCTGTGTCATTTTTATGAGATTGGTTATTAAGTTATTTTATTTTTGCTTCCGCTGAATGTTAAGAACCTAGTTGTGTAAGTTATTCAGTAGATCTGCAATCTGCTAAATTAATAATTTACCAAGTGATAGGTTTAACGGATATTAACAACTACAAATCCACATACGACATCCTACATCAAATCTTGGCAACCACAAAGAATTTAGGACCAAGCACTTGTCCTAAACAATAAACTTCATGAAAGGATGATTTTGCTCATCTCAAATCCAAACAACAACAGTTGCAAACTTTGCTATCAACATAACTCATCTACGTTTTCAACAGCACCAATGACCAAGAAAACAACTAATAAGATTGATCTATGCTCTATGCTCCGAACAATATCGACACCTAGAACAAATACTATGTGATCAGATGTTTGGTCATGAACTCTGACCCATGGAACCTCCCATGAATAAAGTAGAAATTAGTGTTTTTCCAACTTTCAACAGGGTTAACAATTGTTCAGCAGTACACCCCTTTTTTTGCAAAATGGATCCATCATGTTCGAGTGTCCGTGTCATTCAGACTTCATCATCAGCCGGCAGTGTTATGAATATGTCAACCCATTCTGCATATGTAAAATGTAAATAATCTTAGTATGACCACGTCTGTATGTAACAACCTAGGTGAACCTATGGTTTTGGTGACGATCTTCATTCTAGGAGGTTTTTTGTCTGGCTGATTCCTCTGTCTCTAGACACAAATGATCAGCAGAGTTTTTCCCTCCACTCTTACCCCAATGCTAGAGTGGATTACGTCGCTAAGATCTTAGGCAAGTCCTAGTGTTTTAAATCGAGTCTATGTAAAAGTGATTTGGGAATAATCCTAGCTAATTGGCTAGATTATTTTATTACAAGTCACTTGGTCTACTGGATTATATTTTGTGTCGCAGAAATGGGTAATTTTTGAAGGTCTATTACGAACGGGTTTTCCCCCTTCCTGTATTAAAATGTAAAATCTTGATGTAAAAAATATTTAGTGCATGGTCCCTCATAATTAGACACCATGGCTAAAGGTATTAGAGGGTTGGAAAAATAATTAATCCCCTCATAAGGCAATTAATTAAATTTTCTGGCCAAATTAAATTAAAACTCCTAAGCCAGAAATTTAATTAATTTTATGTCTTTGGAAAATTTAAATTTTCCAAAGACAAAATTTGTGCGTCTTAAAAAAATAATTTTGTAAAGGTCCCGGGCCAAGGGAATATTGAAAATTTTAAGAAATCTTTGTTAATTTTGGGCAACTAGGTCCAAACTCCATGTTGCACTGCTCACATGACGATGGTCATATTTTTGTTGGATTCCTCTTTCGGAGAGGTGCAAGATTGATCTAAAGATCATCTTGATCGGATGAGAAGAACATTGATTTTGAATTTATTTTCCACACGTGCAAGGTTGCTCAGATTTATCCCACATGCCTAAGAGATGTGTCACACAGTCTCATTCATGAATATAAATTGGAGACTTGGAGGCCATTTTCTCATCATCTCATCACACATTCTCTCATTGTGATTTGATTGGTTCGATAGTCTTTGGAGGCCTTTTTTCCCTCACACGTGTGGAGCGAAGTTGTTGTTTTCTGCGCTGATCTTTTTAGGGCTTTTCTGCTGCAGCGTTGACCGTGGTCAACCCTTGGTTGTTTGACCTCAATCTTCTGCAGAAATTCCGATTTTAGGAGGCTGTACAGTTGGGCACTAAAATCAAGGAATTTTGATTTTTTTCACTGAAGCCCTACTTTGTTGCATCGATTTTTTTTAAGCTGTGTGCGTTGACTTTTCTGTGATGTCCCTGGTTTGACTTGCATTGACTTGTGATGAGTTTCTTTGAAGGCTGTGGGTGTAACACATGAAAGTGTTGGCTGATCGAGAAAGACTTTGCTGGTTGAAGCATCCTGCTAACCGTCGTAATGCCACAATATCTCATATCTTTGCTGGACAAAAGGAATTGTAAATCTGATCTATATTTGGCTTGTCTTCTATTGATCTATTATTGTGTTCTATCAGCATTTTACTTTCAAGTTTAAGTTGTGATTTTGTATTGCGCCTAAGAAAGATTGAAGTAAAATTGCATCAAGCATAGAACACCATGGTTATCTAAATTTAACAATCTTCAACCCTTGGACCTTGGTAGTTAAGTCAAAGTCAATTTTTTGAAGTAATTAACTCAAAATTATTATTTTTGAGTTAATTAAAAAGGAATTAAATGAAAAATTTGAAATTCCTCAAAAAATAAATAATTTCGACAAACGAGATTAAAAAACAATCAAATCTTTTTCAACAGTCGAGATTACTTTGACGAGGATCAAGCGAGCTATCCGTTGGAGAATTTATCTATAAGTTAGAAGTCGGTGTCAGAGTATTTTTTATCTGATCTTTCAATCGTGTACTAAGCTCTCAAGCTCTCTTGTATATTTTCTGGAATTAATGCAAAAGTCTTTGGGGTTTCAACTTGCGGTGGTGTTCCTCTTCATGAATCTATGGTAACATTGTTTTAATTTCTATAAATATTATTTGAAAATCGCAAATCAATAGCTCTCTTAGAATAATCTAAATACAGGTATCTTATTCAGTTTGTTGGATCTAGGGTAACGTTTTTAATTTTGATTGAATTAACAAGTATCTCTATTTCTTCAGAATTTTATTGTTATTCTATTTCTCTACTTGGTTTGATGGTTGATCTAGTGTTTGCAGAAGATCTCTAAGGTTTTCATTGAGCATTTGGGGATAGTCCTCGATTGGACCAGCCAACTCTCAACATATATTTTTTGGAGAGCCTACCTCATACTAACTTCAAGATTTATCTAAAGATTAAATTTTTATGCATGAATTGTTTGGGCTGGTACATCTCTAAAAATCCAAAAAAAAAAAAAAAAAAATTCCTGTGGAAAATTTGATAAATCTAGCTAGTAACAGCCTTAGATCTTCAGATCTGGGAGCGGAGTTGGACTCATACTCCTCAAATCTGACAAATCTGCAACTCTTATACATAGATTTGTATATGTTGTATAGAATGAGGTTTGTGTAAATATTTTTAGTTCGATTTCTAACTTGGGATTGGGTTTTTATTTTCAAATTTTTGTACACGTATTGGGTTATTGGTTTTTGTCTATTGTTTGTGCAGTGTGGATCTTAGGGTTCTTCAAAGAAAACTCCAAGATCTTAACAAAATCTAGGCCCTGGAGGGCAAGATCTTGTCTCATAATACAAAATTTTGTAGGAACTTTCCGTCAAGATCATTCAATTAAAATTTTGGATCTAGGGTTGTTTTTCACAGAAATTTATGGGTTTATTCGAGATGAAATTCTGAAGTAATTTGGAGTGAAAAAAAAATTCAAATTCTGGGCATAAAACATTTCGAAAAAATTTAGGATTTCGATTTTTTTTAAACCCTTTCAGCTTGCCTGCGTTTTTCTCCAAATCCGCAGCTCTTTTCATCCATCCCGCAGCCCCTTTCATTTTTTTTCACTGTTATTTCATTGTTTCGTTCCCTTGTCCTGCGCTTTCATCTCTGATCTCCCTCCTCGTTGCACCAACTCGCAATCATTTCCTTCTGCATTTCTTTTCCAGCTCCCTTAGCCCTATCCCGAGTTCCCTCATCCATATCTCCTTTCTCGTTGTGTCCTCTTCTCCCCGCGCTACTACAACAGCGTCTTATCCCCACAACCATTCACTGTCTGTTGCTCCTCTTCCTGTGACCATCTCTATATTCAACACTACCTACGTCCCTTCCTCTCGCCATCGTTGTTTCCTTGCTACGTGCTCACTCTTCCTCGCACCTTCATTCCCTGTCGATTGTCTCCTTTCACTGCGTATCTCCTTTCCGCTCCTTGACTTCAACCTAGCCACAAAGTTAAAACAAACAAAAAAAATCTGCCAATTTGCCAAACTTTGTTGGTCCACCTCATCCCTCGGATCTAAGGATCATTAAAATCCTTGCACTGCATTCTTCCATCTTGAATACCAAGATCCTGACCATGGCGGGTTCAGAGGCTCCAAATAAGTGGCAAGCCCCCGATAAAGACATCCTAAAATTAAACCATGATGGCGCTACAAAAGGTAATCCAGGTGTCGTGGGCTTTGGGGGAGCTTTCAGAAACCATAAGGGAGAAATTTTATGGATTTATGCTGGCAATCTAGGAAAATCCACCGACAACATTGTGGAGCTCCTAGCCTTGGTGCATGGCTTGGCCATTGCAAAAGAACAGGTTCTTGGGCCAATCATCGTCAAAGGAGACTCAACTCTTGCCACCATGGCCTGCCGCAAACTACAAGGTGGCACCGAAGTTACCAAGTTCACGGACAATTGGAAACTAAAAAGGACCCTCCGTTGTATATGCTGCCCTCCGTTGTATATGCTGCCACGCCAAGGAGCTGAGTGGGATCCACTTCCAATAGGTAAGGCGCAAGGCCAACAGCGTGGCGAACAAGTTGGCAAATGAAGGCACAAGTGGCAGCACGCGACTGCTCTCCCTTGCATGGGGGGACCTAGAAGAAGGGCCTCTCTGCTAGGACTTTACGCTCATAAATAGCAAGAACAATGAAAGGTTGGCGAGATGTTGGGGCTCTGGTCAAGTTCAGTGCAGCTCTAGCAGCTCTCAATCATGAATTTATCCAGGCGCAACGTTCCAAGCTCCTCGCATGCAGAAAAGATATGCTAGAAGAATGTGATCCATCAGATCAACCACCAATTTGGTCCCTCAACCAATTCCCTTTCCTACTCTCTCATGTTGATTTTGTACCTCACCCAGGCTGCCTTCAATGGAGCACTCATGACAACCTCACTCCAGTCTCAATCAGCCGCCCGCTCTCCCTATGTATACCTGTTTCCACTCGTCCATCCTCTCATTTCTCTTTTCAATCGCGCCCCTGCTTTCATCTCCTCTTCTCAGCTCCAGTCATCCTACACCTTTCCCTCAATCCTGATGGCTTCGCATCGAAGCTCCACCCTCGTCCCTTGTCGTGGGCGTGGTCGTAGCAATGGATGCTGCAATAATCCTAGCATGCAACCCTGCACAAGGGTCAAAGTCGCAGCTAGAAGAACTGCACTTAACTACCAGGTTTTGGTCACCCCTGAAGACCAAGAGCACATAAATGCCTTGGAATTACAGGCGAGAAATCTGAGAAGACGCATTACCAGTTACCACTGAGGAAGTGGATGCACAATTCGAATGGATACCTAACTTTGGGCTTACCAAGGCCGGGGATAATCTCTGCAATCGCACAATTGAGTTATCTTGGCAGCTCAAGACCATTTTGGGCCTGGCTCTTTAGAAGAATTAGAACAACTCAAAGGCCCTGGAGGAAAAAATCAATGCTCTCATTGACAAATTCACAGTTTATGTTGAATTTGTTCTCCATCGTCATTTTGTTACCCGAGACTCTCCTCACTATACTCTGCTAAAGCGACGCATGGCCACCACGCATACCAGTGGAGAAGCCTCTCCAAGTGTCAAACGAGAATCAACGAGCGCTTCAACCAGTCACGAGGCTGTCGAGGACGCCTCGGCTGGAAGCACTCCGGAAAAGCCGATAACACTGGAAGACAACCCTTCGGAGGCCTAACTCTATGGCTCTCTTCTTTTCTGGTACTATCGACTACATGGTTTTGCTTCTGATGTTTTGCAGAGACCACAGAACAGCCCATCTCGGCATGGCCTCAGCCAGCTTTAAATTGTCCGTGTAGCACCTCAGAGTCTGTTAATGATTGTCAAATTTGGTGCTATCTCACCTCTAGGCCCAAAGAGAGAGGTTTTTTGTAATCTATGTAAAAATCACAGGATAATCAGTGACATCTGGTGTAAGAGCTTCGAACTCCAGACACCCCACCTACTTGTAAATTTTATTCTCTGATATAATAGAAGCTTCTTATTTACCAAAAACAAAAAAGTTAAAGAAAACGGTGAAAGAGAAGTGAAATGAGAAAGTCAAAGTAAAAGTGGTTAATTCTGAAATTATTTAAGCCTGGAGTTAAATGTGATGGTAAAATTGCAAGGCTAGTGGACCTGCAACAATTATTTTAAGGTTTTGCATATCTAATGTGCATGAATTAAGAATTTATGAATGTTCAGATTATTCACCTCAAGAAAGACTTTATTTAAAGAGTTAAAGCAAAGAGGCATGTATGATCATGAGATTTTTCACTTCAAATGTAATTTAAGGAAGACTTCATTTGAATACTGAAAAGTTAAAAGCAAAAACGTGAGGGATGCATGGTCATGAGATGTAAATGAGCATATGTAATGATTTTGTAATTTTTTTATTATCATGGAGTTATGATCACATTGTGAATCGGAGAAGCATTTTGCATGCTTGTTGTACCTCATTTAAAATGATGTAATGAGATGTGTTCTAAGTGGGTGCATTTTTTATTGAAGCCGACACCCTTATTATCAAATTTGATTGCAAGTGTTTTCAGTGTTCTAAGAAAATGGCCAAACTTGAGGGAGTATTAGAGTTACTAAATACTCTGATACTATCTACTGTTGATGACAGTGAAAAACAGCAAAGTCACTCTCGTTGATATCAAAATCTATCTACATTATGCAAAGGAGACTCTCCAACTTGAGTCACAGCTACAGAGAGATGAGCTGCAACAAAAGGGTAGTGATTCTGAACTGGTTCTTGTTCAGAACAACTCCCTGTTTTAGCTTTAGATCCCATCAGCAGAAAGAGATTAATCAGAATAATGAAGCCATTTCAGGAGCAGATTTTCATAAAGATGCAGAGGTTCAGCCTGTGCTTACCAAGCCCATCATCAGACCTTGGGAACAAGTCGTTAACAACAAGAAGAGAACTGGTCCTAGATATCACAAGGATGTGTCCTTTCATATTCCGGAGTCCGAACTATTCCCAAGCCCATCCAATTTCAACATTTCCCAGGCAGATTGTACAGCTGAGAGGGCACAAATTATTGTTGTATGAGAAGCACGATTTTCTAGGAACAGCTGTTCTGAAATCAAAGTTTGTTAGAGCAGCTATCAGGGCACGAAAATTGAGACAGGTTGAATGAGATTTTTGGTCTGAGTATTGGGCACAAAAATGGAGGATACTGCACAGCATTTAATGTTGTTACAGAGAACTGATTTCTGGGCTGAGTGGCATGCAAATCGAGGCTTTTAAGGCACAGATTTCAAGGCAATTGTAGCACAAAAATTAAAGACAATTACAGCATAGTTTTCAAGGCAGCGTGGGGCAGATTTGAGATAAGTCTGTGTTGTATTAATTGTTTATGGTACTGCTGTACCAAATTCTCTAAAGGGAAAATAAATCTCCCATTTCCAAAGTCAGTTTAACCAAGATTTCTTGCGTTCAAAATTCAAATTTCACGCATGTTTGATGGATTTCTCAGCAAAAATGAAAAAGTAGAGTAGATCTCAAGTGTTTGTTGTTTTGAGATTTAAATTCAAGTTTATATCAGTTTCTAATAATTATGGAAAAGGCATTAAACTTGTAGTGAAAATCAAATTTGCCACCGAGGAGGGATTTATAATCAAAATTTCTACAGCATCATCAACATTGGGAGGACAACGAGAGAAAAAGAAGCTAGAGATAAGGCTTGAACAGAAGAATATAAAGCTAAGATTGATTCACGAGCTTAGATATGAGAAAGATCCAAGCATTGGACGTTAATTTAATTGAAAACACACATCACCCAACTATAGAACAGAAGGCTAGGCAACATAAGTACAAGAGTCTAGAAAAGAAACTCATAGATGAACTAGGATTATTATTGCAAGCTTCTTGTAAGATGCATGAGGCATGACCATAACATGTAACTTAACAATGCTAGTTTCCCTAAGCTGCAGCAAGAGCCAGTGTAATCACAAGTAGGAAATCGTATACAAGGGGCCTCAGAGTCGCAACACCAGCAAGAAACCACCAACCTTTGAGAAGGATCCCTAAGAATAATGTGAAGGCAGGTATTGCTGAAATATTTGTTCCAACACATAGTTTTGTCTATAGAGAATTCTTTGTCACCTTCAGTAATTTTATCTGTTACTGGTCTTATTTGTTGAAGTGAGTGGTAGCTTCGGAAGGTCTTCTACATAGGCTTGGTGTTTTAGCATGCGGAAGACAGTATTTGTCTCTTCTAGGTGCAAACATAGTGGAGTAAGTGATTTGTCTTCTTTCCTAAATTTATCTTAGGAAAAGTACAATAATTAAAGCCAATTAATTATTGTGGTCTATTAAGTCATTTTCTAAGGATAAATAATTCAAATTTTTGAAATTTGGCTTTTGTGATCCATAATTTGTATAGAGCGACTTTCGGTGATAATCAAACATGAACATATTTTGTCGATGCATTTCGAACCAACCAGTGTGGTTCATCACCACACTGGTTGGTTCGAAATGCATCGACAAAATATGTTCATATGTGATTATCACCGAAAGTCACTCTATACAAATAATTTAATTATTTAATTGACTTTGAAATAATTTCAACCATTGATCTCCAAGATGATTCTAGAAGGGAGATTAGGGTTAGGGATTTGGACTTAATGAAGATTATAAAGGGAGCCAGCGAGGAGGTGAAGGCACAAATTGTGTGAGCGAGTCATCATTCAGAGAAAGAGAAAATCTCAAAGTGCGGGTGGCTCTATCGACCAAGAGCGCAGAGAAGGAGAAGTGTCATCGGATTGGGGCGAAGCCAGGAGGCCGAGTAGGAGGAGATTGCAGGTTCAAGCTGTCGGAAGGAGATCAATTTTATCTTGAGGAGGCCGAGTTTTCCCCAGTGTGCATTAGTAGCATGCAAGGAGGGCACAGGTCGAGTTGATGGCTGAGTACTTGGGCCCAATTCTCCAAGCCAATTTCATTTGGACATTGATTTCCTAAAGGTCGAGTTCCTTGGGATGAATTCATTCTGAGGGAGCCATGTTACAAGTTTCGGGATTTTGTATTTTTCTGTGTCAGAAAACCCAAATTTTCCAGATAATTAAATGATGGAGAATTGTTGTGTGTGAAATACTTTGCAATGTGTAATTGATCTCTTTGGTTTATTTCCGCTGCATATATTTAATTCTAGAAGTTAAAAATACCAGTGATATTATTTTTCGGTGATTCAGTGTTTATTTGGGTAAATAAATAAATTTTTGGAGGTAAAATAAATTGTCGTGAGTAAATTAATCTTGCTGGTATTCAAATTCTAACATTATTAGCATTGTAATTAGAATCTATGCACGTTGTTGAACACTCTGTGTCAACGACCCCATAGCAATACACTCCCATTTTTTCAAATGGGATTCATCATGTTCGAGGTGTTTACACTATTCAGATTTCATCGTCGAACGACAGTTTTATAAATGATATAAACCCATTCTACACGTTTATGATGTAAATGATCTAAGTAAGACCACCATGTATGTAACAAGTACAACCTAGGTAAGCCTAGTATTTTGGTGATGATTTCTATCCTAGGAGGCTTTTTGTCTCACTGATTCATTTGTGTTTCTTGACACAAGTGATTGGCAGAGTTTTCCCTCCAACCTCACCCCAAAGCTAGGGTGGATTTTGTCATCAAAATGCTAAGTGAGTCCTAGTGTTTTCTATCGAGTCCTTGTAAAAGTAGTTTGGGAATAATCGTAGCTAATTAGCTAGATTATTTTATTACAAGCTACTTGGTCTACTAGATCATGTTTTGAGTCGCAGAGTTGGATAGCTATATGAGGGTCTATCACAAATGGGTATTCCCCCTTTATGTGTCTAAATGTATTTATCTTATGTAAAGAGTGTTGGAAAAATAATTAAATCCCCTCTCAATCAATTAATTAAATTTTATGGCCAAATTAAATTAGAAATCCTAAGCCAAAAATTTAATTAATTTTAAGTCCTAGGTGAGTTAAAATTCTTCAAAGGCAAAATTCGTGAGTCCTTAAAAAATAAATTTTTAAAGGTCACAAGCCACAGGAATATTGAGAATTTCAAGAAATTTTGGACCCTTAAGCCTTGGTAGTTAAGTCAAAGTCAAAATTTTGAGGTAATTAACTCAAAATTATTATTTTTGAGTTAATTAAAAATGAGTTAAATGATAAATTCGAATTTCCTCAAAATTATAATTTCGACGGTCCAGATTAAAAAATAATTAAATCTTTTTCGACGGTTGAGATTATTTTGACAAGGATCAACCGAACTAGCCATTGGAGATTTTATC
The DNA here is from genome assembly GCA_034641835.2 of Pinus albicaulis. Lineage (NCBI taxonomy): Eukaryota > Viridiplantae > Streptophyta > Pinopsida > Pinales > Pinaceae > Pinus > Pinus albicaulis. The sequence goes on from CM076584.1 coordinate 98,124,840, forward strand.
TTATAAATTAAAGGTCTTTGTATGTCATTTTCACCCGATCTTTGAATCATGCACTTGTTCTCAGAAGCTCTTGTAATTTTTTATCAATAAACAGAATGACTTTGGGGTTACAGACTTTGGTGTTCCTTTTCTAGATTTATGTGGTGATATTCTCTCTAAACTCTGCTACTTTTATTGGCATTTTGATGGTTTATGGCCTTTATGGATTGATCTACATACAGGTATCTTGTGCAGTTTTCTGGGTTTTCCTAAATTGCATTGTGATTTGATAGAAATACCAGTTATCTATGTTTTTGAAAGGTCTCATGGCTATTTTTTAAATCTTTATCAATCTAAAATTCAGATCTAAGTGTGCAGAGATCATTATTCAGGATTTGAGCATTTGGGGAAATCTTCAATTAGATCAGTCGACTCTTAAATTTCAGAAAATCTGAAAAAAGCCCATTGTCTCCTAATTTCTGAAGCTATCTTACGAAATGTTTTTTGCAGGGCCTTCTTGAGTTTGTGTCTCTCTTAATTTCGCTTTTTATTAATTGTGCAAAATGGTTTTAAATCTGGCCATGAGGGCTCTTGATCTATAGAATAGCACTGTAAATTTGCAAATATAGTTTTTTTTTTACTCACTAGGGTTTAAGGGTTTATTTTCTGTGCATATTTTTGGATTTGGGTTCCTCTTTTTTCTGGTCTTGTGCAGGTTTTTACAGGGAGATTCTCAAGAAATTTTTCATATCTGAGCCAGATCTAGGCCCTGGAGGTTAAAAACTGGCCTCAGGATCATTTTGGATTTGCAGATCTGGGTAGTATCTCATTTTAAAGAATCAAATAATTGCAGGTGTATTTATTTTAAATCAATTTTTCTGCTGGGTGAAAGAAAAAATTTGGAAACTTATGCACCAGTGTGCCTGCAAATTCTTGTTTTTTGTCTACTAGCTGCTCGACTATTTCTTCACGCTACGTATTTGAAACTGTTGCCTGTCATCTTCTTTGTTGCATGCTGTCTGCCTGCACTGGTGTTTTTCTGCTGCGTTTTCCAGATCCCATCCTTTGCCTCAGAAACCCTTCACGCTGCCAGCCGCATTGCATTTTTCCTCATGCTGCCCGCACCCCTTCATACTCTCCAAACTTGTCGTCATCCCTCCATCATGCTGTCCGTACGCAGCTCTCACTTCCCCCTGCATGAGCCCTCTCATCCTCACATTTGTTGCGACCACATGCGACCCTCGACATCCCTCCTTTCTGCCTAAAATTCGTGCCTCTCTTTCTTCTGTCGTCAATCCATATCCTTACGCTACCTGCGTCTTCCACTCCGTCCTTCATTTCCCTTTCCAAGCTCTACATCGTTCGCTACCCTTTCTCTGTTGCAGCTGCCTTAACACTTCTCCACGTTGCCATCACGTCATTGCCTCTGAATTCTCCCTCTTACTTGCATAAACCCAAGACTTAACGCAGATCCAAATTTTTTATTTTCAGTTTCTCAGTTTTTTATTTTTAGCTTGGGTTTTAATCTTTAGATTTTCGACTTAACTTTAACTTTAGTTCTAGTTTTAGATTTTAATTTTTTCAATTTTTTAACTTGGCTATAGTTTTAGTTCTAAAGTTTAGATTTTCGATTTTGTTGAATTTGTCTAGTTATTTTTAAAATTTGATTTAATTTTAGGAATTGATTTTTTTAGTTTTTTTTTAGATTTTGAAATTTTAAAAAAATAAAAAATAAAAATTTCAAAATTCTTAATTTTTTTTTTATTTTTGTAGAACTTTAGCTTTATTTGTATGTGTGTGTGTGTGCATATATATATATATATATATATATATATATATATATATATATATATAGTTTCATTAACTTTTGACAAGAAAATTTAAAAATAAAAAGCCAAAAAAATTAAATGAAATTTTTAACTTTGGAAAATTCTCAAAAAAATTAAAAATTTTTACATAGTCAAAGGTGAATTTTAAATTTCTTTTTATCTAAAGTTTGACTATATATTTCTGAATTGGAATTATTTAGAGTATCATTTAAATTCGGAATTATTGGAAATGTCTAACATTTAAATTCAATGGTTCTCTCATGATAATATTTTTGTTTTGAAATTTAAATGGTTGGTTCGAAGTATTTTCATGCTTAGTTGTGGTTGATGATCGTTAAACTATCTATAAGTGTGGTTTTAAATTGCTTGAAATTGGTGATTAATTGATTTAGTCAACTTTGAAAATATATGAAGTGATGATAAATCGCATGTCTTTACCGAACATTGTTGATGCATGATTACGAAGGTGTTTTATCGAATATTGAATTGTATTATTGAAAAGAGCTTATCTTCTAGTTTGATCAATTTAGCACTTAATTGAGGAATTAAATATTATCGTGGTGGATTGATTTTTTCATAATAGCAGTTACTTATCAATTACTTGATTTTAATTTCATAACGGGATATTTTGACTCCACAAAGCACTGGTTTTAAACTTCAAATCTAATTGGATCTGTAAAATCTTGTTAATCTTAACAAGTACTTGGTCATTTAACTGTCTCTCCTGAATTCGTTGGTTTTCAACCAGTTCTCCTTCTTCATTTTCGTTAGGGTCTACCTCCCTTAGTCTGCAAGGAGACAGCTTAGATAGAGAGATTGGAGATCAGGGTGACAGCCCCCGATCTGAGCCGTTGTCGCGGTGCCTAGATATTCTGTGCAACAACACATGTCATTCCGTAATGAGACCTCCCGAGTTTGACTACAATTACATCAGGAGTGGTTCGCAATTAACTCTAGCAATAATGAAGTTCATAGCTGTGAACAGTCTTCATTAGAGATAATGAGGTGTCATCTTTGTACTGGGCCTTTACCTATCATTCTGAAGATCAATTTTGGTTTCTCTATTTTTAAAAGGTTCCATTTGTTACTTACCTTATTGGTATTGTAATTACAATTTATGTGCATTTTGCCTTCATGAGATTTCCCATGTTTGATTAGGGCAAGATGACAATGGGTTTGTTGGCAATTGACTCCAACTATCATGAAGTTCATGGCTATGAACAGGCTCCCTTCAAACAATTGAAGCAACCTGTTACTGTTGTGCATCTATGTATAATTCTATAGGTCAAACATAGGTTCTCTGTGTAAAATTAGAGCTGTATCAATGAAGCAGTGCTCTCTCAAATGTCTCAGTGCACTCACAAAAATGTTCAATTTTAGTGTTTACATTACAGATTGTCTCGACTCTCAACTACTTTTTAAGTAAGCAACAAAAACATAGATAGAATATGCCAATGCAAGAAATTGAAAGTAAGTGATTTAACTATATCTCCATATAGTAAGGAATCCTTCCTTTTTGGATCCATTCCATTGCTATACTACTCACTTCATAGTTCTGTTGTTGGCATTTGCCCACTTTATCTGTTAAAGCTTAAAAACTTATTAGACAAAAATTCCAAAATAACAATCAGTGTCAAGGCATACCAAAGCAAGGGCCTCAAACAGCACAGCATGTGATGCATTATTTTTGTTTACATTCTTCACAACATCTGTGCCCATCAAAACACGCTGAAGAACCTGAAGCAGTCAAAAATATTGATAAAATTAGTAAAAATATCAAGATATAACAACAGTATTACAATGAAGAAATTCAAGCCTTTGTTTCTCATACTAACCTCAAATAATGACCTTCTGATGTTGGGGTCCTCAATCGTTGGAAAATACTGAAGTGCCCTCATCGTCTTAACCTGTTCAGTCATTTTGTCAAGTATGTCATCATGAAAATATTATCTAGTCATTAAACACCACTTAAAAGGAACCAAAAAAACTAGATAATAAAAATTAATGGTACTTAAACAAGTTGGAAAATCAAAGAAGTAGAGTAAACAACAAAGTGATTGTAATAATGAAAAAAAATTCATTACAAATAATACAAGTTTATAGGGACTCATCACTAATGGTAAACTGGATGACTAGTAAGCAGCCGATTTATAATCTGGACTTAATCGATCTCACAACAAATCTAAAAGAGTTAACTTCAGTCTTTGAATCCTTTTCTATTTGCCATACCTCTAGGGAGCTGGTTGAATCAGCAGGTAGAGGTTCAAATGTGCCTTTGGGTGAAGTTCAGCTGGTGAAAGTCAGAGACGGCAAGACTCTTGAATCCCAACAAAATTTGTGGCCTTAAATGGCTTCAGTGGTAGCTAGAGCTTTTTGTCATATTAAAAATATAAAATGTTGGCCAACATGAATAGGTTATGCACTTGGCCAACATGATATAGACATTATTGGGCAACGAAAAATATAAAATGTCGTTTCTATAACCTACTGCATGCATGTTGTAAATTGCAACGCTAATGTCAATAAAAAAATTTCAAATCCATAATGATCAAAAGTTGATTTTCATAGATACAGCTTCTTAAAGAATCAAAAAGACAAACTTCTTTTCACTATAGATATTACCTAACCATATAAACATAGTTGAAATAAACAAAAAGAGAAGGTTACAAAATGAAAGAAATAATATAATAAAGTTTCAATTTAGCTATTCCTGCCAAACATTTAACCTCTTTCAAGTTTCTACATGTCAAATTTTATAATATTAGGCATATTCTTTCATTTGCAACTCCTAAGAGTTCTTAGAATTAAGGATGTAATTTGTTGAATTTTCCTCATACCCAAAATCTGGTCAATGTCTAGACTTTATCATAACACACTGCAGGTACTCAACTAAAAGCTCTTTGCACAGCAGAAATATAACAGCAGTGAAATCAATTATGTACACAGATTTATATGGCCCAAATCTCGACCAGTCCATTAATAAAAGAATCATTAGGATTCTCATACCGGGGATCATGAACCTTTAGATCTCTGATACAGCTAGTACACATAGTATACAAAACTTAGGGCTTGAGATCTATTCCATCAGATCTACAATCCTCCCAAAAATCAAATGCATACGTGAGCTAGTGCCTTCAGCTCAAGGTCCTTGGATTGTTGCTGCCCTTGGCAAACAATCCTTCTGCAATCACATTACAGCTTCTATATCTGCTAGATATGCCTCTTCAGATCACAGATATGACTTTCTTCTTGCAGATATGACACTCCAGTACTCAGATATAACTTTCTTCTTGCAGATCTGACCATCCAGCTCTCAGATCTGACTTTCTCCTTGCAGATCTGACCCAATGTTATCGGAACTAAACCAGTGGCCAAACCAGAAAACCTTGTGGAGCGGGAACCGGTCGGAACCGGTAAAAAAACCAAATCAAAAAACTGGTTGACCAAAAACACAAAATATTCAAATTTTGAAGAAAAACATATATATTCATGTGCATCCATATGAATCCAAACTCTTTATACACAAAAAAAGCAAAAATTTTCATTTATATAGCATGCAAGGGTGCACATAACCAAAATGGCATCGAGTACAATCCATCTTTTAACAGAAAATACATCAACAAATAGGCTCTAGATGGCCTCTAGCATCCAAAAAAATCATGCTACAACAAATACCTACATATTATCAAAATCATTGCTTATATTGGGATCTTCATCATCAATACGACCCTCTAAGCATTAAAATAAGAAAAAAAATGTAGCATGTAAAGTCAAGATTTTGTTTCAGTGAGGTATATTATTAGTAGAGTCATGATAGAGAAGTTCGACAACCAATGCCACTAACATCAAAGTACAGAGAGGGTTTGGTGCTCTTTATTAAAAACTAGTTCAATACCCCCATACATGACAAAATCCAATGGAAACGTTGCAATCACCCCAATCTTGAAATCCTGAAAAACATTTAAATTTGTTGGATTTTGAGTTAGATCTAAGCTTCTACTTTCTCCATATGAAATCCAATGAGGTTGGAACTTGGAACCACTCTCAAACATCCTAAGTGATTTCATGGTAATGTTAAAAATTGAAGTAAAACGATGAAAATGACAGATAAAGGAGGATGTCACTTTTACTATAAGAATTTAACGTTGCCATGAACTGCATGGCAATACGAGGTCCATATGCTTGAATATTAAGTTGAGGGCCATAGGCTTGAACATTAAGTTGGCATGGGGGAGACTTAGAAGTGGGCCAACCAAATGAAAAAATAAAATTAAAAAACAGGCAAAATTTTTAAGTTGGCCCGCGCAGATACAAACCACACAAAACCAGTCTCGAACCAGTTGGTTCGATGAAATAGGTAGGCTTAGTACCAAACCCACCTATTCTGGTTTTGAAACCCGAATCGGACCGGTTTTGGACCCAAACTGGTCTAATCGGTCGATTCCACTAATTCCGGTACGGTTCTGATAACACTGATTTGAACTTCCAGCACTCAAATCTGACTTTCTCCTTGTATATTTGAACTTCCAGCACTCAAATCTGACTTTCTCCTTGCAGCTCTGAACTTCCAGCACTACGGCCAGATCCTCCTACTCGGCCTCTCCCTTTTGACAGCGGCTCCTTTAGCTGACCAAATCATGGAGAAGCTCGGCCTCCTTGCTACTACAGCTCCTCTAAGGCAAATCTGCAGCTAGGTCCTTTAGCCTCCCTCTCTCCACAAGTGAAAGTCGTTCTCCATGTGTGTGTCTAGTCCTTTCCTTTGGCCTCCTATTTGTAGTTTTCTTTTAGGTTATTTGGGGAACCATTGGTCCTTTAAGGTTTTTCCCACTCAACCCTTTACCCACAAATTAGAATAAACAATTAATTGACTTGGGTCCAAACCCCCAACTTTGGGTCAAAACCCCAACCACTTAGGTAACTTGCCCAACCAACTCACTTTTGGTGTGTTTCCTTCTCTTGGAAATATCTTCTGGCCTACCCAAATTCCAACATAATTTTCACATTTGACCATGGGCAACATTACTTGTACATCTATATTATATTTCTAGGTTTGGTTGTACACAACCTATTTATTTCAACGTAGACCCATAACCCCTCCTTGGGGAAAGCACCCTACCTCTTTAGTTTTCCATACACAACTCCTATTTGTATTTTCACATATTGTATTTGGAAAATGCAATATGTCAGTTATTAATTCAGATTTTCCTTAACCTTAATAATTGCTTGTGAACTTTATTTATCATCTTGCGTTTTCTTTATTAGTTATTCTTCATCAAACAACTATCAAGAACAAATAGTAAAAATAGTGGACACAGAAATTAGGCTCCAAGTCGAGGCAAAACCCCTCCAAGGAGAAAACCCAGAAAAATCTCTTCTTATAGAATTTGCTTTGAATGAGACAACCAAGACCCAAACCCTAGACCATGTCTTTCCTCCAAGTACCAAGTCAGCCCTTCAAGAAGCCCTTCCAATAGGGTAAGATCAACAAGGCTCAATCCTACATCAGGTAGCTTCTAACAGCAACTACGATCCCCAGCTTTGACCCTGCAACTTCGGCTTTGTAGTTGCTGCGAAAACCCTAAGACAGCTCTTCAAGAAGTCTTACTTGAGCAAGATGATGTTTGCCAAGCGCAACGAAGTCAAATCAGTATATTCGCTCTTCCAGCAACTCGCTCCTGCAACTTGATCTCCTACAATTCGAACCTCCAATTTATATCTTCTTGGACGCTGCAAAAACACTAAATTTTGCACGTGTGAGAGAGATAGAGCCCAAAAACAGACTTTCCTTCTTCTTCTTCGATTCTCCTTATCTTCTAGACCTTTGCTCTTCCTTTCTTGCTTCTCCCAGCTTCAGTTCGAACTTCTTCTTGAGAGATCAAACTTGTGTGAGTGAGTGTGTCAAATGAAGTTAAAGCCGCCTGTATTTATAGCATTTCCAAGGGGTCGAATTCCCTCCTTTAAGGAGGACATGAAGTTGTCAGGGCCAACTTGTACTTTGGAGGTTTCCAGGACCTTCTAGACTCAAAATAAATTCTTTTACAAGTTACATCTTCCCTGAAAGGGTCTTATAATCATGATCTTGACTCTCTTGACTCACAACAATAAATCCTATGACCTAACAAGCCCTAGGATCATGAAGAACAAGCTTTTACCTAGAAGACATCAATAAGAAGCATGAAACCCATGCTTTATAATAATAACTTTTTCTTTCTTGTTTTGTTTGTTACATAAGATACATACTGAAATGAGTACAATAACAATTATGAAGACCGAAACTAGTTACATTTCCAACAGTTTAAACTATGGAAGCATAAAGCATTGCACTCTCAAGTTCTTGGTTAGATCTATCTCTCTAGGGTTGTGCCTCTTTTGGTTGCTCTAGTGTTGTTTATATCTTTCTTCATTACAAAAATTGGGTTGGTTATTGTTCGATTCGATTCATTTGTAAATCTCAACTTGATATCAATGATATTTTGGTTATATACACCCTTACATGCTCTATACATGAGAAAATTTGCATATGTTTGTATAATAGTTTGAACTTTGGATTCACACACACACACACACCCACACACACATATTGGTCGAACGGTTTTGTGGTCCATTTTGTTTCTATTTTTGTTCGGTTCAATGACTAGTAGGTTTCTGATAACATTAATTCAATTCAACCTCAATTTTTTAAGGCCAATACATCTTTCTAGGGTTTTCCAAGGGTGTAAAAACCTCTTCTAAAGCCCATACATCCCACTCTATTGTTGCATATTTGTTTTCTGAAAAATCTTGAGTTTTTCTAGGGTTTAAAGTTTAAACCCCTCTTTTATTGTCAGTCCACTCTCCTCTTTTGCTACAAATTTAGTTACCTGAAATTACTGATACCTCTCCTTTCTTATGCCTATCAATGTCATTTTTTGAAGACTTTACACAAGCTTCTTTTGTTGTTTTTGGAATTTGGTGGACTGAAAATGGCCTACTGCCCAATTGAATGGGGCTAATTATGACGTTTGGGCAAACCAAATTACTGGCCTTCTTCGAAGCAAGGGTTTATGGATGCATCTAACAAAAGCTTATCCACCAGCCAACGATGGCAATAATGAATTCATATCTGAAGCCCTCATGTTGATCACCCTGACTATTGAGCTAGATCAAATTCATTGTCCCAAGGACAATAAAAGTGTGAAAGAAATTTGAGATAACTTCAACAATCTCTTGGAAGTTGTGAATAGTAAATACCAGTGTTCAACAATACAAGTTGGGATAACTTCAATGTCCCAAGGACAATAAAAGTGTGAAAGAAATTCGGGATAACTTTGTTAAAGTGTTGTCATTGATGGCAAAGGACAGCAACAGAGGCTAAGGAGAATACAGTGACAGGATATGTAGGCAGGGAACATGACGAGACAAAATGAGAGAGTACAGGGCAGCAGACTATGTACTGAGAATACAGAGATAGGGCAGCAGAATAGACAAAGAGTGAAAAGATCCAGAAGGGGTTCCAATGGAGAAGAGCTCACAGAGAAAGAGTTGGACTATGCAGAAGAGAAAGAAGCACAAACCGTCAGGGGAATATTCAGGGCCACAGCGCAAAGTTGAAAAGCCCTTAACGCTCATCCTATGGCAGCTTTCCTATATAGATAGAATGAGTTTTTGCAGAATCCAGATTCCAATCTTGAATGAGCAGTGTCAGTTCTGATAGAACTGTTGTTTTTAATATGTGAAGGCGGCGAGAGCACAACGAAATGTTTATAATAAAATGTTGAAGGGTTAAGACGGAACCCTGAGGGTAAGAGGTGGAACCAAGAGTTAAGCAATAAAAACCTAATGCAGTCGGGTGTTAAACCTTATGGTGGCATTATATTAACATAACAATGAAACAGAGTTCATATATTAAAGCGCAGAAGAAATAAGAAATGAAACCTTTAAACAGAGATTATATGTATATGTATATAACGAAGGCGCGAAGTTTCTTCATTGGAGTGGAACCATGACTATAAGCGGAACCCTGAACATGAACAGTAAAACCAGAGGTAAGTAAACCGACAGTATCGCGCGGTGTCAAAAATGGTAAGTGGATTTCTCAGTTTGAACGCGATCTATGTCTTCAATCAACACGTGTCCTCAGGCGGTTTTATAAAACAACTTTTTTCACGCACATTTTAAGTGTTAAACCTCGTACCAATAAAAAACACAAAAATCGTTAAGGACCATTGGATTGAGGTTGGAGGAGCGATGAGCTCACAACCGTCGAATGCAAGGGGTAGTCTAACCACTGGGTCCCAGTTCATTGTGTAAGTTCGGAGGACTAAACCTCGTGTGATCCAACTGCGTGACCACCGATGATTTGTCAGAGGGGAGCGCGATATTTTATTAACTGACGATTGAAGAGGTGCATTAACTAGTGGGGCCATATGTAATGTCGGCTCCACGGAATGTATGTGTATTAAAATGTCACGTTGGGTTTAGTTATAAGTTGATTGATGATTCGAATGAAATGATACAAAGGGTGCAGACCTATGGTAATGTATATAATGTGGATATAATGATATGATCGAGGGTTAACATATCTGTCTATGTTGTATAGTCCGGCTTTTATGTTATGATATACCGATAATTGGAGCATAAACCAAAGTTAAACCTTGAATGAGGTTGTGGGCCCAGAAAGTCACTACTGCTACATATATTAGTGCGATGGTTTAACCAAAGTATAGAAGATGATGCGACCGACTATGCGTTAATAAGTGCATATGAATACTGTTCAAGTATGAAGTGTTAAGTGTTGTGTGAAATATTTTATGCCGGAGAAACCTTAATACGTCTTTGGAAATGAAAATGTGAGCGTTAATATGGTAATACGAGTGGAGAAGGCGATGGGGCCCAGCTGAGTGTATGTTGAATAATCAGAGTTCTAATATGAAATGAACTAAGAACGGAGACTTTGGATTAATGGGTTCCTGTGTGTGTATATATATATATATATAGTCTTATATTGAGCAAAATGAATTCTTTATATGGAGATTAATGACCAAAAACCTTAGATGTAAGGTTTGACAGTGTGTGCAGCGCTCTATATACGAAGAGTTCATTAACTTTGTGGGACCCTCACCAATCGCATCGGAGAAAAGTTAGCAGCGGAACGTGTTGACAAAAGTTCCGATTGAGATGCGCACCCGATGAGTTTATGAACCATGATTCATATATGTTTGAGTTCTGGCATCAAAGTGAACCATCGCATCGGCGCAGTGAAGTGAACAGTGATTGATCGCATCGGAGGAGAACTGAACATCGGAACATCGGAGCATCAAAACACACAACTAGAAGTTGCGATTGCGATTAATCGCAATCGGAAGAATTCAGGAGGTGACTCATCGCATCAGAGAATAAAGCAAACTCGGCGAGTGGGCCCGAAAGGGCATTTTATGTATTAAAAAGTTTTTTATTTAGTTCTCCGTGAGTTGATTTGACATTACAAAGGCGGGTGCCCCATATGTAAAACACTTCATTTATCATCTAAAGTTGATTAGATTATATATAAACGCGTTTATTCAGGAATTCCTTTACACCCAACAGCAGTGTTTAACGGAGTGATCAGACAAAGCCGAAAAGGACAAACACAGTCACAGAAAAGACAAACACAGTGATCCAAAACTGAATAAGTTGATCTGTAATCCTCATTGTAACGGAATGTATACGTTTTTTATTGGTTTATATTGTTTGTGATGCATTGGCAAGTCTCCGGAAGAAAACAAAATTCCCACTATAATATTAAAATTAGTACACACAGCTATATTTTTCTGAGTGAGCTGGAAAAGAAATGAGAAGGCAGAGAGCTAAGAGGTATGGCTATCCATTTCAAATTCCTTGAGGAATACAAACAGTCATAAGGAAATCTCTATAAATGATATCACCTTGATATGCATAGAGAGGTTAGAGAATGCAGAAAATGAAGAATTGAGGCAGAGAAGATAAGAAAGAGAGGAGCAGAAAGAGATGCTACAAAACAGAGCTGATATCTGAGGTAGATCAGCAAATATTTTTCTTTTGATTGAATGAGGAAGTTGGAGCTTCCCTATCAAGTTGAAGCTTGATAGATGTCAGTTGTAGCTGACTGAGGTTGGAGCCTCCTGTAGGTTGGTGCCTGCAGAAAATCAGTGATGAGAGGGAGTTGGAGCTTGCCTTTGCATCACAACAATAATAAGATGTGGTTTTCTCCCTTTATGGGTTTCCACTTATATCTGTTGTCTCTATGTGTTGCCAATGTGTTGATATGATCTACCCAATCTACTTAATGTTTGCTGCTCTCGTAATAAGTTTGGTGTCACATTAAATTTAATACTTGTTGCGACATATTAAGACTGATCACATATTAAGGTTGGTTATAAAATTAAGCTGTAAATTAGCCTGATGAAAAGTTTAAAAAGCCTCTGTATGTGTTAAACTGATTCACCCCCCCCCCTCCTCTCAGTTTAACTAAGGATTCAACAATTGGTATTAGAGCCAGTTCCTTTTGTACCAATTTAACCATTGAAAGGAGATCCTAGGTCCCCAAGATGGCTAGTCAAGAAGGAAGCTCAACCAATAAAACCCCTTTTTTCACCGATGCTAATTATGCCTTCTGGAAAATCAGAATGAGAGCATACATAATGTCTCTAGGAATAGAGGTTTGAGCTGCTGTGGAATTTGGATATGCCCCAAAGGCAACTAACCCAGAGAGAGAAGCTAAACAAGAATTTGTAGCAAACGCAAAGGCCGTGAATGAAATCTTAAATGGACTATGTGAGGGTGAATTTATCAAAGTAATGCACAGCGAGACTGCCAAATATATGTGGGATACTCTTGAAAACATCCATGAGGGAAATAAAAAGGTAAAGACAGCCAAACTTCAAGTATTTAGAGCTCAGTTTGAAAATCTAAAAATGAATGATGACGAAGATGTTGGCAGCTTCTTCTTAAGAGTTGCAGAAATTGTTAACAATATGAAAGCTCTTGGAGAAACCATACCAGAAAGTGTAATTGTACAAAAGATTCTAAGATCTCTTCCACCCTGTTTTAACCCCAAGGTGTCTGCAATAGAAGAAACAGCTGATTGGGAAACCTTGACCATGAACCAGTTACTTGGAAATCTAACAGCCTATGAGATGAGACTCCCACAGAAGAAGCCAAGTGCGAGGGAGGTAGCTTTTAAAACATAAAAGAAGAAAGAAGAAAAGGAAGATATATGTTCCTGCTCTGATGAAGAAGAGGCCAAGTTTGTCAAGAAACTGGACAAATGCTCAGGTAAATATAAAGGTAAACTTCCATTCAAATGCTTTAACTGTGGAAGAGTTGGACACTATGCTGCTAAGTGTCCTCATAAGAAAGCAAGGAATCAGACTCATGAATCAGAGAAAACTACATCAAAGAACTGGCAAAAAGGAAAGAAATTCAATAGAAAATCTTACTATGTTCAACAAGACCGCAATGCATCTAAAGACTCAGATGAACCCTCAAGTGAAGAAGGAACCTCTGAATTTTTATTGATGGCCATAGAAGAACTTGAAGGACTCCTTCTAGAAGATGAAGAAGAAGGTGAAGTTGACCTTGAGGGGGAGCTAAGAAGTGCCCTGGAGGAGATTGACAGACTCAAACTGAAGTGCAGAAAACAAAAGGACATTCTCCTCAAGTATTTAAGAGAAGAGCAAAATTCAGAAGTCCTCATGCAGCTAAAGGTAGAGCTTGAAGAAGCCAAGAAGATAGAAGACATGTTACTTAAGCAAATCAAGGATAAAACTCAGGAACAAGAGAAGTTGGAAGAAGAAGTAGTATGTCTGAGGAAGAAATTAGAAAATGCTCAAAGGAAAGTGTCTATAAATTCTTCTCAAACAACAAGCTCTGGTAAGTTGAACGAAATTCTGGATGCTCAAAGATCTCCTCTGATAAAAACTGGAATAGGCTATGAAGGAGAATCAAGTAAAAGCAAAGAAAAAGAAAACAAGAATATTATTTTTGTAAAAGCAAAGAAGGTTGATGAAGCAGCTCAAATAATTCCTACAAAAGAAGAAACAGGTAATGAGGGAGATAGAAACCAGAAGAAACCTCTAATAACAAAGAATGAAATAAATACTCAGACAACAGAAAAAGGATCATATACCCCTGAGTATGTCAAATTTGGAAGCCATCAAAGGAGATTCTTCCCTCTTATGAAAAATGCCACCTGTTATGCCTGCCACAAGCTGGGACACATTGTTGCATACTGTCATACAAGGAGGAGTAATTCAAACCAGCAAAAGATGCAAACAGTGAAGAGAATGTCTCAAGCAAACAAATGGAGAAGACAACCTCACATCAAGTATGCAAATTGTTTCTATGGTTACTGTTTTTATTGTAAGGAATTTGGCCATAAAATCATTGAGTGCAGAAAATATGGACAAAGATTGATGTTCAACACCTCAAGGAGGTTTATGAATCAAAGAAATTTTGCTCATACTCACAATTCTGTGAAAATTTGGATCAAATGTTGTGTATGCAATAAAATTGGACATATGCCTTCGAAATGTCCTCTGATAGGATGTGGTTCATCATCTCACAAAAGATACCAAACAAAAGGATGCTTCCAGTGGAAAAAGAAGGTGTATAAATGTGACCTGGCTCTCACTGCTCAAGACGTGAAAAGCCAATGGTATTTGGACAGTGGCTGCTCAAAACATATGACTGGAGACAGAAGCAAGTTTATAACTTTTGATGAAAAGAAATCTGGTAATGTTACTTTTGGCAATGATAAATCAGGAAAAATCAAAGGAAAAGGCTCAGTCAGCCTAGACAATGGCAGAGGAAAGGCCCAAGATGTACTATTTGTAGATGGGTTGAAAGCAAATTTGTTGAGTGTCAGTCAAATGTGTGATAAAGGCTGTGAAGTTCTTTTTAGAGCACAAGACTGTGAAGTCAGATCAAGCACCACAGGAAAGACTCTGCTCAAAGGTGTTCGAACAGAGAGTAATGTTTACATAGTGAAAGAGGAGGATGAAGCATGCCATCTTAGCAAACTTGAGGAGTCATGGTTATGGCATAAGAGATTGGGACATCTCAGCTTCGACCATATCATCAAACTGAGCAAAAAGAAAGCTATCAGAGATATGCCAGAAATAAAAAGGCCTTCAAATACCATATGCAAATCTTGCCAATTGGGCAAACAGACCCGCACATCCTTTAAGACCAAAGAAGAGCTATCAACAAGAAGACCACTCCAGCTTGTGCACATGGATCTGTGTGGACCTGCTAGAACTAAAACACCAAGCGGAGAATCCTACTTCATGCTGATAATAGATGATTTCTCCAAAATGACATGGGTTGCATTTTTCAAGAATAAATCAGAAGCACTGGACAAATTCAAGATATTCAAAGCATTAGTAGAAAATCAAACAGGATGCAAGCTAACATGCATCAGATCAGACAGAGGAGGTGAATTCACAGATTATGACTTTGCAGACCTATGCAATGAACATGGGATAAAGCAACAATTTACTATTGCAGGGACACCTCAACAGAATGGAGTAGCAGAGAGACAAAACAGGTCTGTACAACAAATTGCTAGAGCCATGATGCAAGAGAGTAATATTCCTCAAACCTTTTGGGCAAAAGCAGTACACACAGCAGTGCATATCCTAAACAAAGCTCATTTAAGGCCAAGTAGTGACAAGACTCCCTATGAACTATGGCATGGTAAACCAGCTTCAATCAAGCACTTTAGAGTCTTTGGAAGCAGGTGTTACATAAAGAATAATGATGAAAATCTGGGGAAATTTGATGCAAGAGCAGATGAAGGGATATTTCTAGGATATGCATCCAAAAGTAAAGGATACAGGTGCTACAACAAGGCTCTTTGAAAAATTGTAGAAAGCATTGATGTAAGATTTGATGAAGAACTTCCAAACAAGACAAGAAGTACAGACTGCAGCAGTCCTTCAAACAATCATGAAGAAGAAAACCAAGATGATGATGAAACAAGCAAGACAACAGAAGATGTTGAACTGAGCTCAAAAGCCCCCTCAAGATACACTCAAAGAACTATCCAGAAGATCAAATCATTGGAGACAAGAGTGTAGGAGTCCAGACAAGAAGGCAGCTAATTGAACAGACAGAAGAGGTATACATAGCTATGTTATCACAAATAGAGCCCAAGAAGTTTGCAGAAGCTAGCAAAGACAAGTATTGGGTGAATGCTATGAATGAAGAACTGGACCAAATTGAGAAGAACTATACCAGGGAATTAGCTCCTAGACCCACTGAGAAAAATGTCATAGGCTCAAAATGGGTATTCAAGAATACAATGAATGAACAAGGACAGGTAATCAGAAATAATGCCAGACTTGTATGCAAGGGATATTCACAAATCGAAGGTCTGGATTACGATGAAACATTTGCCCCTGTGGCCAGAATGGAACCTATCAGAATGTTTTTGGCCTTTGCATGCTACCAAGACTTCAAGGTATATCAAATGGATGTGAAATCAACATTTCTGAATGGAGATCTAGAAGAAGAAGTCTACATGGAACAACCAGAGGGTTTCTCATTAACAGAAAAAGAAGACTATGTGTGCAAACTAAAGAAGGCTCTATATGGACTAAAACAAACTCCCCGTGCTTGGTACTCAAGGCTGGATAAGTACCTGCAAAAACAAGGCTTTAAAAGAGGAGATGTAGATAACAATCTATACATAAAAGTCCATGAAAATGAACTCCTGATTGTTGTAGTATATGTTGATGACATTATGTTTGGAAGCAACAAAGATGAGCTAGCAAAAGGATTTGTTGAAGAGATGAAATCAGAGTTTGAGATGTCTATGATTGGAGAGCTCAGTTTCTACTTAGGACTTCAAATTCAGCAAAAGAACACAGGTACATTCATCTCATAGGAAAAATACTTAAAAGAGATGTTGAAAAAGTGCAAAATGGAAGACTGCAAACCTGTGTCAACTCCCATGATCACTGGATGCAAACTATGTGCTAATGATGAATCTGCTGATATAGATCAAAGACTTTACAGATCCATGATAGGAAGTCTGCTATACCTAACAGCATCAAGACCAGACATTATGTTGGCAGTAGGACTTGTGGCTAGATATCAAGCAACACCTAAACAAAATCACCTTCTAGCAGTCAAAAGAATATTCAAATATCTACAAGGAACTGCACAGCATGGACTTTGGTATCCAAAAGGCAAAAGCTTCACTTTGACAGCATACAAAGATGTTGATTGGGCCAGCTATGTGGATGACAGGAAAAGCACAAGTGGAGGTGCATTCTATCTAGGAGAAAGTCTGGTGGCATGGCTAAGCAAGAAACAAACATCTATTTCTCTATCTACAGCAGAAGCAGAATACATAGCAGCAGCAGCATGCTGCACACAAGTCATGTGGATGAAGCAAACCCTCCAAGACATGAAAGTAAGCATTGATGAACCTATCTCTATCAAATGTGATAATACAAGTGCTATAAGCATATCAAAAAATCTTGTGCTTCATTCAAAAACTAAACATATCCCAATCAAGTATCATTTTCTCAGAGAACAAGTAGCTCAAAAGGTAGTAAAGTTGGAATATGTGCCAACAAAAGAACAGACAGCAGATATATTTACAAAACCTCTTGCTAGAGTACCATTTGAATATCTGAGAGATAGACTAGGGGTAGTGTCTGTAGATGCTACTTTGTGATATAAAGAGAAAGCATCGTTCAGGGGGAGAATCGAAGAGAAAACATCATTTCAGGGTGAGATCAGTTAACAAGGAATGCCACAAAGAGCATGGAACATGTCCTCAAGATCAGAATATCAGCCCTTTGCCATTGATGTCAAAAGGGGGGGGGGGGAAGCTATAGACAGAGAATATGTTAAAACAAACAGGGCAATGTTATTGCCATCAATGCCAAAGTAGGAGACTGTTAGAAGTGTTGTCATTGATGGCAAAGGACAGCAGCAGAGGCTAAGGAGAATACAATGACAGGATATGTAGGCAGGGAACATGAAGAGACAGAATGAGAGAGTACAGGGCAGCAGACTATGTACCGAGAATACAAAGATAGGGCAGCAAAATAGACAAAGAGTGAAAAGATCCAGAGGGGGTTCCAATGGAGAAGAGCTCACAGAGAAAGAGTTGGACCATGCAGAAGAGAAAGAAGCACAAACCGTTAGGGGAATATTCAGGGCCACAGCGCAAAGTTGAAAAGCCCTTAATGCTCATCCTATGGCAGCTTTCCTATATAGACAGAGTGAGTTTTTGCAGAATCCAGATTCCAATCTTGAATGAGCAGTGTCAGTTCTAATAGAACTGTTGTTTTTAATATGTGAAGGCGACGAGAGCACAACGAAATGTTTATAATAAAATGTTGAAGGGTTAAGACGGAACCCTAAGAGTAAGAGGTGGAACCAAGAGCTAAGCAATAAAAACCTAATGCAGTCGGGTGTTAAACCTTATGGTAGCGTTATATTAACATAACAATGAAACAGAGTTCATATATTAAAGCGCAGAAGAAATAAGAAATGAAACCTTTAAACAGAGATTATATGTATATGTATATAACGAAGGCGCGAAGTTTTTTCGTTGTAGTGGAACCATCACTATAAGCGGAACCCTGAACATGAACAGTAAAACCAAAGGTAAGTAAACCGGCAGTATCACACGGTGTCAAAAATGGTAAGTGGATTTCTCAGTTTGAATGCGATCTATGTCTTCAATCAACACGTGTCCTCAGGCGGTTTTGTAAAACAACTTTTTTCGTGCACATTTTAAGTGTTAAACCTCGTACCAATAAAAAAACGCGAAAACCGTTAAGGACCATTGGATTGAGGTTGGAGGAGCGATGAGCTCACAACCGTCGAATGCAAGGGGTAGTCTAACCACTAGGTCCCAGTTCATTGTGTAAGTTCGGAGGACTAAACCTCGTGTGATCCAACTGCGCGACCACCGTTGATTTGTCAGAGGGGAGCGCGATATGTTATTAACCGACGATTGAAGAGGTGCATTAACTAGTGGGGCCATATGTAATGTCAGCTCCACGGAATGTATGTGTATTAAAATGTCGCATTGGGTTTAGTTATAAGTTTATTGATGATTCGAATGAAATGATACAAAGGGTGCGGACCTATGGTAATGTATATAATGTGGATATGTTATAATGATATGGCCGAGGGTTAACATATCTGGCTATGTTGTATAGTCTGGCTTTTATGTTATGATATATCGACGATTGGAGCATAAACCAAAGTTAAACCTTGAATGAGGTTGTGGGCCCAGAAAGTCACTACTGCTACATATATTAGTGCGATGGTTTAACCAAAGTATAGAAGATGATGCGACCGACTATGTGTTAATAAGTGCATATGAATATTGTTCAAGTATGGAGTGTTAAGTGTTGTGTGAAATATTTTATGCCAGAGAAACCTTAATACGTCTTTGGAAATGAAAATGCGAGCGTTAATATGGTAATATGAGTGGAGAAGGCGTTGGGGCCCAGCTGAGAGTATGTCGAATGATCAGAGTTCTAATATGAAATGAACTAAGAACAGAGACTTTGGATTAATAGGTCCTATGTATATATATATAGTCTTATATTGAGCAAAATGAATTCTTTATATGGAGACTAATGACTGAAAACCTTAGATGTAAGGTTTGACAGTGTGTGCAGTGCTCTATATACGAAAAGTTCATTAACTTTGTGGGACCCTCACCAATCGCATCGAAGAAAAGTTAGCAGCGGAACGTGTTGACAAAATTTCTGATTGAGATGCGGACCCAATGAGTTTATGAACCACGACTCATATATGTTTGAGTTAAGGCATCAAAGTGAACCATCGCATCGGCGCAATGAAGTGAACAGTGATTGATCGCATCGGAGAAGAACAGAACATCGGAACATCGGAGCATTGGAACACACAACTAGAAGTTGCGATCGGAAGAATTCAAGAGGTGACTCATCGCATCGGAGAATAAAGCAAACTCGGCGAGTGGGCCCGAAAGGGCATTTTATGTATTAAAAAGTTTTTTATTTAGTTCTCCGTAAGTTGATTTGCGTTACATAAAGGGGCGGTTTATATGTTAAAAACACTTCATTATCATGCTGAAAGTTGAACTGCGTTATATAAAAAGCGCAGTTACATATATATGGCAGTTACACTGCGATAGTGAACAGGTGATCAGACAGAGCCGAAAAGAACAAACACAGTCACAGAAAAGACAAACACAGTGATCCAAAACTAAATAAGTTGATTTGTAATCCTCATTGTAACTGAATGTATACGTTTTTTATTGGTTTATATTGTTTGTGATGCATTGGCAAGTCTCCGGAAGAAAACAAAATTCCCACTGTAATATTAAAATTAGTACATACAGCTATATTTTTCTGAGTGAGCTGGAAAAGAAATGAGAAGGCAGAGGGCTAAGAGGTATGGCTATCCATTTCAAATTCCCTGAGAAATACAAACAGTCATAAGGAAATCTCTACAAATGATATCACCTTGATATGCATAGAGAGGTTAGAGAGTAAGGTTAGAGAATGAAGAAAATGAAGAATTGTGGCAGAAAAGATAAGAAAGAGAGAAGCAGAAAGAGATGCTACAGGACAGAGCTGATATCTGAGGTAAATTAGCGAATATTTTTCTTTTGATTGAATGAGGAAGTTGGAGCTTCCCTATCAAGTTGAAGCTTGATAGATGTCAGTTTTCGTTGACTGAGGTTGGAGCCTCCTGTAGGTTGGTGTCAGCAGAAAATCAGTGGTGAGAGGGAGTTGGAGCTTGCCTTTGCATCACAACAATAATAAGATATGGTTTTCTCCCTTTATGGGTTTCCACTTATATCCGTTGTCTCTGTGTGTATTGCCTATGTGTTGATATGATCTACCCAATCTCCTTAATGTTTGCTGCTCTCATAATAAGTTTGGTGTCACATTAAATTTAATACTTGTTGCAACATATTAAGACTAATCACATATTAAGGTTGGTTATAAAATTAAGCTGTAAATTAGCTTGATGAAAAGTTTAAAAAGCCTCTGTATGTGTTAAACGGATTCACCCCCCCCCCCTTCTCAGTTTAACTAAGGATTCAACAAACTTCAACAATCTCTTAGAAGTTGTGAATAGTAAATACCAGTGTTCAACAATACAAGTTGGGATAACTTCAACAATCCACCTTGCCAAAATTCCAGTGAATGTAGTGGAGATTTGCCCAACATCTCCCCCAAAAATTGTCCACATTGCAAATCCATCCATTTTTAAATGCATAAGAAGAGAGATCAAAGGGAAGAAATGAGCATTGATTCGGGGTTTTGAAGTTCATTTGTGTACTTTGCTCAAGGGGAAGGCTAGTATGACCATTTTTCTGTTAAATTTTGGGTACCAGAGTACAAGTGGTTCCCCATGGCTTTGATCTTTATAAGTGGTAAAGTTACATTCTAATTTTAAAGTGACTTTATAAGTGGTAAAGTTACATTTTGCAATGATATTAGTTATAATCCATCTTTGTTCACTGCAAAATAGGTTAGTTTAGGAAACTATCATTCCATCTTTTGCAAAAGTCATGATCCTTTCCTGCAACCACTATTGTCAATAAACTCTCATATCAAAATTACCAAAACCCATAAGATTAGCTCATTTCTCATATAATGTGAGAGAATCGAAATCAATCTATCTTCAACATTCAATTTCTATCAATTATGCTTTCATAACCTTCTATGCATTATACTTCTTTTCAAGACAACACTTTCTTGCACATGCATAGGCAGAAGTAAAATTATTATTTACTTTCGCTTGCATCAACAAATACCAAAACCACAATTATCAAAACACATGCAACACCTTAATTTTAAACTAGGTACATATAAAACTTCTTAAATCCAGATAAAAAGCAACAAAACCAGATCACTTTATAGGATATGGAGAATTATCTCCAAGTATAATTTTCATATTTGTCTCCCTCTCAACCAGATTTGAGATAACTTCTTTATAACTTGTAAAGTGCCTTGAAGCACCACTTTCACCCAACCACCTGTCACAAGAATCTGTAGGAGAAGAACTAGAAAGAGCGGAAACAAGAAAGTACTTTGATTTTCGTTTTAATTTCAATAGCAAATACAGCAACAAATAAGATTTCAGCAGTAAGAAAAAAGGGGCAACAAGTGATACTTCAACATCAAATGAGAAGGGATATTTCAACAGAAAAATGGGCTACAAGTAGAAGGGATAGCAAGAGATATTCCAGCAGAAAGAGCGCTGCAAATGGAGCGAACAGCAAGAGATATTCAAGCAGAAAGAGAGTTGCAAATGAAGCTTGTCTTCTTGTGCTTGTCTTCATCAAAGCTCTGATACCATGTTGAAATTTTGATGTTATATGCTGTAACAATCACTTATAACAAAACTTCTTTACGCTGCCATATTAGTTAAGGAATTGTAGATAGAACATAAATCATATAAACCATATGCATAATACAAGACAACCAAAAACAGAATGAGAGAAAGAATTTAGGTCCAATGACCAAGGAAAACCCACAAGGGGAAAACCCAACCAGATTCTTCTTCTATTAGATATCAAGATTCAATAGTTCAACAGAGATACAAAGTACAATGAGGGATCAAGAGAATAAGAAAGTTCACCCAAATCTAACCAAGTTGTAACATGAAGATCATCGGTGGCAGCAACTAAAGCAAACACATAATCAACCTTTGCACACCAAGTTCTGCTCTTACTCTCCAAGTCTCTCTCTCTCACAATCTCCTTCAAGTCTCTCCCACTCTCTCTCAAGTTCAAAATCAAAATGCACAATTGAGGTGAGATGATATGAGACACATATATATAGGAGGAGTAATATGCATGCCTTGAGGAGGAGTTACATTTGTCGTTTAGGGAAGAGTAACTCATGCCATTACGGAGAGACAATTTGAATTCTATTATAGAGAGGCAAAACATGCCTTAAATGAGAGGGTGAGTGGAATCTTTTATGACATGACTTTAATGAGTGTAAGAGAAATCTTGCATGCCATACCTTGTAAGAGGAATCTTTTATGACATGCGTAAGAGAAATATTTTATGACAAGTCTTTTAATGGGAGTAAGAGAGTGTAAGAGCATTAGTGAGAGTGTAAGAGAACATTATTAAGAGCCATGATTGAGAGACTTTAATTTCTATTAATAATAATATAATAGTATCATAATAATGATACTAGTAGTATTGATTATTAAGTCGAAATTGAACAACTAGGATTGATTGATTATCAGAAGGGATTTTCCATCAACAATACTTGATTACAAATTAATGCAAGGTGATTTACTATTTTTGGAAAGCCATACTTGAATTTCTATTTTTAGAAATTCGTCCCTGACCTGCCAAATTTAACACTCCCTCACAGCTAGGGAGGAATTTCTTTCTACAACAAAAGATCTTTGCTTTCTTTGCTCATCTTTGTTCATCTTTGATCTATATCATCTAGAACAATGATGTCTCACTCTAATGAAGAAGAATCAATATAGGGGAGCTCCAACTACCACCCTATATCCATGGAAAATAGGGGAGATTAATTTATCACCCTATATTCACTTGGGGGGATTGCCACTTGCCAACATATGACAAGGATCTCGCACAATCAAGTCTCATCTTTGCTTGGGGGGGTCCACTTGTCAACACGTGACAAGTATGTTGCACAACCAAGTCTCATCTCTACTTGGGGGGATCCACTTGTCAACACATGAAAAGGATCTCGCACAACCAAGTTTAATTAAATGTCAAGTGGTGGAAAACATGCATCCTAGACAAGCCACACAAACAAGTCTCACTACACCTATTGGATAGATAGGTGGCTCTTCCCACGTCCCTGTGGGTCAGATGCATATTGAGGCCTACTCTTGTGGCACACATTACACAAGACGTCCCTCGTCCTCAAGAGCTTTCTGGCATCATTCCCTCATCCTGTGAACTCTAACAGGGGGAAAGGCAACTCAATGTTCTCGATCAGGGGTGACCGCTTCCCGGAAGGGTCACGACCATAAGTCCAAGTTTCTCTCTAAATACCAAGAAATTTCCTTTCTGTAAAGCCTTAGTAGGAATGTAAGCTATCTAATCATTAGTCACAATATGATGGAACCCCACTGCTCCTCTCTACACCAAATCCCGGATATAGTGATATTTGATCTCAATGTGCTTAAACTTGTCATGGAACACAGGATTTTTTGCAAGACGAATCCCACTCTTATTGTCACAATATATAATGGTTGTGTCTAGAAATTGCTCAAATAGTTCCCAAAAAATCTTTCTCAACCAAATTCCCTCACTGCTAGATATGCTAGCAACAATGTACTCAACTTCAGTTGTACTTGGTGCAACAGACTTCTACTTTCTGCTCATCCAAGAGATCATGGCAGATCCCAAGCTAAAGCAACACTTAGAAGTGCTTGTTCTATCAACAGAGATACCAACCCAATTAGCACGAGTATATCCATTAAGTTTTACATTTTTAGCAGTACATCTCAATCCAAGATTGATGGTCCCATGCAAGTATCTCAACACATGCTTTGCAGCAATCCAGTGGGCATGTGATGCCTTAATCCTATATTGGTTCAATGTATTGACCACAAAACATATGTCTGGTGTCTAGTGCTCACTAAGAACATCAATGCCCCAATCAAATGTTGATACTCAAAAGGATTTGCCAAATAAGGACATGTAGCTTTACCACACAGCTTTTTTAAGTTCATCTCCATTAGAGTATTCATGCATTTACATTCTGTTAGACCAAATCTTTCTAGTAGCTTAACAAAATATTTTCCTTGAGAAAGGAAAATCTCACCAAGTTTTTGTCAGACTTCAAGACCCAGAAAGTAGTGCATCAAATGAAGATATTGCATTTCAAATTCAAAAGCTAACTACCTCTTACACTAGAGGATAAGAGGTTCACCACCGATCATTGAGTTGAGAGGCTGATTCTACAATCCAATATGAGGGGAATGTGTAAGTGTGTTTGTGCTCAACTTGGAGTTGACACGTGTCCCTTGTAAATCTTTAAATGAAAAAACATTGTCGAATAGAATCAAAAAATAAATGATTGTACATATTCGGTTAGTTTTAATTAAAAATATTGTAAAACATTAATAATTGCATTCTCAATATGCTGACTTGGTTCGTTGATATTTCACTTCCACTTTTCAAGTAATAAATAAAATATTTCGATTTCTATGTTAAATAATATAATTTTATATAACTTTACAGAGATGAAGTAATTAAAATTACAAAAAAAGCTTATATTTCTTTCATAAATATTTCAATTTTGAACTTAAATAAATTGTTTGAATATCCATATTAACTAATATATATCAATATGAACTCTCTCTCTCTCTCTCTCTCTCTCTCTCTCTCTCTCTCTCTATATATATATATATATGTTTGAATATCCATATTAACTAATATATATCAATATGAACACACACGCACTCACTCTCTCTATATATAATGTGTGTGTTAATGTTTACCTTAGCAAAATATTTCAATGCTCAGAAAGAAAAAGAAATTAAAAGTAAAACAATTTAGTTACTTAAAATGTGTACTTATTCAATTTTTAATAAAAAGTATTAATAATAATAAATTATTCAAAAAAAACAATTTAAACAATGAAAAATTACACATGGTCTATAGAGAGAGAGGCAGAAAACCACTATAGATCTATCTTAATCAGGGATTTATCAAGCACTAAAAGGGATTAAGTCTCTTGGTGTGAAAATATTTTTTCAACTTTTGCAATCTAAAAATAGTTTTGCATATAATGAGATTTGATCCCTCTCGGCTCTTGGTAGATCTGTGGTTAAGATAGATCTATATTGGTAAATGAACCATCAACATTTAATACCAAAATCAAAAAACATACCTTAGACTGTCTTGAAGTAAAGATTTGGTTCAAAATTACTTTTAGAAAAACCAATATTCGTCAAGAAACTATCAATGCAGTCATACCAAGCTCTTGGAGCTTGCTTCAAACCATAGAGGGCTCTCTTCAGTCTACACACGAGTTTTCCAGTCATGCACTTCAAATCCTTATGTTTGTTTCACAAATACTTCTTCCTTGAGGAAGCCGTGCAGAAAAGTAGTCTTCACATCCATTTAGTGAAGAGACCATAATTTGCTAGCAAATAGAGCCACAATAGATCAAATGGTTGCATAACAGGCAACAGGTGCAAAGATTTCATCATAGTTTGTTCCTTCTTTCTTAGAGAAACCTCTAGTCACAAATATAGCTTTATATTTTTCAATATTGTTGTCATCACCATGTCAGCCATTTAGAAGACACAACAAATTTACCTTGTGGTCTTGGAACCACCTCCCATACATCATTATGATTGATGGACTCATATTCTTCATCCATTGCATCTTTCTACACTTGATCTTTCACTATTTCTTCAAAAGTGTGTGGTTCAGCCTGGATAATGTTGCCCATGGCTACAACATATCCTTAGAACCAGCATGGTTTCTTGCTTTCTCTAAAGGTTCCTCGAGGAGCAGCGTGTCTATCAACATCCTGTAAAGTGTCATGAAGCCATAATCGTCTCTTTCTAGCACATGGAAAAGGATCCAAGGAGTCCATGGGATCCATGAGTTCATCAGCAAGATCATGCTAAGGCTCAGGATCTTCTTGTGCATCGAAGGCATCATCCTGTCTTTCAACATTAGCAGCAGGAGGAGTGTCTATGGCTTTTCAAAGAGTTGCATCTTCATTAAATGTTATATCTTTGTTAAACTCTATATTTCTTTGTTTAGGTACATATATTTTGTAAGCTTTAGAATTTTCACAATAACCAATTATCATACCTTATTTACCTGAAGCTTACAGCTTGGTACTATTTTCCTTTGGCAAATGAAAGTTGATATAGGACAGTCAAAGATCCTTAAGTACCCATTTTTTTATGGGTTATATGGTATAGTGGTCTTTTTCTTGATTCCGGCTTCTTTGCAGAAGTCTTGAGCTCTTGTCCATTTCATGTGCCACTTAAATCATGGGATGGATCAACATCTTCCTCAATATCAATACAAATGACTTGGTTCTCGCATTCATCAAATGTACATGTTGATCCCAGAACAAGAGCAGGAGCAATAATAGCAAAGTAAATAAACATAATTAAAGTATACCCGGTGATGAGGCAAGGCTTTCTCTCTTTTCTAGATGTGAGAGTGGCTCTTTCATTATCCTCGCACCAACTTCCTCTTGAAGTTTACTCTTCCTGCACTATTTTGCACCCTGATGATCTTTACGATTTTTTTTTCTTGATCGCATCTTCATCAAGAAGTTAGTGAAAGAATCATTCAAATAATCATGCAGGAAGAATAATCAATGATCTATAAAGAAAAATCTAACAAGTGTAGTGACACAAATAAACAAAAAAAAAAGACTTGAAAATACTTTTTTTAATGGGGATTGAAGGAAGTTGTTAGCTCCCTCTTGATCCGGCCACTATAAGTTACCAATGTCCATTAGACATATTGCATTGGCAAAAAGAAATGCATTTTCTTGAACAACACTTGGCAAACTCCATCATGGTCCACTCTAATCTCAGGCATTTCGGAAACCATCTTTCTCACATGACGTAATGCTTAATAGTGAAGATGAGTGAACTTTTAGTGCCACAATTTATATTAATGATTACATATCATGAATCAATGCATGGATAGGTCTTCCTTTGATTTTATAAAAACCTTCAAGCCTTGATCCTAGAGTGAATGTACGTAATAATAATTATGCATATTGACTTCATTATCGGCAATGATATTAGTTATAATCCATCTTTGTTCATTGCAAAAGAGGTTAGTTTAGAAAACTATCATTCCTTTTTTTGCAGAAGTCATGATCCTTACCTGCAACCACTATTGTCAGTAAACTCTGATATCAAAATTACTAAAACCCATAAGATTATGCCATTTCTCATATAATGTGAGAATCAAAATCAAATTATCTTCAACAATCAATTTCTATCAGTTATTCTTTCATAAATTTCTATGCATTATATTTCTTTTCGAGACAACACTTTGTTGCACGTGCATAAACATAAGTAAAACTATTCTTTACTTTTACATGCATCAACAAATACCGAAACCATAATTATAAAGCGCATGCAACACCTTAATTTTAAACCAAAACTTCTTAATCCAAATAAAAAGAAACGGAACCAGATCCTTTTATGGGATATGTAGAATTATCTCTACGTATAATTTTCAGATATGTTTCCCTCTCAAGCAGATTTGAGAACTTCTTTAAAACCATAAAGTGCCTTGAAGCACCACTATCAACCAACCAGTTCTCACAAGAACCTAGAGGTGATTAACTAGAAAGAGCAGAAACAAGAAAGTACTTTGATTTTGGTTCTGCTTTCAATAGCAAATACGACAACAAATAAGATCTTCTTATTTTCGCAGCAAGGAGCAACAAATACGATTTCAGCAGTAAGAAAGAAGGGGCAACAAGTGATATTTCAGCAGTAAGAAAGAAAGGGCAACAAGTGATATTTCAACAGCAAATGAGAAGGAATATTTCAGCGGAAAAATGAGTTGCAAGTAGAAGGGGTAGCAAGAGATATCCCAACAAAAATAGAGTTGCAAATGGAGTAGACAACAAGAGATATTCCAGCAAAGAGCGAGTTGCAAATGGAGTAGACAGCAATAGATATTCCAACATAAAGAGAGCTACAAATGGAGCTTGTTTTCACCAAAGCTCTGATACCATGTTGAAATTCTGATGTTCTATGTTGTAACAATCACTTATTACAAAACTTATTTATGTTGCAATATTAGTTAAGCAATTGTAGATAAAGCATAAACCATATAAACCATATGCACAATAGAAGACAACCAAGAGCACAATGAGACACAAAGCATTTAAGTCAAATGACCAAAGCAAAACCTACGAGGAAACTCATCCAGATTCTTCTTCTATTAGATATCAATAGTTTAGCAGAGATACAAAGTACAATGAGAGATCAAGGGAATGAGAAAGTTCACCCAAATCTGAACAAGTTGTAGCATGAAGATCATTGGTAGCAGCCACTGAAGCAAACACATAATCAATCTTGGCTTTGCTCTTACTCTTCGAGTCTCTCTCTCTCACGATCTCCTTCAAGCCTCTGACTCTCTCTCAAGTTCGAATTCACAATGCACAAGTGACATGAGATGATATGAGACACACATATATAGGAGGAGCAATGAATTATTGACATAAAGGAGGAGCAATACACATATCTTGAGGAGGAGTTACAATTTCCTTTTTAGGGAAGGGTAACTCATGCCATTAAAGAGAGACAATTCAAATTCCATTATAGAGAGGTAACACATGCCTTAGATGGGAGGGTGAGAGGAATCTTTTATGACATGCTTTTAAGAGAAATCTTGCATGTCATGCCTTGTAAGAGGAATCTTTTATGACATGCATAAGAAAAATATTTTATGATGAGTCTTTTAATAGGAGTGAGAGAGTGTAAAAGAACATTATTGAGAGCCATGAATGAGAGACTAGAATTTCTTTTTAATAATAATATAAATAGTATCATAAGAATAATAATGATGATGATGATGATAATATTGATGATTAAGTCGAAATTGAACTATTAGGATTGATTGATGAGCAAAAGGGATTTTCCATCAACAATACTTGATTACAAATTAATGCAAGGTGATTTACTATTTTTGGAAATTCATACTTGAGACTTTCTATTTTTAGAAATTCATCCCTGAGCTGCCAAATTTTTAACAAGATTGCCTTAACCAAGGTATACTCCCAAGGAGAATCACTAGACACGATTAATTGCATGAGCTTATAGACAACTGGACATGCACAACATATACCATGAGCAAAGCCCTTGGGAGGAACACTAGTGAGTGGAGTGTAAAAACTCTGGTAAAACTTGATAAATATATATTATTAATGATGAAAGATGAGATATTTACAATGAGGGATCGCCTAGGCTTTAAATAGCCTCAAGGTGTCCCTTGGCGAAGAGGCATGATCTTTATTAATGATGAAAGATGAGATATTTACAATGAGGGATCGCCTAGGCTTTAAATAGCCTCAAGGTGTCCCTTGGCGAAGAGGCATGATGCCCTTTCAGTTAATAAAACCTAATATAACTATATCTAACTAATAATTAATAAAATATTCATAACATTACCTCTAAAGATCAGATGTATATAAACATGTATCAATCAATAGTCAGTACAATCTGCATTTCTCAAAGAAACAAACTCTTCTTCCATATTTTAAAAAATGGTGAACATCTTATAATCCTCTGTTGTTGATGTTAGATGAAATGAAAATCTTTGATATTAAATGAAGTTGAATCACATCATAAAACACCTATTGAGGGAAAATTTAGTTTTCACCCTCAGAAAACTACTTTTATGAAGGATGTGAATACTTTTTCATATTTCCCAGCTATTCCTTGTTCTTCTGGTGATTTTTTGTGATTCCCTTTTAGATTTAGAGGTAAGTTATCAACAATTATTGTCTGATGTAACTTCTCCTCATCATCAAATGCTTCATTCTTAACAACCATATCTGCTTAATCACCGAAGGCCTCAACAGCTTCTGTCGTTATATCAGTGGCTTCGGATGTGTTTGTCGCTTCATATGTTTCGTTCAATTCCGAGAATGGAACAGTTTGTTGTTTACAAACATCTGTATCTTCATGGTGATGTGGGGAATCAGCGTTTTCCTGATGCTCTTCTAAGTTCCCTGAATCTGCGGAATTGTTTTGTTGGTTTTGCTCCATGTTAGGAGATATTGGGGATTGTGTCTGACTCAACTTATCTATTTTATCATTTAGCTTGTTGAAGAGTTCTGTCATATTGTTCATTGCTTTGCTAAGCTTTTCTGTGGCCTCCATTTGTTTTAGCCATATTTGCCTTTTTATCTGATCAATCGTCATCATTGATAAAGACATACTGAACAGGTATGAGGTGGGAAATATTTTTCTGCCAGTTTTTCTTTTCCCTTTTTTCTTTAAAATTAATTAATTAATATTTAATTAATTAATTAATTTTTTTTTTAATTAATTAATTAATTAATATTTAATCAATTAATTAATTAATATTTAATTAATTAATTAATTTTTTTTGAATTAATTAATTAATTAATATTTAATCAATTAATTAATTAATAATATTTTTTTTTAACTATATAATTATTATATATATATAATTTTTAATTAAAAATTATATAATATATATAATTTAATTATATAATTATTATATATATATTTATTATATGAAAATTATAATATATATATAAATAAATTATATAATTATAATATATATATATATATAATTATCAATTGAATTATATATTATATATTTTATATAATTAAAAAAATCGTGTGTCTTTGTAAAACTGTGGCGTTCCGTTTTGAAACGAGACACTGTTCACGAATTTTTTTTTAAACGCAAATTTCACGTTCAGCAAGTTGACTGTATACGATTGCCACGATGGGAGCGTAAATCGTAATGTGCCCGTTCGGTTTAATTATATTAACAATTCTTGTTCATCGATTTCCTGTTCATATAATTTTAACAATTCGAGTTAATATATCGATGAGTTGAAACGGTATGCCAACCTTCACCACCGTTTCACGATTTTTTTTTTTAAATTGTTATTTTTAAATAAACGCCTTTCTTTTGTTTATTGCTGTGGCCCAGCAAACCGGCGGGGAAGATGGATGCGGCGGCGAGGAGTGGGGACGCAGTCCGATTTACACGTTCGATTGACCAACGTCAGGTTCACCAAATTACACGTTCGATTGAATAACCCTTCGTATTGATATGAATCGATTTATTTAAACGATGCCCGTAAACTATGCCCCGTTTCAACAATTGATTATTAATATATATCGATGCTGTTAAACGATACCTGTTCCGAATTGCCGTCCGTTTGACCACTGTTCTGAATTAAACGTTGCCCTGTTTCACCGTTTGACCACTGTTCCGAATTTAACGTTGCCTTGTTTCATATACTTTTACAAATCGATTATACCACACGTTGCCTTGTTTCTTCTGATACGTAAACCTGTTTTATATATTCCACGTATGTCTGCGCTGTAAAAAAACGTGAATTCCACCCATCTGTCAGCAACAGTGTAAGTGTAAGTGCCAGGTGGAAAAGCCGAGGGAAAAGGCCCAGAGTGGTAAGGAACAGTGTGGTGGTGAGTGCGTAGAGGGTGATGTTACGCGTTTGGTGGTGAGAGGGTAGAGGGTTAGCGTATGAGCTTTGAGAGGGGAAGGTTGTGGGGGTGTGAGGGAATTATGAGTGTGAAAGGGGGTGGTTTGTAAGCCAAGGCAGAGTGAGAGTGAGAGAGCAAAAGGGGTTGGGTAAAAATCTGCAATTTTTTTGGAATTCCTTTGATTCCTTAATTCTGGTGATCACACAGATCCAAAGAGCGATGGCTCTGATACCAATGGAGTGTAAAAACTCTAGTAAAACTTGATAAATATATATTATTAATGATGAAAGATGAGATATTTACAATGAGGGATCGCCTAGGCTTTAAATAGCCTCAAGGTGTCCCTTGGCGAAGAGGCATGATCTTTGATCATGCCCTTTCAATTAATAAAACCTAATATAACTATATCTAACTAATAATTAATAAAATATTCATAACAGTGAGTATAATAAGCTCACTCTAAAGCTTTTAATGTTCATCGGGCTCAACATAGGGTAAGTAAAGTTGTTTGTTGAGATCAATAAAAGAAAAGCAGATAAGATTCATTACAAGCTTAAGAGTCCTTTGATTAGACAAGTTTCTAAAAATATAATTGGCCATCTCTGGACTAGAGTGACCTAAAAAGCCAACACAGGGCAATTATAGATGGAAGCCCCCTCTAACCAATCTTCAACCTACAATTTATAGATCAAGTCTGCCCCCTGAGGACAAAGGCCCTGCCCCCTCCTAATACAAGCAACTCACTAATATGACATCTCCCTTGGCTAGTAGGCATGTTTATTGTGTTTAATTATGTTTTCACTATGGATCTACATGGAAAAGTTTACCTAGATGGGGATTGTTTGCCCATAGACCCTAGCTTGTGATGGTTGTTGTCATGCCCCATTTTTCATATAAAATGTCTATAGCATTTTTTTATATTAATATAAGAATAAGCATTTTATGAAGAAGAAAATATAATCAAAAGCACTAAAATGAAGAAAGACAAATCAAGATAGTTAAAAATAAGGCTCTCGAGAAACAAACGACCTTGAGCAACCATTTGAAACAAGTAACAAATCAAAACCTACGAAATAATTAAGTTTCAATCATGGAGCTATAGAGGTTGGGAAACCCCAAAGAAGAAAATAGAAAATGTTTGTGGTTCTTCCCCAAAAAATATAATCAAGTTTGGTAAGAGTTAATAAAATTAAAAGCATTTTTGGTGAAAATGTTCAAAGAGATATCCTTTAATTAAGAGGATTTGCTTGAGATCTAGCTCTAATCACTAGTTAACCAAATCTTCCCACCTTTCAAAATAATAAATGCTTTTAACACAAATAACTACCTCAAAACGATGATTGCTCTCCTTTTGGAGTCTCTCTCCTTTTCCCCTCTTCCCAACAAAGTTATAGTTGGTTATTTCAATTTGCATCTTAGCTTCAAAGAAAAAAAAATGGGAATCTATTATTCAAGAATTAGGATATCCCTATAATGAATATGTCAAGGATATAATTCAATACAATTTATTTCTCTAACATCAAGCCGAAAAAAGGAAAAATTTACATGTAACAATAAAATTATCTATCCAAGTTTCAACGTTGAAAGGCTTGATATGTTCCTAGTCTAGGATGACACCTTTCACACAAATCTCTCAATTTCTTCTTTCATCGTCCCTTTATCATCTACATACTCACCCATTTCTCATTTTATCCTCTCCCAACACTATGGGTTTAATTCCTTTCAAGATCTAACCCCTCTAGCTTGAAAATTAAATATTCATCAAAACAATTATGGAATCATGGGAAACTTCTTACAAAAATAACAATCCTACTCTTACAATAGTGATATTAAGTTATGGTCAAAAAATCAGATTATTTGATATACATTCAAAAAGAAAGAAAAAAAGCAAAGTCAAAGTTGGTTGCAACTCAACTCGGGATAGATTAAGCAAGGTACATATAATCCCTTCTAGAGAGGCGGAATGACAATGTGCAACTATAAATAGCCTCATATCAGGAAAAGATACTAGATAAAATCGTAAAATCATATGACTTTAGAACAAACATGAATACACCAAGTCTTTCCATAAGAAGACAAAGAAAAGGAGGAACTCAAATGAAATCCTAAATGCATTGCATTCATAGTTTTAAAAACTGGTCGGACTGACTCTGATTCGGCCGAGCCGACCGAGCCAACCCACTGGTCGGACCGACTCGGTAGAAAAACTGGTCCAAAGGCTGGTTTGTGACTGAACCAGCCGTGTCGATCACCGATTCAGCCAAGTCTGAGTTAAATCGGCCGAGTCACGAACAATCGATTGGCCACAAGACCCCACAAACGACCCAAAACGAACCTCAATTCAGATTTTAATTCGGTTTTAGGGTTTTCAAATGCCCTCTAACCCCTCCCAAGCCTATAAAAGCTACCCAACCCTTCTCATTTCCTCAGAGCTATCTCATTGCATTTGAGTGAGCATTTGTGAGGAATTTGTGAAGAGTTATGGAGTTGGTTTTTGGCTCAGCGTGCTAGTACAGTACCAGTTGAAGATCTTGTTGAGGAGGAGCCATGGGTTCCCCCCTCTGATTCAGAGTCTGAGCCAGAGGATCTTGCCTTGTCTAGCAGTAGTGACTAGTCATGTTTTTTTGTACAGGCCATTTAGAGCCTCCTTGGTTATGTGTTTTTGTTCTAATCTCTATATCATGTATGTATTGGACAGTGCACTCGATGCCATTTTGATATAATGGATATATTCATGAGCCTACTTTGATCATATGTTGTCTTTTGTTTATATTCTAATGCTTTGAGTTTGGAAACATGAATGAAAATCTTTAAAATTATGTTTTTTATAAAAAAAAATATTTAATGATTTTTTAAAAAGATCGAGTCATTGAAACCGAATTGGCCGAGTCAATACCGAGTCGAAGTCGACCCTCAGCCGGTTCAGAGCCCGAGGCAGGGTTTTAAAACACTGATTGCATGAGCATTCAAGAGAATTGATGTATGAACCCTTAGTTGACAAAGAAAAATCCCAAGAAGCTCTCCTTTCCATCATTCTTGATCCCATACCAAATCCAAATAATGGAGATTAGAAAGGGGGTAAAGAATATCATCTTTAATTTCCATCTGGACAAATGACCAAGGCTTGATTGTTTTAAACAAAATTTTATAAATTTTTGGGATCTCGTCAAGGAAAATATCATCAATATGGTTGAGTCAAGGCTAGGATGGAAAATACAAGCTAAGCTTAACTCAACTTTCATTTCCCTAATACCTAAAGGGACCCATCTATCCAACTTCTCAGGATAGAGGCCCATACTTCTATATAGTGCCTAACAAACTATATCATCCATATGGTTGACTATTAACTCAACTTCGTTTATGACCCTGTGATCCTTATCAAGTAGAGGCAAGGCTTTGCAATGCAGGATTCAACCCAATATCGCAACCATTGTCCATGAAAATGTACAACTCGATCCATTGAGAATAAACCAATGGACATTCAATCCATTAAGAATGCATGAGATTGCATAGTGACTATTGAATATCATCATCATGGTATGATATCATAAAAACAAACAGGAATAAGAAATATATTATACATGCAATCTTTGGGTTCAAAAAATGGGAAAATCATTGATAATTTGGTAAATGAAAGGAAATAAAACCACAAATGGAAAGACATCTACGAAAAAAGTATGTAGGTATGTTGGGTCTATGAATGAAGTGCAAGCGACTAATGATTTGCATACAATAGTAGAAAATGAGGTGAGAATTTAATTTTTGACAATGTGATTAACTTTGTTGGAAATTTGATGTCATTGATGTCAAAGATGGGGGAAGACTACACATGTCCAAGATAAAGATTGCAATATGAAAACTATTGCAAATATTGTTTGGATGCACAACATTTCCTTGATTCCCAATTTGAATACCCTACATTTGGAGGCAGTTTTACTCTAAATACATAGATCAAAGGGGAGCATAAGATATATGGTTGAATAGCTTATTCTAAGACCTTCCCAACGATATATGTCACTCCCTCTAACTCCATAGGAATGAAGAGATACAAAATATTTTGTCAAGTCAGTCCAGCCATAAAATACAGGTTAGTCCAGCCTTAAAGTACAGGTCAGCCCCATAAGTGAACATAGAAACACTATAAAAAAGGTATAGATGGGTACCTTTGATTATCATCAAAGCAAGAAGAGATCTAAGCTGCACAACAAAACCTAAGCAATACCCTTGGAGTCTTAAAGATCGAGTAAAAAAGTGAATTGTGAAGTGAGTGAATCATCTTGGAATTTTTCACTATAACTTTTCTTATGTGATGTTTCAGACCGTGAAACTTGGATGAAATGGAGGCAAGACTTTTGTGTTCCTTTGGGAGAAATTTCAAAATTTGATTCGCTATAATTTCGGAAAGATGCTTTGAGGAAGTTAGGCTTCCTGAATGCTCCTGAAATCTGCTTCAAACAAGTTACCATGGCATTTTTGCTATAACTTTTCTTTTGGGATGTTTCAAACAATGAAACTTGGAGGCGATGGAGGCAAGATCTCGATGTACTTGTGGTACAAATTTCACTCTGGTTTGCTATAATTTTGAAAATATGCTCTGAAGAAGTTAGGGTTCTTGTATGCTCCTGAAATTTGCTTCAAATAGGTCAACTTGGCATCTTCACTATAACTTTCTTTCTGAGATGTTTTAGACTGTAAATTTGGACAAGATAGAGGAGATTTCTCAATGTACCTATCACAAAAAAATTAGAATTTGGTTCACTGTGATTTTGAAGATATCCCCTGTGGAAGTTAGGGTTACTAAATAGTCCTGAAATCAAATTCAAACAGGTCAATATGGCATTTTTGCTATAACTTATTTTCTAGGACTTTTTAGACTATGAAAATTAAAAAGATCCTAGGAGACATATAGAAGTGCCTCAAGTAAAAATTTATGAATCAAATTTGCAAAATGGATATGTGGCATGTTGTACAAGTTTGTTCTTGGAAAGAGGCCAAAAACAACAAGTTTTGGGAAAAGTAGACCTAGTCAAGGCAGAAGCAGTTGTTGGTTTTTCCTAGTACTTCAGATTAGGTCTATGTCTAATCACAATCATAACCACACTGAAATACACACAACTCCAATATCTTTGCACATCGGAAATGTAACAGCAGTGAATCAATTAAGTATACGAGAATTTCGCAGACCCAAGACTTGTTTTTATTACTTCTTTAATAAAACAAACATAGGGCTCCCATGCCAGGGATCATGGCCCTTACAAAGCCCTGATACAAGACAGTAGTATACAAAGTATACGCTAGGGTTTGAGGTCAACTGCTTATGGTCCTCAATCTGCCCAAACAACAAGAAACAAATCATTGACTTACTTGTTGTAGATGACCTTCACTTATAGCCCTTTGGTCCTCTTGTTCTTGGTGTACCTAGCAGGTCCTTTGCCTCCTTTTACATACAAAGAAATTGCTTCATCAAGACCTTTGCATATCAGCTGCTCACAAAGGTGTTTGCTTTTTCAAATGCTTGTATACTAAGTTGCAAAATAATTAGGTTCTCACAATGACTAAGCCTCTTCCACATCACTGTACAATCAGCCCTAAAACACGTTGTCTAAACACTCCTTTGTTGGATAGAATTCAACCATACACTTCAGCACTCAATCTACCTCAGCATACAAGCCTTCCACACTGTCATCTGCCTTTATCTCCCTGCCTAAGATGATTCGCTGCCCCTACTCAAGGTCTGAGGCTGATTTTGGCCTCCTTTAGGGTCTCTGCCTTTCCACAAAATACCAGCGTTGGTCCTAAGGCTTTGTGGCCCTCCACAGTAGGTTGGACAGTGGTTAATTAAGCCTCTTTCAGGGTCTCGGGCCTCCTCCCTACGCACAGAACACGAGCAGATATTAACAGAGAATTTCGATGGCTTAATTTCATTGCATCGACCTGAACAGAGAGCCCTAACTAGGGCACAGAATGCTTGCAGAGCAGACTCGGCCTTCCTCAAACACAAGATAAACCAAGAATATTGTTTCTCTCCAGGTTGTGGCTCCCTCTTAAATCTTGTGTCTCCTTTCTAGGCTTGATATGCTTCTTGAGATAAGATGCGATGGTGTGTTGAGAAATCACTTGGTCTCCTATATTTATATCCTTTCTAACTATTAGCTTAGGGGCTCTTAACTCCATTAAGGTGCCTCCACAACAATAATTGGCATAAACAATGATTTATTTTGGGTTTTTAGCCTTTGGGTCTAAACCCACTACTTGGGTACTTTGCCCATCAAAAGCTCATTTTTGTGGGTCAACTTCACACAATCTAGTACCTCAAGGGTTGTGAGAGTACCTCCCAAGCTACAGTTTCAACAGCAGCAAGCAGACCCAGTGAAGGCAGAAGTAGCAAGCAGAGCTAGTGATGGCAGAAAAACCAAGCAGAAATGGTGATGGCAGAAGCAACAAGCAGACATGGTGAAGACAGAAGCAACAAGCAGACCTGCTGAAGGCAGAAGCGGCAAGCAAACCAGTTGAAGACAGAAGCAGCAAGCAAACCTGCTGAAGGCAGAAGCAGGGAGAAGGCAAAAGCAGCAAGCAAACTTGGTGAAGGCATAAGCAACAATCAGACTTGGTGAAGGCATAAGCAGCAAGCAGACATGGTGAAGACAGAAGCAGCAAGGAGACCTGTTGAAGGCATAAGCAGCAAGGAGACCTGCTGAAGACAGAAATAGCAAGCAGACCTGCTGGAGGCAGAAGCAGCAAGTAGACCTGGTGAAGGCAGAAGCAGTAAGCAGACTTGGTGAAGGTAGAAGCAACAAACAAACATGGTGAGGGCAAAAGCAACGAACAGGCATGGTTAAGGCAGAAGCAGTGAACAGGCCTGGTGAGGACAAAAGCAGCAAGCACAATTAGTGAAGTAGGTTGTTGCCTATGAATATTTGCAGTAGTGAGAATTGGCGGCTCCAATAGGTTGGTGGCTATGAATATTTCCAATAGCAAGGATTAGTGTCCCGAGTAGGTTGCTGCCTACAAATATTTGCAACAGTTCAGATTGGTATATCTTGTAGGTTAGTGCCAACAAATATTGCAGTTGAGGGGGTTGGTGTCTCCTGTGGGTTGGTGCCAACAAATCTTGCAAAAGGGGGGATTGGTGTCTCTTGTAGGTTGGTGCCTACACATCTTGCAGCAAGGGGGATTGGTAGCTCATATAGGTTGGCGCCTACAAAGTTTGTAACAGTAGCTTGGTGTCTACAAAGTTTGTATCAGTAGCTTGGTGCCTAGAAAGATCTGTTATAAGTGAGATTGTTAGGTTATGATTCATGAATGTTTAAATAGGTAGGAAATTCCAAAATTGTCTTATATTGATTCACCACCACCACCACCCCTCAATATAAGCGTGAATCCAATAAAGTTCCCTAGAATGAGCAGTGCAACAATGTAAGCCTCTATCTGCACTGTCATTGGTCCTAGAGATATCGACGGCCAGCATCATATGAGTCACAATCATGCATATACAAAACAAAACAAAAAAAACCAAAGGTTCTAATTTCTAATAATAAAAAATAGTCTGGTTTCTAACCTCTAACCAAAAAAATATGGGAATTCACTCTGCTTGAGCAAAATCTACAAACGACTGATTAACCAGAATCAAATATCATTTAAAAACCACATCAAACAACTGTCATCAACATGCAAGCAATATTTGTGATTCTCCTACCCATATTCCAGAACAAATCTCATATTTGTAATTCTCCAAAATATTCTTGTGATTTTCTGACAGATAACTAAAGAGAAACTGAAACAGATAATCATTACCAAGAAATATTTATTTTGTGTGACAGAACCTGTTGTGCAAGCTAATCTAAAATCATTCATATCAAATAAGTCAAAGTTCAAGCAGTAAATGTGACCATTAATCATATCAACTTCCAATAATTATATAACTGCAGCATTGACATTAGATTAAGACCTTGCAGTGCAATATCTTCTGCTCTATACTAAGAATGACCATGTGCATATTAAGAGGTAGCACTGTATGTGGATGTGGTGCTGAATGAAAATCTCAAACCGTGAATGAGAAGTTGGGTGAGAATAACAGCATGAAATCCACCATTCATTGCCAAACTGAAGATTAGATATCATCAGGATGAACCAACGCGTAGGTCCAAAGCAAGAAAGAGAGTGACAACTTGATGGTGACATGAAAGGGAATTAAACTTGACGCAGATGGCTGTCTTAGCATCAAGTATAGAGAATTGAGACTCCAACCTCCATCGAGTAGGAAGATAAATCAAAACATCAACACTGAGTATTGGACTTTGAAACACTAGCAGATGTTGGCCTTTATGTCACAGAGAAACCTGACCCAGAGAACAAAAAAGTTATCACGCAAAAAGGAGCAGCTGGCAAACATGTAAAGGACATCAGTATTTAACATGTCGCTGCAGCTGACAGATGGGCAGTGATTTGGGCGGTTTAAGCAAGATTAAATCAAAGACCTGGAGTAACCAGACCATTACCCGCTAAAAAATTTCATTAAAAAACACCTATCCACATAAATATATTATCCTTTAAATATCCATAATATATATGATAAGATATTTCCCAATGTGTACCATATACATATTCAAGCCAAAATATTAGATGCTACTTTTTTAAGTGTAATTTATAATACAAGTTTAGCAATGTCCCAAAAATTGACCATATCTTGAGAAAATGTCTCTTTAAAAGTTGATAGGAAAACAAGTATATGACCCATGGAAATTTTTTGCAAAATCTT
The DNA here is from genome assembly GCA_034641835.2 of Pinus albicaulis. Lineage (NCBI taxonomy): Eukaryota > Viridiplantae > Streptophyta > Pinopsida > Pinales > Pinaceae > Pinus > Pinus albicaulis. The sequence continues at coordinate 98,165,598 of CM076584.1, forward strand.
CAATCAAACAATATAAATTTATCGACAAAAACATGTAACAGTTCACAATATAACTGTGCAAAGAAAGGGAGGGACACTAGTAAATTAGCCTAAGGACATGCATATCAAAATCTTGCAAGCACTTTTAAGCATGTGACAAAGGCCATGGAATTCAGAGGTCAGATCTACCAAGACAAAAGTGGCTATGTAAATCTAAGGATCACGGAATGCTAAGGATATTAAAAACAGAAGTTATTGGAAAACAAATTATTAATAGACATGTCCAAAATACTTACATGCGCATCATCCACGAAATGAACATCAGAACATTCAAATCATAAACAAGAGGCACATTCTTGATAATTTACAAGTTAGCATTTGAAGGGGATATTTGCAAGAACATCAACAAGTGGACTTGCATCTCAGAGTCTACTTACATATTTGAAAATCTATTGCGGTGTCAAGGATACTCTTTCAGATACACATGGAACCATTCAAATAATTCACATTCATTACAAATACACAGGAATAGATGGAACAGCCTCCAGTTCCATTTTGGTGCCAAATTACATTATGAGATATATAAACCAATCCCAGTATCTGCTAACGGGCTGTAGAAACCAATGTTACGAACATCGGTATCGGGATAAAATCGGCAAGGGTCCAAAAAACCTAAAAATAGGGAAAATATCGGTAAAAAATTGGCAAACATCGGCAAAATTAAGATACCATAAAAATATATTTAAAAATCGGCAAACATCAGCTAGGCCAAAAAATAGTTATTTCGAGATAAAATCGGGATGTTATCGAGATGTTCGCAACACTGGTAGAAACACACAAAAAATACATGCATGGAAACCTGATGGAAACAAAAATTTATAATAAAAAATGCACATTAACAGAAGACATATTTCAGATACAATGAATTGCTATTTGCTTTAATATTAATATTGTACATCTGATTTCAGAATTCATGATGCTTCAATTTAAATTTTCAACATATGTTTTTGAACAATGATTCTTCTTGACTCTAAATCTCTTAGACCTTCAAAACTTATTGTAACTTAACAAAATTTGATATCAGTACCTACCAGACACGAAACAAGTAAATATCCATCTGATAAGAGATTCGTATTAAGATAATGCAATGTCATTATACTTTCTGTTCATTAATGACAAATAATAATACATTAGTTTTAGGATCAAACCTGCAGCCATGGACTTGGTATTCCATAGTAAGTATACTCCTGTGGAATGTCTTGGCTTCTTGCAAGTCTTTCTAAAACCTTCACACATTTTGGTACACAACTCCAGTAACTATCATGGTTATTTGAAACTAAAGCTACAAGTAGACTCATCACAGCAGTAAGAACACCAAGATCACGCTCATCAAGCAGCTGTGCCATGCGATCTGACCTGCTTGCATATCATAGAGGTGTGGTCAGCTTAGAACATAAATGGATTCCATGCAAGCTGGATGTAGTCTGAAATCCAGATTTAAGTATTTCCAAAGTTTTTTAACTCACCAACCCTCTACATTGACAACATCTGGATTCTTTCTGTACAAGCGTAGAAGACAAAGAGCAGCTTTCTTCCTGACAAGTGGTCTGGGGCCGTTTGAAATCTGACAAATATGCAAAGTATCTCACATTATTGCCATCTAGCCAGAACAAATTGTGTTATAGTCATAACAGCTTAATTTACCAGTAATTTTTGAACATCGGGAGCTAATGACTCAGCAAACTCTTTCCCACCAATATTTCCCACCTGCATTAAGAGCATAGATACATTAGGGATTCATATGCAGAGATCAATTTACAAGCAGGCTAGAGTGACATCACTATACCAAGACTTTCTCCCATCATCAAGCATGCAGTGATTTGCACAGAAGTTCATTAAGTGAAACATCAATCAACAACTAAACATCTGATTTTCTAAACATAAACAAAATTCAGATACTTAAGGTCCATTCTCTAAGCTGGGCTAATATCATATATCTGATCTTAGCATGACAAACATATACGAATATAATTTTGCTTAAGAGACTAGGTTTCAATTTGACTAGTACAGCCATGACAGATCTCCTCACAGGTTGGACCTCGAAATGCAATTATAACCTCTGCATCCACCCCATGAATTTCAGCATCAATGCAATTATCCCAGTTGCCCATTAATACCTTGCATCTCATGACAAATATCCCATTTAGAGACTACTTGAATACACGTAATTCAATATTCCATTCTGAGAACATCCAATGAAACCATAAAGGCCTGTAGAATATATAATGTTTGGATTACTGAAATTTTAAAGATATTTCACTCATTGCAATGACCTTGTTAGATTTCCTTAACACCCAGTAACTGATTCGCAACTTTCTAAGTGTAAAACCAGAAATACAAACATCATTTGTTCCGGAAACTTACATTGAGTTTTCTAACTTTGAATGCACAGCGGTAAATAAATAAATCAAAAGACAAACACATTCAACACAAGAGATACCTAGGAAACCCCAACTTCGGGAAAACCTGCAAACTTTGTGTGTCTTTTATTATCTTCAGCAAGACAGCAATCTTTAGAAAATTTACAGCAAGGGAAAACTTCCCTTTCACCGCAGGAAAACAACTGATCTGCTTCCAAGATAAATTTTTCTCCCTACTGCACTCGATCAGCCAAATGGCTGTGCAGATCTGCCTGTCTGCGCATACGTGCAAGCTGTAGGACGTGCAGATCTCCCTTCCTGCGCACACATGAGAATGGAATCACTCGGCTGCTATTATTTAATAGCAGCTCAGCCCTCACTCGATCTCCTTCTTGGTCATTGAAGCTAAGCGATCTGCTAAAACCCTAGGTTCTCCCTTCCCTGATCTGACACACTGCTTGTGCTCAACTAACTAGCCACTTACTCACTCTATCTCCCCTTATAATTTCGACCCAAGCCCCTCCTTCACTCTCAATGGCTGAGATTAGATCTTCATGATGGGCTAATCATAAGTTAACTTAGGATTTTTAAATTTTCCCTAAGTCCAACTTTATGAAATAGTTAAATAAATTAATATTTTGATAAAGTGGTTATCTCGTGGGTTCCTCTGCTAGCCTTAGCACCTAGGCAAGCAGAACCCTTACATCTCTACTCCAATAAACACTCCCTCTTAGATAGAAAGGTATTTTGCACTACACCCAACTTCTCTTTGAGTCAAATAAATCTGTTCCCTGGCAATGCCTTGGTCAGAATGTTTGTTGTCTGCTCCTTTGTTGGTACGTATTGGAGTGTAACTATACCTCTCTGAACAATATCCCTGATGTGATGATAATGTATGTCGATGTGCTTTGGACGATCACGAAACACTGGATTTTCGAAGAGCTTAATGCAGCTTCGATTGTCACAATGGATCATGGTGGGCTCCAACTCTATCCCAAACAAGACCACAAGAAGCTTCCTCAACCAAATAGCTTTGCACCCTACCAAACTGGCAGCCATGTACTCGGCCTCAGCTGAGCACAAAGCAACTGATCTATGTTTCTCGCTGAACCAAGAAATAGTTGTTGATCCAAAACTGAATGTGCATCTTTTTGACCACTGGAGTGGCACCTAGAGATTTTCTTTATGACTCCATGCCCAAGGATATGTCAGAGGCCTCAACATACCATCAGAGTTCTTATTATCATCAGAGTTTTTAAACTTTTCTTCTTTTCATCTTTCTCTGTTGTACACAAATTCCACAAGCCCTGCAGGGTCAATGTAAAAGTGATACTAGTATGAGGAGTCGAGTCATGTAACAGGCCTAAGTAACTTGGGACCTTGTCATCAAGTGAGTTTACTCTAGGAGAATTTTTTCACTTGGTTAATTATTATATCCTTACAGGTACTTAATATTTAATTGAGTTTTTTCCTCCAAGCATAACCCCAAAAGCCAGGGTGTGGCTCAATGGTGAGGCCTTGGATGAGTCCTAGTGTCTAGGGTCATTGTATATTACCATACTAGATCACACAAAAAAGTTTCATGAAATTTGGTTAGGTCTATGGGGTAATTTTCTAATTTTTTAAATTTCTCGCAGGGTGGAAATTGGAATAAATTATGAATGTAATATGTAATAAGTGATGTCTAGAGAAGTTGTATGGGGTATGTGTGCTCAAAATTACACCTTTCACCCTCCAATTTCTACTATGACACACTTTGAGGGATAAAAAATGTGTCATAGACCCTCAAAACCCACTTTTCCTAAGTCTAGTAGAAAATGTGGCAATAAATTGAGTCAGCAATTAAATAAATGGAGAAAAATGAATATCCACACATGCTAAATGATGTGGAAATGAGCTGGAAAATCATGGAGGAGTTAAAGTGAAGTTCCAAGGTGATGTGGACTCCTAAACTTAAGGAAAAAACATGTGCTCCAAAGAATCCGAATTTCATGGAGAGTACCACGAATTTCTCAAGGAAAAACACATTTAATGAAGAGAGAAAAATGAATTTGCTTGAGGAGTCAATTTTTGGTGGGCTTTGGACTTGGAGTTCCACTAGAGATGAGTGGAGAGTGGTCTCCCACCACTCCACTCCCACATACACTTGTCCCTCCCTCTACAACGAGTTGGCCTCTCCAAGGATTGTGTGGTCCTCTCTGGAGGAATTCAAATGGCACTTGGGGGAAATCGAATTGCATGTGGAAGCCTTGGGATTGTCATCGTCACACTTGGCACGTGGTTCATTGGGATTTGCTCCCATTCTCCTATATAATTGAGCTTTGAGCTCTCATTTTGTATCTTTTGCTATGAGCTATTCAGCTTGGGGAAGCTTTGCTTCTATGTACGCTTATTTTTCATTTGAATAAAAAGACTTTGGGGTTCATTCATGACTGTTATTCCATTGGTGCATGTGTTTGGTTCATTGATGGTATAATCTTCTCTACTTGTGCTTTAAATTGTGATTCATTTCTCATATGCTTTTATAGAATTGTAGATGTAGAGTTATCTTACATTTGCAATTGGTTTATGAATATGCACTAGGTGTAGACAATCTCTAGTTATTTTCATATAAATTTCTAGAGTTATCTTACCATTGTTTATTGATTTGATCCATATGAGCTAATGTGTGTTGGAAGTGTGTAGAGGACCATCTTTTGGATCAATATGCAAGCATGAAGGGAAGTCTTCAAGAGACCAACCCAATCTTGGCATAGTTTTCAAGGAGTTCTCATGATTATTTGAATCTCATAAGTCCAATCTTTCTAAGTGCTTTTTTTGCAAGGTTCTCCTTTTGACATAGTTTTTGCATAAATCCAAAAAATCAAAAAATATATATCTTTTGATATTGCGCTTTCATTTCCTTAACTAGTTAATTAAGAGCTTTTCACAAGTTAGATAAGTGATGGGGTCCTTTCCCCTCACTTGATTTAGTTTTGTATATTATTTTGTAATATACTCACTTATTTGCATGATCTCTTTTTTTTGCACACTAACCATGTCTTAGTTTTGCAGCCCTACCCCCCCCCCCCATATATATAAACCTAGATATATAAATATAAGTTGTAACTAGGCAAGCATTATTTTCCACTAGCCTATTGAAATCCCTGTGTTACTCGAACCCAAACTCGACTGATGAGTTTAAAACGAATTTCCGAGTGTAATCCAATCTGCTTAGGATACCAACTAGTATGCATGAACCCCACTGATGTCCTTCCCTTGGGGGGGAGCCATGATCAAGGTCTTTCTTGTAGCTTCGCTCAAGCGTTCAAGCTCATTTCCAAGGAGATTGTGTTATATGAATATAATTCATAACAAATAAAGTGAATATAAATAACGTAAATAGTAAATAATCAAATATTGATTATGTTAAATAGTCATTAAGTTAAGTGAAAGGGCATGTCTAAAACACATGCCCAATCATGAAAGGCCACCTGCCTAGTTATATAAGGAGGGCCTCATTGTAACATTTATCATCACTTATACATTTTATATATTAATAAATTATTATTACAAAATACCTCTTGTGTATTTTTACATTTAAGTCAACAAGCCTACAGTTTTGTTGCTTCAATGGTATCAAAGCTATGTCACACAATATAATCTTACGAGCCTTTGAACATTGTTTACCACACAATATGCCATTACGTGTAGATCCTAAAGGAATTGAACAGATTAGAAAAATCATGTACAGAAGTTACAGCATGTTTTAAAAATAGTTATGCAGAAAACCATAATAAGGAAGATGATAACGACATTGAAGAAACGAAACAATGTGAAGCAGGAGAAGAAGATTTTGATCAGAATGATGATAGTGAAAAAGCTATTAATGGCGAACATGTAGAGAACTATGGATCTGTCAATTTGGGAATGCTTGATATCGAAATTAAAGCCACTAAAGATGTTGAAGACATAGAGTAAAAAGCAGCTGTCAAGCAGGATGTTCTTCAAGTCCAGAACAAAGTCGTTAAATATGGCGATGCTATAGAGAAAGCACCCATCAAGCAAGAAGGTTGTCGATATGCAACCACTAAAAAAATTAAATATGAGGATGGTAAATATGAAGAGAAGGTGGAGACTGAAAATCAGGATAACAATGTTACAGGAGAAAAGGATTTAATATCAGTACCTGCAGAAGCAACCAGTGACAATGCTACTGCAGAAGAAAGCGTTGAATCGAGATCCAGTAATGTTAGGTTGGAGGAAAAATTGTTAGATTCATCCGTGCCCAAGGAATAAGTTGCTAATGAGAAATTGTCATCTGCTATTATGGGGCAAGAGCATGGCATTGTAGATGTCGAGAATGAAAATTTGTTAGATTCATCTCTGCCTGTCAAAGAAGATGTTGTCAACAAAAAACTTCCATCTGTGGCTCTAGAGAAAGAGCAGGATATTGTAGATATTGAGAATGAAAATCCAAAAGACTCAGTCGTGCCCAAAGAAGACATTGTCAATGAAACACTGCTATCAGTGGCTCTTGCGAAAAAGCAGGTTGTTGGAGATGTTGAGAATGAAAAGTTATTAGATTAAACCCAGTCGAAGGAAGAAGATATTTTTGAAGGTATTTATGAAGAAAACATTTAGAAGTTTGATCGAGATTTAAAACGTGACAGGGAATCTGTGGAAATATATCAGAAAGAAAAGGTTTAGTTTCAGAAAGAGGCCAAACATCAGAAGAACCAACTAGATAATATAGAGAACATCATAGAAGCACTGGATAGAGTTCAACAGGGTGTTGCGGCAAGTTCAATGACGATGGAATTTTTGGTTGGTGGGGCGATAAAGATAAAAAAAATAGTTTCAAAGGTTGTGGCAGCAGAAGATCCAAATTCGGTTAAAGACATTGACCTGACTCTTGCTGATGATGAGCCCCATTCCCAGACAAACTTGTTTGAGCACAAAACAGATCTATACACCAGGTGGAGAAAGTTGCAGAAAGAGATTTTGTTCATTGACATTCAAGAACGATACGTAAAAGAGGAGCGGAAAAATCTGAGAAAAGAACTTGCCATGGCGCAAGAGGAGGTAAAGAAAATCCAACCGGCATCGCTGCCAATCGGGTAGTTATTGGAAATGGTGGACAAATTTCCCCGTGCCACTCTTTCTCTCAACAAAATCGTGCCCAAGTTGCCCACTGAATCACCTGATGTTGCCTACCTCTTCAAAATCATGCACTTCGTCGTGGCTAAGGGCATCTTTCGCGCCTCCAAAAATGCACGAGAGGGCAGTGCCTTTGAGACGAGATATGCCCTCACGCCCGTGTCCAAGTGGCTTGTGAAAGAGCGGGAGCTTTCGATGGCGCACATGTTGATACAAAACGACGAAAGAATGTTAGCGTCATGGCACCATTTCAATAAGTGCGTGGTCGAGGGGGGCGTTGCCTTCAAGAAGGCCAACAGTGCAGAGATATGGTCTTATGCCTCTAATCATCCTGACTTCAACAACTACATGGCCTGCAACGCCAGAATTGTGAAGAATGCTATTTTGTCCAAGTACCAAGGCTTCCACTCCCTCAATTCCTTGTTTGACGTTGGGGGCGATATTGGAACCCTCGTGGAAGAGATTGTTAGAGCTTATCCTTCCATCAAAGGCATCAACTACGACCTCCCTCATGGCGTGACCTCTACTGCGCCTCTTCCAGGTGTGCAGCACATGGAGGAGACATGTTTAAGATGATTCGTATGAAGGCCTGATGGAAATTACTAAAGAGCGAGACAAAGGGACGTGACTATACATTCACATTTTCAAAAAAGGAATTTAGTTACACTAAATCAATTAAAAATATTAATTGATTTTATAAAATTCTAATAAGGTTACTTTATTAAATATAAAGTCACTTTATTAATTAATTTTATAAAGTTATATATATATATATATATATAAACAGAGATGGATAAAACCAATAGTACTACTTACCGATTTGACGTGGTACTCACCGAAATGACGTGGGCAAGGTGAAGTAAATTTTCTGTAATTAAGCTTTGAGGACAAAGCTTTTCGGAGAAGAAGGCAATGTTATGAATATAATTCATAACAAATAAAGTGAATATAATAATGTAAATAATAAATAATCAAATATTGATTATGCTAAATAGTCATTAAGTGAAGTGAAAGGGCATGTCTAAAAGACACGCCCAGTCATGAAAGGCCACCTGTCTATGTATATAAGCAGGGCCTCGTTGTAACATTTATCATCGCTTATACATTTTATATATTAATAAATTATTATTACAAAATACCTCTTGTGTATTTTTACATTTAAGTCAACAAGCCTACAGTTTTGTTGCTTCATTATGGGCATTATTGCTTCATTGTGGGCATTAGGAGGATTTTATCAAGGAGGCTAGGCAATTCACTTTTGGGGAGCTTGTTCTTTCAAGTTGTATAATCATTTCATCTCTCTTGAGTCTCCTATAGTTTGAAGGGAATTATGTGTTATTGCAAGATCGCATATTGTATATTTCCATTCTTTCTTGGGCAGCCCTCTAAGAGGCTCTAAGCTCATTGTAACACCATAATAATAAAAATCCCTTTTGTTGTTGTGGGAGCGTGAATTTTACCCATGGCATCCTATTTCTCCATTTAGGGAGAAAAGCTTGTAGGTGGATTGATTGTTAACATTTCCATTTCTCTCATTTTTCACACATATGCATTCTCTAATTAGAAAGTAATACAAATCGCATTTCTTTTCTTAAAATTTGCTTGAAGCTTGTACTACTTATCTTTGTTGCTACAAGCTACAAGTTCACATTCTATTTCAAAGCACTTTATTCTTATGCAAGCAAGTTTCTTATTTTCAAGCAATATTTGACACATTTAGCTTGGCATTTGTCTAATAATCATTTATGTCTCATTGTTATGCTACATTTTTATATCTTGAAACTTGAAGCATTGTGTATTGGACAATTTTATTTTCCAAAGCAAATATTTGCTTTTGTTTCAAGCTAGTTACTTTATATTTTCTCAAGATAAAGTTCCTTTTGCAAAGCTATTTTGGGCATCAATCTTATTTCAATTCACTTTTCAAGAATTGCAATAATTTACTTTGGCAAATTTTACATGCACTTTATTTGCTCATTTTGCAAGCATATAAATTTCAAGCTTCATTTGCTTTAGTTGGTTATTGGTTCATCATTAATTTTAGCAACTCACAATCTTATATGTTCATGAAGCTTATATATCTTGCATTATCTTAAGCAACTATCCAAGTTATCTTTTCTTTTTAGCACTACTTCCATTATATTGAAAGCATTGCAAAACTTTATATTGGAAAACTTACTTGCATACCATATTAGGCATTTTACGTATAGTTGCATCTCTACTTAATTTTCCTCCAAGAATAAGCTTGGTTGAAAGACATTTTTAGGGACGTTTTTCTTCCATCAACTTGAGGGACATAAACCCTCTTATGTGCTTAACACAGTGACCTTGCAATCATCAAAGTCACAGTCTCTACAACGCTGAAGACACCAGGTATGTTTGGTAATCCAAGGTATCATTAATATAGTCGTTGCTATCTTTCTATTGGACCCGTTCCACAACTCACATAAGAAACTTGTTTCGAAATAGTAGGGAGAAAGGTCACATCTAGAATAGGCATTTAGATTAAAAATAACTAAGATAATTGCATCAAAATTTAGTTTAGGTGCATTTCATGCTAATATATTTTTTACTTGCAAGATTATCCATGTACTTGTCATTGATAAATATGTTTTGAATTGTATACTTTATTTGGGCAAATATAGTTTTATTTATTTGTTGCAAGTAAAATTCTAACTTATTTCCTTTGCAAGTCATTTCCATGTTGCTTCCTTGCATGCTTTCAATTTGTGAATGATCATATATTTCAAAAGTATTTTTGGAAAGAATATCTTATATCTTGCATTGGTCTTATATCTGCTAACATCTTTTGTTTGATTTTCAAGATTGCTTGATTTTTATTTTGAGCAAATTTTATTCATTTTTTAGAGCAATTTTTTAAGGCACTGGTACTATATATGCTTATTATTATCTCATGTGTTGATGGTTATTGAATTTCATTTTATCTCATAGTGTTCATATTATATTTGCTTATAATCTTAAAAAAGTAATCCAATTCACTATAACATCTCCTAGAAACCTCACATCCTTTTTAACTTAATTTTCCATTTAGAGACCACCCCCCTTAGCTATCATAGGAGAGAGCTTAAACAGAGAGATTTGGGAATAGGTGACAGCCCCATCTCTTAGTTCTTACCACCAACTACACCATGTGGGGTTAAGGGATTTTCTCACTAACTGGTAGGTGTAGATTTGGGAATAGGTGACAGCCCCATCTCTTAGTTCTTACCACCAACTACACCATGTGAGGTTAATGGATTTTCTCACTAACTGGTAGGTGTGTGTGACATGGGGCAAGTGGTAACACATCCCGATGTAATCTTCTTGTTTTTGGAGCTCCATGTCCAATCTACTTCAGTGAAGCTCTCAAGCCTCACCCCATCAACCTATCTAGACCACAATCCATACTCTATTGTCCCCCTGAGATAAATCAATACGCGTCTCGACCATAAACTGGCTCAAAGAGTTAACTGAAAAACATATGTTTGGCCACGTGTTTACCAAATACATAAACGACCTTACTAATTGTCGGTAAAGTAAAGGATCTACTCACTCCGATCTAGATGTATCCACCTTCCTCTAGTTTGTCACTAGAGTCGTGGTCATGGGCCTACAACCCTGCATGTGAAATCACCTTAGAATCTTCAAGGCATATTTCCCTTGTCCCAAGAAGATCTCCCCATCACCCCGCCAAACCTCTAGCCCAAGGAAGTAGTGCATCAACTCCATATCCTTCATCTCAAACTCGCCTACGAGATCTCTCTTGCACTCCTGGATGAGCTTATATGTGCCTATTAAAATTATATCGTCCACATATAACACCAAAATAAGCGGCTCACCTCCAACAACAATGTAGGAGAGGTTGGGGTCCACTTCACTCTTAATGAAGCCCAATCCCTAAAGGTAACTATCAATCCGAGCATACCATGCCGTTGGAGCATGTTTGAGCCCATACAAGGCTCTCTTGAGTCTACAAACATGAGTGTCCTTGTTGCATGTCTCAAACTCCTCCAGTTGCTCAATATAAATCTCTTCCTCAACAACCCCATTGAGGAATGTTGTTTTGACATCCATCTAGTGGATCTTCCACCCCATCTGAGTTGCAATAGCCCTGAAAGACAAATATTTGGCCACTAGGGCAAAGCACTCATCATAATCGATCCCCTCTACCTGCGAGAACCCCTTTGCCACAAATCTTATCTTATATTTCTCAATGCTCCCATCAACCCCATGCTTGATCTTGTAGACACAGCGAGAGTCCACCACAGATTTTCCCTCTGGCCTCAACACCACCTCCCAGACATCATTCTTTGTGATGGAGGCATACTCCACCATGGAGTCTCTCCACACCTGCTAAGTGGTTGCCTCCAGAGTCCAGATAACTAGAAGGCTCAGCATCCAACAACTCTATCATAAGTGCCATATATATTGTGTACCTCTATGGTTGTCTTCTTTGTCGAAGTGATGTATTGAGAGCACCAAATTGCTTTTGTGCCTTCTAGATTAGCTGATCTACCCATCTCGCTCTCCTTCACCCTTTGTTAGGAGTCACTGCCTTAGCGGGCTCCACTCTCTCCTCCAACTACATGTCCCCCTAATCCTCATTTTGCCCGACCTGCCTATCAACATGTACAGTTGTAGTTTGAGGTGTTGGTTGTGCCTCCTACTCCTCTTGCATTGTAGCCTGCTCACACTCTAAGGACTTGCTCAAAGCCCTTCCTTCCTCGAACTTTACAACTCTCCTAATGATAGTCTTCCTAAGTGTTGGTATATATACCCTATATGCCTTGGATATCTCGTTGTAGCCCACGAAGATGCCCTTCTTTGTTGTGGGCTCCAACTTCTTCCTTTTCTCTACTGGTACATGGCAGTACACTAAGCTACCAAATATCCGAAAATGTGACCCACTTACTCACTCTATCTCCTCTTATAATTTTGACCCAAGCCCCTCCTTCCTTCTCAACGGCTAAGATAAGATGTTGATTAAGTGCTAAGATTAAATCATAAGTTAACTTGGGATTTTGAAATTTTCCTATGTCCAACTTTAGGAAATAGTCAAATAAATTAATATTCTGCTAAAGTTGCTGTCTTATGGGTCCCTCTGCTAGCCTTAGCACCTAGGCAAGCAGAACCCTTGCTTCTCTACTCCATTCAACAAACCTTTGACATCTGGTTTATTATAATGATTTCAATATTGAATCTTGGTAGTCTTCATTCATTGTAGTCAATAATTGACATCTAGTATATTACATGCACGATTGAAAATATATATATGAAGGAAAACATGGTGAAGTCATAATCATTCTATGTATCCCAAAACAATGTCACTTGGGCCTTTCCATCCACTACAGTTGATATAAAGGGGTCAAATATTTGCTGCTGCTTCCTGTGGTTCAAAGAAAATTCTCAGTCATAGTGTGTGTTCTTAATAATCCATGCATCTCAATCCTGTTTCACAGTCTGGGACATGATATGTCTACAAGTGCCAATTTGAAATCTTGAGCAATTGTGTTATTTTATTTGTTGTAAGATGTAGATGAAAATTAAGGAAACCAAATTTGCTTGATAACATAAGGAACATATTTTCTGAATGCTAAACAACTTAATGCAAAATTATTGCTCCATGTCAAGCCATTCATTCAGCAGCAATTTTGGTTGCTACTCAGGACAGAAGTCGGGCAGAAAATATTTAGAAGTTGGCTGGTCAGCATATAATTTTGCATAAAGGAGAAAATGAAATGACTAGATATTAGATAATAAAACACGAGTATCCGTAACTGACAATTTAGTACAAAAGTTAGCACCAATCCAGTACTGATCATGAAAGGATATAAAAGTTTCAACTCTAATTGTATGATAACCCAAATCAGAACTTCTAAACTCTTATCTGTTATATTATATACTAATATAATATGTTATAGATGTAATATGTAAAAATGTCATATCATATATTAAAGTGTTATGTTATCGATATAATATAGAAATGTATCATATATGTTATCTATATGTTTAAATATTTATTTATATATACAGAATATACACGTCTATGAAGACAATCAAACTCAATGACGAAGCTCATTGTGAAATTCAAATTCAAACCAATTTTCATCATCGTCAAACTCAAACTCGAACCCAACCAAAGTTACTTATCTTTTGGAATATGTTGCTGAACTAGTTTACACGTGGCATGTATCAAACGGTATCTTTCTCTTACAAACTAAAGAGTGTCTCTAACTCCATTTTGTATGCATAAATAAAGAACGAGAGTTTGCCATTCTTATGGTGTATGTTTCTGAATTAAAGTATCAAATGCAACTTTTAGATAATTTCCAAATGGATGATTGCAAACCTTCCTCGGTGTTCTTTTAAGCAGGTTTGAAATTGTTGGCCAAAGTTGATTCACATTGTACAGGAAGTTGGTGAGCAGTTGTGCTCATCTTACTGACTACAAACTTGATCTTGGCTATGCAGTTGATATGGTTGCCTATTTCATGACTTTACCAAATAGAATCATTGGTACGCAGCCAACAGAGTACTAAATGTTAAAGGCAAGTTAGATTTTGGGCTCAAGTTTGTAGTGTCTAACAGATCTCGGTTATTGGCTACACTAATACTCATTGGGCAGGCCACATGGACTAAAGGATGACCACTTCCGGTTACTCATTTAGCAACAATACAGGTGTTGTCTCATGAGTTGAAGAAACAGCCTACTATTTCCCTTTATCGTATGGAAGCGGAATATAACAAGGAACTACTGCAGAACAAGAAGATCAAGCTAGTAAATTTGCTCAACATGAGAACAGTTGCTGTATACATTCACAAACACTCTCAGAAGTGAAAATTTGGAGAAAACTCAATGAAAAGGCCGACAAAATTGCCATTAAGGGAGGATATTAATGTCCCATTTAGCATTAAGTGATTAATGTTATAATAGATAATTTTCAATATATTCTTATGTAACATTGCATATGGTTAATTAAAAGTTAGCTGTTAGTAGCATGTTAGTGGTTAGGCCAACTACTGCAAGATGTGATTGAGTAAATGACTCCAATTTCTGTATGTATAAAGCCTAGTCGCACGGGAACTGCTTCTGGCATTTTTCAAAGTCGTTCTCCGCATTCCCACATTTATGGGCGCTTGGGGAAGGGAACACTACATCCCCCATGGACTGGGAACAGTTACGGGAACTTGGGAACTTTTTGGGATCTTCAACGACAAGAAAATAGAAGCTTGGGAACAAGTTTCCATAAAGAAAACTCTAAATTTAAAATATATTTTTGGTATTAATAAATACCAATTTGAATTTTTATATAATTAAATTAAATGCAAATATTTTGATTTAACTATTGCATGCACCTAATCTTTTTAAATCTAAAACCAAGCCTGTATTTCACATCAAAACTCATATAAACAGAATAAAGTTAAAGATCCACAGAAGGAGGGTTGTACTCCAAGGGGGGTCCTGGAGTTACCTCCTCCTTGCAGTGACCAGAATTTTGTGAGCTTAGAGTACCAGATAAGCTGGATAGAGATAAGAGCAAATCTTCTGGAATCAGGATTGGATTCTCCTGGAAGCCCGTTGATGCCTTCGATCCTTTGTGCTCATTTGCATTTTCAGCTCCTTCTGCAGCTTGTTTGACCAAGATTTGGATACCAAATTTAGCCTCAAAAATCAAGTTGTTGTCTTAGATCTACAATCTCAGACCACGCTGGGGCTATGGCCTAAGCTACATAGCTTTCATAGTCCAATACATTGCAGCCAACCTAAAATTCCTTGCCTCACGAGTCCTGGACCTCACCTTAGCCTCTGTTTATAATGCTAGTTGTATTAGTGCCCTCCCACAGCCGTTGAAACTCCATATTTACATTAACAACAGAAACCTTGCCCTCCACTATGCAGTGATACAGAAACTAGCTGCGTGCTTGAGCTATGTCTTGTTCCACACAGGTCACATAATGCTGCCCAGAACCCATAGATCGACTTCTGCCCCATGAGAGACAGGGAAAAGCCTTTTACCTTTGTCATTCCTTCTGCAAGTAGGCACCAATAAAACCTAAACCCCAGCAAGAAGACAGTCCAATCGCCAATCCACCATCGCTGCCAGACTCCTACTACCGGAGTTGTAACCCCTTGAATCACTGAAAGCGAAGTAGCGAGTCTAGAACCAGATGAACCACAAAAACAAAAAATTCAAAAGGGCATTCAACGAACAGAGATGCAGAGCCATGCCTTGAAATAGGCTAGCTACCCACCAAGCACTAAACTCAGAGACTGCATCCATATTCAGAAGCGATGGTGTATTCATAGTGGGTGTCTTCTCATGAAGCCAAAGCCATGATGATAATTGGTTGGCACCAATAAAACCTAAACCCCAGCAAGAAGACAGTCCAATCACCAATCCACCATCGCTGCCAGACTCCTACTACCTGAGTCCTAACCCCTTGAATCGCTGAAAGCGAAGTAGGGAGTCTAGAACCAGATGAACCACAAAAACAAAATATTCAAAAGGGCATTCAACGAACAGAGATGCAGAGCCATGCCTTGAAATAGGCTAGCTACCCACCAAGCACTAAACTCAGAGACTGCAACCATATTCAGAAGCGATGGTGTATTCATGGTGGGTGTCTTCTCATGAAGCCAAAGCCATGATGATAATTGGTTGGGGTTCCCTTCCCCATGCCACCACCCACAATGCCAACTGGGTTGGCTTTCTTCATCATGCAGGTCATTAATGGATACAATCCACACTTATGGTTGGATGTGAGGTTGTACTGTAGCTGCAACTGAGGTGATGGTCCAGGGAGCCCATACTGTACGAGCCCCTCAACCACCTGATGAACCTCAACCTCGATCTCTGTGCCTATCACATGGTCAGGCCCATCTGCCAGCTCACCATCCATCTCATGCTCTGCACCATATCCTTTGCCAGACACCCGATATAGGGAATTACAAACACCTAATTTATTACAAATATTTGTATTATATTCATTCAAAAAATCACTATAAAACAAGAACTAAACTACATGTAATTTAGTAAATTAATACTAGATTACACGTAAATCTTATTTCAAAAGTTATTAAACAAAGATGTTTGAAGTTTCTATATATAAAGTTTAATTTTACAAAGATGTTAAAATTTTATATACGTACTTTGTTTCTCATTTTCCAGTTGAATAATTATGTATATTAAAGTTTCAGTATTCTGCTGAATATGTTCATATAATTATTTGCACAAATTAGATTAGTAATTTCAATATAATAGTTATCCAAGAAATAAAGTTTTAATTTTGCAGATTTCAATACATTTCCAAATTGGTACTTACTACTACCAACAATAAAATTAAATATACTATAATATAAATACTATATAGAAATTCTAGCACACAGTAAGAGAAGAGCTCTCCTGGATTGGTTTTTAACTTTTTTGAAATAAAATGTAAAATGTATCAATTTCTGGAATCTGGAAACATTGTAATCTAAAATATTTTTTATATTTTTTAAATATATAGTATTGCCACTCCCAACTTGATGTTTCCTGGAAATTTAGGCAAAACTTCTAACCATTCTGAACACTCATATACGTGTTCCCAATATTCCCACATTCCAGAAAGTTGTGCAACATAGGTATAAAGCAGTTAATCAATATTAATATGCCCAAAGGCAATTTGACATGTTAACAAGGACAAAAGAGTCATCGCGTCCCAGACAGAGCATGTGAAAGCCCTAATGCGCCTGACAACCTATCAATGTAGTGCATCTCAAAGAACGAGGCTAGGCGTAACTCATCGACAAACTTGGTAGTGTACATACCCCTTGGTTGAGTAATCTAAGCCAAAGCCAGACCCACCTCATTAACAAAGGCCCATTCACCAACCAAAAAAACAATAATGATAGGATTGCTTATTTGCATCAATTATCTCTTCCTTCTTTCTCATGCATCTTCCAACACTTATGGGTTGTCCACTTTCTAATAGTTTGCTGATGATTCAATAGGAAATGTATATCTATTCAGGCAATTTATGTAAGGAAGTGAATGAAAAGTGTTTCCTTCCAGACAATAATGATGATATGTAACTCCAACATGGTACTTCTTTGATTCATTTTATCCTCACCTTCAAAGAATTGGCCAATCCTGAATAAATTTCATAGTTTGGCAGAAGCTAATTGTTGCATGCTAATGTTTTTATGGTTTGTCTGGGATGTAAATTTCAAGATAATTTGCACTCCCCTCCATTCCCTATTCCTCCATAATAACCATTGACCAATTATTGAGAATGATCAATTCATAGCCCTTCCAGATCACTAAAGAATTATGCCACTTTTTGAATGGATCTGTTAAGACTTTCAAAACCCAACAATTAAGTCAATGAATTTTCTGAAGTGAAAAGAACTGAAACTGAACTTTCAACATACATTCATCAAATATACTGAGTTTACTAACTGAACTATTTGCAGCAGAAAAATAACTCCGTGTGTGTGCACTGTACGGACTCGTACAGGCCTGCACCGCTCTTCTGCACAGCTGAATACGTCCCTGGCTGAAGTCTGCACTGGCTAGAAATACTGAGGCTGTTCGGCCTCTGATTCTGTCCTAGTGCGCTGATCTGAAAACCCTAGGCGCTGAACTGAGCACCCTTCACTCTATTGAACTGAACACACAAGTTGTCTAGTGCATAATGAGCCAAGTCTGTGCCATTTTCCCTCCTTTGAAGTCGACCTAGCCCCACCATCTCCATGAATGGCTGAGATTAAATCTCAAAGGATGGCTGAGATTGTTTCACTTTTTTACTATAGGAAAATAAAAAATTTCCGAAGTCAAAATAAAGAAAATGTAAAATTGCGCCTTTAGCCCACCTGTGTGTCCGTCTGCCAAATTTAGTGCACTTGCTAAATTTAGTTGAACCCTTCTTCCTCTAAGCTCCATTTAACACTCCCTCTTAGAGCGGAAGGTGTTTTGTTACCTGTACTACACCCAGTTTAACTTTGTAATAGACAAATCTGCCCCTTGCCAATGCGTTGGTCAAAATAACAGTTGGTTGCTCCTCTATAGGCATGTACTAGAGTCTGACTTTACCTCTCTGAACGCAATCCCTGATATGGAGGTGCCACATCTCAATGTGCTTGCCACAGTCATGAAACACTAGATTTTCAGAGAGCTTGATGCAACTCTAATTATCACAGTGTATGATTGTGGTCTCCAACTTCTGACTAAATAACCCAACAAGTAGCTTCCTCAACCATATGGCCTCGCAAGCTACCAGGCTGGCAACCATATACTCGGTCTCGGTTGAGACCAATGTCATATTTGCTTCCTGCTGAACCAGGAAACAACTGTTGATCCAACACTAAAGGTACAACCTTAAGTGTTCTTCCTGTTTTTTGAACCCCCTCCTCATCTATGAAGCCCTGAAGCCTCACACCATCATCCTTCCTATACAACAACCCATAATTTGTTGTGCCCCTGAGATACCTCAACACGTGCTTGGCAGCATCCCCATTTCACTCTGGTCAGCACAACCATGAACCGGCTCAATTAGTTGACTACGAAGAAAACGTTTGGTCGTGTGTTCACCAAATACATCAACGACCTTATGGGTGTAAAGTGTGGGATCAACTCGCTTTACTCTTGTAGCATCCACCTTCCTCCAGTTTGTGACTAGAGGTGTGGTCATGGGCCTACACTGAGTCCAGCATGTGGAACCTCTTGAGAATCTCTTGCGTGTACCTACCCTATCCCAAGAAGACCTCCCCATCACCTTGCCATACCTCCAGCCGAAGGAAATAGTGCATCAGCCCTATATCCTTCATCTTAAAATCCTCTGCAAGATCCTTCTTGCAGTCACTGATGAGCTTCTCATCCCTTCTTTGTATCAAGTCGTCAACATACAACACAAGAATGAGAGGTTGCCCCCCAACCACAATATAATACAAGTTAGGGTCAACTTCACTCTTGGCGAAGCCCATTCCTAGAAGGTAGTTGTCTATCTGGGCATATCATGCTCTCGGTGCCTGTTGAGCCCATAAAGAGCTCTCTTCAGCCTGCAAAAATATGTGTCTCTACTGAAGGCCTCGAACCCCTCAGGTTGCTCAACACATATCTCTTCCTCAACAACTCCATTAAGCAAGGCATTCTTCACGTCCATTTGGTGGACCTTCCATCACATCTGCGTTGCAATCACCAAAATGGTCCTAATGGACGAGTATCAGGCCCCTAATGGGAACATCTCATCATATTCTATCCCTTCACCCTAGGAGAACCCTTTGGCCACGAATCTAGCCTTACACTTCTCTACACTCCCATGTACTGTGTGTTTAATCTTGTGCACCCAACGTCCGTCGACCATTGATTTGCCAACTAGTCTTGGCACAATCTCCCAGATGTCATTCTGCATGATAGAGGAATACTACTCCACCATGGCATCTCGCCATGATTGCTAAGAAGTTGCCTCCTTACAGCAAGAAGGCTCTATAACTTCAGCCATAAGCCCCATGGACCCTGTATATCTCTATGGGTGTTTACTCTATCTAAATGTGGAGTTGCGGGTTTCGACTCTCTCCCAAGCCTCCCTAATCAATTGATCTGCCCACCTGGCTCGCCCTCTCCCTGCAGTGGGTGTCACTGGATGAATGGGTCGCTCTAGCTCTACTCTCTCCTCTTGTTCCTACCCTTCCTCCTCATCTGCGTGCTTCTCAGCCTGCCCAATAACTGGCTATGATGAAGTCTGAGGGGCTGGCTAAGCCTCCTGCTTGGGAGCCTGCTGCTCCTCCTCTTGTGCTACACCCTGCTCACGCTCCCAATGACTTCCTAGGAACCCTTTCCTCCTCAAACCTCACATCACACCTCATCACTATCTTCCTGAGTGTTGGAATATACACCCTGTACGCCTTAGATGCCTCGTTGTAGTCCATGAAAATGCCCTTTTCTATGGTGGGCTCTAGCTTCTTCCAGTTATCAAAAGACACATGGCAGTAAACAAGGCTACCAAAGATCCGAAAGTGAGACGCGTCAGGCTTCTTTCCTTTGAAAGCCTCCTCTGGTGTGACTCTACCCAGCACCTTGTGTGTGGACTCCTGTTATGCAAAAAGACTGCAGTGTTGCATGCCTCTACCCTTAGCAGCTCCTAGTAATGTAACATGGCCCTAGCCGCTACAACAATGCTCTAGTTTTTTCGCTCAACCACCCCATTATGTTGAGGGTTATGAGGTGCGGTGAGCTCTCTCTTGCTGCCCTCCTTGGCACACAAGTCCTTGAAGGCATTAGAGATGTACTCTCGACCATTTTCCGACCTCAACACATTGATCTTCCTATCAGTCTAGTTTTCCACCAAGGTTTTGAACTCCACAAACTTCGAGAATATATGATCTTTCTTCTTCATGAAGAAGATCCACGTCTCTCTTGAGTGGTCATCAATGAAGATGATAGAGTCTCTGTATCCCATAACGAATGGGGAGGAAAATGGTCCACAGACATCCGAATGTACTAGCTCCAAAATACTATTGGCTATGTTGTCTCTGTTGGGGAAGGAATCAGGATGTCTTGGCATACTTACCAAGTGTGAAGCCTTTGCACACATCATGTTGATCTACGTTGCATTGTGGCAGCCCTGTGGCAATCTCTCTTAAGATCTTCAGTGCTCCATGGTGCAAGTGACCCATACGCCTATGCAAAAGCTCCCCTAGGTCACGACTCTACTCACTAACTCCTATGTTGCTCAAGGTCGTGACTGTCTCAAACTGTAGCCTGTAGAGGTTCTTTACCCTAACTGCAATCTACTTAGCTTCTTTGGAAATGAAAGCCTTGATAGAGGTCTTGACACTTTCCTCTGCTGAAGATAACCTCATAACCCTTGTTCTCCAAGGTTGAGATTAAAATAAGGTTTTTCTTCAACCTAGGGTGTAGATGACATCTCTAAGGGAGAGATGATTTCCCGACTCCATCTCAAACTTGGCAGTACCCACACCCTTAGCTATGTACCTGCAATCATCTCCCATCACTATGTGAAATTGCATATCCTTCTCTATCAATTGGCTAAAATATCCCTTGTTCCCGGTCATATGACAGGATGCTCCACTGTCAATATACCATACGCTACTGGCCACTCAGCTTTCCATGGAAGCTATGAGCGAGAACTCCCTCTCAAGCTGAGAAGTGAGCTCCTCCACCTTTGTTGATGCTAACACATGGTCCTTCTTGAACCCCTTCTTCATATTTGGACGCTTGGTGGAATAATGCCCAAACTGATGACAAGAGAAGCATTTTATTTTGCTAAGATCTTTCTTCTTCTTGCCTCTTGAACTAGACTCCACCCCTCCTCCATTTTTCTTTCCCTTGGCCTCGCCCCCTTTTCCAGCTAAGGCAAAGTTTTCCTCTTCCTCAGTCTTCGCATGAGACCCAGATTTGGTCCCCTTCTGGATCTCCTCTTGCATACAAACACTCCATAGTCGCTCCCAATCTAGAAGCTTCTCTCTGCCACTTACTGCATCAGTGAAATTTTCCCATGACTTGTGAAAACCCAACAAAGCAAAGTTGACAAGGTCTCTGCACGAGACTGTCACCCCAACTCGAGCTAACTCATCCCTCACTTGGGTTAATCTAGTCAGGTATGAGTCCACAGACTCATTCATCGCATGAGACCCAGATTTGGTCTCCTTCTGGATCTCCTCTTGCACGCAAACACTCCATAGTCGCTCCCAATCTAGAAGCTTCTCTCTGCCACTTACTGCATCAGTGAAGTTTTCCCATGACTTGTGAAAACCCAACAGAGCAAAGTTGACAAGGTCTCTACACGAGACTATCACCCCAACTCCAGCTAACTCATCCCTCACTTGGGTTAATCTAGTGAGGTATGAGTCCACGAACTTATTCATCGCCATTTTGATATTTTTGAGTTTATCTCTAAGTACCAGCTTTCTGGCCTCATTCGAACCCTGGTGCAACCCTAAAATAGTTGTAACTTGTCACATAGCCTGAGTTGTCTTCTTTCCGGACAAGTGAGGTATGATGTGATCCTTAACTCCTTCAATGATAATTCTTCTAGCCTTTGTGTCCTCCTTATTGTGTTGGGCCAGCTGCTAAGGGTCTTGTTGTTGACCTAGTGGACTGTCCACAAACTCCCAAACTCCTTGCTCCTCCAACACTACACCAATCCTCTCCTCCTTCCAAGAATAGAAATTTGAGGCCCCTTCAAGGTGGTCCTCAATCTCAACCCCAAATATGCCAATATGTTGTTCGTGTTGCTTACAAAACCCTGGCGCAAAGCTTGCTGGGAGAAAACCCTTGCGCAGAGTTGGTTCTGGTAAAACGCTAGCACAGGTCCCTTTGATAAACTGCGCCCTTTTTTGCCTTTAATCTGCTCCTGAGAAAATAAACACAGTTTCTGGTCTGCAATCAGAGACTCGCTTTGATACCACGTTAAAAAATTTAAACCCAGCAACTAATTCAATGAATTTTCTGAAGTGAAAAGAACTAAAACCGAACTTTCAACATACATTCATCAAATATACTGAGTTTCCTAACTGAACTATTTGCAGCGGAAGAATAAATTTGAAGACACAAGCAGATTCAGAAATTTAAAACAATAAATTTTACCCAGGAAACCCCAACTGGGGAAAACCTGCAAACTTGTGTGTTCTTCTTATTATGCTCAGCAAAACCTTCAAAAAATGATTACAAGTACGAGGGAAAACCTCCCTTCACTCTGTTAACCCATAACACAACTGGATTGCGCACATCTTTCCTACTCGACCTCCCTGCATGCACACTGTACGGACTTGTACAGGCTTGTATGGCCTTTTTGCGCAGCTGAATGCTGCCCTCGCTGAAGTGTATGCTAACTGGAAAATACTCTGAAGTTGTTCGGCTTCTCTTTCTGCCCTAGTGTGTTGATCCGAAAACCGTAGGCGTTGAACTGAACACCCTTCTCTCTCCTGAGCTGAACACACAAGCTGTCTAGTGCATAATGAGCCAAGTCCGCACCCTTTTCCCTCCTTTGAAGTCAACCTAGGCCCACCATCTCCACAAATGGCTGAGATTAAATCTCAATGGATGGCTAAGATCATTTCACTTTTTGGCTATAGGAACATCAAAATTTTCCTAAGTCAAAATAAAGAGAAAAAGTAAACTACGCCCTTGGCCCACTTGTGGGTCCCTCTGCCAACTTTAGTGCACCTACTAAATTTAGCTGAACCATTCCTTCTCTAAATCCGTTTAACAGGATCAGGTCTCCAAACAAAAGGTGGCATTCTTCAGTTATCTGGAAGGGGGTATAAATCTATCATTCCCAACAACTGGTCAATGGTTATTATGGAGGATAGGGAATGGGATGAGACTGAGGATTGTCACGGAACCACAGGTAGGTTGTAATGAAAATTTCAAACCATCTTAGGGTTTGTTTGCGGTTCCCCACAGGAAGGATCTGTTTTTTTCTTCATCAGGAAGCACATATAGTATTAATCACAATTTGGAAGCAAGGATGGAAACAAGTCGACATTCTAGGCTTGGAAGTGAGAGATATTAAAGAATGTGAAAGATGTGTTCACTCTAAGATCTAGTCATGCTTGAGTGAGGGATGATGTCAGCTCATCTGGGGGACAAGGCCCTGCAAGACGGGTCACTACAAAATTAAGTTATTAGACTATATGTGCGACAGAAGATTGGAGGGACCTGGTGGTGGAGGGTCATTTGGAAATGTAAACATCCTCTAAAGGCATGGATATCTATGTGGTTAGCCCTAAAAATAATTGCAAAAAGGAGGCATACATGGTCCAGGATGGTGCATCCTATGTAAGGAATCAATGAGACTATTAATCATAAGCTAAAGTCTTGCTCTTGTGGAAAGAACTAGAGAAAAATAACTGGTATAAGGATGATATGGGAAGGCAATAGAATTGAAGGAGGATTAAATAAGAGGTGTAATAACTCTGCTGTTAAAAAAGTCCAAACATTGCCTTTGATATGTTCCTGGAGTTTCTGGTTATCACACATCGCACAGACTTTTGCAGGTAGCACGATGTCTCCTATTCAGTGTGCAGTACAGAGTATGTCTATTTGAGATAGTTTTCCAAATATTACAAAGGACAAATCCCAAACACAAGTATCTGAGGAACAGATTGATAAGAGCGGTGAATAGGCTTATTTCTATTGGGCTTGTCAAGGGGTTCCTCTGTTTGTGGAGCTGACACAGTTATACATCTAGATGAGCATCATGTTGTATATTTTAAAGCTAGTTTAGTCAGGGGAACAAACAATAAGTTTGAGCTGATGACTTTAAAGCAGCTGCTAATATTGTCAGTCTGTCAGCTGATAAACATACCCAAAAATTGCAAATCTTTGGCAAAACTCTCATTGTGGTAAACTGGATGAATGGGACAAATTCGAAATTTACTTTGTAGCCTATTTATGAGGAGATTCAGCTGGCTTGGACAACTTTTAGTTCACGGTCATTTTACCATGCCTACATAAAAAGGAACATGGTAGTTGATGATCTTTCAAAAGATGGACTCCTCATGGAAGAAAGAGCTTGGATTATACAGAAGCAGGTGGAAGAACATTCCACTGAATATCTTCATACTTCTTTCAATCAACGCAGGGATATAATTTATAATATTTATATATAAAGATGTAAAAGGACAGTTATTTTTCTTAACAAAATTACATTACTTTTGGAAGGAACCAATAAAAAAAAAGATGAATTGCACTGCACCTTTTAAAGAGAAACATTTATGAAACTCCGGAACACATAAATGATTCTAGTAGATTAGAGGAAATATCTACGCCATTACATTTTCTTTAAAGTAAACTACAGGCAGACTTCAAAATACTGTAAGAAATGTAAAGAGGAGAATCACGATGAACTGGAACAAGACCTAGATGACTTGCAACCAATCCCTTGTGCTCTGAATATCTTGTTCCAACACTATTATAATGCATTTGCAGCTCTGCTTCACCTTTCTGACTACCCTCCACCAAAACTTCCTTACCCAAACAGAGTAATACAGAAAGGCTAGAAGAAATTTAAATGAATACTGTCTAGGAGTTGGTTTCCCTCTCTCAAAGGGGCTTAACACATGTCTGATAAACCAAATTAGTTTAAACAAGTTGCTATTAAATCATTTAATAGGGTAAAAAACCCTCTTTGAAATCAATATACCCAAACCAAGGTTATTATCCTCCATCAGAACTCAACCTTTAGGCAGCACATTTATCTATCCTTGTTATAATTTTTTAAGATAATGGTCAAACATGGATCTTGTAGCCTACTCCAAATATAGATGAATCAAGATCAAATATTTTCCTGCCTAGCAACTAATTTATTTAAGAGTAGGGCTTCCAAGACAATATCTTACCATTGTAAGTGCCAGACACTGAAACGTCTCATTCCGCCCAATGATATCATTGCGAACGGTATTGATAACCAATCGTAAGAAGTCATGATTCTCATTTAATAAGCATGAAGTCACAATATATCCAACCTGTAAAAATGCACATCCATTAAAGTCATGAATAGCTTGCAAAGTACATGGATGTAAGTTAATCATATATAAATGAACATATTGGCAATATAAGAAATTATAGAAGTTCAATAGTCGTACTGCTATCTTGAGTTGCAATTGAAGATGGAGCCTACAGAATATCATTGCCACCAAGAAGACAAACAAGCTCATTACTGTGGGCATGTCAAGTTATCATTTCTAATGCTGAAATGACTAAGGACAAAGAATTTATTAATATTTTTTACAAGAGCTTGAAGTGAATATCTTTTAGGTAGCAGGTACATGAATGGAGTGCCATGAATTAATTCCAACAAATTTATAGTTAGCAATTATGTACATCAAAGAATTAACAGGCAGTGGAATTGGAAAAACCATTCATTGATCTTATAAGTCAATGTAGTTATGCCCCAAGAATTATCAAGCTGGAGACTTAGCAAGAAATTGCCACTAATCTCACAGATTACTTTGGTCTGCTCTGTTATGCTGAACTATAAGGTAAGCAAGATACTCTGAACTTTAAATTAAATTTGACATAAATGCCAGGATGAAAGATCACTTGTTTCTCAACTTCATGGACATTTATGAGATAAGCATTAGATTCTTTTCAATGTCAGAGTATTCATTCTAAGTGACTAGACACACATAGACCTTTGTCACCAGATATTACAATGCAGATGCGGTATTCATTCTGCATATGTCCAATATGCAAAATGCATTTTGCATCATTTGTGGACACTTTTTGGTCTATTGATTTGCCACAGCCTTTCACATTAAGGCTATAACTTACACAAGGAAACCACAGTCAAAGCACCAATTTTTTCTCGTCTGCTTTTGAGGCCTTTACCTTCAATGAAAGTGTAATTCTATGATTAGGCTCAAATAATAAAATATTTCTAGCAACTTTATAGCTTCCATATTTGTGTTTCCTATCCACAAAAATCTCTTATTTTCAAGCCTGGAAAATTTGCATTTGGCATTTGCATTCTGCCTGCACTTTTCATTTCCAGTAATATGGATTTAAGTGCAAGCAGTGAAAAGCATAAAGAAAAAAATCCAAAACACAATGATATCACTATATAAGATAAGATAAGTTGACTTAAACCAACTTAAAACTTGTAGGAGGCCACAGAGGACAAAAAATTCATTATAAAAAAAGGGATAGCAATACCTGTTTCTCTGGATATTTAGGAGCAGATATAAGTGAAACAGTCTCCATATGACCAAAGTCTACATCATAACCAAGCATATAAATGTAAAGCATCTTCCAGACGTATTTCTTCTTGTCATATGGCGTCAAACCCTGCCAGAAAGCATACACATTAAGATTAATAACGTGTATTTAATGAACATTGCAAATTTACAAACAAATTGAATTGTAACATGATCTACTTTTCACCTTGTAATCCACACATCAACAATATGTTTGCCAGAGGATACCAACACTTCATGCATGACCCATGCAATTTGGAATAACGAGTTAGTTGCAAAAACAACATGCCTTGACTTCATGTCTAATGTTGCAGCCCAGTCTAGGAAAGAACAAAAAAGGGCGACGGAGGTGTATAAAGCTGTACATAAGTTTAAAGGCAAAGTTAAAAGTTTTGTAAAACCAAACCTTTTGCAATATCCTTAGGAGATCAAAAATATGGAAGCAAAATTGGTCGGCATTTAGGAAAGTATAATGAGGTAAGAATCTACACAGAACCTTTCAAGAGGAGAAAGACGTTTTTTCTAGCATAGATCAAGTCTTCCCTAGAGAGAAAATATATTGGAGAAAAAAATCCAAGGTTTACTGACTAGAGCAACATCAAAAACCATTTTTTCTCATAAGATAGAAGTTTATGAAAAAATACATTGAATAATAAACTTATAGGGATAGACAAGAGACATGAGAAGAAGGATGGGCAAAGAAAAGAGTAATCTGAAAATTTCCTAATGGAGCCAATTCCATACAAAAAATTAAATCAACTAGATGTTGCAGAAAAACTGCAGAATTATTTCAGACAGTCGTAACAAGGGACTGATGAGGCAAGTCACGATTTAGGCTGTCAAGCAGGTAGTATTGAATAGAGAAGAAAAAAATTCTTCGGGGCTAAATTGATTTTCTACATGCTACTTGGAACATCAATTAGAAAACATAGTCAAGGAAGTATAGGGATCCAAGCAATCAGGCAAAGTCCTTGTGGCACTTTAACTCGACATTTAGTGTTGATTCATGAGAGTGAAGCTCTCAATAGTTAAGATAGATACGGGTCAATATCAGAACATAATTGTAGTGTACACAAACGTAGTTGCATGGACCCATGATTGTAAGAGGGGAAGAACAAGAGCACGCCCCCATCACGTCCTCAATCAAAAAGAAGCAATGCACTATCTAATAATCTCATCAGGAGAGAAACCCAAACTAAGGGGAAAATGATGTAAGATCATGAGCAAGCAATGGCAGTCCACAACAACTCCCCAAACACTTGAGGTCGTCATATCTTGAACAAGCTTCCATTGATGAGTAAAATTTCATATTCTTGCACTGGAATGCACAGGGACCATGTGGACATTATCTATGAGTTGTTTGGATGGGAGAATTGCTCACTAGTAATTAATAAGTCATCATATAAATGGCAGTGGCTAGTTAAACAAATTTTTGAAAATGACTTTGATGACCATGGTATTCTCCATTGGAACCATATAAAAAATGAAGATAAAGACATGCAACATGGAAAATCCTCTCTTTTGTACTGCACCTAGTTTGTACATTTAGCATCTCTTGTACTTCTGTCTTCTCTTATAGTTTCTTTTAGTTAGCTAGATACTTAGATACTTATATTTTTGCTTTTGATAGCATGGTTATAGGAGTTGATTTGGCACTCCCTCTTTGAACTTACACTGGATGTACTATTTTAGTCCCACTGACCTACTTTGTGGTCATTTGTTGGCCATTAAGAAACTTATCTTTCATTGTGTGTGCACCAATAATGCATCTAATAAGATCGTACCAGACCTATGTAATGTCCCCTGTGGTCCTATGGATTAATTGCCCGCAGGAGGACAGAATAGTCTATCCAACCCCATAGGCTATAGTCTCTGATAAAGGGGGGAACCCAGTTATCCAATGTTTTGGGACAACATTGGGTAAATTTTGGGGTAGCTAGGGCAAAATGCCCAAATTGGGGGGTTGCACATGAACCCCTCACATTTGATTAAGGAAAACCCCGTGAAGAAATATATAAATAAAGGGGAGTTGTAATCATTTTGTCCTGGACAAAAAAAATTGAATTCTCTGTATTTCTTGACCCTGAGGCCCTGAGGGTTTTAATACCCCTTCTTGATTAGTTTCAGTGGAGGTGAAAACCCCATGAAGAAATATATAAATAAAGGGGAGTTGTAACCATTTTGTCCTCGTCGAATTGAATTGAATTGTCTATGTATTTCTTGAGCCTGAGGCCCTGAGGGTTTTAATACCCCTTCTTGATTAGTTTCGGTGGAGGTGATACCACCCTGGCTAATCCCATCTAGTTTCGGTGGAGTTGATCCCACCCTAACAATACACCTCTTTTCTTTGATCTGGTGCAGCATCTCTTCTTGGAAACCACTCGGATCTATCTGGCAAATAAGGTAAAGTTTTTTGTGGGTAATCTCGAGATCAACCAACACTACTTCAAGCCCAGTGGAGGTTCATCCCTGAGGGAACCCTTCCGAATTAACCCTTCAAGTTGACCTCAACGGTATTCAGTGATAACGGTGGCAGTACAGAGCCCAATTTGAATCCGAGACAGGGTTGTTTGTGCAACAAGAATTCTATGGCAGTAGTAGGGCACTCTAACATCTTATCAAACTCCCTACAACAGCCTGCTAAGGCACCCGCAGACCAAACAAGATTCTGTCCCTGCAGCAGTGAGGTTTCCCACGGCAATTTGAGGTTCTCATATTAGTGAAATGCAGAACAAGAGTCAAAGAAAGATTCCACCTTCTAGGGTTATCAATGTGGTATGTAGGACAAATTTGAAGTCATTTTCTAGGGTCGTCCTGTTCTATGATTGCGGTCATCTACAGTAAAGCAAGTTGGGCCCTCCTGAGGATGATTTAGGGCATAAATTGCCTACGTCCAGTCCCATTTCAAGCTTGGTGGACAACGAAGTTTCCCTAGTGTATTTCTAAGCGCAGCACGTCAAACTAATCATTAATTGACTAATCTACGGTGAGTCAAGGCACCTCCAGGCTTAAATCAAGTAGTAATTTCATCTGTGAGATGATTGAAGAGGCGTAGGATTGTTATTGTTGTTGTTTGCTAAAATTATTGATATTGCAAATTGGGCCTATATTGGTGGACCAAGTGGATTGGATAGACATATTGTTCATTGGGCGATCAACCCTAATTTATTGTGGTTTGTAAGAATCATATTGCAACTGATAGTTTTTATCTCATTAATGCATGCCCATTGTTGAAAGAATAGATGAATGTCCATTGCTATTGCATAATTTAATTTGTGGAAAAACCCTAGTCGCAATAGAACCCTAAGGGCAAAAATACCCTTAGGATATTACAGTGGTAACAGAGTTGTGCATCATGACAGCTTGTGAGTGTATGAGCCTTGTATGCTTCCAAAATATACAAGCAACGTTATAGTGAGAAGAAAGAGGATCACCCACAATTCAATTATGGGGATAGGGGAGGTCAAGAAGAACAAGATTCTAGTGATCTTTTGCATGTGATGATTCAAGAAAGCAGCAAACAGCCAAGTTGTTAATGCAAGGGCAACAGCAAATAGCCCTAGGACAGCAACAAATGACGCAACTCATTATAGCTTTGGAAAATCTAAACAACATTGGCAACAATGTTGCTAATGTGGGTAATAAGACTGGTGTTGAAAGGAGCAGTAGCCATAATCCTGGCTCTTTTGCACAATACAACATAAGGGCAACCAATGGAAGTAACCATAGGCCCTATGTAAATTTTTGTAGATGTTCTATGCTAGGAGCAACTTTACTTTTCTCACAGCAATCATACAAATAGTTAAGTAAAATGCAGATAGAACATATAAGTGGATCTTATAGAAGACAAATCAGAAACAGGAAAAATGTGGTGGTGCGTTACGGCGGTCAACAGGATGCTTCAACCAGCAAAGTCTCCTTGGTCAGCCAAACCAGAATGTGTCACAACAGTCCTCCAATCAGCAAACGAGTCAACCCAAGTCAACTCCAAAAAAGTCAACGCTGTCCAGAAAAGTCAACGCAGGGCAGCAAGCTAAAAGTCAGCAAAGCAGCAGATTGGTCAACCCTTTGACCTCGATTTTTGTGCCAAACAGTACGGCCTTCCAAAATCGAACTTCTCACCAAATTTCAGCCCATTCGGACCATGCGTTGACCAAAGTCACTTGTTGTCAAATATATAAAACACTAGGCTATGACAACTCGTCCTTACGACTCGGTAAAATCAGAGAATTAGGTCTCACTTCTTCTCCTTCACACGTGTGGTGAACTCGTCCTCCAAGGAGCTCGTACTAAATCAGATGAGAGAAGAAGATGTGTGTTGAGTTGTGGTGAAATGCTCTCCAACTTTGCTTGTATTTATATCCATCATTGGGGTGTGTGACACATCTGCTGGGGGTGTGAAACCTTAAGGCCGACCTGCACATATAATTTATTATGAATAATAAATTCCAAATAAATGTTCTGCTCATCGGATTAAGACATATTATATATGGATTTTACACCTCTCCGAAAGAGGAATCCAACAAAAATATTAGCCTCTTAATCTGAGCATCATGACATGGAGTTTGGACCTAGTTGTCCAAATTTAACACTCCCTCTCAACTAGGGAGAACTCCATCCATCAGTGCAATCAAACATCGTGCATCATCCCGCCGTAACTTGCTTTGCTGGCCTCTTTATTTCAGAACAGAAGTGGGTCAGTCACAAAGACATCATCCCCCGACTGACATAATCAGTCCAGAGGTTCCAAACCTCTGTCAAACTCATGAAGAGTATCCAACCAACCCAAAGTTGGTTCATCTGACCCGAAGTCAGGCAGAGGTCCCAGACCTCACAAAACTTGATCCCAGATCAAGTGGTTGGACCGTGCCATCCTAGATAGAGAGTACGGCAATCTCGATGCGTCCATCGGGTCTTGGCTAATAGTCTCTAGCTTTCCCACCTCATTGGCCAAATGAGGTACTTCCATGGGCCACGAACTCAGCTGGGTAGGATGCATATGGGGCACGGATGTAGAGAAGCCCGAACCGGCTCCAATAATCCCAAAAGGTGGGGCGAAGCATTATGAGTGCTTATAGCTAAGAAGCTATCTGGCCCAGGCTCCCGAGCTCATCGTCAACAAGGACCCACATCATAGGGTCTTTCCACGACACCAAGACTCTCACGGAAGGTTAGGAACTTGACCTTCCCCGGGGGCTTAGTGAGAATATCCGCGACCTGCTCATCAGTTCCTATATGATCGAGCCTTACGGCGCCTCGCTGTACCATATCCCGGATAAAGTGGTACCTGATATCAATATGCTTGGATCGGTCGTGGAACACAGGATTCTCAGTCATACGAATCCCACTCTGATTATCACAGAGTATCACAGTGGTATGTAGCACATGTCCAAACAACTCACTAAAGAGCTTCCGCAACCAAACTGCTTCACAACAGGCCATACTAGCAACAATGTATTCGGCCTCCGCGGTGCTCAAAGCCACCGACTTCTGCTTCCTGCTCATCCATGAGATCGAAGCAGAACCAAGATTGAAGCAACATCCAGATGTGCTCTTACGATCCACCACACTGCCAGCCCAATCGGCATCAGTATATCCACGGAGTATCACACTCCCGGCGGTGTATCTCAGCCCATGGTTTATCGTGCCCCGAAGATATCTCAAAAGATTCTTGGCACCAACCCAGTGAAAATGATGAGGCTCAACCATCTGTTGACTCAAAGTATTCACTGCAAAACATATGTCCGGACAGGTGTTCACTAAGAACATCAAAGCTCCTATGAGTTGACGATACTCAGTAGGATTGGCCAAGATAGGCCCAGCAGCGCTGCCACTCAACTTCTTGAAGTTGAGTTCCATCGATGTCGACACGGACTTACAATCCACCATACCAAATCTTTCCAGAAGCTTCACAATGTATTTTCCTTGAGAAAGGAAAATCTCTCCAGGTCTCTGCCAGACCTCCAGGCCTAGGAAGTAGTGCATCAGTCCTAGGTCCTTCATCTCGAACTCAGCAGCGAGCTCCCTCTTACATTGATGAATGAGAGGGTCGGCACCTGTCAGGAAGAGGTCGTCCACATACAGCACTAGAATGAGAGGCTTCTCCTGCACAACCTTGAAGTAAAGGTTCGGATCAGCATTACTTCGAGTGAAGCCCAGCTTCATCAAGTAACTATCCATCCTCTCGTACCAAGCTCTGGGTGCTTGCTTTAACCCATAGAGGGCTTTCTTCAACCTGCAGACATGAGTGTCTCGATCCTAAACTTCAAATCCCAGAGGTTGTTCTACATACACCTCTTCTTTTATTGCACCATGCAGAAAAGCGGTCTTGACATCCATCTGATGAAGACTCCATCCTTGCGTAGCAGCAAGGGCTATGATTGATCGAATGGTGGTATATCGTACCACAGGTGCAAATATGTCATCATAATCTATTCCTTCCTTTTGAGAGAAGCCACGGGCAACAAATCTTGCCTTGAACTTTTCAGCACTTCCATCAGATCCATGCTTGATCTTGTAGAGCCATTTTGCGATGACAACTGATTTGTCCTTCGGTCTTGGAACCACATCCCAGACATCATTCTTCATTATGGACTCATATTCTTCGTGCATAGCATCCTTCCAGACTTGATGCTTTACGGCTTCCTCAAAAGATCCAGGTTCAGATTGTACAATAGTACTCATGGCAGCTAGATACCCTTGGTATCTACACGGCTTCTTGCTTTCTCAGAATGTCCCCCTTGGGGCAGCATGACCCTCAGCATCTTCGAGGGTGTCCCTGAGCCATGATGGTCTCTTTCCCAGTGAAGGAGATGGATCAATAGGGTCCATTGGTCCTTCAATATCAGGCATAGTCTCATCCTGTGGTTCTTCCAGATTTCCAGACCTTTCTTCATGATTTTCTCCAAATCTAGGAAGATCTACTACTTTCTTCAGGGAAGCATCTTCGTCAAAAGTGACATCATGGCTTATCTCTACTTCCCTTTGACCAGGTACATAGACTCTATAGGCCTTAGAAGTCTCACTGTAGCCCACAAACATTCCTTTCTTCCCAGTAGCATCCAACTTACTTCTCTTTTCTTTCGGCACATGAAAATAGACAGGACATCCAAAAATTCTAAAATGTGAGACATCAGGTTTCTTACCAGAGAAAACCTCTTCGGGAGTTTTGGAGTCCAAAGCGGAATGAGAGCATCGGTTTTGAATGTACACAGCAGTATTTGCAGCTTCTCCCCACAGAAACTTTGGTAGACCCTGGTCACATAGCATGGCACGGGCAGCTTCCACAATAGTCCTATTCTTGCGTTCGGCAACACCATTCTGCTCAGGAGTATATGCAGTGGTAGTCTCCCTCTTAATGCCAGCTTCTCTGCAAAAGTCTTTGAACTCATTTGACTCATATTCAGTGCCATTGTCAGTCCTCAAAATCTTGATCTTCTTTACGGTCATATTTTCCACCAAGGCTTTGAAGGTACGGAACCACATGAAAGCCTCATCCTTCTTCTTCAAGAAGTATATCCAGGTTTTGCGAGAGAAGTCATTAGTAAATGTCATGTAGTAAGAACATCCCCCCAGGGATGTTACGGGCAACATACCAGATAGATCAGAATGGACCAGTTGCAATATATCAGATGTATTTGTGACACTTGAGGGGAAAGGTCCCCTTGTATGTTTTCCTTGACACAAACCATACCTTTTTCATGATTATAAGAATAATCGGGCATTGTTAAATTTGGACAACTAGGTCCAAACTCCATGTTATGATGCTCAGATTAAGAGGCTAATATTTTTGTTGGAATCCTCCTTCGGAGAGGTGTAAAATCCATATATAATATGTCTTAATCCGATGAGCAGAACATTTATTTTGAATTTATTATTCTTAATAAATTATATGTGCAGGTCGGCCTTAAGGTTGCACGCCCCTAGCAGATGTGTCACACGCCCCAATGATGGATATAAATACAGGCAAAGTTGGAGAGCATTTAATCACAACACAACTCACAACAACTTCTCTCATCTGATTTAGTACGAGCTCCTTGGAGGACGAGTTCAGCCACACGTGTGAAGGAGAAGAAGGACAAAAACAGTACGGCTGAGTTGAAGGACGATTTTCTGCAGTTAGGGTTTTGCAGAAAGATTGACCAGCGTTGACTTTGGTCAACGCATGGTCCGATTGGGCTGAAAACTTGTGGGAAGTTCGATTTTGGAAGGCCGTACTACTTGGCACAGAAATCGAGGTCAAAGAGTTGACCAATCTGCTGCTGTGTTGACTTTTAGCTTGCTGCCCTGCGTTGACTTTTTCAGAACAGCGTTGACTTTTTTTGGAGTTGACTTGGTTTGACTCGTTTGCTGATTGGAGGACTGTTGTGACACATGCTGGGTTGGCTGACCAAGGAGACTTTGCTGGTTGAAGCATCCTGTTGACCGCCGTAACGAACCACCACATTTTTCCTGTTTCTGATTTGTCTTCTGTAAGATCCACTTATATGTTCTATCTGCATTTTGCTTAACTATTTATATGATTGCTGTGAGAAAAGTAAAATTTACGGGCATCCCTGTCACCACCTTCCTTGCTTAGGGAAGGGCCTTGTAATGAAGATGTCCAAATCTTCGATGCCATAGTTCGGTTTGACGGATAGTATCACAAGTCATAGCTCCCAACGGACTCCCTCCAACCTGGTAGAGTGTACCAACTCTAAAACCAATTGAGATAGCTTCCTTGAAGCTCTCCTTCCACATGAGCACCTTTCCATCAGCGAAAGTTACATTGAATCCTTTGTCTTCCATGGCAGATACAGACACAAGGTTCTTCTTCAATTTAGGTACATAGAGTACATCTTGCAAACGTAGAACTTGTCCTTGAGACAAGTGGAGGGTCACAGTCCCTGTCCCTTTCACAGGATAAGTGGCATTATCCCCAAGGATAATTTCTAGATTAGTATCCCTTTCAACCATGTCAGAAAGTGCTTCCTTGAATCCGATGATGTGTCTTGAGGCACCACTATCGATTAGCCAGACATCCATAGTGTCGGGCGGAGATGTAGCTGAGAGAGCAGATACAAGAATATACTCATTTCTTTTATCAACAACATTAGACTCCTCATACCTGGTATTTCTAGACCTTTTAGAAGGTTGATTGTTTCCACCAAAGTGAGCCTTCCTCTTTCCTTTGGATTTGTCATTTCTTCAATTCCCATTCCTTCGGTTGTTGTTGTTATCATCACTATCGGGAGAATCCTTCTTGAAGGGGCATTCTCTAGCATAGTGACCAGGCCTATGGCAGGTGAAACATTTTCCCTTCTTCTCTTGAGTCCTCGTTCTTCCTTTGTCCTTAGAACCACCAGAGTTCTTCTTTCGGGTATGAGCACCATAGGCAGCATTTCTGTCATTATCGAATTCCTTCATCCTTGTTTCTTCTTGCATACATCTAGATAGAAGCTCATCAAAGTTAGGAATGGTATTATTGTTGAGAATGGTAGTTGTGAATACTTGCCATTCATATGGGAGTCCTCCAAGTGCGGTGAGAACCATCTCACGATCAGCTATTGTCTCCCCAATAGCTAGCAGATTGTTTCTTGTTTCGGTCAATTTCAGAAAGAAAGTTTGAATAGACTCATCCCGGCCCTTCTTCATATTCTTCAACTTGTTCTTGAGGAATAGCACTTGGTTCACATTGTTTACCTTGAACATGAGGATCAATTTGTCATACATCTCCTTGGATGTGCCTAGTTCAGATATATAGGCAACCAGACTCTTATGTATGGATTCCTTGATCAACAGCTTTGCTCTGATTTCTCCCTTCTTATACTTGTTTCTAACAGCAGCGGTAGCATTGGATGGAGGTTCTTGAATCTTACCCGTCACATGATCCAAGAGATCATGATCTTCCAATTTGAGATCTAATATCATCTTCCAGGCATGTTAGTCGTCCCTTCCAGTCAGCTTGTCATTCTCCTTGAATTCAAGACTAGTGGAACCCATTTCTTCCGGTGGTGATTGCTAACGATAGAGTTTGTCTTCACCTCAGCTCTGATACCATGTAAATTTTTGTAGATATTCTATGCTAGGAGCAACTTTACTTTTCTCACAGCAATCATACAAATAGTTAAGTAAAATGCAGATAGAACATATAAGTGGATCTTACAGAAGACAAATCAGAAACAGGAAAAATGTGGTGGTGCATTACGGCGGTCAACAGGATGCTTCAACCAGCAAAGTCTCCTTGGTCAGCCAACCCAGAATGTGTCACAACAGTCCTCCAATCAGCAAACGAGTCAACCCAAGTCAACTCCCAAAAAGTCAACGCTGTCCAGGAAAAGTCAACGCAGGGCAGCAAGCTAAAAGTCAACGCAACAGCAGATTGGTCAACCCTTTGACCTCGATTTCTGTGCCAAACAGTACGGCCTTCCAAAATCGAACTTCTCACCAAATTTCAGCCCAATTGGACCATGCGTTGACCAAAGTCAACGCTGGTCAAACCTTCTGCAAAACCATATCTGCAGCAACTCGTCCTTCAGCTCAGCCGTACAGAAATTCGTCCTTCTTCTCCTTCACACGTGTGGGCTGAATTCGTCCTCCAAGGAGCTCGTACTATCTCAGATGAGAGAAGAAGATGTGAGTTGTGTTGTGATGAAATGCTCTCCAACTTTGCCTGTATTTATATCCATCATTGGGGTGTGTGACACATCTGCTGGGGGTGTGCCACCTTAAGGCCGACCTGCACATATAATTTATTATGAATAATAAATTCAAAATAAATGTTCTGCTCATCGGATTAAGACATATTATATATGGATTTTACACCTCTCCGAAAGAGGATTCCAACAAAAATATTAGCCTCTTAATCTGAGCATCATAACATGGAGTTTGGACCTAGTTGTCCAAATTTAACACCCTACTACCTCAATTCTTGGATAATCAAGTGACAACGAACCAAGGCGCAGCAAAACAAAAATACTTTATAGAATATTTTTGAGAATATTCAGCGTTGGGAGAAGATGTTCAAGCACACATGACGTTCAACGAATACAGCAAGGTGTAGCAAAACAAAATGACTTTATAGAATATTTTTGAGAATATGCAACATTGGGAGAAAATGTTCAAGCACACATGACGTTCAACGAATAGAGCAATATTAAGTACATGAATAAGCCCAAAGCACAGTGAAATTAGGATCTAATGTGCAAAATGGAGAAGTTATCTATTACCTGTTAGTTTTTGTAGCATCGGATGGTGTTCCAGTCTCGAGACTTTGTGGAGAGGCTAAAACACAATAGTTCTCCAAAACCCACAAATTGTTTCTAGAAATTCCACCTAGAAACAGCTCAATTAAATTAATTGATCGATAATAAAAAATGCCTAAGTCTAACTTAGAGAAATCGATTAGTTAATAGCAATTAATTGAGAAAGGTGAGAATTCTCTAGAAACTCACACAAATCAACTTGGAGATGATCTCAACCATCGATTAAGTTTTAATCGTGGTCATTGAGTCCCAACTAGAGATTATAAGAAGAGGTCGATGGGTAGATGGAGAATACACCAATTGCAAATACTCAGTGATCTAGACAGTTCGATTTTTCAATGCAGGTGATTTGGCAGGAGAGATCGAGTCAGATATCATGTAGCAGGTGTCAAAGGAGCAGAGACAGTGAATCCGAAAGAAGTTTTCTAGTTCCAGAGAGTCAGCTACAGGAAGGCCAAGTTTCAACATAAAGGGTGTCCACCAAATTGTCAAGAGAACTCCAACGCCTAAGAAAAGAATACTAAGCCAACAACCATTTGAGATCAAGCATCCCCTCAACAAGTTATCTCAACCATGAAAATCCATCAAGAACTATCTCTCATGTGTTACTCCATCTCGAAACATCTAGGGGCTTAACATACATTATCGAAGTCCCAAGCATCTCTGAGACATTTCCAATACTCCAAACAAGAATCAAAGTAGGCACCTGCCAACTAGGCACTAATGCCCTCCTCCACACTACATAATGCCCCTCATCCTATGTACGGTGTTCTCCAAGCAAGTGGATCCTGCATAGGGCCCCAATAAAGGGCATCCACCAAACTATCAAGATAACTCCAATTCCTAAGGGAAGAATACTAAGCCAGCAACCATTTGAGTTCAAGCATCCACTCAGCAAGATATCTCAACCATGAAAATCCATCAAAGACTATCTCTCATGAGCTACTCCATCTCGAAGCATGTACGGGTTGAACATACACCATGTACCATGAATCTCATGACATACTCCAAGAGCAGTGCAAACACTTTCAAAATATCCTTGAAAGTTAACAATCTCTTGGAGTTTGCATAAGAAAGAAGTATTTTAACCAATTATAGCAAAAAGGTTTTTATTTTACATAGATTGAATTTCGTGTTTGACTTTAATCAATGGAAATTGAAAAACCCTTGAGACATTTCTCAAGAGTATAGTAAAAGTTTTGGTTTTATTTTGCGCCGCTTCAATATACTAGGGCTAAGTAAGGAATATCTACTTTCTAGATGGAGAACTTGATAACTTGATAGTGTTGGAAAAGTTTTGCTACCTCAAAAAAAGGGCAAAATTATGTTATACAAAATATTAGTTAGAGGCCCTTAATGATGTCCCCCATAAAATGATTGTCACCTATTCCAACCGCAGAGAAATGGTAACGTTATTAGTCTTGTGGCATGTCTGCTACTCTCCCAAAACAATATGCATAAGAAAAAGAATGAAAAAACTATGCCCTACACATCATACTCTTGAGAATCTTTCTTCAAATGAATTAAATTTAGTAGGATAAGGCAAAGAAGGTAATATCAAAAAAACAAGGGTAGGGCCTTGTTGATGAGAAACATTATCTCTCTAGTAGACCTAATAATCGTGTATCTTTTCTTTGAGCAAATGGAGTAATTATGTCATAATAAATCGAATAGCATGTCATAACCACTCCCCCCCACCAGTTGCATCACCCCCGCATGGACCATGTTGCTTTGCTACCATTTTGGACCATTCAGGATCATGCCTTCATTTTATTTGGGAAATTCTAAATTCTCAAGATAATTTTATACATAGTAGTAAAAACATGATGCTTGAGTTCTTTT
This sequence comes from Pinus albicaulis, assembly GCA_034641835.2. NCBI lineage: Eukaryota > Viridiplantae > Streptophyta > Pinopsida > Pinales > Pinaceae > Pinus > Pinus albicaulis. Next base: position 98,205,923 of record CM076584.1, read on the forward strand.
TATAAAGTGAAACGTTAAGTGGATGTGCAGTAACAATGCTACCAAAAATGATGGCCCATAAATTAAAAAAATCCAATGTCCCCAGAAGTTTTCAAGACATGGGGACATGAGAACGGGGGATATATTGGACATGCGGAGAAACCTGTTGATTTTTCATAAGATAAACCCAAAATTACTTCATATGATTTCTTTAGTTACTTTTATCTTGCATTCATATTCATCATAAAGCAATTACACAAAAGATCTCAACAATAGAAACTAAATGCCAATAGGATCATAAAAAGACAGCCATACAAGAACACAAACATTTTACCCTGGGAAAACCCACATGGGGGAAAAACCCAACAACCTTTTCCTTAGATAAATTGTTCAATTCAACAAGAGACACAGTAGTCAATCACAAGATCAAACTAACCAGTCAAACTTGGTCCAACTCCCTCCTAGTTAAGTCAAACAACAGCCCAAGAACCTCAACCTAATCTCATCTCTTAGGGAAGAAATTTGGCTTGCTTCTACACCCAAGATTTTCGATCCTGCTGCTCTGAAATATTTCAAAAATTTGGTCCTTTTGTTCCATGCATGCGAGGACAGCAGCAAAGAGAATACCACACATGTGAAGTCAAATGAGAGAAAGAGATCTTTGTACTTCTTCATCCTCCTAACCTCCTTCTTCGCTTGAATGAATAGAGATATCTTCTTGTTTGTGATTTGAATTGTGCCATGGAAGGAGGTCGAGCGCCTTATGTATACATTTCTGGCTAGCCGAATGGGTGTCTCTTTGAATGGGTCGACTTGACTAGGAGGAGGATAGACTTGGCTTGTTTGGAGCCAAAAATTCAATTTTCAAAATTCAAATTCTCTTTTGAATAGGACATGAAGAGCATGCCTTAAAATTTCTCTTTTGACAATAGCATGAAGAACATGCTTTATATTTATATTTACAAATTCATCAAGGGCTAAGAATATTAATTATGAAGACCGACCATGGCTACAAAATTCAACAACACCCCACAATTTTAGGGTGCAACATGTGGAGCACAAGGGAGGCAATCAAGGTCCCTAGCACGAGGGACCCATTTGTAAATTTATTAAAAAATGGACTAATTCTCTAGTAATAGATCTAATAGCACGTCATAACCACTCCCCGCCCCCCACCAATTGCATCACTAGCAACTTAAGTGGACCATGTTGCTTTGCTACCATTTTGGACCATTCAGGATCATGCCTTCATTCTATTTGGGAAATTATGAATTCTCAAGATAATTTTATACATAGAAGTAACATGATGCTTGAGTTCTTCTTATAAAGTGAAATGTTAAGTGGATGTGCATCAACAATGCTACCAATAATGTTGGCCAATAAATTTAAAAAATCCAATGTCCCGAGAAGTTTTCAAGACATGGGGACACGAGAACAGAGGAATACACTGGGCATGTGGAGACAACCCTAAGCTTTACGGTGCAACATGTGGGGCACAAGGAGGGCATCAAGGTCCCTAACACAGGGGACCCATTTTTAAAATTTATTAAGAAAATCAAAATATATGAAAACATAAAATGATTAATGATACATCTAAAGCTTAATTGTCATTGAAGTTCACCAATACCGATTCACCATTGTAAATTCAAATGAAAAATAGACATGCGGAAATTGGTGATAGGTTCTTATGGTATTAGAGGTTTAGGTTTCTCTGTTATTCCATTTTTTATAACTTTTTTTCAAAAAAAATTGAAGGAGCAAATTGTGGGGTGCCCACATGTCCCGCTTTTCATCAAGGGGAACCTAGGCGACCCACCCCCCGATGTGAAACATCCCTCATTCTTGGCAAAACATTCCACTTACTGTTTCACAACTTGGAGGACGATAGGAAACATTTCAAAGGTGTCCCAGCATCTCATAGGCACAGGGAATGTGTCCTCGACATTGGGGAGAGTATCCCCATGTAACACAAAAAAATCAAAGCAAATAAATTCAACTGAAACTCGACCACAAGATGGACCTTATCAAAAGAAGGGCCCTTGAAAGTTGAAAGTGATAAGGTAACAAATTGCATCCAATGTCACAAGTTCTGAAGTAACAAAACAATTCTTGTGGTCAATATAAAGAAGTCTTCCTTTAAAAATTTGGCCAATAATTCCATTAATAAGAGGCATGTAGCCAAGGCTAGATTGATTATCTATGGAAAAAATATGCTTACAAAGATGGGAAGGCAGCTTTATTGAGCCCTTCAAATTTTGAAAAACATAGGTTTATGTCATTCATGCTGAACCTATAAAGTTTATTTGCTTTGCAATGCGGATTATATTTTGTTGAAATTTTGAACAACCATTAGAAGAACTGATTTTTAGCATTACTTGCTCTTTCTGTCTACATAGTGGCATAGATGGTGACACACCAAAACACAAGGGGAGGCCTTTAAACAACCCAACCAGATCTCTTAATCCACATGCTTTATAATGAAATCAAAGTGAAGACAATGAACCACACAGTGAAATATTGTAATAAATCACCTTTGAATAACCAGCTCTGGACAATGTATATGTTTGAACATGTCACCTAGTATCACACCAAAACAACTGGCATGCTTACCATCCATAGGATTACTATATATTCTGAAATTAAGTGCTTAGACCTGGACAGTGTCTAAGGAATTAACCGTGAAGGAAGCAGCAACATAATGACTAAATCAGTGCACAATTGCAACTACAGTAAAAGGGATCATCAATTGTCACACACAACAAGAATCCATGCATTTATAGAAAAAATGGTTGTGGTTCCATTCGACCCAACATATGCACTAGGCAAGTTCAGACGTCCCTATGCTATAAATGATTCATTAATGTTCAGAATAACTAACTTCAATCCATGTTTCACTCATCTTCTACCGCACCGCATGGAGCTCTGTCCCAACATATACCCAGATCAAGTTCAAAAACTTTGCACCAAGTTTCAACTAGCATAGACCCATCTAAACTTGTATCCAATATGCACAGTGAGGTTGAACTCCAATATTTGATAATAGGCATTTGTGTGAACTTGAGATATGCATCATTATAGCTTTGCAACCTCAAGCTGCATATCAAAACCTGGGTTCGGGTTTAGATGGGTCTGTGCTGGTGTCCCATTCAATGCAACCAACGTACCATTTGAATCCAAAGTAGCCAAATATTGAGGTTAAGTTCCATTATTTTATTCTTAGGAATTTGTGTGAACTTAAGATATGAATCTCCATCACTTTACAACTTCAATCCGCATATCAAACCTGGGTATGGATTTAGAATCTAAATGGGTCTGTACTAGTGTCCATACTCAACACATTCAACATACTATGTGAATCCAAAGCAACCAATTACAGAGGTTGAATTATATTATTTGCTACAGAAATTTGTTTGGACTTGACATATTCATCTCCATGGATTCACAAGCTCAAGCTGCATATCAAGTCTGTGTTTAGGTTTAGATAGGTTTGTGCTGGTGTCCAGACTCCATATTCAAGGCACGCATATGTTGAGGTTGAATTCTAATATTTGATACATAATGATTTTTGTGTGAACTTGAGAAATGCATCTCATGGCTTCACAACCTCAAGCTGCATATCAAACCTGGTTCAGGTTTAGATGGGTTTGTGCTACTGTCCATATTCAATGCACCCAGTGTAAAGTTTAATTCCAACGCACAATTACTCAAAACATTGACGGATTCGGCCACGCACACCCGGTATGTAGATCACCCTGATTCTCTTGATGCAACAAGATTTCTTCAAACTCATCCTGGGCTACATTTCGGTCAGTTTCTATGGATTCAGACAGTTTTTCACTTAATGTGCTTGCAAACCGATACCCTGATTTAAATTGATGAAGTATTAAAACTACTTTTAAGATATCAATCTGTTGAAAGTCGCCCTAGCCTTTTGTCCTTTGCATCGCTTTATTTTTGCATAACGAACATGATAATGGCCCTAGCTCAGAAATCACAGTGCTTAAAATAAACAAATTAAACCCCATCCGATAGTTTTAAACGCAATTTCCCCTGTGCTTTGAGTGTGGATTTTCCCTAGATCGGCGGAGATTTTGGCATTTCGCAGGAAACAAAAACCTAACAATATTCCAATTGAAATAGAAAATGAGAGGAATCGAGAAACACAAAGATTTACCCGTTCATTTTTGAACCGAGTCCTGATGTTGCCCAGCTCTTTGTCAACTCTCTGGCGCTCCTGCTCCTTGTTCTGACAGTTCCTTACATCGCTTATAAAGACCGACAGCCCTCTCATCCCGGACAGAGCCATCTTCACCCGGCCGATCCAATCCACAGATCAATCAAGCAATTCTCTATAGTAGGAATTAATGAACCCCCGACAACTGCTCCTCAGATCCGAAGGTAAAACCGCGTAATACCATGGATTTTCCTACCAGAACATTATCGTCATTGTCATCCAATGCCCTAACCGATTGCATTCGTCCACTCCGCCCTCCCTCCTATGAAGAAGAGTCTGCAACCATGGGGAAAGAAGACTTTTTGCCAATTGGGTATTTTCAATCTTTTTCGCCCTCAGCCCTTTTAGTGTATTTCGTCATGACCCGGTTATTATTATTATTATTCATGTATTAACTCTCGAGTTAGGTGAGCTCGCAGGAGAAGAAGACGGTAATTACCATAGCAGGACGGACCTGTAGCTGTGTATTAGCGGAATAGGGGAGATGTTTTTGACTGTATCAAGGTTATCAAATGACCCGCCGCCGCCGTGGCTTTAAAGGGATTTTTTGTTCATGTGACCTTACTCTTTGTGGCAGGCCGCGGTGTAGAACCCGGGACCGCCATGAATTAAAGGCCGTTGCGAACGATGGGGCCAATACCTTTTTAATTTTCGCTGTTCTAATCATTCCTTTTTTGACGCCAGAAAAAACATTAAACGCTATCCTTTAGTGAAATATTGTATTTTTTCATTACCGAAGGTATCAACTCCTTAATTAGTCTTTTCACAATAAGCCAACATGTTACTTGTGAGAATTAAACTTAGATGGAGAGGGCTCCTAACTACCTCCATTATGAACCTTAGACTTTTAGCATACCAAAAATGACATGGAGGTGGGCTTTGATCCACATATGTTTGCATAGGTGACAATATTGTTAAAATAATATCTATAGGTGCAACCATACGTTCAACCACTACCTCAAAGTGATCCCACAGATTTAGAACTAGACCCAAATGGGAATTGAACATTATCCAACAATGAAAAACTCCTCACTTTCCACCATTGAATTCAAAGCCATTTGGACATCTAAGTATTTGACATAATTCTAATGTATGCCAAAAAGTTTTCACCCACCCCCTTGGTCTTCTTTGATCAAGCCAATACATGTGCTCCCAACATCACAATGCCTTAGTGGCCTTAATTGGTTCCAAGGACAACCTCAATACCAATGAAACCTCCATGGTCTTTGGTACATCAAGTTCTAATTGTGTGTATAATGTTCAATAGTGTTGTCTACATGCACATTTCAACAATGGCACTTGTACACTTTGGCACAATGTGTACACCCACCTCTACACTCTATGCAAGCACCGGTGATATCAATCATTAACATGATGATAGTTATGCTTGCATATTGACAACAATGCATGTGCACCAAGAAGGTGAACAATTATTGAGACTCGAGACATTATATTGTATTCAATAATTACACATGATCATTTACCATGCACATGATATGAGTATAAACCATCTAATGCTTCGAGTGAGACCTTTCTTTTCTAAAATATTGAATAAATCAACACTTAAATTGCACCTACTAAGCTAAAACTTTTGTCTTGAATGTTGAGTCAACACATATTTATCCTCAATTTTACTTATATTTTACTTGTGACATTGAACTTATTTCACCAAAAGGGGTAAGGTCTTTTGAGATTCAACAAGATGATGAGCTTAGTGAAAAGTAAGCACCTTCACTAAGTGGGGCCCGCAGGCTATTTTTAGGTGTATGTCTATTTTTAGACATGGTGAGCATATTCTATAAGTTGCAAGATGTTATTTGTAGATGGTTGGTCAAATGTAAAAAATAGATGAAATTCTATTTTTAGAATATTGGGCAAAGTCCATTTATAGATCGTTAATCTAAATATAAATGCATGTTGATTATTATTAGCCCTTAATAATAATCCGACAATAAATATCAACTTATTCTCTTGGAGCACTTTATTTCAGTGAACAGATTTGGCAAATCGGTGGGCTAAAGGAATTACGCAATTCCTAGGGTTATTGGTGGCTCATGCATGGAGGACTCAGTTAGAATTGAAGTGGCAAAGTTATGACAGAGTTGGAAGAGTAGTTATGGGAGTTGTTATTCAGTTTAGCTCAGTTAAGTGAGTTAAACTCAGTTGAGCTAGTTGTATCTAGTCTAACTGAAAGATACACTATTGAGAGTTTAGTGAATTAATTAGTTAATTTAATTCACAACTAATAACTCACTAGCAACTGAACAAATACAGCAATTGACTACTTGCATGTCAGTTCCAGTGGAGACCCAGTGGAGAGATAGGTGAAAGGGTGAGATGGACTATCTGTTGTGACTATAGTGATGCATTCAATGCATTTGACACACATTGGAGATGCCAATGAGGATTATTTAGTCAAGGCAAGGCCAATTTGAATTCATTCAGGGGTCTTCTTCAGCAGGGATTACACAATGGAGGCAAGTTGTCAGGAGGCAAGAAATTGGTGCATAGATATGCAAATTTCTACATGACAGTGTGTAAAGATTGTTAATTGTACTAAGAGCTTTTGTATGAGATTATTACATGATTCATTGATATAGATAATATATGATAGTTGGGGTTTTTAGCTTTAAGCTTTCCCGTTAAACAACTGTGTTTATGTGCGATTGATTTTCTTCACATGTGTTTGCAATTGGCGATTTAATTTCTGCAAAGAATTAAGTGGAAGGATTTTGTATTTAGCAAGAAGACAAATATTGTTAGATCAGGAGAATTCGGTAATACATCAGTATTAATAAATTTCTACAAGGTCCACTAGTGGGGAGGAATTAGGAGTTTTCCACCAATGACAAAGGTCCAATTCTTATGAGGGTTTATGATCCCCAAGGTTTCCATTGAACACCTAAAGGCGGTAGTTGAATTTGTGAGGCTTGCATTGCATTATTCTTGTACAAGTATTTAATACATAACATCATATGTCCCAAAAAGTGGTTATTTGCCATGTCAACCTTCTTTAACAAAGACTACATTTACTCTACCAAAATCATGGTGCCCTTGGTGGCTCCAACGAGGTCGAAAGGCAACCACCATGCACATAAAACCTTAACAACATTTGGCACATCAAATTTTAACATTGTGTGCCATGTTTGACAACTTTGTACACACTATAATAACATGCACGTGCACACTTCAAGAGTGGCACAATTGCACTTCAATAGGCTATATATGTCCACCTTTGTGCCTTGTACATACACCAATGGTGTCAATCATTTACCATGAACACTATTTCCCATGCATGCTAACAACACATGGTGCAACAAGAAAGCAAACATTGATTGACACATACAATGCTAAATTATCTTCAGCAATTTAACATGATAAATTATCACATACATAATATGAATGGGCAATTATCCAGTGCTTTGAGTTGTTGAATTTGGTAGTTATGGCTGGTCTTCACAATTAATATTCTAGCCCTTGAAATATATGAAAATAAGTAAAATACATGTTCTTCATGTCGGTTTCAAAAGAAATAATTTTTGAAATATTGAAATTTGGATTTTGGCTCCAATTAAATAAAGTCGGCCCACCCAGAGTCAAGTCGACCCCAAGCTAAAGAGACACCCATTAGGTCATCAAGATCACTATCTATATATGTGTCATTCATCTCTCTTCTTGGCAACAAAAGGGAGAGGAGGCCAAGTTCCTGCAATAGAAAAAGTTTTATGAGGTAAATTAAAGTATCTTTGAAGCAAACAATTTATCTTATGTGGATCTATGTTAGGCAGAAGGTCGAATTCTAGGTAGGAGGCTGAATTATGGAGGAGAGAATAGGGTTGTTTGACTAGGTGTGACTAGGGCTATGTTACTATTTAGTTTGACTTTATGTTTGACTTGAAGGTTTAGATGTATCTCTTGTTTGTATGAACAATTTATCTAAGAAAAAGTTACTGGGTTTTTCCCCATGTAGGTTTTCCCAGGGTAAAATATCTTGTATCTCTTGTTTTGTTGTCTCTTTATGATCATATTGTTTATTGTTGAAGATCTTCTATGTAATTGCTCAATGATTCATGTGAATATGAAAGATTTTTAAGGTGAATACCATTAGAAGTAATTATCAATTAAAAGACCTTTGAAAAATCAACACGAGTGAGACATTTCCTCTTTGAAATATTGAATATGATAGCATCAAAATTGCCCCTATGGGTTAGATTTTTTGTCCTAAATTTAAAGCTGACGCACATTCCCCTTAAAGTATGTTTCTTTTGTGTATACTATTGAACTCATTTCAACAAGAAGGGTTGGATCCACTAGTGGTAAGGAATTAGGGGTTTTCACCAATGGCGAAGGTTCAATTATCGTGAGTTCCTCTAGCTCTTAAGGTTGTCAGTAGGGCACTCGAATGTGTTTGTCGATTGTGTGAGGTTTGCATCACACTACTTGTATACAAATAAGCAAATCAAAAACCACTTTTTTGTTATCATCAAGATTGAACACTAAATTTTGTTGGAAATACCTATGGGGGAGTGAATCAGTATTTCATTATTTTTAGTTGTTTTATATTTTAAAACATTTGATGAACATAAGTCATGAAACACAGATCTTTACATAATAAACACATATACAATTTTTCTTTGTAAATATTGTGTAAACTTACGTGTACAAGGCAAGCACCAACTTACAACTTTAGTAAGCACCAACCTATAGGATATTTCATTCCCCTAGCTAAGCACCAACTCAATAAATGTAGGCACCAACCCATAGGAGACGCCAATCCCCCCCCCCCCCCCCCCCCAACTAAGCACCAACAGAGCAAATTGTAGGCATCAACCTACGTCTTCAAGTTGTTCCTTAAATCTATCATTAATAACTCATGGTCCTCAACAAATTCTTTAGTGAGTTTCCATCTAGTCATGCAACCCTCAGGTTTGTGCCTTCAAGCTTTATCATAACCACTTGACCTATACACCTTAACTTTACGCTCCTTAACTAGGCTTCTACACTTGCCTCCTTGTACTTGATCTCCCACATGTCATTTCATTGTATTCGATCAAAAATATGTCTTCCTATCTGACACTTCAATGTCCTCAACCCTTGTTGTTCATTGTTCAATTGTCACTACTTAGGCTTATTATATGCTCGGTGAGAAAGTCTCACCACTTGGCAACTTATACTAAACACCGTAGATTTATTTATGATACGCAAGGCTTTTCAACACACTTGGAACCAAAATATGCTTTTTCAACCTTGAAGGTATGCTTCATATGGCCTATAAAACTTTGCACTAAAGACTCACCTTATGCACCTCATATGCCTATCACAAAAATTGTCCATGATATCCCTATTCTTACTGCACCTCTGTCCACAATAGGTTCGCCCCTATCATCACCTCAACATCTCAACTACTTTAGATGATAACTCCCTTAACATTGCCTTAGCCAACCAGACTCAACCTCCAAAGATCCCTGTAATAGTTCTATAACAGAGCTTGGCCACCTCAAAGACTAGACTAGGAATCGGTCTATAACAGGACTGCAACTTCAGTCTCCAACAGGGCTAAAACCCAGCCTGTAGATCATACTAGAATCTGACCTCCTCCACACCAAAATTATGCCTCATTCAAACCATAACCAAAAACCTTCTCAAAAAGTGTGCCGAAAACCATTTATAGCCCAAGTAGGGTCGTAAATATATCCCACAAAAATTCCTCCAACTCAGCTAGAACTCGGCTTCACTTATTTTCCCTTTGGTTCATAAAATATGAATGTCATTCGTGCCCCTTCACTACCTTAGAACAAAATTGATTTGCTTGAGTGAGTGGCTAGAAATGCTTCTTCTCGTGCTTATTTGTATTGCATTTGGGGTCTCGGACTTGTGCAATTAGAAAAATGTATAATAAATATTCAAAAAACAATTTCTCCTCAACCATGAGGAGTTAGAGAGAGTGGCATATATTGTTGGAAAGGTGTCAAAATAAGTTTTCCAACCACATATATTATGCTCCCATCTGAGCTAGGTAATTGGAGTAAAAATTAATTTGAAGATAGGGTATCTAAATGGGACATCAAATATCCAAAAACAATGTTTCCAAAAGGTGTGCCATATATCGTTGAAAATGTCTTGAAATATGACATTTGACTATGTAAGTTTCTCTTTCATTTAGACAACCTTTAACATCAATAGCAACCATTTTCAACAATTGTTACACCTTGTCATGGCCATATATTCTATCAACTTAACTAAGGTCCAATTATTGATTGATGGGACTTTTCTACTATTAACCAAGGTTTGATTCCCAACACATGGTTAGAAATGGTTTGTTAGACTTTATTTTTATCTCTTTATACTTTGTTAGAATGATATAAATGTGTGAACCTAATAGTTAACATGTGTTTATTCTCATAAATCACATATTCAATTCAAGAAAAGAATGGAGCATGTGTACAACTTAAAATGGATTTGATTATTAAGAACATGTGTTTTCTATAAAAGGTTATAAGTTCAAATCTAAAGAGGGGAAGAGTATGTACACCTCCATAGACTTTAACAACCAAAATGTTACACAGAGAACGATCTCTTATCCCACAAACAAAAAGATGGAATACACCAATTTGGTATATAGCTTGGCTATGATATGTGTGTGTGTGTGTGTGTGTGTGCGTGTGTGTGTGTGTGTGTGTGTGTGAGAGAGAGAGAGAGAGAGAGAGAGAGAGATTCACAGTCCCTGAAGATCGATGACCACTACGTCCATGAAATAATTGTACCAGGCAGATCTACGTGAAAGGATCACTTCTTGTCGGCTCAACCATAGAGCCTAACCCTTGAGAGTGTTGAGAGAATTGAATGTGCAACCTCTCAATAACAAATGTGCTTTGACGACGAGGAATCAACCAACTGAACTAACCTTTAGAGTTACTATAATATTTATTATTATTAAAAATAAATATTTTTACTTTTAACTTATAGTATAAAAATGTCCATAGGAAGCAAATAATTTGATGGTTAATGTTATGAAGTATTATATAAACCATGAGATTCAAGGTTCAAATCTCTCGTGAGTCTAACTTAAAAGAAAAATTTATAACATAAAAATATTATAAATAAAATTTTAGGTAGACACAACCATTTTATGCATGTTATAGAATTTATAATGATTAATGATCTTTAGTATTTGAGATGTTGTGATGTTTAAAGTTCTCATTGAAAAATACAAATTTAAAAGTTAAAATACATCATGAATGGAATCAATTGAGCATCATCCACATCAGTTAGTAAGAAAATGGTGTAGTCTAACTTATAGAGGAAATAACCTTTTTCACTAGAATTCATTAAAATCCGACAATACAATTTCAAGATTTTTTGTTGTTCAAAATACATTTTTAAATGCATAAATGGATTCAACACCCTAAAAAACTCTTTGGCCACTGGAATTATGCAGATTAAATGATTTAAACTCAAGTTTTTAAAAATCTTTGTCAAATTTTGATTAAATTTAACTAGAAAAAAGTGGTGAAAATTGTTTATTAACCTATGTAATAGAGAAATATAAGATAATACATATTTTTTATTGATATATAATTAAAATATATTAAATTTGTAAATTTAAAATGATTATTTATTTATATATCTATTTTTGAAATAAATAAATAAACAATTTTCATTTAAAATAAAAATTATATATAAAATTTATAATGTAATTTTTTATTTATTTTTTAATTTAAAAAGAATTATATCGTATTATGACAATATTATTAGTTTTATTTATAAATTTTAATATTAAAAGTTAAATTTTATTAATAATTATTATTTTTTGTTTGCGCTATATTTTAATTAGTCTAGATCCATTTTAATTTGGATCTACCAAGTGTCCAGAAAGATTAAATCTCTCCAAATGCTAACTTTTTTTTAGAGTGAAAAGAGATTTGATCTCTCTCGACAATTGGTAAATTTAGAATTAAGATTTATGTAGGTTGGTTTCGTTATTAATTATAACTAGCAGTTGCCCCAGGAGGTGCAAGGAGAGGCCGATAGGAGTATCATTTGCTAATTATTCAAGAGTGCTAACTGAAAAAAAATATGAGATAGGAGCGATTATTCGAACTTCATGCAGGCAAAATTTTCCTGATAAGTGGGCAGAGCAGCTGAAATTCCAACTATGTAACTGATAGAAACAAATTGTCTTTCTGAGTGATATAAACAACAACTATAAGATTTATAAGCCTGTAAAAAGTAGCTCATAAGGCCTACAATAAAAGAGGATGTTATAAACCATAATAGATAACTACATATGAGGTTATTTTGAGGATATTTTCATCAATTTCTAATACAGAAAAACAAATCTCAAAACCAGAAGACAATATAGAACATCATAGCAGGGCAAGCTAACCGTTCATCTCAAGTTCAAATCCCACTGGAAAAAAACAAATTTCAAAACCGAAGACGATGTACAATATAGATCATTACGACAGGGTATGCCAAACCTTGATCTCAAGTTCAAATCCCACTGAAGGGAAGGGAATCATATCAATTTGAAATTAAATCTTTAACATACGAATAGGACCATTGGAATAAAATAGTTTGCAAATAGATAATCATCACAAGTGACATGGCTATTATATCAACCCAGTGAAGTCTTTGTTGAAGTTATTGCTTCTATTCATTTAAAAGATGAATATAGAATAGTGGAATGTACAGACTTTAGAGAAGAGGATTGAGCCATAATACATGCACCCAAATGTCATTGCTAAACTAATTCACCAATAACTCTTCTATGTTCCTTTAATTCGGATTCAATTGTTGTTATATGTTTCTTCTGTTGCAGAAAGATCCCCATGATAACTTGCTAGAAGGGACTGAAAATTGGTGTGTTTCAATATGAATGCACGACAAGTAACTGATCCTTCATAAGCTATGGAGTGGTTGTATGATATCCATATTGTTGTGGGTTAGACACCCACTTCTTTTTCAAAGTGGTAATATTAGCTAGTTTGTCTGCTGCTACACAAAGAATCGTTCATCATATGAATTTATTTTGTTGACATAGCAATCATATTGTTCATACCTTTGCAATGTCTTGCATAATAGTCATGCCACTTTGTATAGATAAAAAAATGTTTAACCATTCTCTTCAATATCTCGACATATGCTCATGAAGCGAGAAGCGTTCTTGCGCTGTTTTTGGGCTGCAGGATTCCTCCTGATCGGAAAAATTGTTTTGGGCATTTTTGTACTTATAGCAGTTAGCTAAGAAAATGTAAATACAAAAGTTGATTGCAGTAAGAGATGCTAGAAGCCAATAATAGTAGTCTAAATGCTTTTTGTTCAGGTTGTCTACGAACCAACAACTCCCTTTGTTTCTGCTACTAAGCTTCTCAGTAACTGAAATAAGGATGCTGCTCAGGAAATTACCAATTCCTAAAACACTCAAATACACAGATATACCAAGGGTTTTCATAGTGTCTGGCATCTGATCATAAAAGTACTCTTGCATTCCTACCATTGTAAATACATCAGCTATGCCAAATAAGATATATTGTGGAAGCAGCAGAAAAATGCTCAATGGAATTGTTGCATTGGCCATATCTATGAGTCCATTTTCCTTTGCAACCTTTATTCTTCTGATCTCTATCAACGCAACAACAATCATTGACAGAATGGAGATAACCATGCCAGTTCCTATCCTCTGCAGAAATGTTATACCACGTTCATTCCCTGTCAAGTTTTTGGCAATCGGAACAAAGATGCGGTCATAAATAGGCAACAATAGAATGAGAGTAAGGCTAATAAAACACTGTAAGCTTGCAGCAGGGATCTCAAAATGTTTTCCAATCTTTCTATCCATTGTGGCGCCTTGTTTTGTGAAAAATGTTGAATATTGTGCAAAGTCAACCCCGAATATCAAACATGTCATCCAAATTGGTGTCAGGCCAAGAACAGCTTTCACCTCTTCAACTTCTTGGACTGTGCATAGTCGCCAATTACGGGTTGTTTTGCACTCGTAGTCTAATTCATCTTCAACTGTGGCCTTGTCAAGAAACCTGAAACTCAAGAATGAGGATATCCATCACAAATATCTTGGTTCATTTAAAATTGAAAAGAACAGAGTACAATCAACAAGAGGTAACAATAACAAGACTGAAACGGAACAGAAATAGGGCTTAGGGACTCATTGCACCTTTTGCACTCGTAGTCTAATTTATCTTCAACTGTGGCCTTGTCGAGAAACCTGAAACTCAAGAATGAGGATATCCCTGGCTGTAGAGCATGAATTTCAAAGGGTGGGACATTGATTGGGTGCAAATTATGGGTCGTTTTGGCCTTATCTCTCAGACCTGGCATCTGAATAGAAGGAAGTCCCCTCAAACTCCTCATTTCTTCAGACATTTTCTAGAAGGGAAAGGGAAAAAAAGAAATTACTTACCAGTGTCTAGATGCTGCAATCCCTAGCTGTATAGCATGAGTTTCAAAGGAATGAGATTCGATGCACACTCAGGGTATGTTTCTTGAATCACTTCAGCAAAGAGTAAAAGAAAAAGAAAAGTATGAACCAGCCGTTAGCTGCGGTCTACCTTAGTTGTTTAACAGGGTTTCAAAGGAATGAGATTAGATGCAAATCCCAGATTGTTTTGGCCACATATTTACCTCTCAAACTGCATAAGGAAGGCCACACAAACCCTGAGAATATGTTTATAGAAACAATTTGAAAAGGAAAAGACAAATACTAACCATCAAATATATGACAGAAGACAGGGTAATGGTCCAATATCGACCCAAATATGAATCTGCAATAAAAGCTACAACGAAAGGAAGCATGGATGCCACACCATTCCAGACATTGACATTCGTTGCAACAGCAGCAGTGCTGTCATGCGTAACATCTGTGAGGTAAATCACCAAGTTTGCAAGAATGCCCGCATAGGCTAACCTTTCTGCTATCTCCACTCCTGTGAAGAAGATGCTGATAAAACATGTGGACCAAACACAACAGCTACTTCTATACAATTGAATCTGAGAATAAAATCCAGGTGTTGATCATAGAACCAATGGACCAAATACAACAACTATTGCAACGCAATTAAATGCATAAGACAAAAGAATTGAAATGAATTCATAGCAATTATGAAGAGTGATGCTTTCCATCGACCAGTATGAGCTCTCTTAACAGAGTGTCCATGGATATCAACTGACCCATCTCCAACAAAACCACCTAACAGAGCGTCCGTGGAGATCAACTCATCCATTTCCAACAAAAAACCGTTGAATGAGGATGAGTGATTCTCTTCCATTGCTGTGTGCGCTCAAATAGTTTCCAGAGATTCCTCCTAACAATAATACTCAGTGATTGTAAAATTACCCTTTTGACAGGGAATCGTTTAATTGTTTTATTTTTCGCTTTAATTCATGCTGATTATATACTTAATGTTGATTTTATTCAACGTTTCGCTTTACTTCATGCATTTTATTTGTTTAATTTTGATTAAAATAAGTGAAATCAAGACAAATCATAAGGAAAATTAAATTACCCAATCAAACAATTCCAGAATAGTTCCTTCAGCATGATTACTATTTTTTCCATTTGAATCAAGACAAAAGATGATTCAATAATATCATATTTTCGTGCCAATCAAACGCAAAGTATACACAAGACACTCAAATCCTCAATATATACAAACTCCAACTCACATGTAAAGTTACACAAAATCACTGCACACTTCGAAAAATACGCCTTTATGATGATGCCATTTTCTTCCTTTGCAGATATATGCTCTTGGGTTCACCAGTCATCACTGTTGAACAAGAGGAACATGCACAAAGCGTACATATAACTCTGCACTCTGAACTTGCAAATTTTAATGAATAAATATGCCAGTCACATTGGCAGAGAATGCATGATCAAATAGCAGTGTTCTACCGCGTGGAAAGAAATGTGTTGCCCAAAGAGTATGAATGGTTTCTATTTGACTGTGTACAGGTGTTGCACTTGTCCTTCGGAAATACCCTCCACTTCGGGATGTTTAGGACTCACACCCAGCACTTAAATAAATATCATTTGCCTATGCCATGTTACTTCTCATACTGTGCCTGTAAGTTGCGATGAAACATTGAACAATCTTGAGAGAAAAGGTAACAAGGCTGCCAATAATGCTTTGGGGCATTCTTCATGTGGTAAATGCCCACATCCAGAGATTGGTACTATTCTCTGCAATATGACGACCAACTGTGTGTTAGAGTCAAGCACTTTAAGAAACGCTTAATATTAAATCATGTCATATTTTAAAGAAATGAATTTTACTCACAGAATTAGGAAGTTTCATTGCTAATACTTGAGATGATTTAAGTGGAGCTAAAATATCTTCTGCATAGGAAGCTATCAGCACAGGCAAATCTTTTAATTTTTTTAACAATTCTGTAGCACTATGTGGGGAAAGCATGGAGCTTGAGGACAACTTGCTGACTTCCCCGAAGAGCTTTATCCCACCCTTCTACACATAATGGTGCCTGCATCATAGCCAACCATCATATAACTTGTTATATTTTCTAAATGCAAAATGAAACTTTTTGTTTACAGAACTGCAAAGCTATGTTTACTAATTATATACCTTGTAAAGGTCAAGAACATCAGATGTTAATTTTGTTGCATTAAACCAAGCACGACGATTAGCAACTTGGCTTATATCTGTACGCAGAAGAGGGCGCAGCATATGCTGTCCAAGAGACGTGTGCAACAGAATCACTGCAAATGCTAGCACTACTCTTGTGAGACTCACACCAACAAGCACAACACCTTTAACTTCTACCTGCAACATTCCAAAAGTGCCATTTTAAGAATTTGGAAATATATACATGGATAAATAAAGATACCCCAATAGATATTATAAAGTTTAAACTTATCTGATGAAATTCTCTACAGGAATGTGCTCTTTCAGCCGCCATTAAGGCAAGCAAGCCACCATCATCGTGACCCACAAGAACAACTAATGAGAACCCAATTTCACAACATAACGAAAACAACAAATTGACTTGTAAAAGTTAAAATCATAAGAAATAAGTAAGAAAAACTCTGAATCGATAAACAAAAGACATAATAGAAAGCTGGGGCAAATTAGGAAAGCAGTTGGCTTCATGGTCTTCACCTGAGATTGAAGCTCATATGGATTAGGCATTTCCTTTTCTTCCCATTTTTTTCTAGAAGGACGAGATGTCAGTCCCCAACCAGGCCGATCAAATGCAGCGACAGAACAACATGCTCTTTCAGCCGCCATTAAGGCAAGCAAGCCTCCATCATCGTGACCCACAAGAACAACTGATGAGAACCCGATTTCACGACAAAACGAAAACAACAAATTGACCTGTAAAAGTTAAAATCATAAGAAATAAGTAAGAAAAACTATGAATCGATAAACAAAAGACATAATAGAAAGCGGGGGCAAATTAGGAAAGCAGTTGGCTTCATGGTCTTCACCTGAGATTGAAGCTCATATGGATTAGGCATTTCCTTTTCTTCCCATTATGTTTTAGGAGGACGAGATGGCAGTCCCCAACCAGGCCGGTCAAATAAACGCGCTCCTTCCTAATACGCAGTGATTACCGTCTCTTTTTCTCCCCATTCCCTTTCTCCTACTTTCTTCGGCCATGGCACGAACACTGGCCTTTCCCTTTCTTCGGCCCATGCAAAGCTATTTCCAGACATCCCCGCTTGGCTAGAATGTTTGAAGGGCACTCAAGTTCTCCATGTCTCCACGTCTCTTTCACACTTGATTGTGCCAGCACAATGCTTAATTCCCATCTCAGTAAGTGGAACACAGAAAGGCGTGCCCCGGATATATCTCCATTACTCCTGGAGATATCAGAAGCCAGGGCTTCCCACACATCCTCAAATTCAGGAAACATATGACTCATGGACTCAAGCATTATGTGATAGGGCATGGGTTTTCCTACAGCCTTCTCCTTCGTACCATATGAGTACTTTCCCACCTTGCATCGACGCCCGCACCTTCTGAACATCCTTCCCGGTATTGTGATGTCGCAGACACTGCACATAAGGGTTACAGTGACACAAAACCCTTGGAAATTATATGAACTGTATTTTTCACTCAGCCAAGAGAGGAACCTACTATGTGAACTCTATATACATGATAATGTGTTGTAGAAAAGGCTCAAGTGGTCACCAAAGCCCTATGTTGGGGATGTGCAGCTCAAGGCATTCACGTACTGGTAGAGCCAATTGGTTCACAATTGCAGAGCAGTATAACGCTAAGGAGATGAAAGCAGAGTTGAGAGTAAGAGGAGAAGGTGCTAGACCAACTGAGGTGTGGCAGAATCATATATAGAATGTAGTGGATTCAGCTGCATTCTTGGTACTGGAGAGAAGGCATTTGGGAGTTGCAGCAGGCTCATCGGCACTTCCAGATATCAAGTGCTCAGAAGTGCACACATGAGACGGTAAGAGTTAATAACGGAGCTACAAAACAGCGAGTCGAAGAGCTACAGAAGGGAGAGCCATATACATCACCAGGGTTCATGATACTTCTGGAGGGGCCTATCGGCCTAATTATAAATATAAATATAATTGTTAATTTTGTGTTTTTATTTTATATAATTTGACCCAACAAAATGGTTTATTGATAATTCCAATTATAATTATCATTTTTAATATATCTATTTTTTTGACTAAGTCAAAATGTTAAACATTGCAACATCTCCACCATACCAATAATTTATTTATTTTTACAAATTTTAATGTAAAAAAATTGTTTTAAAATTGAAATTATATTAATATGATGTTGAAATTTGCAATTTTTTATCAATAACAAAATCATAATGTTGTATTTTAGTTATTAGATGTTTTTATCTTTTTTTTGTCATAATTTATAGTTAGTTTTGTTTGAAATCTAGCATAATTTTTTTGGAATCTTAAAATTTATCTATGCAATTTACAACACTTTATTTATATATTTAACCAGCCTAGATCCATCTTAATTTCAGATCTACCAAGCGCTTGAGAGGGACCAAATCTCTTGACCAAATATCTTGTCTTTTCAAGAGATTTGATCCCTCTCTACTCTTACCTTTAGTAGTTCCACAATTTAGATGAATTTAGGCTTATTTAATTTCATTTTTTAAATAGTTTATACTCCATATGAATACCATGAGTTGTTATTATTATTATTATTAGATGTTTTGTGATCCATAAAGTGGATAAATGTTTTTTCGGATTAATCACATCATTATGATTTAGTCTACCAAGTTCAGAGAGATAAAAAAAAGTTTGTATCTGAGGAGATCCCTCTAGGAGCTTGATACATCAGGAGTTGAGATGGATCTAGACTGGTTAATCCCCCCTTTAAATAAGTTATATTCCACATGAATACCATGTGTCATTTTTATTATTTTATTTTTATAAGGTTTTTTTACTAAGTTAAAATGTTTACATTACATTACATTAATAATTGTATTTAGTCAAAATGTTAAACATTATATTACAACATCTCTACCATCCTTAGTAAACGTTTCTCATCAATACAATAAAATTATTTTTATTTTATTATTTTGATTGTATTTTTTATTCTACCATATTTTTATTTATTTTATTTTTTAATGTAATAAGACTTAATCAAAATATTAAACAAAACATTATATTACAACGTCTTTACCATATTAAATTAAAAAATCTCTCCGTACAATAAAAAAACACATTTTAAAAATTTACAATCTCGCTAGAAATTATATTAACAAAATTGAAACTTAAAAGTAAAAAAAAATCATCTATTCCAATAATAAACCATACAAATTATACGATATGTTCATGGTTAGCGTATATATTGCCCATGGAACAAAATCAAGAAAACAATCAATTCAAATGCCTATCACTAAAAGGTGGAATTGACAAACATCATACTTCCAAATATATGTTCGACTTTGAAACTACTTTAACATTAAACGACACGTCTATGTCCACCCACCGATTTGATTTTGGTATGAGAAAAGGTTGTGTCCATACGTTACGATTCTCATCACTCCGTGGTACTTGGCATTGGTTTTTTTTTTCCAAAGTATGAAACATCTTCTAAATTTGTATATGTTTTTATTAACCATGATAAAATATTATATAATAAGAAAAGATTTGTTATGGTTTATAGAAAAATTAGATTAGATATAAAATCGAAATTAGAAAAGAAATTATTTAAATAATTTATTGATGTCCAATAATTTACAAATTAAATTAGTGTGTATAATTAAGTTATAACAATTATAATCTAACTCATAAATTATATATTGAATTAGAAAATTAAAAGTATAAAATTGAAGGAAGATTTTCATTTACATTGATCAAATTATGAAACTTTAATTGCAATATGATCTTAGCTACTTCTAGGGTGAGCAATTAGAGTTTGGAGGGATGCTTAATTGTGCTTCCACATGGCCAAGTCTATGATCCAGAGACTGCATAGTAAGTTGCATGTTGTCCAACATCAACAATATGTATTCATTGGCCTCATTGTAGTCTAATAAAACAATTCCCATCATAAGATTAATATGCTAATAAATGTTAACAATATACATATATTGGTTGTACCTGCTAGAGGTATGATCCATGTCACGTATCTAGTCACCCACATCAGTGAAGATCTTTGTGTCAATCAAACAATGTTGTCCCCTAATAATCTCAAGTTTAACCTATTTTAGCTTTGCTTGAATGGGTTGATAGTTTTGATCCTTATTATGTTGGGAAAAGTTGGTGTCCCTTAAGTAAGTAGCATCATGACAAACGTGGGTTTGTTGGTGAGCCATGGTTAGCTTGAGGAGAGAGTGAGACCACGAACGAGGAGCAATAACTTAGAGAGATTGAAAATGGAGACAGGTAGGGACTAAAATGGATGGGAAAGTGAGAGGATAAGGGATAACAAACAAAGGCTACAGTTCGAACCAATGGAGGAGAAGCTTTGAAATTTGAAGGAAATATCGAGAAAGCTAGGAGCTGGAAAAGGGGGCATATGGGGAGGGAGGAAAACATTGAACAATATGCGGCCCATAGAGGAGAAAATCCAGAGTGAAAAGGAAATTCTCATAGAGAGGCCGAGGGGTTAAGATAACCAAACATGAAACATACTAAAGAGAGTGAGAAAAAATAGCGATTCCCATAAAATACATGTTCATAAGCTCCTTAAACCAAGTAGACTTGTTCCATGTGATGCCATAATTCAATTTCGAGAGCATTGTAAGCCAACAAAAGTCTACAACCACTTGTGGACTGAATCCATTATGCCAAATTGAATTTGAGAGCCTCATGGAATGATAATCAATCATGGGGAGGGAAACCAAGATAGGGCCATCTAATGGCTTGAACTCTACGTGAGTGCAAACCATGGATTTTCCAGGTCCCCAATAACATTTAGGCATTGATTTTGTACCTTGTCCCAAGACAAATGTCATCGAACAATGTTGAGAAATTATGTTATAACGTGCGTAACAATGTGGCAGAGTAATTAATACACTTGAGGGGCATCTTGCCACATCCCATCCCATAATTGTAGGGTGCGAAAGTGGCAAGGGACACCCCCACTTGTCTCCCATGCGTCACCCCATCCAGGTAAGTAATTTAATTTTAATTATTATAAAGGTTTTTTTTAGCATTTATTTAACGAGGTAAAACTTATGATAATTAAGTTGTTAATAAGTAGCGAGGACTATTATCACTTGCTACATTCTACAAATGCAAGTCACCTCGTCATTGTTAATTAAGAAAAACAAAGCCACTTGAAATTGTTGAAAATTGTAACTAGAGTCAGTCTTCATAATATTATGATTGATGTATTTATTGTCTTTAATATATTCATTTATTTACGTTTTAAAGCACATTCTTCATGCTTAGAGTCAAAAGAGTAAAAAAGGATTTATTTTCAGTCAAAAGAATGTTTATTTGAGTCATGTCCCATTTGGACATTTGAAAGAAAACAAAAAAAAAAATCAAATCTATTTTTCTTTCATAAGCCCACAAGATCCTAATGTCAACCCTCTTTGGACATGTCTTCCCAATGGCAACTATTCGATCCTCTTGGATAGCTATATATAAGAGTCAAGTTCAACCTCTTGGATTCAATTCATTCATTCAACATATCATCTGTTTCTGCACTTAGACAGGAGGAAGAAGGTCAAAGTCAAAGGAGAGAGAAGGAAGTCAAAGGAGAGGAAAAAAACAAAGTTTTCTACTATATTTCAGCTCACACGTGTGAAATTTCTAAGGTATTGCAAGGCCGAAATTCTTTGTTTTAACCAAACTTGGAGCAGGTTGACTAATGTTGACTTTGACTATTGGAGGTATTAGTGTCAGTAATTGCATCCTTCCACCAGTGATCAAATTAACTCTTCCATGTCATGTTAAGTGTCTCGTTCTAAAATTTTTATTCATTCCATTAGGTCATGCAAAAATTTGGTCACTTGGTGCAGATTTAGATCAAGTTTCACTCTTTTAAAAAAAAATCATTACTTGCTGGCTCATTTCATCACTAAGTTGAGTATCCATCATTCATGAGTTTTTATCACCTTTTCAGTCATTTCACCATGAAGTTCATTCAATCAGGGTTTCCAATAGGTCTTAGGGTTTTTAAGGTCCATCAAAGCACCATCTGCATGCATAAAAGACCAGCAAATAAGAGAGTGACAATAAACATATTTTTATTATGTAAAGCTTAATTTGTAAATTTTATTTCAATTTCAATATGTAATTTCATGTTTTCTATATGTAATAAGTACTCATGGTTCCAAGTGCCAAGAAAGTCAAAGTTCCAAAAGTCTCAGTGTTCAAAAAATCCACCAACTGATCAAATTCAAAACGTCAAATGAAAGGTAAAAATTCCAATGTTTAAGTTGAAATGTGAAAAAGGAAAGTGGGTCCCAAGACCAAATTTGAAAATTTCATCAAGGTATAAAGGCCATCAAAGACCAATGAGAGGCTCATTTTCACTCTCATCCATAGAGCTCGCACTTCCCCTAGCTAGAAAATCAAATTTTCAAGCGAAGAAGGCAAAACTTTTGGAGGCGCTGCACTCCTGGGCTTGGCACTGCGCTCTTGGAAATTTGGCGCTATGCTCCTGCGTTTAGCGCTATACTCCTGTGTAGAGCGCTTTGCTCCTGTCAATTTTCTTTTGCAAACTCCTACAACTTATCAAAGCTTCTTCCAAGCAGTCAAACCATTAATTGAAGTTATCTACAACTCCTAGCATGTAAGTCCATCATTTCATGACCTCCTATCCTTGCTTGATAATCAATTTTGTGATGATAGCCCTCCTCATAATAATTTCATGTTTTAAAAGCTAAGAAACCCTAATTTTATTCCCATATGCTAAATTGTTTTCCCTAGACACAATTTATCCTTCCCATATCTCAATAAACACTTTCACTAATTTTTTCTACCCCCTACTATTTCCCTAAGCTCCCTAACTCCCTTCCCCACTTCCCTATTTTTTCCTACACCCATTCCCACTCCCTAAACCTACTTCCTACCCCCTTTTCCTTCCCTAGGGTTTCCAAAACAAAACAAACACATGGAGGAGGAAAGAGATTTCATAAAAGAGGATAGAGAGGAAAGAAGACCACACAAGGGAAGGAGGATTTTGAGGCTTGAACCATCTAGCACCAGAGAGTTAATGGCCTCACCCATGACAATCAATTGCTTCAAACATGTGGGTTGCTTTGATTTTTGTGAGCTAGTCCAGAGAGTTCAACATCACCCTCCATTGACCAGAGTTTTCATCTCCAATCTTCAAGATAATCAAGTGACCATTGTAGGGGTGACCTTTACCATCTCTACAAATATTATTGATGCAACCACAAGGATACCCAATGTGGGGGAAAAATGCTTTAAGACCATAAATATAGATGCCTAACACTATGAATCATTCCTCAAGCCAAGATACAGAAATGAGAACAAGAAGGTTTTTCCTTTCAGCCACCTACTTGACAGATTTGTTCCCATGATGAAGATAATCATGAAATACTTCACTAGTGAGGGCAGATTCTCCCGATTGTACTCATATCACATGAGGTTTCTCATGCACTTCACAAGGGTAAAATTGCTTCACATTCCTCATTATTCATACAGGAGCATTGACAAGATGGCTTACAAAGTGCAGAGCAGAGAGCCAAAGCATAATATGGACAACCCTTTTCATCACTCTCTTATCAAGATAATTGTCCTACATCATCTCAATCACGTGAACATTACTTGGGAGACCTTCATTGAAAATGATGTCTTCATTACTCCACCATCTGAGCCTGTGAGACCAATTCCACTACCAGTATCAGTGCCTAAAAAAGACACAGGATCATCTAGCATGGTTGTAGTGAAAAAGACCAAAAAGGACAAAAAATTAAAAACCTATCAGAGGGGACCTAGGAAATTGTTTTCTCCATAAATTGTGGAAGGGGCCTTGCCTTCTTCATCAACAAAGCAGGTACACCACGATGAGCATCAGAAAGAGACAGTTGTCCATGAAGAGGAAGACCTTCATGAGGAAGAAAAAAACTTTGAGTTGATGGATTTGGATGATCAAGATGACCAGGAGACCTCAAAGCTTATCATCAAAGAGAAGGATTCCTTGATCAAATAATTGCATGATAATATGGCTAGAACTCAGTTTGTCATATCATTCCTTGAGCAGGAGAACAAGCAGCTGAAATATCAACAAGTACTCATGGAGCTAGAGCTGCTCAAAGAAAAAAGGAAAGATACCAAGGGTAAGGCAATGGTGTCACTTTATGATCCTGACCATGATGACCTTCAAACCAACAGAACAAGACCAAAAACAAGAGGTCTTAAGAGAGCTCTACAACAACATAAACTTGAGGTTGAAAACCTCTCTTTCGAGGAGAGGATTGATCAGGAGGTTGAAGATGATAGAAAGATATGGTTAGATAGGGTAAACCTCCACCTTGAGAAGCTCCTCCACAAGGTAAAAAAAGATAACAAGATGCTCAGAAACATGTCCAACAGGTACATCACAATAAACAAGGTCTGTAACATCAAACTCAAGAAATTGGAGGAAAAACGAAAGCAAAACCTAATTAATCAAAAGGAGGATGATAAGTTTAAGATCCTTTTTTATGCTTACTTGATTATTTGAGGCACATCATTAGCACTCTATCCATCAATTTTGAAAATTTTTGGGCAACTTTTTGAGATTTTGGGCATTTTGACAAATTTTGACTAGTTTCCAACACAGTCAACTTGTCAAAAGAGCCTCCAAATGCAAAATGGCCACCACCATTGGATTGATAAGGCCCTCTACATGCAATATTTACTATTTTCACTCAAAAATTAGACAATCTGGTAGGGAGAAATTTCCAAAAACACCTAAAAAATCACCTTTCTACCCTTCTTTTTAGGCAGGTGTTGCGCTTTGAAGCAGTGTTGGGAGATTTCACTTTTGGAGGCCTTGAACTCATCATTTTCAGAAACCAATGGCAATTTTGAAAACTAGACAAGAGCATCTTTCCAATGAGCTATACTGAGCTCAATTTGGACTTCAGGAAGTCCCTCAAATCCAGCCTTGAAGTTGGCGTTGCGCACCTGTGTTTGGCGTTGCGCTTCTACCACTTTGCTGATTTTTTCCAAATTTTTCAAATTTTTTCAGTTTGGTCAAAGATTCATGAATTTTACTGATGTAAATGTAATTAAGTTACTTTTAAGTTACTAGATAGTAAATGCATTAGGTAAAAGTGGATTTTTGGCTAAGATGAATCATTTTCACCAAAGTTAGGGACAAGTTGGTTGACCTCCCTAGTCTTTGGGTTTTCAGTTCAGTATTTTGGGGATTAGTTCATCAAGTCAGGGATTCAACCCCTGAGCTTGGGAGAATCAGTTTTTGGCCTATATCTTCCACCTTCTTTCTCATTGCAAGGGTTGGATTATGTTGTATTGATTAGAGAACACTATTGTACCAGACTTTTGGCAAGAATTTATTGACAGAGTTGCAACTATTTTGGTGGGATTCTTGTGGTACTGTATTTTGACATAGTTTCTTCTTTTGTTTACATATGTGTGAATGTTTTGTACTTTCCACGATCCTGTCATTTCTATAATATGGTTGGTTCTTAAGTAGGATAAGCAGAATTCATTTTTAATGCTTTGTTTTGGGAGAATCATCATACTTGTGTTTCATTTTTCCAGTTTAAAAAGAATTCATTTATGTCATGCTATTTTTATCACCTCACCAATATGTCTACGATTGCTAGTCCTTTTTTCCTAACCTAGTTTCCTCTTTGACCTAATTCACTCATCCAACACCCAAATCAGTGAATAAAAAACCCTATGCTACTCTACCTAGCCTAAAACCTAATTGATCCAACCCTCTTGGTTGTGATCCCTTGGAGAGAGACCTCTATTTCCCAGTAGGGCTAGCTACTTGGAAAGAGCTTGGTCTGTGGTTACCTTTGCTGGTCTCTTCTCAACCTCAAAGATCCGATGGAGTGATAACAAGAGGGACTTGGAGGAGTTTTTGACTTGGAATCTTTGTGGGTGACTTGGTCTTGCTCTTGGATATCTCATTTTGATTTGATTCTATAAGGGAAGGATTGTTGGGTTTTCCCCCTTGTGGGGTTTTACCCTATCTAGTAACTTAAATTTTGGTGTCTCTTGTCTCTTCGTGATCTTTATGTTTTATACATTTGTATAATTGCTTAATGAAGAAGACATAAGAAGTGATAAGAAAGCAGCTAACATTCACAAGTAATTATCAAGAAGAGGAATCAAGCATTTATCTCTACTTCGTTTCTCAATAGAAATGATTCACTAGTGGTCTATAAGAAAATTGATTTCCACTCTTACTAGATGCCTCTGGGTTTTATGCTATTAAACTATTTCCTTATGAGTAAGAGAAGCTCTTAGCCATTCAAAAGTTGTATGTCCTACTCCAAGACCAAGAGACAGGTTTGGCCTAGATAATATCTAAAAGAAAATAAGTATTCCTTGTTGTCATCATTGAGGCTATCACTTGTGCGGTCATATGATTTCTAGTAACATCTAGCTTTAATCACATACACGAAACCAAATACTATCCCAAATTTACTTAACTTCATGCCTAATAAAACTCCATTTTTATAATGATATTTTTGTTCAATAATGTAAAAATTTAATCAACTTTTCTATATAATTTCAATACAAATTTGTATAATTTATTATTACATAATTTTATTATTTTTCATAATTATTATTTCTCATGAGTTTCATTAATACATTATAAATAATATTATAATAATAATTTATTTTGATTTACGTCAAAACTCTTTTTCCTTTTTTCGACAACACAAAATGCTTCTGATTAATGACTACAAATTTCCTAAATTAATTGACATTATGCAGCTACACACTTTTTTACCAAGTTTATGTATACAAACACTCTTGTACTCCTCCGCTTTGTACTTGATTGTTGTATACATTAACATAACCATTGGAAAATATGAATAAAGATATATCTAAATAATAACCTCGACTTACAAATAAGCAACAATTCTAGTAGTTACGTTCATTCCTCCTTCCTTTCAACCCTTCAATATTTCTTCTAAAGAAGTTTAATATCAAACACCAAGGCTTTTCATCAAGGATGGGGGTAAGGAAATATGTTAGGGAAAACTTGTGATTCTTGTTACATCCATTATTATCCTTCAAACCTTATTGCAACCTATAAAAGTTATACAAGGTTTGCCTTTTCCCATCAACATTTTTTTTTCTTTTTTTAGTTGTTTCATTGCATTACAATATAGTATTTACCATAATGTTATTTAACATGGAAATAACAAAATGCTAAGCTAATGAAATTTTTGTGTGATGTGCAAAATTTCTAAAAGAAATGAAATTTTAAGGAGGTTCTACTTGTACTTGGCTAGGGTTTCCTTAATTGTCACTTTGGTGGCCTTCTCAATTAATTGTAGTTGGACGAGTTCAAGCAATTAAGGAATAAATGAGGGTTTTATTTTTCTCTTTTGAAACATCATTTTGATCAGTCAACAATGGAAGATGAAATACACTCAAACATAGAGCGATTCAAGGCTTTTATTAGCTCTTGAAAGTCGACCACAAAAACCCCAACTCAATAAATGAGATTCATCAAATGATTGGAAGAAGTAACTTAGATGGATCTTCCATCCATATAATTAAGGATAAAAGTCTTTATTTTGTTTGAGAGAGGTTTGATTAGGAAGCTTATAGGTGTGTATCCCAACCCCAAAGCTATAGAAACATAGACACAAGAGAATTGGACACCTATGATACAAAGCCAATTTTCAATGTTTACAACAAGTAGAGGTTATTTTGTATTTATTTTTCCAAAAAGGGGACAAGTGATTTAATCTTTCAATTTGGATCATACTTCATGGGATCTAGGGGATTCTGCTTATCACCCCATTCTCTTGATTTTGACTCAAAAAGGGAGATTACAACAACCCCTGTCTAGGTTAGGTTGCCCCATCTAACGTTAATATTTTGGCATTAAAGCTCCCTTGGAGAAATTGGGAATAAATCTAGACAATTCATTGACAAAGAAAAGCTCAAAGGATATTTATTCACATGTGCACGGATATGTGTGGAAGTGTACCAATAAAAGGGTCTCCCAAGTGCATTACAAATCAATTTGGAGGTGTGGATCCACTTACAAGCTTTAGATTAAAAGCACCTTCCCTTCAAATGCAAGCCAAAAAATTCCCAATGTCTCGAGCAAAATAGTGGACCCCCCACCCCCCATCAAAACAATAGTTTTAAAATAGGCTCAACAAAATTCACCTTCAGTGGAATTGACTAAAAGAAGTACTAACAAATTTGAATCATTTGAAAATCTGAAAGACAAAAAGAAGAAAACTAAAGGAGTAGAGAAAGAAGGGAAAAAATCTAAAACAATTACAAATAAAGGAGGTGTTGAACCTTCAAAGGGCCATGTGAAACTAGAGAATATTGTTTTAGTGGGAATATAGGAGGAGGAACTAGAGGAAGAAGAGGTGAAATGTAATGCACACCCTACTAACCCTAATCTCAACTAAGGGTAGAAGTAGGTAGTTACTATGATGACCTGATTCCCATTATGATGTTATGGAAATGTGGTCTCAATTTTTTTTTTCTTTTTAAACTTTATCAAAACTTATAACCGACGACATCATTGCATTAGTCTCGTTGATACCTTTCCAATGATATAAAATTGATTCAAATCTGACTCCCATATCAAAAGATATGGCCATTCAAAGATTGGCCTATCATGTAATACCACATCATATAGCTTGCCACATGGTGCCCACGTGGATACCTAAGCCATACTCCATGTCACCGCCCATGTGGCATGTTGGAACAGGGTCTCCTACAAGCTGCGAAACTGGTCCATTTTGAATAATTTTGAGTAGATTTAATCTAGCGTGGTGGTTTTGGGATGGGTCAAAGCCCCGAAAGCATTATAATGGGTAAAAGGGTAAACCAGGGGTCCGAAAACCACGGTTTGCGGACCATAGGAAAGTCTAGGCTAGATTATTATAAATAGAGGAACATTTTGTATTGTAAGGTAGAGAAATGAAGAGCTATTGAAGCGAGTTGTGGTTTAAGCTATCTGTTTGGGTTTTTGGGGAAAGGACTCCTGCTAGCTGTCTGCGTGGAGATCCAAGTCCAGTTGTGTGCGAACCCTGCTGCTGTGTGCGTAGGCTGGGAAGGGAATTGTAAGGAGGAATTGACGAATTGATGAATAAGAAAGGTTGATAGAGAACTGGATCTGTGAGTACTCTTTGTGTGAGTCATTGGTAATTACTGTATTATGCGTTTTTCTGTATTTAAGTTGCGAAGATCTGTGTAAGTGTGTTTATAGATATGTTATGTTCTGTTTATGTGATGATGTGCTACTATCATAAAAGCATATAATTATAGATCTAACGCACGTGGATTGGAATAGAGACCTACTTGGTGCTATGCAGAACAAAGTGATATGGGTATCGTCGGGCCAAACGCAGCTCTGCTTGCCTTACCCATCCTTTCTCAGGGTGCATAAACCTGGTTCCAGCACCCACCCATACTACTTCGGGTGAGACTTTGACTTGCAAAAGTAGGTCATTACCAAAAGGGCCAGTAGTATAGGGGTTTGTTGGCAAACCTTGAGCTCCGAACCTGGGTCAGGACCCCTTGAGCCAACAAATGGTTCCATTGTCGGGTCCTGGAAAATTTTGAGAAAGGGATCAGGTAATGACAAGATAATACTGGAAGCCCGAAAGAAAGGAAATCGAAGACTGGTTCGAAAGGCAGATCCAGGAATTCGCGGTAAAAGAAAATCACAGCGAAAAGTTAACGGCGGAAAGGTGGAAAAATAAGTACATTCTTACAAAGAGCTACGAAATATTCTTTGTGACATTTGCGATTAAGCTTCAAGAGTGGCTGGCCAGACTTGTAGAATTCCAGAAGTGCTGGAAGGACGAACGAATCACTCAGTGGACCCCAGAGCTGATCCAACAGCTAGAAAGGACTGATAATACTATCACGTGCACAGTAGATCACTGGGTGGACAGTGTGCTAGGAGGATTTGTGACGGAATTTGACATTAATCAGTTTGTCTCATACTCTGAGGCTGAACGAAGATTCTTTAAAGGGTTTCGGGGCAAATTTATGAGGACCTTACCGTTACTGATTAAGATATTACTGTGTGAAAAGAGCATTTTGTGTAGTCATACTAACTGAATGACCTCGGATCTAGGTGAGAGCGTGACGTGCAGTGGTAAATACTATCAGACCAACCTTGACGGGGGGAGATCCACCTGTAATCTGTTGCAAGAACCAGCTGTGCAGGATCCCCCGACTACACCGCCACTCAGGCAACACAAAGTTAAGAACTCTCCCATACCACCAACTCCGTCGGACAGCGATATGGCTATGCACCTGAGACTACCTACCTTTAAGGGGGTAGGGGATGAAGATATGGACTGATTTTGGTTTGTTGCCGATTCCGTCTGGATTGCGCAGAATGTGGAACCCGATCCGGTGAAGAGGGCGCAGCTATCCCTGGTGTTCGAGTATAGGGCACTGGATTGTTATATGAGATACATTGCCCATAATGGGAATGCGTCTATTCAAGATATCAAAAATTCTCTTAAGCAACAGTTCCGAAAGCCAAAAATCTTACTCTCAGCTGGTAGTGGAAGTAAAGGACTTCAAACAAGGTGCGTCTGAGTTGGTGTGGGAGGCTGATCAACGATTGAAGAAATCAATCAGGGAAGGAGGATTCAAGTATGACGATAGACAACATACGGAATGGTTCATCACTCAATGAGTCACCAAACCTTTGAGTCGTAGAAGAAAGTTGTGGAAGTCGCTATGAAACTAGAAGCTGCACCTAGAGGATACGTCGGTAGGGGTACAACAAATTTAGGAACAGCTCGGGGCTATGCATATGGAAATACAGAACCTGCGAAAGGAGCGAGGAAAGGATGGCCGCGCAGATCTATGGTGTATACGATGTCGGGTATCTGGCCACACGAAGGATCAGTGTCATCTACTGAAAAATTACATGCAGGTGGGAGGACCTAGTCCGGTACGCCTAGGAGCAAGTGGGGAACCCATCCTATCATGACCAGGCTCAAGTGGACCTGCGTTGTGGTGTGAAGACTGTCGTGTAGCAGGACTGAATGATACAAACCATTGCCCTCGGCTAGGTGCATATGTCCCAGAATTGAAGCAACAATGGTGTAGATTCTGCCGGTCGGTGGGAGACGATGAGCAGAACTGTCGTACTTATGACTTGATGATGGATCGTGGGAACTTGTATAGGGTACAATCAGACCCTGCATCGCCAAGAACTTCTGGGCACTTCAGGGGATCACCAGCCAGGGGCAGAGGAGGTCGGGGGGAGGGGGGGGAGTGCAGGACGAGGACGTGGGTAGCTAATCTGTTATAACTGCAGAGAGATAGGACACTTTTCCAGAGAATGCCCAAATCCCACTAGGCCATCGTGCAAGTATTGTAGGCAGCTGAACCATGTGGTGGAAGATTGCCCAAATTTAATAGCCAAGATGCAAGAAAACAACCCACCCCTACGCAGAATGTGCAAAGAGTTAAAAACTGAGCTAAGGAATGTAGATACGAGTGTAAAAGTCATGACACACAGCGGGATGGTCACCCATGGAGCACACTAGGAGCTTGCATCTCAGGAAGAAGTGAACCTCAAAGAACAGGAACCACTAGCAGCCCCTACGCAGATAAAGGAAGGGGTTGAGCCCTTTCTGAAGGCATGTCTAAAGCTGCTACGTAACCCACAGGCTGTAGAAAACCTTCAAGTATTACTGCATAGCTGTGCAGCCGGGTCCAATACCACTCTTGGGACTAAGGACGTACAAAAATTGTATAGCTATAAGAAACGCACCGGAAGAGAGATGCAGTTGACTACACACATTGGTGACTATGAGATGGATCAAGTTATTCTTGATCTTGGGTCAGATGCGAACGTATTACCAAAGAAAACATGGCAGCGAACGGGAGAACCTCAATTGGAATGGTCCACCATCCAGCTGCGCATGGCGAATCAACAAAAGATCATCCCACTGGGACGGATGCCAAAAGTCATGGTAGATATCGCAGGAGTAAAAGTCCTAGTTGACTTTGAAGTTATAGAAATTGTGGAAGATGCAGATCCCTACCCCTCACTTCTAGGATTGGACTGGGCTATAGACATGGGGGGTGTCATCAATCTAAAAAAGCGTAGCATGGTGTTTGAGAACAAAGGTACGCACGTAATAGTACCACTAGATCCAGCAGAAGGTGCGCGGTATACAGAGCCAGCCTACGAGGAGGAGGAAATAGATCACATTTACAAATTGACCGTGCGGGACGAAGATCGGGTTAACCCCACGGCCGAAGGAGTACTCTGCTGGGAAAAAGAAAGTGAATGTTTTTCTGACTCTTACGAGGAATTGGAAAACTGGCAAGGACGGTTGCACGAGGTTTCGGCGCTACGATGTCTTCAGACCACCAGGAATTTTCGCCGCATCTCTACCAAGGTAAGAGACCTGCCCTACCGTGATGATGCATGTAATATTATGAAGTTTTTTGAAGCCAAAATTCCCAAGGAGCGCAGGTTAGGGGCATTGTCGCTAACACTGCGTGAAGCACCTGTGCGTTGGTGGGATATGTAAGGGCCGATATTCCTCACTTGGGAGAAGTGTCGGAGTAGGATGATCCTGCGCTTGGGGACCCCAGCTGACAGACGAGCCCCGAGATCAGTATACCTATGCAGATACTTGCTAACATGCGAAACTCAAGGGTGCGATAGGACCCTGCCCGAACAGGCTCACTTGGTTACCACTGACCTAGGCTTGCATTCGACTACGGAGCTGCACCAACCCACGCGCAATTGGGAGAATTTGCGAACACTTCAGGTGACAGATGGCACGAGGATGCTTGACGCAGCCCTGCTATACAGGCGCATCCCGACTAAGGGAAAAACGCACCGATCGAGAAGTTTGGTGGCCAAATTACTAGACTGGTACTTGAACCGTGTTACGAAACACCTGGCGTCAACCTTAATTCAGGGTCCGCGAACAGCACGCAGGCGTCATCCGAGGTCTGACGATCCGTGGGAGAATCCTCAGGTACGAATAATGACCGTCGGCCCACCCCACTTTGAAAGGAAAGGAACCTTATAGTTACGCAAAATGGGTGGAAGGCCATCAATGTGGCCATTTATGGTAAGTTCGTTCTGAACGATCGATGGTAAGTTTCACGTACGGGTTACTCCACCATTAGATAGCTCCAGACAGTGTGCAGTTAGCGGGATAACTTCACAACAAGCTACATATTGTCTCTACACCATGCCCCTGTTATCCGCCTATTGGCTTATTGGGATTATTGACGTTTGTTGGGACGCCTGTCCTTTTGTTGCTATGGCTGTCCCTAACCCGCTGAATGCTTCGGTCCTTGTCCGTTCAGCACCCGCAGACATCATATTGAGAGGGCCTAGGGATGCCGAGTTTGATCAAATAATTGGTTGTTGGCCCCTTGCAGAGGGAATTGACTGTGATTTTCGCACAGATAGGCACCATAGCTGTGCAACAGGATTTCCTGACCTTCGCACCCCAGGGATGACCGCGGGACCCAGCCGGATGGCCTCAGATGATACAACATAGGAGGGAACGCTATTATCACGGTCCCCCACCAACCGTGTCGCTATCAGGTCATGACTAGTCGTGCGCCAGGAAGGAACGATGAGATATAGGGATATGTTTCGACTTCTCTGCAGTCCCAGATTACCGAACAACGAAAGCCATATTTGTTCGCTCCCTCACACTTTCCTCGTTAACGATCATGCTCCAACTGCTAGAAACATACAAATATATTTGGCGCAGCTATCCTGCGAGGCACTACAAGGATTATACACCACGGTGTTGCAAGAGGTCCGTCACCGTGACCAGAATGCACGACAACAATGTGAAATACCTCCAGAAGTTCGGGCACAGTGGGTTGCATTGGTCACAAAAGCAACAAATATTATTTAAGGGCAGCTTACTCAGGGCACGCAGTTGGTCAAAATAGCTACGCAGCTCTGGATAATGGTCCAATACCATCCTATGCTTCAGCATATCCAGGAAGACTTATGGCAGGTGGAAGCTACTTTCGATCATGTCAGAGCTCCCTTGCCCTCTGTGCAGTGTCTAGCTGTCATGGACACGATTGCGAATCTTGTCCGCGCTAAGAATGTCGTCAGGAAACGGTTGAAACCATGGAGCGACACCGCTCTCCAGATCTCCCAGGATGCTCATATCACCATTGCGCACCTCCACTGGATGTTAGAACAGGTTACCACGGCTCCAGACGACCCTGCCTCTCTAACACTTGTCAACATTGCACAACGAGCTGCTGCCCAGAGTCGGGAAGTGGTCCCTCCGCTCTTGATACCTTGCGTGCGTAAATCGAGGCCACACCACCGCAGTGACTCGGGACGAGTCATAAGATTGTGTTGGGGGACTGTTGGAACAGGGTCTCCTACGAGATGCGAAATTGGTCCATTTTGAATACTTTTGATTATATTTAATCTAGCATGGGGGTTTTGGGGTGGGTCAAAGCCCTGAAGGCATTGTAATGGGTAAAAGGGTAAACCAAGGGTCTGCAAACCACGGTTTGCGGACCATAGGAAAGTCTAGGCTATATTATTATAAATAGAGGAACATTTTGTATTGTAAGGTAGAGACATGAAGAGCTATTGATGCAAATTGTGGTTTAAGCTATCTGTTTGGGTTTTTGGGGAAGGTCTCCTGCTCGATGTGTGCGCGGAGATCCAAGTCCAGCTGTGTGTGGACCCTGCTGCTGTGTGTGCAGGCTGGGAAGGGAATTGTAAGGAGGAATTGATGAATTGATGAATAAGAAAGGTTGATAGAGAACTAGATCTGTGAGTACTCTTTGTGTGAGTCATTGGTAATTACTGTATTATGCGTTTTTCTATATTTAAGCTGCGAAGATCTGTGTAAGTGTGTTTTCTGTATCTAGATTTGTTATGTTCTATTTATGCGATGCTGTGCTACTGTCATAAAAGCATATAATTATAGATCTAGTGCATGTGGATGAGAATAGAGACCTACTTGGCACTGTGCAGAACAAGGTGATCTGGGTATCGCCGGGCCA
This sequence comes from Pinus albicaulis, assembly GCA_034641835.2. Lineage (NCBI taxonomy): Eukaryota > Viridiplantae > Streptophyta > Pinopsida > Pinales > Pinaceae > Pinus > Pinus albicaulis. The sequence continues at coordinate 98,241,760 of CM076584.1, forward strand.
AACGCAGCTATGCTTGCCTTACCCATCCTTTCTCAGGGTGCGGAAACCTGGTTCCAGCACCCACCCATACTACTTCGGGTGAGATTTTGACCTGCGAAAGTAGGTCATTTCCGAAAGGGCCAGTAATATAGGGGTTTGTTGGCAAACCTTGAGCTCTGAACCTAGGTCAGGACCCCTCGAGCCAACATGGTAATTGTCGATCCACTTAGACCAGGTTGCAACCCTTTAGCAAGTCCTATTACGTAATATGCTACTTCATCCCGAAGATTAAATCTCAAGAATTTCTCTTGTAGTGTCTCAAAAGTTATTTTTGGGTAAAGCTTTTGGAACCGCATGGATCCTCGTGGACCCCACTGCCAACATGTATTAATACCTTCTCTTGACCCAACATTCCACACCACCCCTCAGTCACTTCCTTTGTGCGGAAATTCTAATTTTTGGGATGATCTAGCCCCTTTTAACTTTCGAGGGGATACAGAGAGCCTACAAGGCTTCCTTGTGCCATGAAAATGCATCCACTGCCCCCTTGCCACATCCTCCTAGAGATAAAATCCTCAAAATTTTCCACAATGCCTCCACTCGAACCTCCAAGGTCTATCACACACACACACACACAATTTTATTGCCAAGGTGCGGGCACCCTGAAGCCACGTCAGCTCAATCTAATTACCTTGGTGGTCTATATGTGTACCTCCCTTTGAAACTCTCGGGGACAATGACTCAGGGCGGGAAAATATCCTTGACAATTGTCGTAAATACTCCTATCTCCTGCCACTTTATTCTGTCCTAGAATTTGTTTTCCCATATGATATTATTATTAGACACCTACTTGATTACCCTGTAGATTTATTTTTATGCGTCCCTTTGAAACTCTCAGGGAGAGAAAATATCCTTGACAATTGCCGCTCATCTTCCTATCTCTTCGAATTTTATTTTGTCCTGGATTTATTTTCCCATATGATATTATTATTAGATGCCTACTTGATTACCTTAGCGGTTTCTTTATGTGCATCCCTTTGAAACTCTCAGGGAGAATGACTCAAGACGGGAAAATCTCCTTAACAATTGTTGCACATCTTCCTATCTCCTGGCAATTTATAAGGTCCTATAATTTGTTTTCCTAGATGATATTATTATTAGACGAATATAAGAAATTCTCTAAGGTGACGTCATCCCAGGTGACATCACACCTATGCATATTGACAACACAATTCCCAAGGATGAATCTCGTTCCATCACATGGACCACTAACCTTGGCACATGCGTATGCTTGACCATCCTGTGATCGAGAGTTCTATTGTTAAAATTCGATCGAAGCTTTTCCTCAATTGATTTGTGTTGAGTGTTCAATCGACCCCACTGCACCAAGTCACCCTGGGAGTAAAACCGCGTGATTTTCCTTTGGGGTCTCCCTTTGAAACCTTTAGGGAAAAAGTATCGAGGCCATATAACGCCCACAAGTTCTTGCTCTTCGACGACTTAGATTTCTCCTACCTAAGCGCATGGTCATTGCGCCTCGTCACGAGATTGAAAATGGGTTTAAGCCATTCCGCTAGGGTGCTAAGGCTCTACCCACACAAACATAAATGAATACATGTAAATGTAGTTGGAACAAATCCTCATAGTTATCCTTCTTGAGCATACCGAGACCTTGCCAAGACCATTAATCCCTTGTGCATGCATACACACACACACACACACACACACACACACACATATAAAAGCAAAGACTCAAGAGACTTAGGAAGCATTTCAAACCTTAGTCGATAATAGATACATGTATATACACATGAGAAGCTACATACACGCCACAAGACTCAAATCCCAATCTCAAATTTACACATAAAACATTTTAACGATAAGGAATTACTCGTATGTTTTAGTCAGGTATCAAGACTACTATCAAGTCCATAACTAATCAAAGGGAAACAAATATTTCCTCAATAAAATTTGCACGGAGTATTGATATTCCTTGTTTATGATTGATGTCCCAAATTCATATTATGAATACAACATTCAACCAATACAAATTACATGTGCAAAACATTTGAACAAAAGAAAACACAATTGGATACTTATATTATGCAAAACAACAATTTTCCAACTGAGAATGGGACTCCATCTCTCCACCCAACCTTAAAAAAACTGCAACCATGTTGTTCTTGCAGCCGTCACCCCTGAGCCAGATTCCAGAGCTTGAGGATGGAGTGCTAAACCATGTAAAGTCGATAATTCTAGTTGAAACAGGGCCTCCAAGATAACCCTCCTTTACCCACCATCCAATCAGATAACCGAATGCACAGGGACTCACTTCCCTAAACTATTCTCAACAGCTTTGCGTTGTCATGACACAGGGCTTGATCTTTGTCATCTTCACCACAGGGGTATTTTATATCACATAGAATCACATCTCTAAGCCAGGAGAGCAATCTTAATTATGACATGGGAATGATCTTCAGTGGCAAGTTAATGATGAATCAGTAGGTTCTTCTGACCATAATCTTCCTAATGGTTTATTCAGTGCTAACGCAAGCCACTCTTAGTGGTTTCTCCAACCATAAACAAGTCACTACTCCATTACAAGAGGAGGATATCTCAATATGCATATATGGGAAGGTTCTCCAATGGAAAGTTATTGATAAATCAATAGGTTCTTCAAACCACTTACTTCCCAGTGGTTCCCAGGGCAAGCCACACTAGGTTTTTTATTTAGTCCTCAGGCTACCATAGGGAGTGGAAGTTCATCGTGTGAAGGTTCCTCAACTGGAAAAACTACCATGGGAGTACAGAGATCACCCTTGTTATGTTTTTCTTTAGAGTGTGCAATCACCATTGTTTCCAAGACAGGGCCACACCTGGTGTTTCCTCAACCACCCAAAGCACCTAAGTAACTCTTTCTCCTGGCCAATAGCTTCATCAGTCCACAAACCTCCTAGTGGTTTCTCCATTCCAAGGCAAACTAATCTGGTGGCTTCATCAATCCTTGGAAAGCTACTACTCTTTATCCTCCAATAGTAAACCCACTTGTCTTCTTTAGCTAGTTCAATTTTCAGTTTGAGTTATCCCACTCGGTCGAGTTTCTTTTTCCTCGTATCTTCCTTCTTCATGAGGAATTTATTGCTTTATTTCCCCTACACTAACATTGCCCCTTCTGAATGGAATAATATTATTAGGATCCCCTCACCCTCCAATTACTTGAGCACGAGCTTCTCGACCTTCAATCACTTCAACATGAGCCTTTCAACCCCCATTCATTTCCTCTGCACGCACAAAGTATTTTTCCTATGGGCATGAATCATGTGTCCTTTCCCCAAACCTTTTGACCACTTCTGCCTTTTTCAACAGTATCCCCCCTTCTATTGTCATTATTTTTCTTGAATGAAGGAGTATTCCCCACTCTTCTCATCCACGATGGTTCTTTCCATTTTCCCAATGGTCTACGCAGACCAACCATCCTCGACAACACAACCTATACTTGGTCATTTAATTTTGTCCTTTTCCTTTGCTTGTATTCCTTGCCCAACATGAACATGGGCCTATCCTTGGTTTCAATATAATTTAATAACAATCAGGTGCATTAAAACCTCTCAATCAAGACATGGCTGATATTTAAAACAACCAACTCCTTAAGCAATCTCCCTTCCTTAAACTCTGGAATGTGTCCCTTTCTCTAAGCCATTCTAATTTAAAATTACAGGGAATTATTTACAATGCTTACAAGGGGAATTAAGCTGCAGGGGATGTCAAATGAAAGAAGAGGAACCAATGGAAAATTTGAAGGATGTTGAAGCAAAATCATAAATAGTAGAGGAGGTAGGGGAACAAGTTCCTCCTACTGAACCCTCGACACAATTTCCCATCATTTTAGTGTCTCTCCTCTTTTGTTCAATAAATTTAAGTCACTTTATTTCACCACTACTTCATTTAAACACAATCATTTGAGATGGAAATCCTACTAGGATTATAGAGAAAAAAGGAGAGATTAGAAATATACTAGGGGAATTAGCCAAGCCTAGACTCTTTTATATTTAAGGGTGGGGTTGGTAACTCCTCGAAAGCAACAATTATGTATTTTTTCTACATTTTATTTTATTTTGTTTTGATCATAGTGTTAGCCACCTATGAAATTTGATTATACAAAATTTGATTATAACAAATTTTATTGCAAAAAAGTGTTATCTCTTGAAGACTCTTGAAGGCCTCATACCTCTGTCCAAAATCTTCCCTACTATGCCCATTTTACACTCTGGAATTCTGCTGATTTCATGAGAAAAAACTGAGGCAAAATCCCTTTTCCCCCTCCTCCATTAAGAAAACTAAGCTTCATTTTGCTCCCCTTTTTTCCTCCATAAAACTCCTCTATTTTCATGATTCCCCTTCTTCCATTTATGAAAATCATATTTACAAAGTTGAAAACTCGTTTTGAACTATATCGAAACCCCTAAAATCCATCTGAAAATCTTCAAAAATGTCCTGAAAAACAAGTATTTTTGATTATGGGTTTAAGCCCCTTTGGGCTAAATCCAAACCATTTCCCCTCCATGTGCCCTAGCGCTAGAACCAAGTGCTAAGGTCCTGAGCGCTTATCGCGTCGGAACAACTCACGGGGCGCATTTGATTGTGTTTTTAAACAAAAATCCGATGCCGATTAGCCCTTATTTTGTATACGCCTTGGGCATGTTATAATACATAGAGACCACGGGCCCCGCAGTCGAGTGCCAAGCCATATTATAAATATATATCCCGCCCCCAAAGCATTAAAACTTTGTATTATATTGAAATTTTGGGTTTTCATATATCATAAAGGGTTTCCGCCAGTGCAAAGTTTAAAACGATATTGACCGTCGATCTGATCTGCAGATCGACAGCCCATAATCAATCGCCCTGGTCCCCATTGCCACGACAACAGTCAGCAGTCTCGCAGAACCGGTGGTCCCCAACGCCTAGTCAGTATACACATCAACACACACACGGCAGCAACTGTTTGGAGCGAGCCTTGTTTGGTTGCTCACATAGTTAAGAAATCCTGACCTGAAATTTCCATAGGGCGGATTTCATAAAAATTTCCGGTCACATTTGGGCTGATGTCAGCAGACCCCAAACGGACCCAAGGAACTTTATATGGCGGATATCATAAAAATTTCGGGTCACAAACACCCTGACGTCAGCGGGCTCCTTTTGTGACCCGAAATGGTTTATGCAGCTTGGTTTTATCAGGAGTTTTGAAGTCCGGATGTATTTTTTGATAAAGGGTGATTTAATGGTTTTTTCCATTATATCTAAGAAAGGTCGAAGGCTGGGAGTGTCGATTCCCACACCTTCGATTCATTAAAAGGAAGCCATTCATGGGTTAAATTTCCACGCCTCGTCAATGCTTCAAAGGCATTGATGCCTCACGATCCCTGCACAGTACTGCACACCAACAAAACACAGGAAATATATCACAATCAAAGAGTATCAGTGTCAAAGATAGAACGCACCAGAATGGAAGATTGAAGACAAATTTATGAGGATTATGGCTAATATTGATTATCAAAAGCCTAATCCTCCCAATTAAGACACAGTTAAAAGAAAAAATCATAAGTGTATTATCAGACAGGAAAGCCTCCACCGCCACATCAGAGGCAAATTGATTCCTCCCGACTACCACAAAGCCACTTGTGCCTCAAAGCATTCAAACAAAGGCCGAAGTTATTGATCAAGATCAGATATTTGCCTCAGCGCAGCCAGAGAGTTAATTCTGCAAATAAACTTAATGACAAAATATCAGCGGAGTTACTTTAATATAACACAGAGCCTCAAAATTCAATAAGAGCTCCCACCGAGCTTGATCTTAAATGAAAAACATTAATACAGTCAGAAACATCTGTAAACTTCTTCATCGAGCCCCCCAAGGGTCGAGGAGCCATTAAGACTGTATTAATTATCTTTGGAGATCTTTTATCAGATCTCACCTCCTCATTCTTCTATAAATGCTACTGGAGAAGATGAGAAAAGGGTTGGTTGCTGAATTTTGAAATTTACTTGAGCTTGAGACTTCTACTTGTAAATAGTGTTCATTGGCTCTTGAAGCTCTGTTTGTGATAGATAAGTTAGTATGGCAAGTGTAGATGATTGCTAAACTAAAGCATTGGACTTAAAGCTGTAACTGGTTTGGAGCATCAATACAAGCTGATTTATGGGATCCTGGTCTATGTCGACGGTGATGTTATTTCTTATCGTAAATTGTTATTTTTTTTCTGTTTTCACTGTGTTCATATTCTCTTATAAAGAACAACATGCATAGAGTTAGGACCTACTGTATATCAATACCCTTCTCTGACTGAAAATATTTATCTAAATGTTTTCTTCCAATTTGTGTTATTGAGGAATGATCTAATTCAGTTCAAGCATAGGAATGCTGGCGTTTCCTCGTCCTACTGTCTGAGCTAGTTGTTATTCTTAAATGTTATTTTCAGTATATGTTAAGTACAGATGAACTAAGGAAGATATGGTGTGCCCTGGTCCTAGTTTTATCCCAAAAGACTGTCTGAAAGTTTCCCTTGGAATGTGTTAAAAGCTGGCTAGTTTGAAAGTACTTACCAGATCTTAGGCCATTCTTTGTTATATTTGTGTTTGTCTTGAAATTTACCAAGTAAAGCAGAGCTAGGAGAGGATTTTTGGTGAGCCTGGCCCACTAGTTTCGACTCCAACAGTTGCCTTCAAGTTTCCCTCAGTTTTTATATGTTTTCTATCGAAAGTGTACCAAAGGCTGGCTAGTTTCGAAGTACTTACCAGATCCTGGATTGCTTTTATGTATTTCTTAAGTGTTTTTCAAAGGCTGGCTAGTTTCAAAGCACTTACCAGATCCTAGGCTACTCTTTGTTCTTCATTTGTTTAATTCCCCTTCTTTTTGTATCATTTCATTCCATAAATCCAACTTCAAAGAGATCCTTAGACATAGATGACTTGCCCCATGGACCACTCTTGCCCCTTGTTGTTTCAATTAAACCCTATTATGACTCCATAGCCCAGTGGACAAAAACCTGCAATTATCTATCTTTTGGCCAAACCTTGTTCTGATTGCTTGCAACTTCACACCTTTGAAACTCTTTGCATTTAGAACTTTCCACTCAAGCCATTTTCACGCTCAACCATCCAAAAAAAAAAAAAACCCTCGGCCTTCATAACTAGCCTAAAATCATTACACAAAACTCCAAAGACAAATATATATTTGCACTTATTGGAGAGATCTCTCTCTGGATTTAGGAGGGCTAGATCCTAGAATCCCAAAGTGGTTGAAATAATGTTGTTTCTATGATTGGACTTTGCCAATCTTGCTAATTACAGATTCCTAACATCTCTGGCGACTCCGCTGGGGATCGAACCCAGAATCTCTGGTTCCCCTTAAAATTTCATACAAACATTGTTTAGTGAGTAAGAAGCAGCCTTTTCAAGCACTACCAAGAAATGGCAATCAAGATGAAGTTTGTTTGAATCAGTGACAAACTAGGCAAAACCTAGGATTCTCATAAGAGTTGTCTAAACCTTGAAAAATCAGCCAGCTTAGCCATAAGAGTAGACTGTCTTTGTCTCATAACCGTAGCTAAGTTTTGGAACAGAGTTAGGACATTCTTAGAAACCACACAACTGGAAAACAACTCAGAAAACCCAAAAATATTTCAGATTGGTATCCAATAAACATGGTGGTGGACCATAAAACCTTTTACCTCCTTAGGAGCTAAAAACTTCCACTTGGCGACTCCACAAATCCCCAACAGACCTTAAGACTCCACTGGGAAGAACCCTTATCATTGTAATATCATTCAAACTCAGTTAGAGGACTGTAGGATTAAAATTGGTGTAAACAGATTAGTTGACCTTTTAAAGACTGTCATACCTGGTTGAACTTTTCTTGTTTATTTGGGTCTGAAAAAACACAACATAGTGGCTCCTAGAAAGATTCACACTAGAGCCTATCCTGACCCTGATCCACCTAAGATAGTTGATAACCTAGAAAGTATCATTAGGAAGTCTCCTAGGATTAAATTATCAACTATTTTCAGATCACCCTTGAGAGCTATTTTAGTTCCTGAAAATCTTTCAGCTCTGCAACAATCACAAGTTGACTTAGTAAATCCCTTTAGAACTAGGTCTCTTGATGATTTAGATCAGTTAGATTATGAGTCTTCACTTGCATCCCCTGAAACAAGTGAACATCCTAGTAGTAGGGAAACAACACCTCCTGATTTAAATTTCCTTCACAATTTAGGTGTTTCTCATCCAAGATCAACTCAACAATCTACTGTTGTTCCATCCACGTCCCTTCATCCTCCATTCACTATCCAAACCACTCCACTTCAGCCAAATTTTCCTTTTTTTAATCCACCTCTTGTGAATCCATCCCCACCACTTATCATGGCAGCATGGTATGCTCCCTTAGTCCTTCCTGTACCATTAGTCAATCTTCCGCAGGACTATCAGTCCAAAATTCCATTATATGATGCTAGCAATGCTACAACTGCATCGCAACATGTGGATAAGATGAATGACTACTTTGACAGAAATGAAATTGATGATGATTATGTCAAGCTTAGATTATTTGCTCAGAGCTTAGGGGGAGAAGTAAGAAAATGGTTTAAGGGCTTAACCCCCCATAGTATCAATGATCTCCAAGCTTTCCATCAGACATTCTTAAACAAATGGGAAGTAAAAAAGGACCCTCTCCAAGTCCTTTATGATTACAAGAATCTCCATAGAAACACGGGGGAAAGTGTACAAGCTTATTGTACCAGATTTAACAGTGTATATAATGCACTTTCCCCAGATCTAAAACCTCCACAAGGCTCAGATTTAAACAAGTTTTCTGAAGGGTTTGACCCTGAGATGGCTTATCAGCTGAGAGAAAGAGATCCTGCAACTCTTGAAGAGATGCAAAAAGGTGCTCTTGCTGTGGAAGTCAACTTGATGGAGAAGAGAGCAAGAATGAAAAATGAAAAGAGAGTGTCATTTAGAGAGGAATCTACACCCTCTACTTCCAACTCAAAGATGGAGATAATGATGGAGGAGATGATGAAGAAAATGAGAATTCTTGAGAGAGCACAAGCCAATCAAAACCAAACTGCTCCTCAAAACAGAAACCATAACTAGAATCAGAATTTTAGAAGGAACCAACCTCCAAACAGACCTAGGGAAGATGATCAACAAATCACTCCTCCCTTTCATCAAAACTATGTAAGTGAGGTTGAGGAAACAGATGAGATAACAGAGGAAGATGATATCAACATGCTGGGGGTAGATAATGATGACTTTGAGATTCATTATGATAGAAAACAAGGTCTATACACACCTTCTGATGACAAAAGAGATGATGATGAAAATTATTATTAGGACATGGAAAATGTCATCATAGAGTCTCAAAGAGAATATGACCTTAGAAGCAAAACCAGTCAACAAACTCCCAACACCAAAACCTCTGAAAAATCTTCACAAAACAGCACTGCAACCAAGCCTAAAGTTGTCAAACAGAAGGAAAAAACAGAAGCTGTGAATTATGATAAAGGTAGAGAGAAAGACACTCAAAACAATGAAAAACAGAGTGCGAACATTAGTAGTACTAACACTTCAGCTAGTGCTCGTATTAAGACCATTTTGTCAAATATAAATAGAAAAAATCAACAAGCTGATGTTGCTGATAGACTAGCAGCTAGTAAGGCTGAGACAAGTTCTTCAAAGAACCAAATTCCTTTCAGCCTAGAGCAGGAATTTTCAAAGATCAAAAGTCTCTGTTCCCCTGACTGAGTTGGCTGCCCAGAATGTATATAGAACCCAAATTTTGAAGGCTTTAAATATTAGGATAATAATGACATAGTCAATCTTAACGATGACCAGCCAAAGCTCATTTTTGGTCCTAAGATTGAAGGTAGATATCAAGAGGGACCTGTTCCTCCCTTTTATGTAAGTTTAAATGTTCATGACAAGATTTTACATAACGCTATGCGTGATTCGGGCGCCTCTCAAAATTTAATGCCTAAAGCTATAATGGAGAGCCTTGGTCTAGAAATCACCAGACCTTATAAAGACCTTTACTCTTTTGACTCAAGCAGAGTAAAATGTTTAGGATTAATCAAAGACCTCTGCGTTAACTTGGCAGAAATTCCAGCCAAATGCCTAGTCATGGATATTGTTGTGGTTGATGTGCCCCCAAAATATGGAATGCTGTTATCTAGGTCTTGGGGAGCTAAGTTACAAGGAACTATGCAGATGGACATGACCTATGCGACCATCCCTGTTTTCAATCAGACAAGAAGACTTTACAGGGAGTCTCATATGCAATACATGGTGACTAGCCAGGACAGACCACAAAACTCTCCCCTTTATTCTGTAAACACAGACCTAGATTCATTTATCCTTTTCAATGATGAAACTTTAAGTGAACAAGTGACCTTGTCTGATTTAATGACAAATAGAGGGGAGGAAGATGATAACCTAGGAGTGTCAGAACAATTTGCTGAACCTGTAAACTCTAGCAAACAAAACACAGGTCTTGAGCTACAAATCACGTGTCCTTTGCTTTTAAACATTGAGAGTCAAGAAAGCAGTCCTCAACCCAATAAAAAATTTGAGGATTTAGGACGAGTTCGACAGTGTGCTGACCTCCAAGAGCAATTCGATAGCACACTTATTGAAGAGAATAGTAACCCAAATGATAAACTCGTGACTAATCTTCTATGGAGTATGCACTTCGATGGGTCTTGCACCAAGACCAATGCTGGTGCAGGTGTCTGGATATGAAGCACTGAGAATGACCACACAGAAAGCCTTTCCTGTAGATTAAACTTCTAGTGTTCCAATAAAATAGTAGAATATGAATCCCTTCTCTTAGGCTTACGACTGTTGAAAAAGTTAGGAGCAAAGAGAATCAATGTGTATGGGGATTCAGAGTTAGTCATTAGGCAAGTCAATGGGGAGTATAATGCAAATCATCCCAGACTTAGGGCCTATCGAAATGATGTCATGGACCTTTTAAAAACTTTCGAGGAATCCCAACTGATTTTTGTCCCAAGAAAAAGAAATATTGCGGCCCACAACTTAGCCTTTGCAGCCAGAACATGCTTAACGCCATATGAAACCAAAGACTGCACAACTCAAATAAAATTCAGACCAGCCGTACCTAATAACGAAAAATACTGGCAAGTGTTCAACGGGGACAAACAAATAGAAGACTTCATGCAATTCATAAATGAATTTGAACTACACAGTTCGGACTCAGATTATGATTCAGACTACAATGAAGAAAAATTTCTTGATGAAGAAGAAAGGTCTCCTAAACTTGCTAATGTAAACCTGTTATCTAGCAAACTTGAAAACGAAACAGAGAAGAATGCAGAGTTAGAAACAGAGGAGTTAGAAACCCTGTAGTTTAATGATGAAAGTTTGCCAAAGGGTCTAGCACCTTTAGAAGAGTTGTGTGATTTTAACGATGTGGCCAGGAAGCCAAAACTAGAACTTGTAGAGACTGAAGTGGAAGAGTGCAATATTGGCAGTGAGAAAAAACCGAAAATGATTAAATTGTCTAAGACTCTACCAGCTCACATTAAACTCAAATATACAGAGCTGTTTAAAGAGTTTTATGATGTTTTTGCATGGAGTTACGAAGATCTGAAATCCTATGGCACTGAAATAATACAGCACAAAATCCCTCTCAAAGAAAACCAAAAACCATTCAAATAGAAACTGTGCAGAATAAACCCTGTTCAGCTGCCTCTGGTTGATAAGGAAATCGGGAAAATGTATGAAGCTAGTATTATTGTCCCTATTAGATATTCTGAGTGGGTGTCTAATCTGGTGTCAGTTAGGAGGAAAACTGGAGAGATCAGACTTTGTATAGACTGTAGAGACTTAAACAAAGCTTCATTAAAAGACAAATACCCTTTACCTAAGATGGATCATATTTTACAAAGGGTGGTAGGGTCTAGAAGAATTTATTTGCTTGATGGCTACTCAGGGTACAATTAGATCTCAGTTCACCCTGCTGATCAGTTAAAGACAACCTTTACTACACCATGGGACACTTTCATGTATGTGAAAATGCCCTTTGGTCTAATGAATGCTGGAGCAACTTTTCAGAGAGCCATGGACATAGCATTCTCGGAAGAACTAGGCGACTTCATTATTATATACCTTGATGATGTCTCGGTGTTTTAAAAAACAGATGAAGAGCACTTAGCACATTTAAGAAGAGTTTTACAGAAATGCAGAAAGTTTGGGATATCTTTGAACCCTAAGAAAACACTTTTCGGTCTCCAAGAAGGTAAACTTCTTGGGCACATTATCTCAGAAGAGGGTATTAAGATAGATCCAAAGAGGATTAAGGCCATATTGCAAATCTCTCATCCTCGAAACATCAAAGAGTTGCAATATTTCATTGGAAATATTAAATTTTTGAGAAGGTTCATACCCAAGTTAGCTGAGCTCCTTAGGAATATAACAAACATGTTGAAGAAGGAGCAAGGGGTAAAGTTGACCTTGCAAGCAAAGAAGTCCTTTGAGCTGGTGAAATAAGCGTTAACCAAAATTCCGGTTCTAATAAGTCCTGATTTTTCAAAAGTTTTTTTATATTTTTTCATTTCCATCAGAACATACTATAGATGCTGTCCTTTTACAAAAAAATCCATAAGGACAAGAGCAGCCTATTGCATTCTTTAGCAAGGCATTGAGGGATGCCCCTATGAAATATAACATTATGGAGAAGCAAGCTTTTGCTTTTGTTAATGCTTTGAAAGACTTCAGAGTATACATCTTGCACTCACACATCATTGCCTTTGTCCCAAATTTAGTTGTGAAAGAAATTCTAACACAAGACCCAGATGGTAAGAGAGGTAAGTGGATTGATGTTATCCTTGAATATGACTTAGAGACAAAACCCACTAAACTCATCAAAGGCCAAGGTCTAGCTAGATTAATGGCTGAATCCAATTTTGAGGTTCTCGATATTAATATGATTAATGCTTTGGACGAACAAGAGGAAATCTCAACTCCCATTGTTGAAGATCATTTTATGAATTCCTCTTGGTATGCTGATATTATTTATGTTTTTCTTAATTTAAATACACCTCCTGGTTTGACAAAAAAAAAGGCAAGGTTCCTAAAGTTAAAAGCTGTAAACTATTGCATTATAGATAGAGGTCTTTATTGGAAAAATGAAAGTGGTGTATTGCTTAAATGTTTGCCTGAGTATGATGCAGAGAAGGTTAAGCACGAGTTCCATGAAGGAGAGTGTGGAGGTCATTTGTACTGGAAGACAATAGACAACAAAATTTCGAGGGCTGGTTTCTATTGGCCTACTCTCTTTCTTGATATACACAATATGATCATTGCTTGTCATAAATGTCAACTTTTTGAAGGCAAAAGAGAACTGCTACCCCTACCTCTGCATCCAATCACTGTTGAAGCCCCTTTTCAACAGCGGGGACTTGATTTCATAGGAGAAATCCATCCACCATCTTCTGCTCAACATAAATGGATTCTCACTGCCACAGACTATTTCACTAAGTGGATAGAAGCCATACCTTGTAGGCAGGCCAATGATTCTGTTATTATAAAATTCATGGAGACTAACATTCGCTCCAGATTTCGATGTCCTACGAAGATCATCACTGATAATGCAGCAACATTTGGATCAAAGAAGATGGTTGAATTCTGTCACAGATATCAGATAATATTGGGGCATTCCACGGCCTATTACCCTCAAGG